>ML058510.1:3695800-4295800 GCA_003013855.2 Liriodendron chinense | reverse complement strand
ACCCAAAATAGGCTCAAACGGCACTTGAAAATACTTAAAATCGAGCCCGGTACACCCATGAACATTTTTCGGAATTGGCTGATTTTTTGGGTGCGTGGGAGTCCAACGCACCCTAAAAATACAAATCCGCTTTTTGTTGAATTTTCGGGTGCGTTGGAGTCCAATGCACCCTGAAAATACATATCTGAATTATGTTGAATTTTCGGGTGCGTCAGGATATTTTCGGGTGCGTGGGAGTCCAATGCACCCTGAAAATACATATCCGCTTTTTTTGTTCATTTTTTGGATGCGTCGAACTATTTTCAGGTGCGCACTCATACTTGTGATTTTTTGTGATCCGGACCTGCGGTGGTGTTGGTCGGTGTGACCTTCCGGTGGAAGATGCCGGCGATCGGAAAAGAATTCTGGTCACCGGGAAAGTTTTCCGGCAGTCAGAAAAGGATTCCGGCAAGGGTTTCCGATGGCAAAATTCAAATACTCAGGAGATAATAGCTCTCTCTCTCTCTCTCTTTTTATCTGTCCAAATGAACAGTGGGAGGGGGTATTTATACCCGAGAATACCGGACAACGACCAATGGGGAGCTGCCACGTATGACGCATCCCATAAAGTCTTTGACGCACCCCCAAATAGGCACGTGGGAGCTCCGACGCACCCAAAAATGATATTTTGAAAAGTGCTGATTTTATGGGTGCGTCGAGCTATTTTTGGGTGCGTTGGAGTCCAATGCATCCAAAAAATACCATGCTGGTTCTTGGTGATTTTATGGGTGCGTTGGGCTATTTTAGGGTGCGTTGCAGTCCAATGCACCCTGAAATTGTAGTTCCGTATATTCTGAATTTATGGACGCGTCGAGGGTGTTTTTAGGGTGCGTCAGAGGTGAAATACATCCTAAAACACTTGTTGAATTTTCATGAATTTAAGGGTGCGTCAAGCTGAATAATTGGGTGCGCTTGACGTACTCGTGTTTTGCAAATTTGAGTTTTGCGAAACGGAGGGCTTGTAGGGCCCGTTTCTCGGTGAATCGCCATGCACTGCTTATCATAATTCATGAATGATGCCTCCGCTTGATTCTGGTCGGTTTCGATCACGGTGATCCGTGGGGTCCACTGGATAAAAATGGCTAAGTACTGGATCTTTTTGCAAATTTGGGTATTTGGGTGCGTCGGGTAGTGTTTTGTGGAATTTTCTCAAAGCACGTGCCCAGTTGATTTATTTTAGAGGGTACTGACTTTTGGGACCCCAACAGGCATGGTCGGTGAATATGATGATCTTGGATCCAATCAAGTAGGACCTAAACTTGTCCAAGGCAAAAACTACGGCTAAAAGTTCTTTTTCTATAGTAGTGTAGTTTGTACTTTCGCCTAAGTAGATAACACATGGCTTCTTCTCTTTTCTTTGGCCTAGCACAGCCCCAATAGCGTAGTCACTTGCAGCGCACATAATTTCAAAAGGAAGGCTCCAATCAGGTGGTTGCATTATGTCTACATACCTTTAAGTTTGGTAAAGGCATTTTGACAATCTTCATTCCAGTCGAATGAGTTCTCCTTTTGAAGTAGGTTACATAAAGGATGGGAGAGTGAACTGAAATCCTTTATGAACCGTCTATAAAATCCAGCATGTCCTAAAAAGGACCGCACATCTTGTACGCTCTTGGGTGATGGAAGGCTAGAGATAAGATCGATTTTAGCTTTGTCCACCTCGATTTCGTTTTGTGAGACGATGTGACCAAGTACAATTCCCTTTTGAACCATGAAGTGACCTTTCTCCCAATTCAACACAAGGTTCTTCTCTTCACATCTTTTCAACACAGATTTCAAATGCATAAGACACTCATCAAAGCTACAACCAAATATAGAGAAATCATCCATGAAGACTTCGAGAATTGTGCTCACCATGTCAGAAAAAATACTCAGCATACAACGCTGAAAAGTGGCAGGGGCATTACATAGTGGAAATGGCATCCTTCGATAGGCGAATGTGTCGAATGGACATGTGAATGTTATCTTCTCTTGGTCCTCTGGGGTGATCTCTATTTGGTTATACCTTGAATAACCATCAAGGAAGCAAAAATGGGATGACCCGCCAACCTTTCTAAAATTTGATCAACAAACGGTAGGGGGAAGTGGTCTTTCCTCGTAACTGTGTTTAGCTTCCTGTAGTCAATGCACATTCTCCAACCAGTAGTGACTCTGGTTGGCACGAGTTCATTATTGGCATTGGCTACGATGGTTATTCCAGATTTCTTAGGCACTACTTGAGTCGGACTCACCCATTGACTATCAGATATTGGATAAATGATACCTAAATCCAATAGTTTCAACACCTCGGCCTTAACCACCTCCTTCATATTTGGATTGAGGCGTCTTTGTGGTTGCCTAGATGTCTTCGCATTTTCCTCAAGGTGTATGCGATGAGTACAAATCAGTGGGTCTATGCCTTTGAGATCCGCAATCGACCATCCAATGACACTTTTATGCTCTCTTAGAGTGGCTATTAGCCTACTCTCTTGTTCTTCATCCAAGTGGGAAGAAATCACCACCGGATATGTCTCTCCTCGACCTAAATATACATATTTCAAATCACTTGGTAATGGTTTTAGGTCGAGCATTGTTGCCTTGATATTGGATGGGAGGGGCTTGTTCTCGTTTAAGGGTAAAGGTTCAAATAGTGCCCTCCATCTTTTGTTATCAGGTGCTGGCATTCATCTCTCGCATTGTGTCATCATTTATCTCATGAGATTGGGCCAAACATGCCTCCAAAGGGTCGGAATATAATGTCAAGGGGAATGTATCCGCCACGAATGATTCAATCAGATTTATCTCGTGGATCTTGTCATCAACTTCCCGTGGTTGTTTGCATAAATCAAATATATTCAGCTCAGTGTCATATTTCCAAAGGTCATTTGTACAAGCCCGTTTCTACAATTGATAATCGCATTTGAAGTAGCTAGAAAAGGGCGGCCAAGTATGATGGGAATTTGAGCACCGGTACCTATCACGGGATGTGTATCCAAGACAATAAAGTCTACTGGTAGTAGAATTTGTCCATTTGGACTAAGACATCCTCAATCACTCCTCTCGGTATACGAATAGATCTATCAGCAAGTTGGAGTGTGGTTTTGGTAGGTTTCAATTCACCTAACCGAAGTTGTTCATAAACCGAGTATGGAATGAGGTTTACACTTGCCCCTAAATCAAGTAAGGCTTGTTTAATCCGGTAGTCTCCTATGATGCATGAGATGGTTGGACTACCTGGATCCTTGTATTTTTGGGGCACCTCTTGTTTGATAATAACACTCAAATTTTTAATTAAAAGTACTTTGTTGTAAACATTATGTTTCCTTTTAACTGTACACAATTCCTTTAGAAATTTGGCACAGGATGGTATTTGCTTTATGGCATCCAACAACGGGATGTTGATCTTCACCTGCTTAAAAACCTCTAAAATTTCAAGGTTTTTGTCTAAAGGTTTGGGTGAAATCAACCTTTGGAGAAACGGGGCAACCGGCTTGTATTGCCTTTCCGGTTCTTTCTCTTGTGGAGTGTTGTTTGGGCTATCATCCTCTTTGGAAATTTTCGGATCATTAGGCTTTGGGGCCTTCACCGGATTAGATTTATCGATTATTTTCCCACTTCTCAAAGTGGTGATAGCTTAAACATGCTCCGTATGTTGGGAGGATGAGCTTGCGTCTTGTATCTCAAATTGGGTCCTTGGGTTAGGAAGAGGTTGGGCAGGAAGTGTGCCTTTCTCCCTAACACTGAGGTGAGATTCAACCCTAGCCATTGAGGTTTTCAAGTCATTGATGGCTTGAGTTGAATTTTGATTAAATTTCAATTGCTCTTGCATGAACCCATCTATTTTCAGAGAATTAGTCTTGTTATATTCAACTTGAGCCGATACAAATACACCTAACATCTCCTCTAGCGTAGCTTTTGGTGTAATGACTAGGGATGGACCTAGTAAAGGTTGAGCTTGAGGGATATTGTTTGCATTCGCAGTGGGTCCATTCCTCCAACTAAAGTTGGGATGGTTCTTCCAACTAGAATTATACGTGTTTGGGTTTGGGGCACTAAATGGCCGTTGATAACTGTTTATAACATTTGATTGTTCTCGTAAGATATCTTGGAATGCTGATATTGTGGGGCAATCTTGTGTAGCATATTGATTTCCAGCACAAATTCCACAAACAGTTTAAAATTCTTTTGAGTTGATCGTTTCTCCTTTCTTAAATTCCATGGCCTCGACTTTTCTTGTGAGGCTAGCCACACGTGCACTTATATTATCCTCTTATAAGAAAACATAAATTCCTCCTTTTTCCTTTTGTTGGCTAGTCTTAAAACTTGTTGGTCTAGATGTATCCTATGACTGTGCATTCTCGGCCAATTCATCCAAATAATCCTATGCTTCCTTGACTTCCTTAATCATGAATTCCCCATTATACATCATCTTTACGAATTGACGCAGAGGTGAAGTCAGTCCTTCATAGAAAAAGCTTATAACTCGCCAAATTTCGTAGCCATGATGTGGGCATGCATTTAACAAGTCCCTGAACCTTTCCCAACATTGGAAGAAGGTCTCATCCTCCTTTTGGGAAAAATTCATGATAAGGCACCTCAACATGTTCGTTTTGTGTGTAGGGAAGAACTTTTTATGAACTCCCTAGACATCTCAGTCTACGTGCCAATTGATCTTGGCCTTAATGCATGAAGCCAACCTTTAACTTTCTCTTTAAGGGTAAAAGGAAATAATTTGAGTCTCACCATATCGTTGGTTACGTTTGTAAAGTGCATGGTGGCTATCACCTCATCAAATTCCTTAAGGTGTTGATAAGCACTTTCACTGTCTAATCCATGGAATCTAGGGAGGAGTTGGATTACTCCCAGTTTTAAATCTATGTTTCCTGCATTTTGTGGAAAAACTATGCACGAGGGAGTGCTTGCTCTTGCTGGTTGCAAGTAATCACGTAATGTTCTGGGTCGGGGAACATTCTTAACCACATTCTCTCCCGTTTCGGTTTGGTTTTGGCCCAGACAAAATTGGAGAATTTAAATGTCTCTTAGCACGTGGCTCTCTATCAATTCCTTCAACTATTCCCCCTTCACTAATGAGTGGGTTATTAGAATCCCGAGCCCAATGTGGCATGAAAATCCTAAAAGAATGAAACAAGAAAAAAGAATTCTTCCTTCCTTCCTTTACTTCTCTCTAAGACTAAAGCATAAGGTGTCTTGCAATGGTTGAGCCAGAAGCAAGGATAGAGACCGATTTCTCCTGGTCAATAGGGGTTCAGAGAACTCCCCACCCACTCTTTGATTCTTTTGAGAAAAGTGCAGAAAAAGAAGAAAGAGGAATAGAAGTGAGAAGAGAAATCTCTGAGCACAAGGTGATCCAAGACAGCAATGCCGACCAATAGGAATCAAGGTGGCACAAGGCCAACCTATCGAAGATTCAAAAAGGAGTCTCCACCCACTCTACAAGAGATGAATATGATATGAATGAATAGGGGAAGAAGAAAAGTAAGGTTAGAAAGATAAAACCTGATTTGAGAACTTAAGATCCCTAACTTCTTCTTCAACTTTCTAAAATCCTTGTAAAAGAAAAAATCAAAATAAAACAAATTAAGTTAGTACTATTCTTAAAAATTTCAATAGAAACTATCTTCAGAAATTCTGTTAAAACCGTCAATGTCCCCGGCAACGGAGCCAAAAACTTGTTCGCTTCCCCAAGTGTAGGGTTGCGATGTAGTAATAATCTCGGTAAGACCGAGGTCGATCCACAGGGACTTGTGTAGGAATTCACAAAACACTTTTAATGGTTTCTACTGAAGAGCTACCTAACAGATTTTTAGTAATTTGATGAATATAACAATTTTGAACTAAACTGAAGGTAAAATTAATAAAAAAGGCACTAGGGGTTCAAGGATCCACTTGTAGCAATCCTTGATGCTCAATTCGCTGTGGTTTCTCACTTTCTCAACTAGAATCGAAATTAAGTTCTATCTAGTCGGATAATAGAGCAGTTAAAACAATCAATCTGTCATATGTATGATTCATGTACATGATTCTCTCAATGCAAGCTAGGACTTGAGCACACTCAATTGCATAGGTCAGTCCCAATTCCAATAGGTTAAGATCACAACCATAATCATCATTATATCCTGTCACAAGATAAAACTAGATCATGATTTGAACTTGATCCAAATCACATACACAATCTCACATATTCCAGAAATTCCTGAAAAATAAAACTTTTCGTGAGAAGTTTCCACATGAGGATCATAGGTCTTAGAGGGTACTGAATCCAATTCCTCGGATCATACAGGTCTAGACTAACTCAAAAGAATTAAGAACTTAAGCAATTCTTCTAAACATCTATGAGCCATCATAAGATTAAGAAAAACTACTTAGAACTTTATTCAAACTTCAAACCATTGTTCTTCACTAATAATCCAACTTGAAACCAAATCAAACGAAATAAAATATCTTAGATTCACTACAAGCTTCACCTCTTAGCCCCAGTTAAGAGGTTTAGCCGTTCATGATCCAAGGAAACATGAAAACAATTAAACAAAGCATAAAACTAGAAAAACAAACTAGGAGGAGTTGTAGAACTCCGAATCCGACTTCCGCCGTCTCCCACCGTGCTCAATCTCTTCTAGGATGCCCTAGGAACGATCCCTAGGTCCCCTTTTATAGTGGAGAAGCTCTGCTGTGTCGGAATCATCTTAAAATTACGTAAGGTTACGCAGTGCGCAGAGAATTTCGGAGCAAAATTAGAAACTTTCTATTTTGAACGCATGGCCGACCAGTCAAGACCGGTCACGACCGGTCGGACTTGTCTATTTGGGAGTCCAGAGTGCATATGGAGGTGGGTAGGCTCTGGCTTGACCAGTCGGCCCTATTGCTTTCAACGTCCAGAGAGGAAACAGGGCGTGGCCGACCGGTCACGACCGGTCTTGGCCCTTTTCTTCTTCATTTTCTTCTTTCTTTCTTCTCTATTTGCTTTCTTCTTTCTTTGGCCCACCTTGGGTCTTCATCCAAGGCTCTTAAAGATATCTTTTTAGTCATCAATTGGGCGGAGTCCCTCTCATTCCTACAATCATAAAACCACGGATTTGAATAACCTTTAAGCTTGAAAACCATGCATAGTTAGTGATGAAATGGGGTTAGAATATACACATTTAAGCACTCAACACGAATCCACCTATCATTGTAAGTCACATAGAAGCTAGGCGGATATGCTATTGGATCCGAACAATGTGCAAAGAACGATCGCACCAAGTCCTCATGGACAGGCCCAGCTAGTTCCAATAATTTTTCAGAACCTCCATTGGTTAAAATTTCAGATATACCATAGTTTGTGAGGCTGATAACATCTACTCTCCTTTCACACATCACAAAACATCCAGGAAATCGCACCACATTCTAAGCCCCAGACACTAATTCAGTTTCTAAAGGGGATCTGGAGTACTCATAGGTTGAGGATATAGCATCAAGATTGGGAGGAGCACGTGATTGATCTCAGGAGCTACCCTACCTTTCTCTTGGAACAAGTAGAGTGTGATGGCCCTTCATTCATTGGGGCTTTACCTTTCTTCCCCCTTTGAGAGGAGACATTTCTAGGAGGCATTGAAGCTGAGACTGTGCAATGTTTACAACAATAATGAGACTCAAGATGCTCAATGAAAAACAAATCTAACAAACCTTAGAGCAAGGACAAGGCAAGTAATGAGCACCTACCTGATGAAATCCACCAATTTGAAGAGTAGGACGCAACGGATATGCCTTTGAACTAACGGATTGATGATTGGAGGAGGGGAAATGAAGCTCAGATGAGTGTAGGTGAGCTTTAAAGTTGGACAATTGAAAGGGTGGAAGAGGAATGAAGAAGTGGAGTGGGGCGTAGATTGATCGATTGGCTTTTATAAAGCAACTAGACATTTTTTGCGCATTGCTGATTGATTGGTCAAACCTAGGTGATTGATTAGCAATGCCCCTTTTTGGACAGATTAAATTTTAGATCATTTTTTTTTTTTTTGCATTGGTGATTGATCGCCCAGCCTTGGGTGGGTGATTGATCCCTTATGTCAATTTTTGGGCAAAAAGCTCTCTATTCTAAACAGTCCCTATTTTACGCGATAATGATTAATCATTAGACCATGAGCGATCGATCGCTTCAGCGATTTTATGTGATGTCTAGCATGAAGTCAATTGAATGGTTAAGCCTGACTGGTTGATCGCTTGAGCTGATTTCTACTTTGATTATTCTCTGGTTCAATCAACTCCTCAGGAATGGCATATGGACTTCTGAACTCTGATGTTTTTGGGTTATCAAGTCCTATCCACTCTACAAGACCATTTAGAGGGGCTAAATACTATCCATTTTAGTTAAGTATATGATAGATAGCCCAGAAGGCTACAAATTTAGTTGAAGACACAATAATGACTTGCCCTAGCTCAATTTTACCTAACAGATGAAATGGTGTTCGGCTAAACCATGGATTTTCCTATGAAGCACACACATAATGAGGCATGAGTTTTTTAATCTGATTGAGTCGTATACTAGCAGATATACCCATCACATGCTTTGACTAAAGGAATGCTAAGAAAAGAGGCTAAATCCTTTGACTTAAACCTGCAAAAACATGAAACTCGTTAGCCATCCTCCTAATGCCCAGACAACCAAGGAGTGTTTTTAAAAATATTGCACTATAAATTCTATCCAAGGGGCTGGCATGACAAAGAAGTCAATTACCCTTTATGACCCATTTGGCCATAACTTTTATTTGGCCGGGGTCTTTTGATGGTGAGGGTCTATTGGTGAAAAAGCTCCTCTTCTCAGGAGGGTTGCTCATCATATATGATTGCTCATAACCTAATCTCATTTCATTAATCATTCCATTGGTCTTATCATTGATCAGGGCTACTTGTTTGAGCAAAGCTTTCATCCGAGTATCATTCCTTGGTAGAGTCGGAAAATTTCTCCCCATATTCTTTCAATTCTTAGGGGGACTCGAAGTGTGGTGTGCTTCTCTCCCTTTTGGAATAAATTTGCCTATCATGCACTGGGATGGAGAGAGCTGTGGGCGTTAAAGGCTAAACATTCAAATTTAAGGTGACCCACTCTTCGCTTCCCCAAGTGTAGGGCTGCGATGTAATAATAATTCGGTAGAGACAGAGATCGTTCTCAGGGACTTGTTAGGAATTCACAAAACTACTTCTAATATTCTCTTATTGAGAGCTAACCAAAAATATTTCTAGAATTGAATGTAGATAAAATTCTTAAACTAAAGGTGAATGGAAACAATGTAAAAGAGAACTAGGGGTTCAAGGATCCACTTGTAGCAATCCATGATACATAATTCGCTGTGGTTTTCCAATTACACAACTAGATTCGAAATCAAATCTTATCTAGCTGAATGATAGAGTAGTTATAACAAATAAGCTATCATATGTATGATTCATATACATGATTCCCTCAATTCAAGTTAGGACTTGAGCACACTCAATTGCATAGGTCAATCCTAGTTCCAATAGATTAAGATCACAATCATAATCATCATTAAACTTTGTCACAAAGCATTACTAGATTATGATTTGAACTTCATTCAAATCATACACACAATCACACATAAACAGAAATTCCAGAAATTTAGAACTCTTGGCATGAAGTTCCCACATGAGAATCCAAGTCTAGAGCGTATTGAATTCGATTCCTCGGAGCGTACAGGTCTATATTCATTCAAAACAATTAAGAACTTCAGCAATTCTTCCAAACATCCATGAGCCATCATAAGATAAAGAAAGTACTTAAAACTTCATTCAAGCTTTAAACCATTGTTCTTCAATAAAGATTCAACTTGAAACCAAAACAAACGAATTAAAACATCTTAGATTCACTACAAGATTCACCTCTTAGCCCTAGTTAAGAGGTTTAGTCGTTCATGTTTCAAGGGAACATGAAAGCAACTAAGGAAAACATAAAACTAGAAGAACAAACTAGGAGAAGTTGTAGAACTCCGGATCTGACTTCCGCCGCCTCCCACCTTCGTAGATCTCTTTTAGGATACCTTAGGAACGAACCCTAGGTCCCCTTTTATAGAATTGGAGCTCCAACAACCCAGAAAGATCTAGAATTGCGTAAGGAATCCCTTAATCCACAAAAATCAGAGCTTGTTAAGCAAGCCTACTGGATTGCAGCTCAAATTACACTGGTCGACCAGTCAAGACTGGTCGGACTGGGCTAGTCGATCGGTCACGACCAGTGCCAGCCCAGTCCGACCAGTCCGACTTGTTTGGCTTAGGTCCAAAGAGTGCGGAGAGGGGGCCGACCTCTTTGCCGACAGGTCTTGATCGGTCGGACCTATCCAGTGGACAGTCTAGAGAGTGGAGGGGATGTGGCCGACCAGTCAAGACCGGTTGGTCCTCTTTTCCCTTGGTTTTCTTTCTTTCTTTCTTCCTCTCTTTCTTCTCCTTGCTTTCTTCTTTCTATGGCCCACCTTGGGTCTTCATCCGAGGCTTTCAAATATGATCTTTTAGCTATCGATTAAGTGATCTCTCTCTGATTCCTGCAATCATAAAACCATGCATTAGAATAGTCTTTAAGCTTGAAAACCATGCATAGTTTGTGATGAAATGAGGTTAGAATATACACATTTAAGCGCTCAACACACCCCCAACCAGCATTTTGCTAGCCCCGAGCAAAACATTCGTGAAACAAGTTCTATTCTCCAAAATCCAACTCTCCTTCAGAAACTATGTTTCTATATACTCCAAGACGTGCAAGGAAAAAAAATGAAAAATACTTAGAGGTAGAGGTTGAAACCTTAAACTTCTCAGAACATAACAAGTGCTCATATGGAATTTCTGCTGATTGATTGATAAATAGAAAGATTCAAGCAATTTAACCTAGTGTGCTCAGTGAATGCTTATCTTATGGATTTTCGGGATCATCTTCTTCATAAATTAGGTAGATTAAGAATCTGAAGGTGTATAAATCAACAACAAGCCTATGATAGGAATTTGTCTTACCGTCCTTCCGACGTCTTTCACACTACTTCCCATTTTCGGCTTTAGTTATTGGTAGACCATCCCTCGGTTGGTAATATGTAGCCCTTTTCAAAAATTTCCACCATATTTTCAATCATTCCAGTATTTTCATCCTGCCTGTCCTTTTCACACACATTAGACAGGATTTTTAGAAATCCATATCTTTCGTTATTTTCCCATGAACGAGGATGGACAAAGTACCTCGTCTTGGTTCCTCACACCTAAAATCCAAACCTAGCCAATCCACAAATCTACATAATCCCCTCGAACCATGAGAGTCATGTAATGTGAACTAGGTGTAAAAGTGTTCAGAAATTTCTATCAATCATAATAATAGGGGAACTCTCATAGAAACCATTATCTTAGAGATGGTTCAAGATGCTCAACATCGCTCACTTTGTATCTTTTTTTCTTATACTTATACCATCCCAAATACATAGAAATAAAGTTTTCCAATGGAGGTTTGAATTTAAAAAAAAATCTAAAAAATGTTCTTCATATTGCTCGAGATGTTACAAAACACTAGATTCATCCTAGTGATCCCACACCCCCAACCAAATCTTGCATTGTCCTCGATGTAAAAGATATGCAATGAGCAAAACATGAGAGCAATTATAAAATAAAGGGAGTGAGGAATGAGGGTACATGAGAGAACAGAAACTAGAATTCTACATCTTTCTAACAAACCTATGAAAAAGAAAACCAAAAGCAACAAAATCCTAATCCTAACTTTTCTATACCTCCATCAGACTAGGAGATCAAATATTCTGATACACAGGATCAATCAGAGGTATGAACATACCTTCTGAAGAAAATTCTCAAAGAACGGCTTTAATCGCTGACCATTTGCTTTAAAGATATTACTAAGGAACGACAACTTGACAGTCCCATATGGATAAACAGTTTTCATAATGAAGGTACCGGTCCATCGAGACCTCAATTTTCTCGAAAATAAATGTAACCGAGAATTGTACATAATGACCTTTTGATTTATCATGAAATTCTTACAAAGGATGTTCTTATCATGAAACACCTTTGTCTTATCCTTGTAAATTCTCGTGTTTTCATATGCTTCATTATGGAGTTCAGCGAGTTCATTCAATTGAAGCTTACGCAACGAGCTTGCTTTGTTAGAATCAAAACTCAACTTCTTTATCGCCCAATATGCCCTATGTTCCAACTCCATAGGCAGGTGACAAGCTTTCCCATAGACAAGTCTATAGGGAGACATTCTAATGGGGGTCTTGAAAGCTGTACGGTAGCTCAGAGCGCATCTATAAGTCGAAGTGATCAATCCTTGTGATCGGGGTTTACTGTTTTCTTTAAGATATGTTTGATTTCCTTGTTAGATATCTCAGCTTGTTCACTTATTTGTGGGTGATAGGAAGTGCTCACTTTGTGATTGACACCATATTTCTTCATTAAAGCTTCAAACGGGTGGTTACCAAAATGAGATCCTCCATCGCTTATAATGACTCGAGGTGTTCCAAACCGGAAAATGATATTTTCCTTTAAGAAACGAATGACTATTTTATGGGCATTGTTGCGGCATGGAATCACCTCGACCCATTTTGAAACATAATCGACGACAAGAAAAATATATAAATTTCCAAAAAAAGATGAGAATGGACTCATGAAATCGATGCCCCAACAATAAAAAACTTCGATTGGCAAGATGGGATTAAGTGGCATCATATTTCTATGGGTTATTCCTCCTAATTTCTGACAAGGCTCGCATGTTTTGCAAAACTCATGAGTATCCTTGAACATGGTGGGCCAATAAAACCCACATTGCAGAATTTTGGCTGCGGTCTTCTTAGCCAAAAAGTGGCCACCACAAGCCTATGAATGACAAAAGGAGATGATACTGTGTTACTCATCATCCGGCACACATCTCTTTATAATTTGATCGGGATAATACTTGAATAAGTACGGGTCGTCCCACAAGAATTTCCTCACCTTGTTGAAGAATTTATACTTATATTGCTTGTTCTAGTGTGTTGGAATTGTACCTGTAGCAAGATAGTTAGCAATGTCCGCATACCATGGCAATTGGGAGATTTTAAAAATTTGTTCATCAGGGAATATGTCATTGATCGCGGTCGTCTCAGGGGAATCGGTGAGAACAAGTCTAGAGAGATGGTCAACCATAATATTTTCTATTCCCTTTTTGTCTCGGATTTCTATGTCAAATTCTTAGAGTAGGAGGATCCATCTTAACAAGTGTGGCTTAGCATCCTTCTTAGAGAGAAGGTACTTAAGTGCGGCATGGTCGGTGAATATGATGATCTTGGATTGATCAAGTAGGACCTAAACTTGTCTAAAGCAAGAACTACGGTTAAAAGTTCTTTTTTGGTAGTAGTGTAGTTTGCTTGAGCCAAGTTTAAGGTTCTACTTGCATAGTAGATGACGTACGACTTCTTCTCTTGTCTTTAGCCAAACACAGCCCCAATAGCGTAGTTGCTCACATCACACATGATTTCAGAAGGAAGGCTCCAATCAGGTGGTTGCATTATGGGAGCACATGTCAACATACCTTTAATTTTTACAAAGGCATTTTGACAATCCTCATTCCACTCGAATGAGTTTTCCTTTTAAAGGAGGCTACATAAAGGACGAGAGAGTGAATTAAAGTTCTTTATGAACCGTCTATAGAATCCGGCGTGTCCTAGAAAGGACTGCACATCTCGTACGCTCTTAGGTGGTGGAAGGTTAGAGATAAGATTGATTTTAGCCTTGTCCACCTTGATTCCATTTGTGAGATGATGTGACCAAGGACAATTCCTTTTGAACCATAAAATGACATTTCTCCCAATTCAATACGAGGTTCTTTTCTTCACATCTTTTTAAAACAGTTGTTAAGTGCATAAGGCACTCATCAAAATTACAACAAAATACCGAGAAATCATCCATGAAGACTTCAAGAATCGTCCCCACCATATCAGAAAAAATACTCAACATACAACGCTGAAAAGTGGTAGGGGCATTGCATAGTCCAAACGACATCCTTCGATAGGCAAAACTGCCGAATGGACATGTGAATGTTGTCTTTTCTTGGTCCTCTAGGGCGATCTATATTTGGTTATACCCTGAATATCCATCAAGGAAGCAAAAATGGAAATGACCTGCCAACCTTTCTAAAATTTGATCAACAACAGTAAGGGGAAGTGGTCTTTCCTTGTGACTGTGTATAGCTTCTTGTACTCGATGCACATTCTCCAACTGGTAGTGATTCTAGTTGGCAGGAGTTCATTGTTGGCATTGGCTACGATGGTTATTCAGGATTTCTTAGGCACCACTTGAGTTGGACTCACCTATTGACTATTGGATATTGGGTAAATGATACCCACATCCAATAGTTTCAACACCTCAGCCTTAACCACCTCCTTCATGTTTGGATTGAGGCGTCTTTGTGGTTGCCTAGATGTCTTCGTATTCTCCTCAAGGTGTATACGATGAGTATAAATCAGGGGGTCTATGCCTTTGAGATCCGCAATTGACCATCCAACGGTGTTCTTATGCTCCATTAGAGTGGCTATCAGCTTACTCTCTTGTTCCTCATCCAGATGGGAAGAAATCACCATTGGATATGTCTCATCTCGACCTAAATAAATATATTTTAGATTAGTGGGTAATGATTTTAGGTCGAGCTTCAGTGCTTTGATATTGGATGGAAGAGGCTTGTTCTCGCTTAAGGGCAAAGGTTCAAATGGTGCCTTCCATCTTTTATCATCAAGTACTGGCATAGAATCCAAAATTGCATCCATCTCTCTTATCATGTCATCATCAATCTCATGAGAGTAGGCCAAGCATGCCTCCAAGCGATCGGAATAGAATGTCAAGAGGGATGTGTCTTCCATGAATGATTCAATCAGATTTATTTCGTGGACCTCAACATTAACATCCCGTGGTTGTTTGCATCAATAAAAAATATTCAGCTCGAGTGTCATATTTCCGAAGGACATTTGTACCAGCACGTTTCTATAATTAATTATCAAATTTGAAGTGGCTAAGAAAGGGCGGCCAAGTATGACAGGAATTTGATCACCGGTTCCCATCATAGGATGTGTATCTAAGACAATAAAATCCACTGGATAGTAGAATTTATTGACTTGGACAAGGACATCTTCAATCATCCCTCTTAGTATATGAATAGATCTATCAGTGAGTTGAAGTGTGGTTTTGGTGGGTTTTAATTCACTTAACCCAAGTTGTTCTAACGCTTGTTTGATCAGGTAATCACTTGTGATGCATGAGATGGTAGGACTACCCGAATCCTTATATTTTTTGGGGCACCTCTTGTCTGATGATGGCGCTCAAATTCTCAGTCAAAAGTACTTTGTTGTGTACATTGTGCTTCCTTTTGATTGTATATAATTCCTTCAGAAATTTAGCATATGATGGTATTTGTTTTATTGCATCCAACAACGGAATGTTGACCTTCACTTGCTTAAAACCTTTAGGATTTCAAGATTTTTATCTAAAGGTTTGGGTGAAATTAACCTTTAAAGAAACAGGGCAACCGACTTGTATTGCCTTTCCGGTTCTTTCTCATGTGGAGTGTTGTTCGAGATATCATACTTATTGGCAATTTTCGGATCATTAGGCTTTGAGGCCTTCACCGGATTGGATTTATCAATAGTTTTGCCATTCCTCAAAGTGGTGATAGCTTGAACATGCTCCCTATTTTGGGAGGATGAGTTGAGGTCTTGTATCTCAAATTGGGTTCTTAGGTTAGGGAGAGGTTAGGCATGAAGTGTGCCTTTCTCCCTAACGCTAAGATGAGATTCAACTCTAGCCATTGAGGTTTTCAAATCATTAATGGCTTGAGATGAAATTTGGTTGAATTTTAGTTGTTCTTGCATAAACCCATCGATTTTGTGAGAATTATTCTTATTGTACTCAGCTTGGACCGTGACGAATTTACCCAATATCTCCTCAAGCGTAGCTTTTGGATTATTGTTTGCATTCTATGATGACCCATTCCTCCAACTGAAGTTGGGATGGTTCTTCCAACTAGCATTATACGTGTTTGAGTTTGGATTACTAAATGGTCGTTGATAATTATTTATAGCATTTGATTGTTCTTATAGAACTTCTTGAAACGCAGAGATTGTAGGACAATCCTGTGTTGCATGTTGGTTACTGGAACAAATGCCACAAATATTCTCAACTTCCTTAGTCTTTTCCTCGTCCCCTAATTCCATGGCCTCAACTTTTCTTGTAAGGCTGGCCACACGTGCACTTATGTTGTCTTCTTCGGATAGGACATAGATTCTTCCCTTTTTTCTTTGTTGGCTTATTTTAGGATTTGCTGGTTTAGTTATATCCCAAGATGTGCATTCTCGGTTAAGATATCAAAGTAGTCTCATGCTTCCTCGACTTCCTTATTCATGAATTCTCCATTGCACATCATCTCTACGAATTGTCGCATGGGCGAAGTCAGTCCTTCATAGAAAAAGCTTATTACCCACCAAATTTTGTACCCATGATATGGGCATATGTTTAATAAGTCTTTGAACCTCTCCCAACATTGAAAGAAGATCTCATCCTCTTTTTGAGCAAAATTCATGATTAGGCGCCTCAACATGTTTGTTTTATGAATAGGGAAAAACTTTTTAATGAACTTCCTAATCATTTCAGTCCATGTGCCGATTAATATTGGCCTTAATGCATGAAGCCAAGCCTTAGCCTTCTCTTTTAGAGAAAAAGGAAATAACCTAAGTTGCACAACATCGCCAGATACATTGGCAAAGTGCAACGTGGTTATTACCTTATCGAATTCCATGAGATGTTGATATGCACTTTCACTGTCTAAACCAAGGAACTTGGGAATGAGTTGGATTACTCCCAGTTTTAGATTGATATTCCCTGCATTGTATGGAAAAATTATGTATGAGGGAGTAATCGCTCTTGCTAGTTGCAAGTAATCACGTAAAGTTCTAGGTCGAAGAACATTCTCAGCCTCATTCTCACCCGTTTCAGTTTAGTTTTGGCCTAGATTTTGATTGGGCCTTGGATCGGGTTGATTTTCAACCATAATTTCAGGAAAAATTTGGGAATCTAAATGTTTCTTGGCACGGGGTTCCTTATCAATCCCCTCAACAATCCCTCCTTTACTAATCAGTCGGTTATTAGAATCCCCAACCCAATGTGGCATGCAAATCTCAGAAAAGTAAAAGCCTAAAAAGAGTTAGAAAAACCTGATTAAAGTGACTACTTTGACTCCTAGAATCCCTGCAAAAATAAAGCAAAGCAAAGAAAACTAAGTGAGGACTCCTAAAAATCTCAAATAGAAACTATTTTCAGAAATTTTATGAAAAATCGTAAAAAATAGAGTAGCCATTAGGAAAGAGATCTAGGTAGTTCATATGATAGGACACATGAGTGTGTGTTGCTCTCCAATGAATAGAGCTAGCTGTAAAGACATGAATCTTCCTTTTGTAGGAGACCATTTGGACAGTGAAGTACCTGCAGGTTATTTCAATAGAGCTATGAATGTCACAATCCTCCCAAACAAGTCTGACACTAGCGCCTGCAGCAATTTGGCCTACTTTCATGTGGCCCACTGGAGTATGCTCAGACAGACGGAATGGATGGATGGCTTATGATGTGTTAATGCAAGATTTATCAATTACCATGATTAGTGTGTCGTCAAGTCTGTAAAAATGCTTGCGGCTGAAGATTGAAGCCCTTGAACATCTCCGACAGAAGCTACTCAAGAAGATCGCATATCCAGTCTAGCATCAATCCTTTTCATCCAAACCTTTGATCCCAAAACCCCTCTATAGATGGCCTTGTCCTTCTTAGACGCATCCTTAGCCCTCTCTATAGTCCTCATTCCATAAAGATCAGCTATGGAATATGTTATCATAGCAGTTGTTGCAAATTAGGAAAAATTCCATAAACTGCAAATTCCGATAGGATCCCGATCCATCGGAATGATGTCCAATTGATGTCCGATCGATCAGAGATCATGCTCGATCAATCGGACTATAGTCCAGCAACTTCAAAACTCTCTGGACGTTTTTTCGATAAATCATAGATATGTCCAATCAATCGGACATGGCCCTCCGATCAATCGAAAGTTTATCCGATCCATCGGACAAATGTCCAGCAATATCACAAAACTCTCTGGATATATTTCTGATCAATCGGACCCTCTGTCCGATCAATCGGACAAGGTACTCCGATCAATTGGAATGTTATCCGATCCATCAAAAAATCGTCTAGCAATATTTCAAATTTCATCTGGACATATTTCCGATCAATCGGAAACTCTCTCCGATCCATCGGAGATGGTCTTCCGATCAATCGGAACCAAGTCCGATCAATCGGAGAATCTATTTCAGCAAAATTGAAAATGAGCTGATTCTTATGTCCGATCGATCGGATCTCTTTCCGATCCTATCGAGGTGACCGTTTTCTAACCGTTGAGAACAAATCTATATAGGCATCTCGGTAGGATCTTGTGAGGATCATCTCAAGCATCATCTAGGGTTTGTTTGTGCCTCTTCCTTGTGATCCTTATCTCTCATTCCCTTTCATTCGTTGAGTTCATACTTCAATCCATGTTGATTTGACCAACATTGAAGAGCATTCAAAGCTTGGATTGAATCATGAACTCAACCCCTCTTTAATGGCTTCTTGACCTATTTCTAAAAGTCATATTCTTGTCATCAATGCCATTAATGGTGGTTTAGGTAGAACCTATCCTTCATATAAAAGCCATATCCCAATATAGTTTCAACCAAACCCTAATCCCTCTCCTTGGAACCCACAAGAAGACATTCATAGCAAGGTTACTGATCGAGGGAGCTGAAGAAGGTATCGTGCAAGCCGAAGCTTCTTCAACCAAAGGCATCATCAAGGAGCTCAATCAGCTAAGTATATTTTAGTCATTCGAGTCCAAGAAACCACCTCAATAGTTGAGATTTGGGTTTCAGAGTTTGAAGACCCAAACTTGGTAGAGTCCTTGCATAGGATAAGTCCTTGACTAGGACAAGCCCTTGTGTAGGACAAAGTGGTTAATGGATTAGTCTTAAGGAAGGATGAATCCATGTGTTGAAGTCTAAATTCTTTTGTTGGCTGTTAAGGTTTATGGTTAACTTCATTTAAAACCATTGTGATAGTGAAATCCGGCCACTCAAGGAGTGAGTGGATCAGTCGGGAGTGGAGTAGGTACATAACCGAACCACTATAAAATCTCTTGTTATGTGATGAATGTTTGCAACTGCTTTACTTCTTTCACTAGCTCTTTTATTGTTGAAAGTTAATATTCTTCATATCAAGTGTTTGAAGAAAGTTCTCTAAAGTACTTTGCATGATTGTGAGTGTGTAATTTGGTTATTTTAAAAAGTGTCCTATTCACCCCCTCTAGGACAAAGAAACCAGTTTCTTGCTTCTACAAAAGCGATAATCAAACTTATACCGCAATTTCAATTGGTATCAGAGCGGGTTCCTCCTTAAAGGCGTAGCAGCCCGAAGTGTGATCCGTTTCTAGAAGCTTGAAATCATGTCAAAAGGGGATTCTAGTATGGTTTCCAAACCTCTATATTTTGATGGATCAAACTATGCATATTGGAAAGCAAGAATGAGAGTCTTCTTGCAATCATTGGATCATGCAACATGGAGGTCTGTGGAAATTAAACATGAAATAACCCTCTTGAGCACAGTTATAGATGGGGTCACCACCACCACAGTCAAACCGGATGATTTATGGATTGATCTTGAACAACTAATATACATTAGCAGTGCTAAGGCACTCAATGCTATTTTTTGTGCCGTTTCAACAGATGAGTTCAAAAGAATTTGTAACTGCACAACTGCTAAGGAAGCATGGGACATCTTTGAAACTACTCATGAAGGGACTAGTATAGTTAAGAGGTCAAAACTTCAGCTCTTGACTTCTCAATTTGAGAATATGAAAATGGAAGAGCATGAGAACTTCATGGACTTTTACACCCGACTGAGTGATGTCACCAATGCTATGTGGGGATTGGGGGAGAGAATATCGGATCTGCGCATTTGTAGGAAAATACTAAGATCCTTACTCGAACGATTCTCCTCCAAGGTCATAACTATTGAGGAATGTAGAGATATTGATACTATGAAAATAGAAGACTTACTAGGATCTCTACAGACCCATGAACTTCATTTCAAGAAATCCCCAAAAAGTAAAAATACAGTGCTGAAAACTTCACACACTAAACAAGAATTTGTAGTTGACAGTGGTGAAGAAATGGATATGAATGAAATGGCTCTTATGGCCAAGAAGTTTAGAAAGTTCTTCAAAAGCAAAGGAAAGAAGGTTGACAAAAATAGCAAATCTTTTAACAAAAAGCGTTACACTGGAAAATCTTATAACAAGCCAAAAGATCCTAAGTGCTACAACTGTGGATGCTATGGTCATATTACCTCTAACTGCCAAGCTCTTGCCAAAGAAAAATTCAAAAAGAAAGCAATGACAGCTACATGGGATGACTCCGATAATTCAGATTTCGATTCAGATGAATATCAAAGTGATGGGGGAAGAGGATTAGTTAAAATTTTGATGGCCTCTATCTCGGAGATTGTCCCAGATATACAGAGCATAAGAGACAAGGATGATCATGAATCATTGGAAACTAATGTGACATCCTCCAATGATGATGAGGATGATAATGAAGGATTGCAAGTTGCCTATGATGAATTATTTCGTCAAAGCATCCTTCTTACTAAGAAGTTGAGCCAAGCTAATATTGAAAACAACAAATTGGCTGATGAAATGCAAGAAGTGAAAGGAGAAAACAACAGATTTCACTTTCAAATCTGTGACTTGGAAAGGAAAAACAAAGCAGCTCAAGATAAAATTAATACTCTAGAAGATGAGCTTAAGAAGGTAAACTCTACAAATCAATGTCTAACCATGCAGCTTAATCAAGAACGTCAACTCAATGAAAGATTTGCCCAAAGTAGAGAAAAATTAAATGATATCCTTGTTGAACCTCTAATTTATACATTGCATTGCCCATTACATGACATGGTTTGCATGATTTTCATGATTGAAAGGCCCATCTAACACATGTTTTGTGATTATAGGGGATGAGAGCGGACTTCATTCAATTAGGGATTAAAAGGAAGCCTTTGGAGCCAGTGGATGAAGGATGAAAGAGGACCGAAGAAAGAATAAAGCAAGGAGAAGAGAAAGGAGAAAAAAAGAGAGGAGAAAAGAAAGAAAGAAGAACAAAATGAAGAGAGCTGACCGGTCTTGACCGGTCGGTCATGTGCACTGATCAAAGGAGAAAGCCAGACCGACCGGTCTTGACCGGTCGGCCATGCGTACTGGAAGCTCGAATGAAGCCCGACCGGTCTTGACCGGTTGGCTATGCACGCTGTCCATCCTGTTAAAACAAGCCCGACTGGTCTTGACCGGTCGGTTGTACTCCCTGGACTGTTTAAAAGCCCAGTCCGACCGGTCGGCTCTGCGTAAGTAGAGTTCTTTCTAAATCAGGACTCCGAAAACTGCTGCGCACTGCGTAACCTTTTGCAAATTCTGGATGTTTCCGACGCAAGGGAGGTTTCTTACTATAAGAGGACACCTAAGGGATCTTCCTAGGTCATCATAGAAGCTAAGGGACGTGGTTTTGGAGAGAGTAAGCTGTCGTGGAGCGTCTGCAACTCTTCTATTTCTGGTTTTTCTAGTTTTATGCTTTCATTAAGAGTTTTTAGTTGTAGCATGAATATGCTCGGCTAGAACCTCTCAGCTAAGGCTGAGAGGTGAAGCTTGTAGCCAATTCCATGTTGGATTCAGTTTAATTCAAGTAATTTTAATTCAAGTTTGAATTTTTCTTATGTTCTAGTTTCCAAAAGTAGTAGTTTGAGATGTTTTATGAGAGTTCATGTGCTCCGGACATGAGTTCCTTGCAATTCTCTGAGATTATCATATAATGCTTGTTTAGATTCAAATTATAGTAACCCTTGAGCAGGCCATAGTCCATAGGCATGGCTGTTACTCCGCAGGCTATGGTTTTGAATTCTACATTGTTTGAATGGGACTAGAACTTGGAAGTTCAACTTGATTTGGATTGAATGTGTGTAAATGCTTTATTTTCCAACTAGATGAGAGATAGGACTTTGAATCTAGTTGTGTTCTCTACTTGGATTGATTGAATTGACATGGGATTGCTACAAGTGGATCCTTGAATGCCTTAGTACTTTGAATTACTGATTTTCTATTAAAGTTACTGTTTAGTTAATTACCCAATTAATCTGATTTTCTTCCAAAAACTGAGTTGCTGGAGTAGTTTGGAGATTTTTTCTATTTCCCTGTGGATCAACCTCGGTCTTACCGAGATTTATTACTACATCGCAGCCTTACACTTGAGGCGAGCGAACAATCCTTAAATCAGGTAAGCCTTGTAGGAATACAAGAGGGCTAGGCTATGGTGAGCAAACTAAGGTTAGTAACCTAGAACCTGAAAAGATTAGGAATGCATCAGGAAGCAATAAGAAGAATTCACCAATATGCCATGCATGTGGAGATGTTGGACATTTGAAGTTTGAATGCTTGGTCTTTAAGAATCCGATTCGGAACTTGAAAGGAAAATTTGTACATACTGGAAAGATGATGAATCACATGTGGAGTCCTCCAAAACAAGCACCATGGAAAAATGGGAACATGAGGAGAAATCATCCCACTCCACCTAAGAAAGACAAAAGAATGGAAGGGCTCCTTGAAATGGTAAAATAGCTAAACAAAAGAACCATGGAGCTGGTACAAGAGAAATCAAACAATAGAAAAAACTCAACACCTCATGCCGAAACGAGGACATCTCTAGAATCAACCAAGAAGCTTGGTTCTTCGAAAAGGGTAGTATCTAAGTGAGTAGTAAAGAACAAATGTATAGTTATCCATACAACCCTTAGAGCCGGAAGAAACACTAGGTGATATCTTATATAGTGGATGCTCTAGACACATGACAGGTGACAGGACTCAGTTTTGCGATTATGCTGAGTTTGATGGTGGGTCTGTTACCTTTGGAGATGGGAGCGTGGCCAAAATTGTTGGAAAGGGAACCATCACCGGGCCAGGATTGCCCAAAATTGAGGATGTGCTGTGTGTTGATGGTTTGAAGCATAATTTATTGAGCATTTCTCAAATATGTGATGAACAACATTCTGTAAAATTCTCCAAAGATGTATGTGAAATTCTGGACCAAACTGGAAAATTGATTCTAAAAGGGCTTCGCACTGGAGATAACTATTATGTTATTGAAAATAAAGGTGATGATGGATCATCTGCCATATGCCACATGGCCATTAATGATGAAACTGAGTTATGGCATCAACAGCTTGGTCATGTCCATTATAGGAACCTAGCTAGGCTGAGTAGGAAGAAACTAGTTAGAGGGTTACCTAAGATAAGGAAGAGACCAAAAGAAGTATGTGCAGAGTGCTTGAAAGGTAAACAAATTAAAGTTGCACATAAGAAGACTTCCACCATTGCTACATCTAAACCCCTTGATCTACTCCACATGGATCTTGTAGGTCCAACTAGAGTGATGAGTCAAGGTGGTAAAAGATATTTCTTTGTTATTGTTGATGATTACTCCCGCTACACTTGGGTCGTATTTTTTAGAGAAAAATTTGTACATTTGATGAATTTGAAAAACTCATGAAACGACTTCACAATGAGAAGGAATGTACCGTAAAACGAATTAGGAGTGATCATGGGGGAGAATTCGAGGATGGACGATTTGAACAATTTTGCGAAAATTTAGGCATCAAGCATGAGTTCTCAGCCGCAAAAACTCCTCAACAGAATGGAGTAGTAGAAAGGAAAAATAGAGTTCTACTTGATATGGCCACAATTATGATGAACAGCAAAAATCTTGCAAAAAATCTGTGGGCCGAAGCAGTGAATACAGCATGTCACATCATTAATCGAGTATATTTGAGAGCTGGCCTAGATAAAACGCCATATGAGCTATGGAATGGAAAAGTCCCAAATATCAAGTATTTTAGAGTCTTTGGTAGCAAATGCTGAAATTACGGTATAAGTTTGATTACCGCTTTTGTAGAAGCAAGAAACTGGTTTCTTTGTCCTAGAGGGGGGTGAATAGGACACTTTTTAAAATAACCAAATTACACACTCACAATCATGCAAAGTACTTTAGAGAACTTTCTTCAAACACTTAATATGCAGAATATTAACTTTCAACAATAAAGGAGCTAGTGAAAGAAGTAAAGCAGTTGCAAACATTCATCACATAACAAGAGATTTTATAGTGGTTCAGTTATGTACCTACTCCACTCTCGGCTGATCCACTCAGTCCTTGAGTGGCCGGATTTCACTATCACAATGGTTTTAAATGAGGTTAACCATAAACCTTAACAGCCTATAAAAGGACTTAGACTTCAACACATGGATTCATCCTTCCTTAGGACTAATCCATTAACCACTTTGTCTTACACAAGGGCTTGTCCTACTCAAGGACTTGTCCTACACAAGGACTCTATCGAGTTTGGATCTTCAAACTCTGAAACCCAAATCTCAACTTTTGAGGTGGTTTCTTGGACTTAAATGACTAAAATATTCTTAGCTAATAGAGCCCCTTGATGATGCCTTTGGTTGAAGAAGCTTCCGCTTGCACGATACCTTCTTTAGCTCCCTCGATCAGCAACCTTGCTACGAATGTCTTCTTGTAGGTTCCAAGGAGAGGGATTAGGGTTTGGTTGAAACTATATTGGGATATGGATTTTATATGAAGAATAGGTTCTACCTAAACCACCATTAATGGCATTGATGACAAGAATATGACTTTTACAAGTAGGTCAAGAAGCCATTAAAGAGGGGTTGAATTCATGATTTAATCCAAGCCATGAATGCTCTTCAATGTTGGTCAAATCAACATGGATTGAAGTATGAACTCAACAAATCAAAGGGAATGAGAGATAAGGATCATAAGGAAGAGGCACGAACAAACTCTAGATGATGCTTGAGATATCCCTCACAAGATCCAACCGAGATGCCTATATAGATTTGTTTTCAACGGTTAGAAAACGGTCACCTCGATAGGATCGAAAGGAGATCCGCTCGATCGGACATAAGAATCAGCTCATTTTCAATTTTGTTGAAATAGATTCTCCGATTGATCGGACTTGGTTACGATTGATTGGAAGATCATCTCCGATGGATCGGAGAGAGTTTTCAATTGATCGGAAATATGTCCCGATGAAATTTGAAATGTTGCTGGACGATTCTCCGATGGATCAGATGACATTCTGATTGATCAAAGGTACCTGGTCCGATTGATCGGACAGAGGGTCTGATTGATCAGAAATATGTCCAGAGACTTTTGTGATGTTACTGGACATTTGTCCGGTGGATTGAATAAACTTCCGATTGATCGGAGGGCCTTGTCCGATGGATCGGACATAACTACGATTGATTGGAAAAACGTCCAGAGCGTTTTGAAGTTGCTGGACTATAGACCGATTGATCGGGCATGATCTCCGATCGATCGGACATCAATCGGACATAATTCTGATGGGTCGGGATCTTATTGGAATCTGCAGTTATGAAATTTTTCCTATTTTGCAACAACTGCCATGATAACCTATTCCATAGCTGATCTTTATGGAATGAGGACTATAGAGAGGGCTAAGGATGCATCTAAGAAGGATGAGGCCATCTATAGAAGGGTTTTGGGATCAAGGGTTTGGATGAAAAGGATTGAGGCCTTACTGGATATGCGATCTTCTTGAGTAGCTTCTATCAGAGATGTCCAAGGGCTTCAATCTTCAGCCACAGTTGGTTTTACAGACTTGACGACACACTAATCATGGTAATTGACAAATCTTGCATTAACAATCTACCCCTTTGTCAATTACTGGACAAAACCAAACCTATAAAAGTATTAGTCCGTACCAAATACTTTTCCTAGACACCAAAACCAAATAAAGTACATACATTGAACATGCCATAAAAGATAAATTGCTTTATACATAGACATGACCCATTACATACAAAATGTACAAACTCAATGTATAGACTAGGCTTCACTCTAGCTCCCCCTAAGTCCATGCACACAAAAGATCAACAAAAAAAAATAACTGGGACCTTTTGGTGGGATAACTTCTCCCCCTTTTTGTTAGTCATTGACAAAGGTTAGTACACAGATAATGCAGCACATATGTCATAGACTGAAGGTAAAGGAAGGAATAAACATAAACGCGCCGAGGGAGGAAGCCAAACACAGATGGTCATACAAAGATATACAAGTATATATCAATAAGCACAGTGGGCATATAGCCCAAGCAACCAACCTCCCCTTCTGAAATGCATATCATGACCAAACATCATCACTATATATACAACCCAAAATGGGGCAAGAAACCCGATAAAGGTAAATCAATTAAGCACAAGTATATATAGGCATAGGAATCATATAAATGATAAAGGATCCACAAGATAAGCAATATCCAAAATAAGAAAGGCAAATCCAACAATGTGATCATCAAAATATCCAAAAACAATATATCAAAAACCGAAAGTTTAACTATGAAGATGCCGAGATTGTGTGCCAAAGTCGCCCAAAAGATACCCGCGACGATGCATACAATAGGTTATCCTAGCCAGAAACATAGACAACTACGGAGTGGGGCCAGAAACATCATCACGCCGGCACGAGAGAGCAGAGGTGAGGCGCTGAACTGCGTCGTGTACGGACTGCATCATGCTTTCAAGGCGAGTCATCCTCTCACCATGCTGTGCTAAGGTGAGCTCCACTCGATCAAGTTGAGCAATGATCTGCTCCGAGTGGGTAGGAGGAGGTGCGGAAGAGGCTTTAGATTGAAGACGTCGCTTTACCGAGAGTGGAGCTGGAGTCGGTGTCGGGGCCGAGGACTCATCATGGGTGCCAGAGGACACATGTGTAGGAGTATGAGAGAAGTCACGATCTTCCACGTCAACCTCTTTTGGCAGATTCATCTTTTTAATGTTGAGGCCCTTGAATGTACGATGGGGGACAAGATGAACCACAATATTTGAAAACCCGCAGTCTTGGGCCAGAAGAGTAATGATCCATCCAAAAGGGATTGTGTTGCGAGTGTTATGCAATGTATCCAATATGTTATGCAGGATGATGGAGGGAAGGCATAGATGGGTCCCATGAGCAACATGATAGAGTAGATTCACCATATGAGCTGTCAGGTCAGATTTGTTGGTGCTACGAGGATAAACATTGGTGCTAAAGATTTGGTGAAGGACTCGGAAGCGGTTGGACATCTCTGATGCTGGAGGGCACTCCCATCAATCCATTCCGGATTGGGTCCCCAGCATAAATAATGGTCCAATCAGCTCGAAGAGAAGTATCTAGAAGATTATCATTGGGCTGAGGAGCTGTGGACATAGGAATACCAATGAGGTCCGCGATTTTTTGAGCCGTGTTAACGACACGACCGCCAACAATAACCTCGCATGATGGAGGATTTCCAACGGGATTGATAACTTTGGAAAGGAAGACATACACTACCTCTGGGTGTGCCACGCCCCCAAAACGTAACACACCTTCGCAGTCAATTTGTGCAAGGAGTGCTGGGATGCCAAATGGCTCAACGCACGACAAGACCACCTCCCGCTCATAGATGATTGTTCGGGATTGAAAGTGGGAGAGTGTAGATGGACTCTCAGGTGGGTCTGTAGGTGCGGTAGGAGGTGGAGGCGCCTGAGAGGGTCTAGAAGTTGGAAGCTTCTTTGACCTGGAGGTGGTGGATGGCCCGGCATCCACTTTGGATTTTCCTTTGGGATCTTTCAGCATTGTTTTTCAAGAATGCAAGGTCAAGGAGAGCAATAAACAGGCCGAGAATGATAGGAAACCAAGGATCCAGCAGAAGGACTCCTAAGCCTCAACAATGATGATCAAATAGAGTAAAGGGAAGGAGAAATCGAGATGAGGAACCGAGAATCCTTGCTAGGATTACAACGGTTCGACCTCAGGGAAAAAGCCCTAACAGAGGGTTTTGGAGAAAATAGCAAGATATGGGCAAAATGAAGAGAACGGCCGTATATAGCAAACGGGTGCCCAATGTTTTCGATTGATCGGAGCATGTTCCGATCAATCGGAAATGTCTCTAGCAGGATTTCAATAGACACATCCTGACACCATTCTCCAAATGATGATTCGGACCTTTTTATGATAAATTGGAGAATCTTTGCTTGAGAACACTAACATTCATTCAAAACAGGAGGCTAATTCCTCAGATATACCTATATGCACATAGCTTTTCTAACCAACTAAAGTGAGCATACCCCGATAGATTTCCTGAGGTGTTCAAACCTAGTGGAATCTAAGGGTTTTGTAAGCATGTCGGCCAATTGCCGCTCGGTTTGGACGTATTCAAGTTTGACCACTTTTTCTTCAACTAGTTCTCTTATAAAATGGTGCCGGATGTCGATATGCTTGGTTCGAGAATGTTGAACAGGATTTTTTGAAATATTAATGGCGCTTGTGTTGTCACAAAAGAGCGTCATTTCTTCCTGATTGATACCATAATCCTTCAACATTTGTTTCATCCAAAGTAGCTGAGCACAGCAACTACCGACAGCAATATATTCAGCTTCAGCAGTGGAAAATGAGATGGAATTTTTCTTTTTGCTATGCCAAGCAACTAAGCAGTTTCCGATGTAAAAACAGCCACCACTTGTGGATTTTCGATCATCCATATTTTCGGCCCAATCGGCATCGGAGTACCCTGCAATGATGGATGATGTGTCAAAGGGGTACCACAAGCCATATTCAGTTGTGCAGGCCACATATCTGATAACTCTTTTTACAGCAGTTAAATGAGATTCCCTAGGATCAGCTTGAAATCTAGCGCATGCACCTACGCTAAATGCAACATCGGGTCTACTTGCTGTAAGGTAAAGGAGACTCCCAATCATACTTCTATATAAATGTTGGTCGACACTTTTGCTTGACAAGTCTTTGGAGAGTTTAATGGTTGTGGCCATAGGTGTGGTGTGTGATCGATCCGAGTCTAGCCCAAACCTCTTGACTAGATCTTTAGCATATTTAGTTTGGTTGATGAAGATTCCATTTTTCAGTTGTTTAACTTGCAATCTTAGGAAAAAAATCAGTTCGCCTACCAAACTCATTTAAAATTCAGATTGCATCAATTCAGCAAATAAGCTCGAAAATTCTTCACAAGTGGAACCAAATACAATATCATCAACATAAATCTGAGCAATGAGAAAGGAATCATTCATCCTTTTAACAAACAGGGTTTTGTCAACACCCCCCCCTAACAAACTTGTGATCAATTAAAAATTGAGTAAGACGTTCATACCATGCTCGGGGGGCTTGTTTTAACCCATAGAGAGCCTTTTTCAATCAATAGACTCTTTGAGGATATCTAGGGTTCACAAACCCTTTAGGTTGTTCAACATAAACTTCCTCATCGAGAATACCATTTAGAAAGGCACTCTTCACGTCCATTTGAAATAATTTGAATTTGAGTGCACATGCTATGGACATGAGAATTCGGATGGATTCTAGTCTAGCAACTGGGGTAAAAGTTTCATCAAAATCAATTCCCTCGATTTGAGAGTACTCTTGAGCAACTAGAAGGGCTTTGTTTCGAATCACATTGCCAAATTCATCTGTTTTGTTTTTGAAAATCCATTTAGTTCCAATGACATTCTTCTCATATGGTCTTTCTACCAGAAACCAAACTTCATTTCTGATGAACTGTTAAAGTTCTTCTTGCATAGCAAGTATCCAAAACTCATCATTGAGAGCCTCATCTATATTTTTTGGTTCAATTTTTTAGGTGAAGCACACATGACTATTGATGGCCTTAAGTTGTCTCCTAGTCTTGACCCCAACATCCGGATCTCCAATGATTTGATTGAGGGGATGATCCTTAACATATGAAACATTTCCAGGAGCTGCTGAGGCATTGGGAGTGCGAGATTTTTCAACAGGTTTACCTATTTGGCATGGTTCTCCCACTTCTTCATCATCAAGTCTTGTATCTTCTTTAGATTGGTCATCAATGATAACATTTATGGATTCTTGTGTTATAAACTCTATAGGCATGACTATCAGAAGCGTATCCTAGGAATATTCCCTCATCGCTTTTTGAATAAATTTTTTTTAGATTTTCTCTATCTCGAAGGATGTGGCATTTTTCTAACATTTTATAAGAGAAGTAGTTGAAGAAAAAGTGGTCAAACTTGAATATGTCCAATTCGAACGACAATTGGCCGACATACTTACAAAACCGTTAGATTCCACTAGGATGTGTCTGTTGAAATCCTGCTGGAAACATTTTCAATTGATCGGAACATGCTCCGATCGATCGGAAATATCGGGCACCCGTTTTCTATATACGGCCGTGCACTTCATTTTGTCCATACCTTGCTGTCTTCTCCTAAACCCTCTGCTAGGGATTTTCCCCTGAGGTCGGACCGTTGCAATGTTAGCCCTGTAAGTGCTCTCATTCGCATAGAGGGTGGTTTCCTATCTCTACTTGGTAAGGATTCTCGGTTCCTCATCTCGATTTCTCCTTCCCTCTACTCTATTTGACCATCATTGTTGGGGTTTAGGTGTCCTTCTGCTGAATCCTTGATTTCCTATCATTCTCGGCCTGTTTATTGCTCTCCCTGACCTTGCATTCTTAGGAAAAAAAAAAACAATGCCGAAAGATCCCAAAGGAAAATCCAAAGTGGATGCCGAGCCATCCACCACCTCCAAGTGAAGCTTCCAACTTCTAGACCCTCTCAGGCCCCTCCACCTCCTATCGCACCTATAGACCCTCCTGAGAGTCCATCTACACTCTACCACTTTCAATCCCGAACAATCATATATGAGTGGGAGGTGGTCTTGTCATGTGTTGAGCCATTTGGCATCCCAGCACTCCTTGCACAAATTGGTTGGGAAGGTGTGTTACGTTTTGGGGGTGTGGCACACTCGGAAGTAGTATATGTCTTCCTTTCCAAAGTTATTAATCCTGTTGGAAATCCTCCTTCCTGTGAGGTTATTGTTGGCGGTCGTGTTGTGAAAGTCACAGCTCAAAAAATCGCGGACCTCATTGGTATTCCTATGTCCACAGCTCCTTAGCCCAATGATAATCTTCTAGATTCTTCTCTTCAAGCTGATTAGACACGTTATTTACGCTGGGGACCCAATCCCGAATGGATTAATGAGAGTGCCCTCCGAGCGTAAGAAATGTCCAACCGCTTTTGAGTCCTTCACCAAATCTTCAGCACCAATGTTTATCCTCGTAGTACCAACAAGTCTGACCTAAAAGCCCATATGGTGAATCTACTCTATCATGTTGCTCATGGGACCCGTCTATGCCTTCCCTCCATCATCCTGCATAACATATTGGATACATTGCATAACACTCGCAACACAATCCCTTTTGGATGGATCATTACTCTTCTGGCCCAAGACTGCGGGTTTTCAAATATTGTGGTTCATCCTGTCCCCCGTCGTACATTCAAGGACCTCAACATTAAAAAGATGAATCTGTCAAAAGAGGTCGACGTGGAAGATCGTGACTTCTCTCATACTCCCACACATGTGTCCTCTGGCACCCATGGCGAGTCCTCGGCCCCGACGCCGACTCCAGCTCGACGCTCGGTAAAGCGACGTCTTCAATCTGAAGCCTCTTTCGCACCTCCTCCTACCCACTCAGAGCAGATCATCACTCAACGTGATCGAGTGGAGCTCACCTTAGCACAGCATGGTGAGAGGATGACTCGCCTTGAGAGCATGATGCAGTTCGTACACGATGCAGTTCAGCGCCTCACCTCTGGTCACTCTTGGCGGCGTGATGATGTTTCTGGCCCCGCTCCGTAGTCGTCTATGTTTCTAGGTAGGATAACCTATTGTGTGCATCGTCGCGAGTATCTTTTTGGGGCAACTTTGGCACACAATCTCGGCACCTTCATAGTTAAACTTTCTGTTCTTGATAGGTTGTTTTTGGATATTTTGGTGATCACATTGCAGAATTTGTCCTTATTATTTTGGATATTGCTTATCTTGTGGATCCTTTATCCTTTATATGATTCCTTATTATCTATCTATATGCCTATATATACTTGTGCTTAATTGATTTAACTTTATCGGGCTTCCTGCCCCATTTTGGGTTGTATATATAGTGATGATGTTTGGTCATGATATACATATCAGAAGGGGAGGTTGGTTGCTTGGGCTATATGCCCACTGCGCTTATTGATATATACTTGTATATCCTCATATGACCATCTGTGTGTGGCTTCCTCCCTCGGCGCGTTTATGTCTATTCCTTCCTTTATCTTCAGTCTATGACATATTTGCTACATTATCTTTGTACTAACCTTTGTCAATGACTGACAAAAAGAGGGAGAAGTTATCCCACCAAAAGGTCCCGGTTATTTTTTTTGTTGATCTTTTGTGTGCAGGGACTTAGGGGGAGCTAGAGTGAAGCCTAGTCTGTACATTGAGTCTGTACATTTTGTATGTAATGGGTCATGTCTATGTATAAAGCAATTTATCTTTTACGACATGTTCAATGTATGTACTTTATTTGGTTTTGGTGTTTTGGAAAACTCTTTGGTACGGACCTAGACTTTAATCGGTTTGGTTTTGTCCGGTAATTGACAAAGGGGGAGATTGTTAATTCAAGATTTGTCAATTACCATGATTAGTGTGTTGTCAAGTCTGTAAAAACGCTTGCAGCTGAAGATTGAAGCCCTTAAACATCTCCGACAGAAGCTACTCAAGAAGATCACATATCTAGTCTGGCCTCAATCCTTTTCATCCAAACCTTTGATCCCAAAACCCCTCTATAGATGGCCTCATTCTTCTTAGATGCATCCTTAGCCCTCTCTATAGTCCTCATTCCATAAAGATCAACTATGGAATAGGTTATCATAGCAGTTGTTGCAAATCAGGAAAAATTCCATAAACTGCAGATTCCGATAGGATCCCGATCCATCGGAATGAAGTCCGATTGATGCCCGATCGATTGGAGATCATGCCCGATCAATCGGACTATAGTCCAGCAACTTCAAAACTCTCTGGACGTTTTTTCGATCAATCGTAGATATGTTCGATCAATCGGACATGGCCCTCTGATTAATCGAAAGTTTATCCGATCCATCGGACAAATGTCCAGCAATATCACAAAACTCTCTGGACATATTTCCGATCAATCGGACCCTCTGTTCGATCAATTGGAAAAGGTACCTCCGATCAATCGGAATGTCATCCGATCCATCGAAAAATCGTCCAGCAATATTTCAAATTTCATCTGGACATATTTCCAATCAATCGGAAACTCTCTCTGATCAATAGGAACCAATTTCGATTAATCGGAGAATCTATTTCAGTAAAATTGAAAATGAGCTGATTCTTATGTCTGATCAATCGGATCTCTTTCCGATCCTATCGAGGTAACTGTTTTCTAACCGTTGAGAACAAATCTATATAGGCATCTCGGTTGGATCTTGTGAGGATCATCTCAAGCATCATCTAGGGTTTGTTTGTGCCTCTTCCTTGTGATCCTTATCTCTCATTCCCTTTGATTTGTTGAGTTCATACTTCAATCCATGTTGATTTAACCAACATTGAAGAGCATTCAAAGCTTGGATTGAATCATGAACTCAACCCCTCTTTAATGGCTTCTTGACCTATTTCTAAAAGTCATATTCTTGTCATCAATGCCATTAATGGTGGTTTAGGTAGAACCTATCCTTTATATAAAAGCCATATCGCAATATAGTTTCAACCAAACCCTAATCCCTCTCCTTGGAACCCACAAGAAGACATTCATAGCAAGGTTGCTGATCGAGGGAGCTGAAGAAGGTATCATGCAAGCCGAAGCTTCTTCAATCAAAGGCATCATCAAGGGACTCAATCAGTTAAGTATATTTTAGTCATTCGAGTCCAAGAAACCACCTCAATAGTTGAGATTTGGATTTCAGCGTTTGAAGACCCAAACTCAGTAGGACAAGTCCTTGAGTAGGACAAGCCCTTGTGTAGGACAAGTCCTTGAGTAGGACAAGCCCTTGTGTAGGACAAAGTGGTTAATGGATTAGTCCTAAGGAAGGATGAATCCATGTTTTGAAGTCTAAGTCCTTTTGCAGGCTGTTAAGGTTTATGGTTAACCTCATTTAAAACCATTGTGATAGTGAAATCCGACCACTCAAGGAGTGAGTGGATTAGCCGGGAGTGGAGTAGGTACATAACCGAACCACTATAAAATCTCTTGTTATGTGATAAATGTTTGCAACTGCTTTACTTCTTTCACTTGCTCTTTTATTGTTGAAAGTTAGTATTCTGCATATCAAGTGTTTGAAGAAAGTTCTCTAAAGTACTTTGCATGATTGTGAGTGTGTAATTTGGTTATTTTAAAAAGTGTCCTATTCACCCCCCTCTAGGACAAAGAAATCAGTTTCTTGCTTCTACAAAAGCAGTAATCAAACTTATACCCCAATTTCATGATGGTCTGTCATTGGAATGAGGCTCCTGGCGGAATTTGTCCACCCAGATTGAGGCCCATAATCTTTGCATGATCTGGACACTGAAATTGATGGGTGCCCGGGGGTCAACGTGAAGGACTGCTGTGGTTCAGATGCGGGCTGAATCAAGATGACACGTATAATCTGGCCATCCGTTGGTTAGTGCACACTGAGAACATGATGGACTACATTGCTAACCGCCCATTTATCTAATAGTTTCTATAATCTTCTTGCTGATCAGCTACAAATGCTAATTTTTGGTTCAGGGCATGTAATCTGATAGTGATAATAATGTATGGGATCTCTGACATTCATTCATCAGGTGGGCCATATCATAGGAAACTACTAACTGCCACCAATCCCATCCAAAAGAAACATGTGTCAACCCTAATATAGCACAAGAAATTCGTACTAAATCATTACTTCCCATGATAATATATTTAAAACGAAATCCAACCGTTCATTTTTGTTCATTCAAAGAACTACTCACGTTACAAAAGAGGACTCATTTCAGCCCTTCATAAATTCCTACCTTCGGAGTATTTTATTTTTCAAACGCATTATCTTCTAACCATAAAATTCGATGTGCAATATTTAGAACTGTTTGCCTTCAAAGGTCTGCCCAAATTGCCAGTTAGCTGGTGCAACATTATCAGACTCTACCATCCGTCCATCACTAGTGGTCACTTGGAAGGACAACGCCTGCCCTTGCAACACCGTCCCTATCTGCCAGTTTTGGCCCCAGTTACGTGACATCTGCAGCCATCCCGTGTTGGTCCCCTTGATCTTGAGGTTCGAAATCTCGCCGGCCCCGCCGACATTCCAAACTAACACCAAGTTGAAGTTGGGGTTGCCGGAGATGTCGAACTTCACACCGCCCCTCTTGATGCATGTGACACGTTGGTACTGGACGGGGATGATCCCTGCCTTCTCTAAGTGCAATCTTCTTGAACATGGGTTTGCTCAGATCGAAGTGCTTGGATGGTGCGTTGCACCAGTCTCCGTTGCCTTTCGAGCTGGGTGGGCAGAAGTTTGTCAGCAGTGACGATGACTGAGCCGGATAAGCACCATTTAAGGGTCATTGACGCACTTGACCTCGAAGCATGCACCGCAGGTTAACCCGTTGTTGAAGAGGGCGCGCTGTGCTGAGAGCGGTTGTTGCCAGGCCGTATCCTTGCTTGAAGAGATCACCGTAGCCACAAGCTCCATCTGTTGCATGGAGGCTTTTGTATTAGAAAGAGATTCTTACTTGCGAACATGTAGTATTGGACACATGTAGGTTCTTAAATCTATCTATGTTCTTTCGAAATTAGATGTAACACATGTTGATAGTGTCCTTATAGGGTCCATTGTCCATGATCCATGCTGTTGATCTGATTGGCTCCATCCTCGATTTTTGGTGCCTAAGAAGGGAATTGATCACATACAAATGAACACATGATGATTTTTTTCATGCAGGCTTTCCATTCCTTCCAACATGCAACATGTGTAGGAGATCCATGCCATGAAAATGGTAAGCCCCCATCCTGAAGAGGTGTTTTTTTAGGGAGGAAATTATAAAAATGCCCTTATTTATTTATTTTTCTTTAAAAGTAGGGAAGTCAATACTTGTGGGGCCCGTATGGCACCATGGTCATAACAAAAACTAAACATTAGGCCAATCAGATCATCAGATTGGCTACACTTCAATTGGGATATTTTAAATGGTGTACATTATCTTTAGATTGTATTTGTCTTTTTTTTTTTTTTTTTTTCTAATAAGAATGTTGATGTGCATCGGTTCAACGGGTTGGATGTGAGAAACATACAACGCAGGCACCACAACTTCTAACTTTTCACTTTGTTGTAAAGATAGTCACTATTTCGTAAAATCCAACTCCTGAAGGAATTTTGGGGTAAAAATACCAAGATCAAACATATACAGGTTGATCCACTTATTAGATGGACCATGTCTGTCTGTAGAGTTGTACCAATGGTTGTCCGTTGATTCGTATCGATAGCCCGCCTGATCAGTGGAATGGTCTCACTTTTATTAGAAGCCTTCCTCGCTGTGGGCCCCACCTTTTTGGCGGTTTGCATATTGTATACAGTCCCGGTTACTGTACCATCTGGTTGGTATGATTTTGACGCCCACGTTGAAACCTGAATGAAGGTAAAATATAAATATGATACAAAACTTCTGTAGCCCCAGGAAGTTTTCAATGGTAAGCCTTCAATCTCCACTTCAGCTTTGGATTTACTTAATTTTCGAGCCCATGTCATAAAATGATCTCGCAAAATAATGGATGGTACGGAGATAAGAGAGACATTATGATGAGTCCCATAGACTTGATCACGTCAACACACCACGGATGTCAGTGGTGTGTGGCACACCACGCAATCCGCATCCTCAACACAGGAAGTGCCAATTGGGTGGAGGGAAAAAAAAAAATCAATGGACCCACACGAGGGTGCATCTTAACCGTTGGATTACGAAGATTAAAAAAAAAAAAATCTATTAGCTACTTGTGTGATAACATATGTCTTAACCGTTGGATGACGAAGATCAAAATGCCAATGCATGAAGAAAAGAGACCCCTGAACTTGCTCATGGTCCCGCCACCATTATCATCACCGTAGAATGTGGCACGTGCATCCAACCATCCTTGGGCGGACACACGTGCTACGAGTAAGAAGAGAGCCATGGACATAACCACCCAAAACACACTCAAATCGACCCATTTTCGCTATCTCACTACTCACTGTGTGAAAACAAGCTTAAGCAAGTGGTATTAATAGACATTAGAGAAAGAGATGTCATTTGCAAAAAATAAATCCTAATAAATCATATTTCTATATTTGAGATTGTTTGGCTGGCCAATCTGAACATTAGGAGAACCAAATCTGCAGATTCGTGAATATTTGATGAAGGAAATAAGTACTAGTGCTGATAGTTGTATTAGGACCCTTGGACAATCCAATTCATTGATCTAAACGGTTCATTAGATCGGCAACACATTTCTTGGGCTACCATGAAAAACATCACACTGATTTGACGATCTTAACTATTTGATTAATTGACATTCATATGGACGGTTGAGATCATTTGCATGAAATAGGTCTATTTGGTTTGGGCCATCGTGGATTGTGGATAATCCTAAGGCGGGTGTTTGGCCGTGGTATTAGAAGGGATGGGATAATATTTAGGTGGCATTAACATCATTTATCATGCAATGATTCAGGTAATGGCATGAATTTTCATCATCCAATCCCATGCTTGGGATCAAATTCTTGAAAGGATTAAGCAAAATCCTGCTTGGTGGACCATGGGATTGCAATCAAAGAACTAATTTCACAACTGATGTCAGTCACTTGTACATGTATATAACCATAATGTCAAATGTAAAAGGTGTCTTTGGATAGATGACATGAATAAAACACACGCATCAATATGAGGCTCACATGTGTAGTGGACTTCAAAATCTACATAAATCTCATAGAAATCTCGCATGAGACCAAATGCAATTCCATCCCACCTAATCCTAACCCTCCCAAAACGCAAGGTGGAATTTGCACGGAACCAAATGCAATTCCATCCCAAGTAATCTTGTTTAATACCATGCGCCAAATGCCCCCTAAAGAGTTTGGAAAAAAGGATAGCTAACAAAAAAAAAAAACAAAAAAAAAATAAAAATGAAAGAAGTCAAATCATAGATGGGTTAGATCATGCGATCAGTGTGGTTTTGTTTATGGTAGTCCATGATCCATGAAACATATTATTGACTTGATGGACGGTTCAGATTAATTGAGTAAATTAACTGAAACGATGCCACTAGGATCACTGCAACTTACAGTGCTCTAGAGCACTTCTCGTAACAAACTGTGTCCGAGCTGATTGCGTACTCAGTAAATTCTGTGGGGCCACCTGTATTTGTCAAATTCATGCCTTCCATCCATTTTTTTCCTATCATTTTATGGCACGATTCCATAAATGAAGCATATCCAAATCTCAAGTGCCCCACACCACTAGAAACAGCGGAGATAATGATGTCTACTGTTGAAACCTTTCTAAGGCTCATAATGATGTTTATTTATCATCCAACGCGCTCATATGGTTGCACATTTATAGATGAAGGGATAAAACAAATATCAGCTTGATTCAAAATTTCCTTTGCCTGCCAAGAAGCTTTTAACCGGTAGCCATCAATTTACACTGTTTCCTGTGGTGTGGCCCACTTAAGCTTTGGATATGTTTCAATTTAGGTCTCATGTCTTAAAATGACACAATAGGATAGGATTCTAAAAATTAGGAAGATAAAATACTCATATGGCCATAGCACACAAAACAGTGAGATTGAGCACCTGACCATGACAGAAGTACTGTATTAGGATGATAATTGTCCTTACAGTTTATCTGAGTGGTAATAATTCAATGAACGGTTTGAATGTTATATAAAAATCATGATCAGCTCGGTTTCAACTGTGGACTGCTTCTGTTCCCACTGTTTTGTTGGTGTGGCCCACCTGAATTTTGTATCTAACTGAGTTCTAGAATCCTCTCCTAATTTGTGGTCTTTCAAAACAGCTCATCCTACTGAGTAAACTTTATTAGGCCCACCGTGAATGCATGTGGCTCATCCGCTCTGCCCAACCATTTTTTCAGCTTAGTTTAGGAGTCAAGCCCAAAATTGAAGCATATCCAAAGCTCAAGTGAACCCCACTACAAGAAACGGTGAGATAATAATGTCACTGTTAAAACCTTTTTGGGCCCACAATGATGTTTATTTGTCATCCAACCTGTTCATAAGGTCAAACAGACATGAATGAATGGAAAATACAAGTATCAGCTTGATCCAAAACTTTCATGGCCTCTCTTAAGATTTCAATGGTAGGTGTCACCTATAGTTTGGTCGTTTTTAGCTTTGGATATGTTTTGCTTTCATTATCATACCTTAAAATAATCCAGGTAAAACAGATGGATGGGGTGGATAAGACACATAACTCATGATGAGCCCTGCAGAGTTTACTCAGTATGAAATGGGCACTAGTCGACGGTGGAAAAGATGTGGGCCTCCATCCATTTTCACGAGCTGGGCATGATACTAAAAAATGAGTTAGATCCAAATCTCAGGTCAGCCCCACATATGAAACAGTGGTGATTGAACCATTAAAAACTTCTTGAGGACATAAAAGCTGTCGATCAGGCTAATCTTTGTTCTTTCCCTTCACCCATGTCTGTGTGAATTAATCAATAGATTGGATGGCCAATAAGCATTATAGTGGGCCCTAGGCAATTTTCAATGGTGGGAGTTCAATCACCATTGTTTCCTATAGTGTGGGCCACATGAGGCTTGGATTTGCTTAATTTTTTTTTGGCTCATTCCTAATATGAGCTCTTGAAAATAATGGACGGAGTGGATAAAGCACAGGCATTATGGTGGGCCATAAAGCTTTTCCAGTACCGACCAATATGGAAGGGGTACTGGCGGTGTCGCTACCGAATCCCAGTTCTGAACTTTTCTAAGGGCCATCTACACATTACACACATGGATGATGGCTGCAATATTAAATCGAAGCCATCCATTTTCCCGTGAATGTTATCAACCCTTCCAGGAGAAAAACGTTCTTGACCACCAAAGATGGACACGTGGATATACAACACATACATCACAGTAAGAGCCAGCATCGGTGACTCACCCAGGGAGCGGATAGCTGTTACCGGGGTAATACCTAAGTGGGTGTTACCCTTACCATGGTGCCCACCATGATGATGTGTTGTATATCCATGCCCATTTACCGCGGTCCATCCATTTCTCCGGCCCATTTTAGGAAGGGATTCCAAAAAAGATCCAAATCTCCGGTGGACCACACCATAGGAAACAGTGGTGATTGAGTGCTTTACCATTAAAAATTCCAAAAGGCCCATCATAAGGGTTTCGTAGAATTTATTTACCGTCCAACCTGTTGGTAATGTCAACAAGATCTGGACAAAGGGAAAATGCAAAGATCAGTTGATCCAAAACTTTCGTGGCCCACAAGATATTTTTAATGGTCATTTATCACTGCTTCTAGTGGTATAGTCCACTTGAGATTTGGATCCTCTTAAGGATTGGGATCCCATCTTAAAATGAGATGGAAAACTAGATGGACGGCGAGGATAAACAAAAAAAAAAAAAAAACACTCATCAAGTTGAGCCTACACGGTTACTAATATATATATCAAGGTGATCCCATGCAGTTAGAATAACACCTGCTAAGGATACAGTGGTGAGGCTATAAAGCTTTTCCAGCACTAATGTATGAGCGTAGGTGAACGATTTTTAAAGTTATGATCTTCCTTCAAATTTGGCATGCACACATGGATGGAAGGGAACTACAAATAACAGCTGTCACTAAGTCAGTCCAACGTGATCACATGGATGTACTGAACTACTCTTAGAGACTAAAGATATGTCCTGAAGGACTGGATAAGCAACATTACGCTAGATTGATTGTTGTTTGTATTGGGTTTGATTGATTGATTGATTGTAGATCCTCTCTTTTTGTTCTCCTCTGCTAGTTATAGACCTCTTGATGAAGTCATATGAGAATAGCCATTGCCTACATGTCTACTTTGCATTCCGCCAATGATAAAGTAGCGCTTAGCTCCATTTAATCATGGTTGGCCCTTACTAATTAAATGCATTCTTATTATATTTTAATGTTGATGTAGTCCAAACGATTACAAGCCTTTATTCCCAAATCATGTGTACAATGGGCTTCTTTGAAGATTTGCTTATCAATGAGTTATCTTCCATATTTCTACCACATGCCATGAAGATCATCATACGTGCCACATGGTTGAATCTACATCATTCATCTGGTGTCGCCAGATCTTGTCTAAACATCCCCCATGGTGAGATGGACCATTTAAGACCGAATTCAAAGACTCAATCGCGTTCTTAACCACCGGTTGTAACAGTGATTGGGTGATTTGCAGATGGGTAGGGTTAGTCCTTCCTGATAGATTCTTTTTGCCTTGTATATTAAGGACTTGCTTTTTCACCAATAATTGGAACCAATGTATTTCTCAATGGAATGAAGATGAACATATTCAAATATAAAAGGCTAAAATAATGTTCATTTTTATTGATGTATAATTAATGCTTAATACAATCGATAAATGAACAAATAAACTAGAGAATAAAAATAAAATAAGAGAAAAATACCTGAACTGCCTATATGAACAAACGATATAAGAAAATTGTCAGCAAAATTTGACTATGATCTTCCAAAAAGGACTCGATTGATCGAGATCTAATGATGGAAGGTTGCATATATTTATTCTACTCCCAATTGTATTGTAGCGATGGCACTGGATCGTAGCAATCTAAGCTAGTCTAAACTTCAAATATTTCACATCATGGTTAGACAAAAGCAGAAGCACTAAAACTATGTTACGATAAAAGATAAAGACAACATTGTGCTTGTGGAGATAGATTGCTTTTTGCGTGGGCTTGGAGCTCATCATTGCATTCTCCTTTTATAGTTTGGAAGGCGAAAAACTCTCACTAGGTTTTCATTTTAAAATAGAATTCTTAGCAACCGCGATGTTCAGTTATTTTCTAATTATTCCTATCTGGCTAAAAAATCTTCATATATCAGAAAATGTTTTTAAATTTCTTGTCAGCGTGGTTGTAGAGATTTATGAATTTTTAGGGCTTTTTCATTCTCGGTTGGATCATAATCTAAAACGTTTTAGACCTCATCCTAACGTGACCATGAATATATATATATATATATATATATATATATATATATATATATATATATATATCTGATAAGATTAATCTCATTGGATTTGGATCGAGACCCAATGTTGGTTAAATATTTGAATCTTCGTAATCGTTGCAAGAGCACCGAACCTCTCTTGGAAGATCTTCCATTTTGAAAGGATTGTGAGAGATAGTCGTACCGAATATATTAGGATTCGTGGTTGACCCTACATGAAAAGATGAATTTTTCCATTTCACTGCAAGCCCCACATGTGCAACTTTTTGCTGGGCCACATTAGGTGTTATATAGGAACCGATTCAATGAGGCCATTCGAAATGTGGGTTGTTTCATATAGTGGGCCAACATTGTGTGCCCCATGGCACAAAAGACAGAATACTTGACTCGCTAGCCTGGACATGCACAAGAAAAGAGCAAATAGGGTAGAAAATTGTAGAACTCGTCGAATATATCCAACGATCAAATGCCGCCCACCAGATGACGGGAGCATCCTATTATATATGTTTTGCCAGCCAGATGAAAGATCTAGTAAGCTGCCACACTGTAATGTAGGAGGCTGTCATTTTAATGGGTACCTTGTGAGTAGCATTACCACTGGAAAATCACATGAATGACCTGGATGTAAGTTCCAAACTAGCACTTTGGTCAGACTATGCTAACCATATGATCTATGGCTTCTAAAAATGGATGGTTATAACAGAGTGACTAACGTCATGTGATCTATCTGGTTTTGCATCATGGATTGTATGGACGGCCCACACATGATGATTCATTGTCCCATCTCTTTGAAAAACTTTTGGCAGACTGTTGACTATTTTTGAAAGCAGGCGCATTGGATTTTCCCATGCAGTACCCAAATTGTCAACATTCTGCCAAAAAGATTTTTAAAGAGATGGGACAATGAATCATCATGTGTGGGCCGTCCATACAATCCATGATGCAAAACCAGATAGATCACATGACGTTAGTATCACATAACAATGTATAATACTAATAAATTCTTGGGTTGATGGCACAAACATATCTACCACCAATACAAAGTACCATACAAGCACATAGGTTATGAATGCAATATTCAACCTTCTTTACTTTTTTGCACCAAGACAAATACAAAGATTTTTTTTTATCAGTATATTTCGCAAAATATTCTTCGTCACATAATGAACATGATGCAGAGAGAGTGGTATGTGGATAATCACTTTAAAGAAAGAGAAGAGGCAGCATGTAGAGATGGAGAAGATAGAGGGAAAATTTGTGGGAAGAAAGGAAGAGGCCGGTTTATAAGATACACCAAACCCTAGCCCTTATTTCATATATATAATATTAAGAAGGATGTACATTGCATGTATGGTACCTTGGGCCAAGCCCAAGGTCTATCTTATTCATCTCATTATTTCACCTAATCATTTCTATGACAAACTTCAATTAGGTACTGAATTTTCTTCTCAACGCGGGTGGGCATATATATCAAGCATGCCTAGCTTGTTATAAATATATAAGTTCTGTCAATCTTGCAAAGGTTTGGTAAAAACAGAAGATTCACTTGTCTCCTAAATACACTCTTACAATTAAGATATACTACGTCGGACCATCCATCAAGTAGCTTTTCTCTGGACCGGAATTCCTCACACTTGATAATAATTCCAACCGTGATACGTGGTCTATCATTTCATTTGTATGTGAGAATAGGATTGAGGATGGCTAGACGTATTTATTGGAGTGGTGGAGTTAATTCAGTTACATATGGTTTAATAAGATTGTGGACGTTAAATGTAATGGAGTAAACTAAAGTCTATAGGGTAGCGTAGCAACATATTTAGAGGCGAGTACGAGCCAAGCTAAGCCCTATTCAAGCTAGGCTCGCTCAATGACCACCCTAGCTCATGTTTGGCTTGACTCAGCCTTTGAGCTGGACTAAAATGTTCGAACTAGCTCGACTGAGCTTTCGAGTGAGTTTGAGCCCAATTCGAGCCGAGTTTGAGCCTGGTAGGCCCAGCCCAAAAGTCAGGCCTAAAGTTGTTTAAAATTGGGCCCAAAGATAGCCTAAAGCCCATTGACACCCCCACTTACTTTTATAGAGAGTTTCATCGCTAATTTCTTTGTTTACTTCTGATGTGAGACTAAAAAATATATTTTTTTAGTTTTTTACAAGTGAGTCAGCCGAGCCGAGCCAAATCAAGCTTGGGTTAGCTCGAGCTCAGCTCGAAAATCATTTCAAGCTTGGAAAAATGGCTTGGCTTGGTTCGAATCTAGCCTTCGAATCGAGCTGGTTTGAGCCGAGTCGTGCGAGCTAACCGAGATGGGTTGGCTCGTGCTCAGCCCTAAACATACTTTGGGTCTCTTTATGAGGTCAAATTGAATAGTTGACCTTGGGTCATGGCCCATGTGTACATACATCCTCTCCAATTGTAGCTAGGTACATGGTCTAGATTGCTTAGAATAGTGCCGCATATGTGGATGATGAGTCACCAAACTCACCAACATTTTTCAAACTAGGGCTCAAATGCAGGGTAGGCTGGGCCGTACAAGCCTGCTTTCACTCCAAGCCGTAAGCGTGCTTGAAAACTAGAGTAGCCATTAGAAAAGAGATCTGGGTATTTCCCATAGTGGACCCACATCTGCTTGTGTTGCTCCCCAGCGAAAAGAGCTAGCTGTGAAGACATTAATCCTATTTTTGTAGGAGGGCATTTGGCGAGTGAAGTATGGGTATGGGGCCCACTTGCATGCGGCCCACTGGAGTTATACTCACACAGATGGAACGGATGGATCGCTTTTGATGGTCTGTCATTTGAATGAGGCCTGTGGGGCCGCTATTAGTGGCGGAAGTTGTCCACGCGGATCCAAGCCTACAATCGATCTTCACATGAACTGGACCATTAATTGGAATTGATGGGTGCCCAGGGATCAAGGCGAAGGACTGGGGTGGCCCAGATGCAGCCTGCATCAAGATGACACGTCTGATCTGGGCCATCGGTTAGTGCACACTGAGAACATGCAGTGGAATGTTGGACTTCATTTGTAACTGCCCATTTATCTAATAAAACTATGATCTACCTGTTGATCAGCTACAAATATTATTTTTTTGTCAAGAGCATGTAATCTGATTATGATAATAATGTTTGGGATCTCTGACATTCATTCATCAGGTGGGCCACATGATAGAAAACTACTAACAGCCACCAATCCCATCCAAAATAGACATGCGTCAACCTAATGTAGCACAAGAAATTCGTAATAGATCATTACTCCCCATGATAATATATTTAAAAACGAAATCCAACCCGTCAATATTTTTGTTTATTCCCAAAAAGCTCACATTACAAAAGAGGATTCATTTCAGCCCTCCATAAATTCCCACCATTGTGGCATTCAAATTTCAAATGCATTATCTTCTAACATAAGTTTAAACGTTCAAGATTTAGAACTGTTTGCCTTCAAAGGTCTGTCCAAATCGCCAGTTAGGTGGTGCAACATTATCAGACTCTATCATCCGTCCATCACTAGTGGTCACTTGGAAGGACAATGCCTGCCCTTGCAATACCGTCCCAGTCTGCCAGTTTTGGCCCCAGTTACGTGACATCTGCAGCCAACCCGTGTTGGTCCCCTTGATCTTGACGTTCGTGACGTCGCCGACCCCGCCGACGTTCCAAACTAACACCAAGTTGAAGTTGGGGTTGCCGGTGATGTCGAACTTGACACCGCCGGTCTTGAAGCATGTGACACGCTGGTACTGGACGGGCACGATCCCTGCCCTCTCAATTGCAATCTTCTTGAACATGGGCTTGGAAAGATCGAAGTGCTTGAGCGGCGGGTTGCACCAGTTGCCATTCGGCTTCGAGTAGTTGGGTGGGCAGAAGTTTGTAGCGGTGACGATGATGGAGCCGGGTAAGCACCATTGAGGGTCATTAACGCACTTGATGTTGAAGCATGCACCGCAGGTTAACCCGTTGTTGAAGAGGGCTGTGCTGAGAGCTGTTGTTGCCAAGCCATATCCTTGCTTGAAGAGATCACCGTAGCCACAAGCTCCCTCTGTTGCATGGGAGGCTTTTGTATTAGAGAGATTCTAACTCGCAAAAATGTTGTATTGGAGACATATTGTATGTTCTTAAATCTATCTTTCTTCTTTTGAAATTAGATGGTTGTAACATGTTCATAGTGTCCTCAAATAGGGTCCATTGTCCATGATCCGTGCCGTTGATCTGATTGGCTCCATCCTGGATTTTGGGTGCCTAAGAAGGGAATTGATTACATACAAGTGAACACATGATGATGATTTTGTTCATGCAGGCTTACCATTCCTTCCAACATGCCAGATGTGTAAGACATCCATGCCAAGAAAATGGTAGGCCCCATCATGAAGATCAACGGGATTTTTACAGTAAAATTCTAGAGGAATCTATATTTTAACAGGTGTTTTTTTTGGCAGGAAATTACAAAAATGGCCTCATTTTTTTTTTTTTTTTTGCCTTTAAAAGTAAGCAAGCTCAATAACAAAAACAAAATCACAAAATGACCCACGTGGTATGTATATAACGTCCAACTCGTTAAAACTATGCACCACACCATGGTCATAACAAAAACAAAACATTAGGTCAATCAGATTATCAGATGGGCTACACTTCAATTGGGATATTTTGAATGGTGTACATTTTCTTTTGATTGAATCTGCCTTATTTTTTGTTCGTCTAATAATAATGTTGATGTGCATCTATTCAACGGGTTGGATGTGAGAAACATAAGACGCAGGCACCACAACTTTCAATTTTTCACTTTGTTGTAAAGATGGGCACTATTCCGTAAAATCCAATTCCTGGAGGAATTTTGGGGTAAAAATACCAAGATCAAACATATCCAGGCTGATCCACTCATTATATGGACCATGTCTGTATGTTGCTTCGTACCAATGGCTGTCCATTGATTCGTACGATAGCCCACCTGATCAGTGGAATGGTCTCACTTTTGTTAGGGGCCCACCTTTTTGGCGGTTTGCATATTGTATACGTGTGACTTTTGCATCGTCGAATAAGAGTCCCGGTCGCTGTACCATCTGGTTGCTATGATTTTTGCATAGTCGAAGCAAGAGTGGAAACGACCTAACCAACGGTCCAGATAAAAGATGTGTATACCAAGGAATCCACATGCAATTAGGTACATGGGATGGGTCCATACATGTAAGCTACTCTCAAGTTGACGACACCACAGAAAGCATACAATGTCCTAGGGTCCACCATGATGTTTATTTGCAATCCAACCTGTTCATAAGGTAACAGACCAGTGTCTCGCCTGCTAGCCCAGCTGGAAGCCTGGAAGATGCCTAGGCGTCTCAACATGAGGAGAAGAGGGGATTAGCTGTTACCCGGGGAACAGCTTAGTGGGCGTTACCCTAACCGTGTGGTGCATATCCACTTTGAACCCTAAGAAGATCCAAATCTCAGGTGGACCGTAGCACTAGAAACAGTGATGAATGACCATTAAAAGCTTTTTGTGGGCTATAAAACTTTTTGGATCAATCTGATCTTTATATTTTACTTTCCTCAAGACCTTTTTGACATTATCAACATCTTGGATTGCAAATAAACATTATCAAAACCTTACGACGGGTTCTTTGGAATTTTAAATGGTCGGGCACTCAATCAAACTGTTTTCATTGGTATGGTCCATTTGAGGTTTGGATCTACATAATTTTTGGAACCCCATTCTAAAATGGTATAGAAAAACAGATGGATGGTGTGGATATACAAAATATCATCAATGTGGGCCATACGGTAGGGGTAACACCCACTAAGCTGTTCCCAGGTAACACCTAATACGCGCCCACTGAGGAGACACTAACCCCCACCCAGCTAACAGGGTGGGTGTGTCGCATGACCAATATATATATATATATATATATATATATATATATATATATATATATATCTCCCAAAATGAATGGATGGTATGAATATAAAACGGACATTATGATGGCTCCCACGGGACTTGGTGATGTCAACACACCACGGCACAACACAGGAAGTGCCAATTCGGTGGAGGGGAGGAAAAAAAAAAACAATGGACCAACGCGAGCGTGCATCTTAATCGTTGGATTAAGAAGATTATTAAAAAAAAAAAGAAGAAGAAGAAGAAGAAGCCATTAGCAACTTCTGTGATAACATATATCTTAACCGTTGGATGACGAAGATCAAAATGCCAATGCATGAAGAAAAGGGATCCCTGAACTTACGCATGGTTTCCCCACCATGATCATCACCATAGAATGTAGCATGTGCATCCAACCATGCTTGGGCGGACACACATGTTGCTACTAAGAAGAGAGCCATGGAAATAACACCCAAAACACACTGAAATCGACCCATTTTCGCTATCTCACTACTCACTGTGTGAAAACAAGCTTAAGCAAGTGGTATTTATAGACATTAGAGGAAGAGATATCATTTGCAAAAAATAAGTCCTAATAAATCGTATTTCTATATTAGAGATTGTTTGGCTGGCCAATCTCAACATTAGGAGAACCAAATCTCCAGATTCGTGAATACTTAGTAAAGGAAATAAGTAATAGTGCTGCTAGTTGTATTGGGACCCTTGGACAATCTAATTCATTGATCTGAACGGCTCATTAGATCCGCAACACATTTCATGGGCTACCATGTAAAAATCACACTGATTTGATGATCTTAACTATTTGATCAATTGACATTCATATGGACGGTTGAGATCATTTGCATGAAATAGGTCTATTTGCTTTTGGCCATCGTGGATTTTCGATAATCCTAAAGAGTTTGTAAAAGGAATAGCTATCAAAAAAGAAAAGAAAAAAAAAAAAAGCCAAATCACAGATGGGTTAGATCATCCGATCAGCGTGGTTTTGTTTATGGTAGTCCATGATCAATGAAACATATTATTAACTTGATGGATGGTTCGGATTCATTGATTAGATTAACTGAGACGATGCCACTAGGAGCACTACAACTTACAGTGCTCTGGAAGACTGGAACACTTCTCCTAACAAAGGTATAACTTTGCCTTAAGCCGATTGCGTACTCAGCAAATTCTGTGGGGCCACCTATATATGTCTTATCCATGCCGTCCATCCATTTTTTCGTATCATTTTATGGTGTGATCCCATAATTGAAGCATCTCCAAATCTCAAATGGACCACACCACCAGGAACACCGGAGATATTGATGTCCACTGTTGAAAACTTCCTAGGCTCATAGAGATGTTTATTTGTCATCCAACGGCGAGCTCATAAGGTCGCACAGACATGGATGAAGGAAATCTCTCTCTCTCTCTCTCTCTCTCTCTCTCTCTCTCTCTATATATATATATATATATATATATATATATATAGAGAGAGAGAGAGAGAGAGAGAGAGAGAGAGAGAGAGAGAGAGAGGAATGTTCACCTGGGCACTTCTCTCACGATAGACTCGTGAGCACTTTTTCATGGCTCAGATTTTGGGCTCACGGTATGTGCGATGAGCTATAAAAAAGTGCTCACAAGCTCTCGTGAGAGAAGTGTGCGCAGGTGAGCATTCCTCTGTATGAGGAATGCTCACCTAGGCACTTTTCTCACGATAGACTCGTGAGCACTTTTTCATGGCTTATCGCACATAATGTGAGCCCAAAATCCGAGCCGTCCATGTGATCGGGTTGGGCTGACCCAACCCTAACCCTACCCTACTTGTAAAAGGGTTAACCTAACCTTACCCTACCCTATATGCTAAACCGAGTCGGGTCTGGTCGAGTCGGGTTAGGTTAGGACTATGTTTCTATGGTGTGGTCCACCTAAGATTTGAGTCAACTTCATTTTTTGTATCATATCCTAAAATGATCTTTCAAAATAGTTGGATGGTGTGGATTTAAGACACATAGTCAGGGGCCACCCACCTTTTTAGATCCCGGATGTCACCTAATCCGCTCCCTGTGAGTGTGAGATGAGCGCAACTTGGGTGAGAGTCAGCAAGATCCGGAACCATCCATGTGGGTGAGACCCTAACCATGAGACTCATCTCAATGTATATATTGTAAATCCATGTCGTCCATCTACGTTTTCGGATTATTATAGGACATAGTCCCAAAAAGGAAGCAGATAAAAGCTTTAGGTAGACCACACCACCAAAATTAGTGCTCATTGAACTCCCACCATTAAAAGATTCTAGAGTCCACCCTAATGTTTATTGACCATTCAGCCTATTGATAATGCTATATAGATATTTCTAAAAGCAATAAACTAGTATAAACGAGGCGGTTCGGGTCGGGTCAGGCGGGTTTGGCATGTACCCTAAACTGTACCTAAATTAAAAACGGTCCAACCGCATCTACTCGGGACCGGACCGTTTTCTCAGCCGGGTCGGGACAGATCGGGTTTCTACTAGGGTCGGGTCGGGTCGGGAGGGGTTGGACAGGTTAACGGGGCAGATCATGTGTAGCCCTAATGATGACCCATTTGATGGGCCATATCTTACTATCCAACAATCCGATTTGAGTGAAATTCAATATAAACATATAAAATCATTTACTCTTTAATAATTTAATCTCAATTTTGTTTTAAAATTTCAATCTTTCAAATTTTTTTTTAAAGGTCAATTCTTTTAAAATTTCTAATTCTTTTTCCAAAATCTTAATTTTCAAAGTGCCAATTTTATTTTTGAAAATGTCAATTTTGTTTTAAAATCTTAGATTGTTTAAAAATTATTATTTTTAATTACAATTAGCCTAATTTGTAAAAATACAGTATTTACAACGGGATGGAACCACTGTAGAATGAATTCATTGTAAAAGAACATTTTTTACAACGTATAGAGCCTGTTGTAAAATCTTAATCTTTACAATGCCTATAAACTATTGTAAATATTACAATCACAACGGTTCTCAACGCCCATTGTTAAAAATAACAGTTTTACAACAACGAAGTTATTTACAACGGGCATTCTTCGCCCGTTATAAAACGTGCTCTTTTACAACGGATGTTGCTGGCTCGTTGTAAAGAACCTGTTTTAAAAAGTCAATTTTCTTGTAGTGGATGCAGCATCCCAAGAAACCCCTAAGGCCCATCTTTCAACCTAATCCAAAACTCTGGTGGGCTGCAACAGAAAGCAAGAGGCAAATCAAGGGAGGAAATTGTTTCCTTCTTTTATGGTCCACCAAAGTTTTGAAACAAGTTGAAAGATGGGCCCTGGGGTTTTTTGGGGTACTGTATCACATGGACGGCTCAGATTTTGGGCTCACGTTATTTGCGATGAGCTATGAAAAAGTGCTCACAAGTTCTTATGAGAGAAGTGCACGGGTGAGCATTCCTCTGTATATATGCTTGATTCAAATCTTCTGTTGCTCGCCACTAAGTTTTTAAGGGTAAGCCATCAATTCACATTGTTTCCTGTGGTGTGGCCCACTTGAGCTTTGGATATACTTCAATTTAAGTCCCACACCTAAAATGATCTTATAAAACAGATGAACAATGTGGATAAGACACAAACACTACAGTAGGCCCATGAGTTCACTCAATGCGCCATCGCATAAAGAGTTGCACGTACGGAATTGGCTCTTGAACTCGGCCGAATTGGATTCGGTAGTGACACCGCCAGTGCCCACTTCGGGAAGTGGATTGCTTACCGAGTAACTCAGTATGTCGTACTGAGTAAACTTTGTTGGGCCCGCCGTGAATATATGTGGCTTGGGCTCGAATTGGGTACTACCCCCACTAGGACGCAGCTGGGAAGGATGGGTATGTGTCACCTTAGCATTGGTGGAGAGAGGGGGGCCCACACCTCCTCTGTTGGCTGATGTGATGGGTCTATTAGCTCTCCATCAATACCAAGGTGCGGGCCCCCTCTCTCCACCAATGCTGAGGTGCCATGTACCCGTCCGTCTCTAGCTGCATCCTGGCGGGGGTAGTGCCGAATTCGAGCTCATATGGCTTATCCACGTCGCCCATTCATTTTTTAAGCTCATTTTAGGGTCAACCCAAAATTGAAGCATATCCAAAGCTTAAGTGAGTGTTGGGAAAACCTCGCGTAAGCACAGAGTTGAATCAAACCATCACCACATGCAAGTACATAATCAACCTCATAGAATAATCCGAATTTTACGTGGAAAACCCATGTGGGAAAAAACCAAGGCACAAAGCAATGATATCCACTATAAAACTCATAAGATTATAGAGAATTACAACAAAAAAGCAAGAATCACAAGAGAAAAACCCTTTTCTCTCTCCCAAAAGTCTCTCTCTCTCTCTCTCTCTCTCTCTCTCTCTCTACAATAGTGTAGAACACATATTAGCAATAACCCTAATCTTGTTTACACCCTTTATATAAGAGAAATCCAGAATTAGAAACAATTAGCGTAAAACCGCGCAAGTCCGTCTAACTATCGGGCTCCAGGGTCGGGCGCCCGAGCCCAATGTCGGTCACCCGACAGGCCTAGGTCGGGCGCCCAAAACCCCCCAAAAATGTCCAGAGAGTTTTCGCATAAAACTAGAATTTTCATAGGCGAGGTCAAGCGCCTAACCCCCTGGTTGGTTGCTCGGACCCCCTCAGTTACAGGTGGTTGGAAGGCTCCACCAACGGTGAACCCCACCACAATAAAAAGTGGGATAATGATGTCCACCGTCAAAACCTTTTTAGGGCCCATAATGATGTTTATTTATCATTTAACCTGTTCATAAGGTCACACAGACATGGATGAATAGAAAACACAAATATCAACTTGATCCAAAACCTTTATGGCCTCAGTTAAGATTTCAATGGTAGGCATTCAATTCATAGTCTCCTTTAGTGTGGTCCATTTTAGCTTTAGTTATGTTTTTATTTCAATATCATACTGTGGACCCTCGCCGTTCCGCGCTCCCTGTACGTTCTCCTTTCCCTTTCGGAAAAAGAAGAAGAGGTGTGTGCGTGGGAATCGTCGTTTGTGCCACTGGCTTGCCTCATTCTCGAGGGCTTTGTTTGGTTGTCATGTTAAGCTGGATGTGTTTAAATGCGTTTGTATAAGACCAGAGTCGCCACTAGCTAGTTACTTCGAATCTACAGTCGGCTAGACCCCGTAGAAACGTTAGAGAAGGGAATCCGAAGATTCCTCCCTCTAAAATGAGTCCTTTTGATCTGCGGCCAGAGATTCGAGGTAAGGGATTATGGTTATAGGGTGGGAAGAGGTTAAGCACCCCACACACTGCCCGTACCGAAGTACGATCTCTACTTCACAGAATCGAACTAATACTTGAAAGTCTGATTTAATCCTCGTACATTCTCATGGATGACATGATACATGAATGCAGGTCTGAACAGTAAGAGTTTCTGATGGACAGGTTTCCATTAACAGGCAAGCCCAGAGCATGCGCTTGAACTGACAGGTGCTTTATGCGAGATGCATGCTGTGTGTTTGAATAATCAAAGTGCTTATAGTGACTGATGCATGAATGCAGGTCTGAATAGTAAGAGTTTCTGATGGACAGGTTTCCATTAACAGGCAAGCCCAGAGCATACGCTCGAACTGACAGGTGCTCTATGCAGGATGCATGCTATGTGTTTGAATAATCAAAGTGCTTGTAGTGAAGCAGGGGGGTTGGAAGAAAAGTAAATGTTGCACTTATGCTAGATGCGAATGAGATGATGCTGGTAAAGAACAGCTAGATGGACGGAGGTGTCGCAAGGGTTGGCTTCGAGTGGGTGGATCAAGACTTAGATGGCTTGGGAGACTTGGACCAGTGGTCAGGCTGGGCTGGACCAGGGCTAGGCTCTCCTCGCTCGGGCTCTCCTTGGTGGAAAAATGGGCTAAAAGGGATGGAGGTGGACTCAGAGCTCTTGGACTGAAGAGAGGGGAAGTCGATGTCGGATGTGAAGGGGAGAGGGTTTATTTATAGCAGCGGGCAGTGGCAGATTACGTAAATAAGTTTGGGCGGCACCTAGGGGGTCTCCCGTACGGACGTTCTCGGGATTCAGCGGGCAATATGGACATGCTTCGGGGCTGCTGCTTGGAACTCGGTGAGTTGACTGGGTTTGGGGGATGGGTTGACACGGTGAGTTGACTCGATGGGTTGACTCAGCGGGTTGACTCGGTGATTTGACTCAGCGAGTTGACTCGCCGAGTTTGACTTTTTTTGGAATTTTTTTGACTGGTTTTTCTTATAGGGTATTTTTCAGGCTTATGTTTAGGAATGAGTTGACTAGGTTCAGGCTTGAGTTGGGCTATGGATTGGGGCTTACAAGGGTGAGTTTGGCTAAGTTTGGACATGGGATTTGGGGGTACGGTCTTCCATTCATTCAGCTGTCTCTACCAACATTGTAGCCGAAGGTGGGGTGTCTACAGATGCCCCTCTTTGGCAGAGGTTACGTGCAATCGAATGCCAAAGTGAGTGGACACCCCACTTCTGACCCGGTCATTCATAGATCATGGTCTGAAATCTTTACTTGCCTTTGCATCTGCGTCAGTTGATTGTCTGGAAATTGATCACTCGCATATACCGCGGGAGTTTGGAGAAAATGTTACGATTGTCCCTGCAATGCACTGCAACCTGGGTACCCAATCGCAACCCTTCCATTCCCGATCGGTACTAACATCAGAAAGGTACAATAGAGCCTCTGCGTCATAGTCTTACGAGGTTACTAACCTTGAGATTGATTGTGATGTTTTCTCGGATCACTCCAGGAGTACTTGTTTTACTTGACTATCAAAGTGGTTAGCTACCCTGCGTCATGTAGTCTTACGGGAGTCCACTACGCCGACTTGGAATCAGTCAAGGTACTTCAGGCATCCATGCCTAGGTAAGTGCGGGTGGACTTTTTCCACCCGATCTGCTGGTTTTGATGCTTGGTTTGCAATTCATTATTTCCTAGATTGCGGTCTGGAATCTTTGTTGTCCTTTGTATCTGAGTCAGTTGATCGTTTTGGAGATTGATAACTCGCACATACCGCGGGAGTTTGGAGAAAACGTTGCGATTGTCTCTGCAGTGTACTGCAATCTGGGTACCCAATCGCAACCCTTCCATTCCTGATCGGTACTAACATCGAGAAGGTACAACAAAGCCTCTGTGTCGTAGTCTTACGAGGTTACTGACCTTGAGATTGATTGTGGTGCTTTCCCGGATCACTCCAGGAGTACTTGTTTCGCTTGACTGTCAAAGTGGTTAGCTGCCCTGCGTCATGTAGTCTTACGGGAGTCCACTACGCCGACTTGAAATCAGTCAAGGTACTTCAGATATCCACGCCTAGGTATGTGCGGGTGAACTCTTCCACCCGATCTGCTGGTTTTGATGCTTGATTTGCAATTCATTCTTTCCTAGATTGTGGTCTGGAATCCTTGTTTTCCTTTGTATCTGAGTCAGTTGATTGTTTGGAGGTTGATAACTGGCACATACAACAGGAGTTTGGAGAAAACGTTGTGATTGTCCCTGCAGTGTGCTGCAACCTGGGTACCCAATTGCAACCCTTCCATTCCCGATCGGTACTAACATCGAAAATGTACAGTAGAGCCTCTGTATCATAGTCTTACGAGGATACTGACCCTGTGATTGACTGTTTGATGTTTTCCCGAATCACTCCAGGAGTACTTGTTTCGCTTGACTGTCAAGGTGATTTGCTACACTGCATCATGTAGTCTTATAGGAGTCTACTACGCCGACTTGGAATCAATCAAGGTACTTCAGGCATCCACGCCTAGGTATGTGCGGGTGAACTCTTTCCACCCAATCTGCTGATTTTGATACTTGGGTTACAATTCATCGTTACCACCTGTTCAAATGGTTTCTTTGACCGAGCCTTTTAGCTTTTATCTTTTCGTATCTTGGCATGTAGTACGACCGCACTGACACTGGAGTTCAGTTCGACCGTACTTTGAGTGCATTGGATCCGATGATCTCTGGGGAAATCGCGAGACATTGGATCTTATTTGATTTTTGCGTCGGCCCCTACCCAGAGATATAAAAGATCTCTCGGTGTTTTGGAGATCGAACGCTCTACTTGGAAAAATATTTTTGGATTTTGAAAAGATACCCACTCTGGGGAGTGATACTCCGTGGGGTTTTTATTTGCAAATATAAAATATTTTTGGATTTTTGAAAAGATAATCTGGCTCGCACTCACCTCCACTAGGGATGCATGTGGGGTCTTTGGCTAAACAACTTTTATTTTAAAAGTAGGTAAACATGATGATTGATGCGATGGATGCTGATGCATGGAGATGCATATTTGATAATGGATGCATGGTTTGGCTCATTCTCTTTCAGTTTGATGATTTTGCTTTTGCTGGGGGTGCAGAGAATTTTGAGCTTATTGCTTGCAGGGTTGTGCTCCCCTAGGGATTTTTTTCCTCTTTTTTTTTTGCGGATATTTGGTCAGCGGGTTGGTCAAGATCCCAACCCGTGGTTGATCAGGTCCATCGTCCCAAGATGCTGTTTATTTACTAATGGGAATGGATGAAGGATGTTACCAAACTTTAAGATGTTCTTCTGTGAATAGATGCGATTGAGACGGCGCTTGGTCGTCAGTTTTGGTCAAGATTCCAATTTGCGGGTGATCGGATCCGTCATCCCAAACTGCGAAGTGACTGAGCGGAGTTCGAGACTCTTGAAGTGCAGTGCTGGGGATAGTGACAATTTTTTGTGATTTTTGTAAATATTTGGTCCGAATCTTTTACTTGGGTCAGGATAAAGATTGGTTATTGAAAAAAATGAAATATTTTTGTGATTTTGGAAATATTTGGCTTGAAAGCAAGGGAAATATTTTATGATTTTTGAAAGATGATTTTGTAATGTTTTGGTATTTTTCTGATTTTTCTGAAATGCAGGGAAATGTGTGGAATTTTCATCCACTTCCAACTTTTACTGCTGGTAAGGCACCCGATCCATTTTACGTCAGCGAGCAAGACGAGTCTCACACAGTTAAGTGCCGTAGTTTTACATCTTCGGATGAGGGGATTTTGAAGGTTTTCAGTCAACACACCCACAAAGTTGCCTGTTCCTCATGTGCAATGCACATAGACCACGTATTGTCTGACGGACTCCTTGGGCCACAGAATGAGCCACATCCTCACATTTCCCTTTGTCAATCCAGTTTGGGGCCTTACGTTGCTCACAATTTCGTGAGGGTGCGCTCCACCTCCCAACTGCCTTAATCCCCTTCATGAGTTTTAGGAACAGGGAACATCCGTCAGATTCAACAGCGACTTCCAAATCAAGGTTGTCTATCACGGTGTGTTCAACACTAACAGGATTGCGGGGTTCTGCCCGCCTCAGCCTTTACCTGTTTAGAAGATTTCGGACACCCGTTCGATCAACTGTCAGCCATGTCAGGAACAGGTTGGGAAAGAAAGCCCCCGAGAAGTTAATCCCAATGTAGTTTTAGGTCTTCAGACTACTGGGGATGAATTTGTGTAGTTGAAATTGATGGTGAATTTTTTTTTTTTTTGAAAAGGTTCCAGACTTCAACTCAAGTGATTGAGACTGATACTAGTTTTTATGAAAAGCTCAAAATCTTTTTGGTATTTTTGGAAATGATCCAGGTTATCGAACCTTGATCCCAGCGGTTGAGGCCGATGTCGGTTTTTGGTTGAAAGCAGGAAAAGGTCCCTCGAGAAATTAATCCTAGTGTAGTTTAAGGTCTTCGGACCAAGAATATATACATGCTGAACATACATTCTTTTTGTGATTTTTTTTAAATGTTCCAGGCTGTCAAATCCCAATTTAAGCGATCAAGATTAACACTGGCTTTTATTAGAAATCTCTCGGGATTTTGGTCCCGACGTAGTTTAAGGTCTTCGGACCAAAACTTTATACAGAATAGGGCACACATTTTTTTTTAAGTGATCAAAGTCATCAGATCCTGGCTCGAACGGCTGGAATCGATGCCGGTTTTTATTAAAAATCTCTCAGGATGTTGATCCCGACGTAGTTTAAGGTCTTCGGACCCAGAATTTAGGAGTGAGACTGGTAATATATTTTTTGTGATTTTTGAAAAATGTCCGGTGTCGTCGAATCTTGATTCGGACGATCAAGACCGCTATCGATTTTTATTGAAAATCTTTCGGGATGTCGATCCTGACGTAGTTTAAGGTCTTCGAACCCAAAATTTAGGAGCGAGAATGGTAATACATTTTTGTGATTTTGAAAAGTGTTCTGAGTCATCGATTCTAATTTTGATGGTCGAGATCGATGCCCATTTTTTATTAAAAATCCCTCGGGATCTTGATCCCGACGTAGTTTAAGGTCTTCGGACCAAAAACTTTTATGGTTGGCCATACTTACCTTGCTTTGTTTGGCTTCTGACGGGGCTGATTGTGATTTGAGTGGTCCGAATTGCTTGAATTGGCCTTGTAGCCCCTTTCCGGAGTTCAACTTTTCTTTGGAGCAGCTATCCTTGATGTTTGGTGAGGCTAAGAAGGCTTTCCCTGGTGTGGATGATGAATTGGACGGCTCGGATTGCCTTTTTTAGCCATGTGGGCCCACTTGATGATCAGATTTTGGATTTTGGCCCTCTTTCTTAATGATCAAGCCTTCGATCTTGCTATTTGATGGCTCATGCAAGCTTTTCCATGGTTTAGATTATGATGATCTAGTCTTTGAAAGGCTCAGATTGCCTGTGGGCCCCTCTTGATCAATTTTTCTTCTCTTTGGCATGATCAGGCCTATGTTGGCTATAATACTTTATGATTGGACAGGTGGGGTACCTTCCAGATGATTCTGATCATCCTCAAACAAAATCCAGAGTTGATTGGAGCCTTGGGCGGCCCACAGGGTGTCATCTACTGATGTGGACTATCAGCCTCACCTACCAACAACTGTGGAGCCAATCCCGCGGAGAGAGAGGGAACACGTCCGTACGGGCAGCCCCACAGCGGGCCGCCCAAGACTCGCCTCTTGTGCAGTCTGGGCTGGCTCTGGTTCGGACAGTGATTACATTCTTCTGGTTGCTGTCTCCCTCATCTCCGTACCCGATTTTTCGATTCGGCCATGAATCTCTTCCTTGTCTCTTCTTTCCTTCTCTTTTTGTATTCTTCTTGGTTTATCTTTTCTCAAGCAATGGACGGTGGAGATTTAGGGGCTGTGGGGGCTATCCATGATGGGTCCCACACTTCAGAAAGTGGTGAAGGCTCTAATGATGGTGGAATGCTTTTGATTGATGATGTGGATGAAGCATTGAATGGGGGCATTGATGGGGATAGATGGGCTGATCTCATGTTTGAATGGAATGGATGGTTCAGATGATACCTTTGATGGTTTAGATGCTCTTGATGATGACCGAGATGTGCGGCACACTTGCTTGGGGGGACTTAATGTGATCATTGATGATGTCCCCCTGATGATGGATGGTGTTGATTTTGCAGAGATGGGTGGGTCGTGCCCCTTTCTGATTGATGCTGAGATGGGCAAGTTGTGCCCCTGGCTGGCTGGAATTGAAGTGGGCAGGTTGTGCCCCTGGTTGGGAGCAGGTATCAGAGTATCCTGGTCCTGAAGCTGTTGTATTTGACTTTCTTCTTCATTTTCATCATTTCCTTCGTCCGGAGCCTTAGACGGTTCGAGAATTCAGTCACATCGAATGGGGGGCCACGTGGCCCAAGCTAGGCTCATTGGGAGGCCTCTATGTAGTGCAGTCGGTTGATTCCTTCTTGGATCTTTACAAGGTTCTCCTGGCTTAATGAATGGAATGGGAGAGTAACGGAATTTCTTCTTTCTTTTGTCCATGAAAATTGCCCTGTACCCGAGCCCCCATTTGCGTTGATTATATACCAGTGACATCTTTCTAGATTTGAAATGATTCTTCATCCGATACTTGAGGCTTAGTCGTTCTGCTGGTGAAAAGACACGATCCACCCTTATCGGTTCCGGGTTGGCGATAGCGTTCACGGTCTCGAGCTCGAAACTATGAAATGGGACGTCTTCTTCAGAGTGCTGGATATTGATGACAGGGATGTCTGGTTCAGTGGCAGCAGCATTGGAATGAATGATGAGCTCCTTCTCTACATGGATAGAGATCACTTGATTTCCACATATGTATTTCACCCGTTGATGTAGGGTTGATGGCACAAGCTCCAACCTTGTGCAGTCAAGGCCGTCCGAGCAACATGTTGAAAGAGGCTGATATATCTAGGATTTGGAATATGATAGTGGAGATTTCTGGACCTATCTGTACCTCTATGTCGACTTCCCCTTCCATTGATCGTCGGGTGTTGTCGAATGCTCTGACGCATATGATGCTGGGTCGAAATGAAGAGGGACTGATTCCCAAGCGTTTCGCAATCTTCAGCGGGCAGACATTTAAGCTTGAGCCGTTATCGATAAGGACCAGCGGGACACAGAGGTCCTTGTATATTAAAGCTATGTTGAGGGATCGCCCATGGTTGCGCCCTTCTGGTGGCAACTCATTATCAGTGAAGGTGATGGCGCGTGGAGCCAGGAGCTGTCCGATCATCAATGCTATCATTTCTGGTGCCGTATTGGAGGAGACATGGGCATCACTCAGAGTTTTGGCGAACATTTCTCTATGTATGCGCGATGTGCAGAGTAGCTCCCATACCGAGATTTGAGCAGGGATTGACTTGAGCTGAGTCACCACATGTATGCGGCTTCATTTTTGTTACCGAGACCCGAGAGAGCGCCTTTGGGATCTCCTCTGTTCTGATTATCTCTTCGGATGCAACGCCCATTGGGATTCATGTTTCCCACCTTCGCGCATTCTGGATAGTGCCATGAGACCTCTTTATAATTTTCCTCACCTTTGCCTTTTAGGACCATCAGTTCTTGCAACGGTGCTGGTGTGGGTACCGGATCTTCCTCGTATGGAGCTTTTGCCTTGAGGACTGCATTGTTGCCTGTGTTGAAGGGGTTATATCGAGGCTTGTCTTCATAGATCACATAAGGTTGTGGTCGTGACTTGACTGTTCCTGGAGCAGGAGGCTCCCATGGAATGAAAAGTGGTCCTCTTAATATGGCAGGGGGTTTCTCTGTTCGTCCCAGCTGTCGTAGTGTGATTGACACACCTCCGGGATTTGCCCCTTACAATATGACTGGCTCGACTGGAGGAGCTCCTTCCAAGACAATGGGTTCTTGCTGCTGATGAGTATGATCCCTCCATTATGGATTGTATTGTTCCTGTGCTGAAATTGCCCCTTGCAAGATGACAGGTTCGTATGTGGGCTCGATGTATGACTGTGCTCCTTCCAAGACGACCGGCTTCCCACATGAATGGCTGTAAGGTGGCCCTTGAACAACTGGTACATCATATGGAAGTGCTCCTTCGAGTACTACTGGCTCGGAGACTGAAGGAGGAAAGGGGTTTGCCCCTTGCAAGATTGGGGGAGGATTTATTGGCCCATAAGTGTAGGCATGAATGGACTGTATTGGGGAGAAGAAATGATCGAGACGCTCTCCTTCTTCTATGCTGTTGACGGCAGGGCCACGAGATGAACTGGGGTCCGTTGGATGTTGAGGCAGAGGATTCTGCAGGATGTTGGTAGAAGCTGCTGGAGGAGTTCCAGGGACCGAGATAACGATCTTGCGGTCATCAATCAGATCTTGTATGGCATTCTTCAAAGTAAAGCATCGATCAGTGGTGTGGCCATACCCTTGATGGTAGGCACAATACTCATTTTCTCGGTAGGTTAGAAGCAGAGGATTTGGAGGAGGCATGGGTGTCATCAGAGTGAGTAACTGCTTCTGCACGAACATAGCCATGACTTGACTAAGTAGTTGAGTGAGTGGAGTGAATTTCCTGAGCTCCCTATAATTCTGCCTATTCTGGTATGAGTATTGGCCGTTCCCTCTGAACTGCTGCTGTTGTCAAGGTGGTTGTGGCTGTGGTTGAGGATTCGGTTGTGGCTAATACCTCTGAGGTTGATGCTGAACCTGATTCTATTGATACTGTTGACGTCCCTGTGGGGGAACATATTGATTATCCTGAGCAGTGGTGCTGATGTTGTTTACCTCTGTCGGGCAAGGAGGAGAATCGCTGTGGTTTCCATTCCCATATTCGATGGGTCTTCCTTCCACTCTGTTCCTCTTGACCGGAGTGGTTTGATGAGGCCATGGGGAGATTGTTCCGGCGCAGATTCCTGATTCGACTTACTCTCCAGCACGGATCAACTGTGAGAAGTTCGCATATGGATGTGAGATGAGATATCCAGATATGCCAGGATATGTTGAATGAACAATCATGGAGATTTGTTCTTCGTCGTCGATAGGCGTCCGAATTCTGGCTGCCATAACTCTCCAACGTCCCACATAAGCTGATAGCGTTTCATCACTCCTTTGCCTGAGAGCCGCGAGGTCTGCTCTTCTAGGTGCCATGTTGAGATTGTAAGCGAATCTATCAACGAAAGCCTGGGAAAGTTGTTCCCAGGTCTTGATGCGGTGGTAATCCAATGAGGTGTACCAATCTAGGGCATCGCCCTTCAGAGATTTTTGGAACAAACGAATGAGGGCCCCTTCATTTCCTGAGATTGCACTCAGCTCTCCACAGAAGGCCTTGAGATGTGCCGTGGGACAATCGCTGTCATCGAATCTTTTGAATTTTGGTACCTCAAAGTTTTGAGGTACTTGAGCATTTGGGAAAGGACACAAGTCTCTGAACTTGGTCGAAGGTAGATCGATTCCTTGTTGTCGCTAAATCTGATTTTGCAAGATCTGGAACTGCTCCCGCAACTCGTCCAGTCCTGAGTGATCTGTTCGAGCGACTGGTGCCTCTTGGAGTAAGGCACGTTCTTCTTCGGCATAGTGGTCGATGTCTTCGACCCTATGGGCTTGCTGAAAAGCAACCGCGGGTTGCTGAAATTGATTTGATGATTGAACTGGATTCTGATGAACTTGTGCTTGAAAGGATTGTAACTGAATTGGAGATTGTACTGAAGGTTGAACTCGAACTTGCTGGAAATTAACTGGAGATTGCTAAATTGAAGATTGCTGGAAATTAACTGGAATCCCATTGGAGGGGATGTGCTGGAATTGAAAAGTGCTCCTATTTGTAGGAGGCTAAGATGCTAGGAAGTGACCCCCTTGTTGGGTATTCGCCACTGTCCGCTGATTGATGTGGGCTTGACACTGACCCCCATTGTGTGCACTCGCCAGTGCTGCCCCTGTTGCTGGAAATTGAATTGAAATCCCATCGATGGGGATGTGCTGAAATTGAAAAGGGGTCCCATTGGCGGGGACATGCTGAGAAAGGAAAGGAGTCCCATCGACGGGGATATGCTGAGATTTACTGAGATTGTTGTTTGCCAGATTGACTGGAAGCTGACTGGAAGTTCCTGCGACAGGAGTGCTCTGAGGCGGCCTTGTTGTCGCGGGAAGGTACTGAGGAAGATGCCCCATAGCGAAGGGCTGAGATCGCTGCTGTCGGTAGTCTTGGGCAGACTCCGATGGTTGTGCCTGATTTGAACTTGAGGCCGGAGGGACCCGGTATGGCTGCTGAGATTGCTGAACTGGGCCAACCTGATTGTTGGCTGCTGCGGTAACTTGTGCTTCCATGAATTGCAAGAGCATTTCTTGCATTATTGCTTTCATTCCTTGTGCCAATTCTTGCATGATTGGCGTATTCTCAATTGGTTGTTGCGTTGTAGGTTGCGCTTCGGTCATTTCAAGAGCGGGGAAGAGGTGAGTTTCCTCTTCGTGGTCGGACATGGCTTGCTGAGCCCTAGTGCGGATTATACTGCAGAAGGGAAGTTGTTTCCGAACACGTTGAGCCCGAGGAGGCGCAATGGTGAGGACTATACTCTACTCTTTTGGGTTTTGGGGTTTTATATTTTTTTTGTTTTGGTTTTGGGTAGAATGCTATGCAGATGAGATTGTATGAGGACTAATGACTTTCAAGTATAGGAGGGATTCCGTTTTTCAAGCTGGATCACGACTAGTGAGACTAATCTATCCCCAGTGGAGTCACCATTCTATGGACCCTCGCCGTTCTGCGCTCCCGTACGTTCTTCTTCCCTTTTGGAAAAAGAAGAACAGATATGTGCGTGCGAATTGTCGTTTATGCCACTGGCTTGCCTCGTTCTCGAGGGCTTTGTTCGGTTGTTGTGTTAAGCTGGATGTGTTTAAATGCATTTGTATAAGACCAGAGTCGCCACTAGCCAGTTACTTCGAATCTACAGTCGGCTAGACCCCGTAGAAACGTTAGAGAAGGGAATCTGAATATTCCTCCCTCTAAAATGACTCCTTTTGATCTGTGGCCAGAGATTCGAGGTAAGGGATCACGGTTACAGGGTGGGAAGAGGTTAAGCACCCCACACACTGCCCGTATCGAAGTACGGTCTCTACTTCACATAATCGAACTAATACTTGAAAGTCTGATTTAATCCTCGTACATTCTTATGGATGACATGATGCATGAATGCAGGTCTGAACAGTAAGAGGTTCTGATGGGCAGGTTTCCATTAACAGGCAAGCACAAAGCATACGCTTGAACTGACAGGTGCTTTATGCGAGATGTATGCTGTGTGTTTGAATAATCAAAGTGCTTATAGTGACTGATGCATGAATGCAGGTCTAAACAGTAAGAGTTTCTGATGGGTAGGTTTCCATTAACAGGCAAGCCCAGAGCATACTGCTCGAACTGACAGGTGCTCTATGCAAGATGCATGCTGTGTGTTTGAATAATCAAAGTGCTTGTAGTGAAGCAGGGGGGTTGGAAGAAAAGTAAATGTTGCACTTATAATAAATGCGAATGAGATGATGCTGGTAAAGAACAGCTAGATGGACGGAGGTGTCACAAGGGTTGGCTTTGAGTGGCTGGATCAAGACTTGGATGGCTTGGGAGACTTGGACCAGTGGTCAGGCTGGGCTGGACCAGGGCTAGGCTCTCCTCACTCAGGCTCTCCTTGGTGGAAAAATGGGCTAAAAGGGATGGAGGTGGACACAGAGCTCTCGGACTAAAGAGAGGGGAAGTCGATGTCGAATGTGAAGGTGAGAAGGGGTATTTATAGCAGCGGGCAGTGGCAGATTGCGTAAATAAGTTTGGGCGGCACCCAGGGGGCCGCCCGTAAGGACATTCTCGGGATTCAGCGGGCAGTACGGACATACTTCGGAGCTGCTGGTTGGAACTCGGTGAGTTGATTGGGTTTAGGGGGATGGGTTGACACGGTGAGTTGACTCGATTGGTTGACTCAGCGGGTTGACTCGGTGATTTGACTCAGCGGGTTGACTCGCCGAGTTTGACTTTTTTTGAATTTTTTTGACTGGTTTTTCTTATGGGGAGTTTTTCAGGCTGATGTTTAGGGGTGAGTTGACTGGGTTCAGGCTTGAGTTGGGCTATGGATTGGGGCTTACAAGGGTGAGTTTAGCTTAGTTTAGGACATGTGATTTGGGGGTACGGTCTTCCATTCATTCAGCTGGCTCTACCAACATTGTAGTCGAAGGTGGGGTGTCTATACATACCTTAAAATAAGTTGGTAAAATAGATGAACGGGGTGGATAAGATACAAAACTCATGGTGAGCCCCACAGTGTTTACTCAGTATGAAATGGGCATTAGTCGATGCTGGAAAAGTTGTGGGCCTCCATCCATTTTCACAAGCTAGGCATGATACTAAAAAATTAGTTAGATCCAAATCTCAAGTGAGCCCCACATATGAAACAATGGTGATTGAACACATATCATTAAAAACTTCTTGAGGGCATAAAAGCTTTAGATCAAGCTGATATTTATTCTTTCCCATCACCCATGTCTGTGTGACTTAATCAATAGGTTGGATGGCCAATAAGCATTATAGTGTGGGCCACATGAGGTTTGGATTTGCCCTTTTTTCTTTTTTGTTCATTCCTAATATGAGGTCTAAAAATGATGTAAGGAGTGGATAAATTAAGCACAGGCATCATGGTGGGGCCATAAAGCTTTTCAAGTACTGACGAGTATGGAAGTGGTACTGGTGGTGTCACTACCGAATCTCATTTCGTGAACTTTTCTACGGGCCATCTACACATTACACACATGGATGACGGCTGCAATATTAAATCCAAGCCATCCATTTCTCATGAATGTTATCAAACCTTCCCGGAGAAAAATGTTCTTGACCACCTAAGATGAACACGTGGATATACAACACATACATCACGAGGGGAGCCACCATCGATGACTCACCCATGGAGCGGATAGCTATTACCACCATGTGCTTTTATATGTTTTGGGCAAGTCTTCACATGGTTTCAGATGGTATGACCCACCTAAGTTCCATATACGGCTGATTTTTGGGATATCCCATCATGTGAAGGGGACCTATCAAATGCACAGTGTTGATTTCTAATTCACTTCATGGTGCAACCCACACAGCCCAACCTCATGGGATTTACCTTGAGGTCGACCTCATAGTACCATTTCCTTATATATACTCGCGGTTAGGGTAACACCTACTAAGGATACAGTGGTGAGGCCATAAAGCTTTTCTGGTACTAACGTATAAGTGTGGGTGAACGATTCCCTAAAGTTAAGGTCTTCCTTTAGATTTGGCACGCGTGCGTGGATAGAAGGGAATTTCAGCTACCGGCTATCACTAAGTCAGTCCAATGTGATCACATGGACGTATTGAACTACTCCTAGAGACTAAAGATATGTCTTGAAAGACCGGATAAGTAGCATTGCGCTGGATTGATTGTTGTTTGTATTAAGTTTGGTTGATTGATTGTGGATCCTCTCCTTGTGTTCTCTTCTATCTGCTATTTATAGACCTCTTCATGAAGTCATGAGAATAACCATTACCTACATGTTAACTTCGCATTCTGCAAACGGTAAAGTAGCGATTAGCTCGATCGAATCATGCTTGGCCCTTACTAAATGCATTCTTATCATGTTTTAACGTTGATGTAGTCCTAACTGTTATAAGCCTTTATCCCCAAATCACATGTACAACAGGCCTCTTCGAAGATTTGCTTATCAATGAGCTATCTTTCGTATATCTACCACACATCATGAAGATATCATACGTGCCACATGACTGAATCTACATTGTTCATCTGGTATTGCCAGATCTTGTCCAAACACCCTCACGCTGAGATGGACTGTTTCAGTCCGAATTCAAGGACTTAGTTGCGCTCTTAACCACTAGTTGTAACAACGATTAGGTGATTTACAGATGAGTAGGGTTAGTCCTTCCTGATAAATTCTTTTTTCCTTGTGTCTTAAGGACTTGCTCTTTCACCAGTAATTGCAACCAATGTGTTTCTCAATGGAATGAAGTTGAACAGATTCAAAATATAAAAGGCTAAAACAATGTTCATTTTTTTATGTATAATTAATGCTCAGTACAATCGATGGAGGAGCAAATAAACTAGAGAATAAAAATAAAATAAGAGATAAATACCTGAATTGCTCGTATGGATAGATGATTTAAGCACATGGTCAGCAAGATGTTACTAGAGTGTTTGATCTTCCAAGTAAGGACTCAATTGATCGAGATCTAATAATGAAAGGTTGCAGATATTTATCCTACTCCCAAGTGTATTGCAGTGCTGGCGCTGGACGATAGCAATCTAAGCTAGTCTAAACTTCAAACATTTCACATCATGGCTGGAAAAAAGTAGAGGCACTAAAACTAAGCTACGATAAAAGATAAAGGTAGCATTGTGCTTGTGAAGATAGATTGTTTTTTTGCGTGGGCCTGATGCTCATCATTGCGTTCTCCTTTTATAGCTTTGAAGGGTGACAAAACCCTCATTAGGTTTCTATTTTAAAATAGAATTCTCAGCAGTCATGATGTTTAGTTGTTCTTTAATTATTCCTATTTGGCTGAAAGATCTTCATATATCAGAAAATGTTTTTAGATCTCTTGTCAGCATGATTGTAGAGATTTATAGATTTTTAGAGCTTTGTCTCATTCAATTGGATCATAATCTAAGTCATTTCAGATCTCATCCTAACGTGATCATGAAAATATATAGATCCGATAAGATTATTCTCATTGGATTTGGATCAAGACCCAATCCATTGGTGATCTTTGAATATTTGTAATTGCTGTGAGAGTACTAAACCTCTCTTAGAAAATTCCTGTTTTGGAAGGATTGTGAGAGACGGCCTTACCGATCATATTAGGATTCATGAAAAGATCCTTACCTTGGTGGGCCTTTTATAAGCATATCCAGTACACTATCTCGATCACGTGCCACACAAACTAGGGCTACGTGTCACTCATCGTTTGTCTTCTCTTAAGATATGAGTATGGTTCTGCGCTACTTTACTTTTGACAAGCAACATGTCGTCGAAGGATAATGAGCAAAAGATATCTTTGAACACAAGTACGATTTCGTCATTATTAGGTGTGGAGTGCCGACAGGTGACGACATCTTATTAGTCCACGAGGGTGTGTAAAAATTTGGTGTAAATAGGATGAGTAGGATAATTTGTATCTAATGGACCCATTGATTCCATTCATAAATGTTTAGAACCATCCGATTGTTGTAATTTGGCATAATAATGGTAAATTAAAGGAATGGACTTAATGGATGGTCTAGCTAGATAAGTGATGTGGATGCCGAGGAATTCACATATGCAACTCTCAATCTTGGAAGCAGATTGCATACTAGCAACTTAATACGCAAAGCGTACTGATTAAACCTTGTGGGGCATCCCAAAATCAAAGTGTATCTGTAATGCCCCAAAACCTAGCACTCAAGTACGGAGACTTAGATTCTAAATTCGAGAGTGTTAGCTCTATGATAAACAATTGTTCTGATACTCGCTCTACGATGCCTTGGTTTTCACGACTTGAATACGATGCCCTTGTAATGAAAACCTAAGTATATCATTAAAAAAATCACACGTGGGTGTATTTCTTATGCGTCCACAAAGTTAAATTAACATTCATTCTCACAATCAATATTCAGAATAGCGTTCAATAAACAACAGAATAAAAAAATGAGTAAGGATAACTATAACAAAGTTAACAAGGCCAATATCTAAAATGTATATATCATTTAAAAAGAAAGATCCCACAGCTAAGAACTATGAGCAAATGTAATACAAAAATAACAAGTTCAAGGCAAAAAAAATCCACTAGTGAGCCCTCATAGCTTAACCACTACAACAAATCTCCTCGGCAACTATCTCATTTCTACGACCTATAGGGACATCCTTGGGCTAAACCTTGCTACGATCAACCCCTACACTACCTGGTTGGTGCAACTGCAAATAAAAAATGTGAGTGGCCAACTCAGTGATAAATCTTCATAAGATTACACAGACGATATATTATTTAAATATAATTTGAAGGGGAAGCATACAACACGATTACAATTTATAATATGATCTTATTAAAATGCATGGATGTATGGAAGCACATCAGGCTAGGGGAATGCACATCCAGCTGGCTTTTGGGGGTAGCCACCAGCGAAAATGTACATGCCTCAACAATGACTATTCACTCACAAATAATTGTGGCTAGGAACTAGCTTAAGTAATCTGAGTACGTCCTACCACAGTATCTAGCTCACAACAAATGTGGCTAGCTGCCAACGAAAGTAAACCATGTACATGCTTACAACGGCCAGCACAACCAGTGGTCATTTGAATGATGGACTAGGAATCAACGAAAATACCTGTAAGTACATACTACCACAGTATCTAGCCACCCAATAACGCCCGCGTGCTATGAATGCATGATCAATCCGACCTTTATTAGTCTAATTCGCAAACAACCCACTTAACAAACCTTTATAACTAGTGGCCAACATTGATCTAACGAGTAGACCTTATCATCACAAAATCATATGTAATCCAAATAAAAGGGTTCCCCCAAACAAAGCCAACAAGGTAAGCTAACAAGGCACAAATGAGATTCCACCTAAACAAAGCCAACAAGGCAGCCAACAAGGGTGTAGTGGTTCACGATAGATGGTAAGTCTACAACCAAATTCCATTTAATCCAAAATACAACATGATCAATAATTCAAGGTACAAAATCAAGTATGTGTCACAACCACTCTCATGATAACACAAATAGGGCAATCTGAACCTCCAAATTCCATATTCTAATTCACATAATTCCACAATTTTCACAAAGGGATTCTGATTTTCATACTCCATGAATCTAACCAATTTAGCATACAACACATGTGAATCACGCTAAACATATTATAATACATGCTCATGTAATTCTTATAAGGTAAGTGACATATTAAACGGTTTGAGAGCATGTTAAGGAGTGCACATGCGTGAATCGGCCTATACAAGGAACTAAGCATGTTATGTTTCATGTACAGGGTTCGGGAATTAACGATTTTAGTAAGTCACCCTAAAATTAATATATGTAAGATATATTAAAAGAGTTATAATATGATCCACAAGTTAATTAGCATAATTATTTAAGTATTGAGACTATGGCAGGATAAAAAAAAAAAAATGTCAAATGAAGGCTTGAAGGGAAATTCATCACCTTAGGGTTAGGATTTCTCTATTCTACAACTCTAATTTGGGCGTAATTTGATAGAAATGATTTCTAGGGTTAAAAATTGAGAAAAATCCAAATTACAACTTCAACTCGATTCCTTTAAACTAATTATTCCTAAATTAGGATTTAATTGAAAATTTAAAAGGGTAACTCACCTCAATGGTTTGATAAATCGACTAAACGATTGGATTCAACATATGCACGAAGCTCATATGACAACATTTTCTAAACACGGCTTCCGCGCGGGAACAAGCCGCTCTTAATCGACTATTAGGATCTAAAACCCATCATGCATGCATTAACGAGTCAGGATTCTAGAGCTCTGGGGAAGAATTTAACAAAATGGCCTCAACCTATGCAAAAGGGGTTCGGAGTTTGCGATAAGAGTCACATGTGCAGATAGAAAACAACTTACCTTAGCTATTCGAAGGATCTCTCGGCCAAGGAAGATGCAGGACCATTCAAACGATCTAATTTGTAGTGGGATAGGCCGAGGCGCGTAGCAAGATCCGGCTCCCCTCGCACCTCCTCCTCCTCCTCCTCTCTCTCTCTCTCTCTTCTCTCTCTCTCTCTCTCTCTCTCTCTCTCTCTCTCTCTCTCATTTCCCCAAAATTTTAAGGTTTGGAATGAAGGAAAGAAAAAAAATGAAATGGGGGGTATTTATACCTCCAAATAATTTTCTCAAAAATCCGCAACCTAGTCCAGGTCGTCGGTCGTCTCGACAGACCCTAAATTGCCCAGAATTGGTTCCAGGTCACCACTTTAAATTCCTAAGGGTTGATCGAGGTGGTTCATCGATCATCGATTCTGGTATCAAGGGCTTTAGTATATGGCGGGATCACACAAAGATCGTGACTAACCGGACACTGGGGGCTGATCGAACACATCTCATTAACCTTTGGGTTGAATATTTAATTTGGTGTGTTTTAAGGTAGGTCTTCCGTAATCAAACATCTAGGCTAATGGACTGGGGATCAAGGGATCCACAACTGGTTCTGATCTATCTACGAGTTGGGTGCGAACTCTACTTAAGTTCAGGCTCCTAGGTTTAGGGTCATGCCTAATTTATTTAGGTTTTGGGCTCGAACGTGCACATACACGTGCAACTGTACGCTCTTTTGAAGGAAAAAAAAATTAAGGTAATACATGAGAACATCCGATACCTGAGTATTGAAGGATCGGGGTGTTACATTAATATCAAAATCTCAATTAAACCACACGATAGGAAATAGTGTGAATTAGATGACTACCATTGAAAACATTTTGAGGGCCACAGAAGTTTTAGATCAAGATGATATTTTTGTTTTACCTTCATCCATGTCTGTGTGATCTTATGAAGAGGTTAGATGAGAAATAAACATCACTTTGGGCTAGAGGAATGTTTCAATGGTGGACATCATTATTCCCACTATTTCCTATAGTGCGGTCGACTTGAGCATTGGATATGCTTCAATTTTGGACTCATGCCCTCAACTGATAGGAGAAATGAATGGACAACGGGGATAAGATGCATACATCCATGGTGGGCCCTACAGTGTTTACTCATTATGCTTAAGTGTATTGAGTTACTCAAGTACACAATCCACTCCCCTCTATCTTCTCTTCCACTTTCTACCGGTGGAAGCAAACTTTGTGGGCCCATCATGATTTATGTATTTAATTCATTCTGTTCATCCATTTTACCAGATAAGTTTAGGGCTTGATCCAAAAAATTTAACATATCCAAAGCTTAAGCAAACCACACCACATGAAACAGTGTGAATTGAATGTCTACCGTTGAAAAATTCCTGTGACCACAGAAGTTTTGGATCATATTTATGTTTTCCATTCATCCATGTCTAATAAATCTTGTGTCCTTACTCATGCCTTAGCGGTGGACTCACAGGAGTTTCAACATGAAGTCATCGGTTCATGTACCAACTTTGGTGCGAGTGTGGAGTGTGAGTGCGTGTGTAAAAAAATAAAAAATAAAAAATTAAAATTCATTGGATCACAGTTGTATAAACCTGATAAACATCACTGTCGGCCACAGGAAGGTTTCAACTTTCAACCTTGAAAATCATTATTGCCACTCTTTCCTGTGATATGGTCCACTTAAGCTTTGGATGTTATTTTGGGCTCAACCCTTATAATAATATAGAAAAATGGATGGATGACGTGGATAAATTGCTCAGGAGGCAATCCGTTTTCCGGCCCTGTTTGGGTGGATCCCAACTGTAGGCACCGTGGTGTAGTGCCTTACATCTACACCGTCCATGCAATTTGAAAGCTCATTTTACGGCATGATCCCAAAAATGAAGCAGATCCAAATCTTAGGTGGACCATGCCACATGAAACAGTAGTGATTGAATCCCCACAACTAAAAACTTCGTGGGGCTATTTGAATGTTTATTTTCCCTCCAACCTATTGACAAGGTAAGAAAGACCTGGACAAAGAGACTACACAAATATCATCTTACTCCAAAACTTTTGTGGCCCACGAGAAGTTTTTAATGGTTGAGTACCACTGTTTACTGTATTATAGTCCACCTGAGATTTAGATCTACTTCAATTTTTTGGATCATATTCTAAAATGATTTTTCAAAAGGGATGGAGGGCGTGGATTTAAGAAACACATAACACAGTGGACGCTGGCAAATATGGACCAAAACTTTATGAGGGAGTGAAGGGATGGTTGCGATGCGATGCTTACCCTGCCACGTGTACAATGAAAGTGGAATTTTATTAGATTATAGGGACGTGGATTACCTACTGATAGGTTGTGTAGCTATCTCGCTACTGAAGTGACGTCACCAGCTTTTGTGGGTCCCACTGTGATGAATGTGTTGTATCCACGCAGTCCATCCATTTGGGAGATCATTTTAGGGCATGAGTTGAAGAATGAGGCTGATCCAAATCTCAAGTGCACCTCACCAAAGAAAACAATGGGGATTGATCTCCTACCATCAAAAACTTCTGGGGGCTGCAGAAGTTTTCGATCAAGCTGATATTTGTGTTTTCAGTTCTTCCATGTCTTTGTGAACTTATTAACATGTTGGATCTCAAATAAATGTCATGGTGGGCCCTAGAAAGGTTCAACAGTTGCATCATTGTTCCCACTGTTTTCTTTGGTGCGGTTCACTTGAGCTTTCGTTATGTCTCATTCTTTATCTCGAGCCCTAAAATGATCTCTCCAAATGGATAGGTGTGGATACAACACATACATCATAGTGGGGCCCACAGAAGTTGGTGATGTCACTTCAGTAGCAAGATAGCTACTCAACCTGTCAGTAGCTATCTCGCTACTGAAGTGATATACTACCAAAAAAACCTGTTAAAGCTAGGGATTATGTGTTTCTTTTGCTACGGATATAATTCGTAGCTATATTGCTAGGGATTTAATCCGTAGGCCAAAGCTATCACCCACCAACTCTGTATCTAAGCTTTCATGTTCCTTAAGGGACTCTATGGGGCCCACCAAAAGGTGTCTGTATGATCTTAATCCATTCATACATTTTAAAACCTGATTCGAGAGTATTATTAAAAAAAAAAAAAAGAGGCAGATTGAGCCCTCAGGTGGACCACACCGTAGGAAACAATGATATAAACTTCTTACCGTTGATCATTGGTATGGTCAACGAGAATTGGATCTGCCTCAATTTTGGTATCTGGCCCTAAAATGAACTGTCAAAATGGATGGACAGAGTGGATACGCCATATACATCATGGTGGGCCCCATGAGCACAGTCATCACCATGCCCTCTCACCCGCCTAAAACAACAATTTATTTTTTTGGGAAACCTCCCGCCCGCGTCGTCGGCCCTTTTTGGGGAAAACCCTAGCCAAAACACACTCCTCTCTCTCTCTCTCTCTCTCTCTCTCTCTCTCTCTCTCAATCTCGCTGCCCCAACCGCTATTAGAAATAGCTCGCTAGATTTGGGTTTCTTCCTCTCCAACGGTAGCTAATCTCGATAACGGCACCCTTTCCGGCGAGGTTCGTACCATCTGACCGGCTCTCTCTCTCTACGCCGGCAAGCTTCCTCCTGCACAGGTATGTATTGTTCTTGCTTCTTCTTCTTTTTTTTCGCCAGCCCCTGCAGATGGTAGCGGTCAGTGCTGTAAAAGTTCCGTGGGCGCATCATAATTTATGTGTGTTATCCACGCCTCCCATCCCTTTTGCCGGGCCATTTTAGGGCATGAGCCCAAAAATGAGGGAGATCCAAATCTTTGGTGGACCACACCACAGTAAACAATGGTGATTGAACACCTGCCATTTAAAACTTCCTAGGGCCCAATGAAATGTTTATTTGTCATCCAACCTGTTGATTAGGTTACACAGACCTGGATGAGGGGAAAACATAAATATCGGTTTGATCTAACACTTTTGTGGCCCCCATGAAGTTTTTAATGGTGGGCGTTCAGGCAACCCTGTTTCCTATGGTGCGGTCCACCCAAGATCTGGATCTGCCTGATTTTTGGGTTCATGCCCTAAAATGATCTGGACAAATGAATGGGGTGACGTGGATAAAATCCATACATCATGGTGGGTCCCACGGCCTCAAAAATATTATAGATTTTTTTCATTTTATTTCTTTCGATAAAATCCATACATCATGGTGGGGCCACATTCTGATTTGACCTTTTTTTGGGGCCTACAATCTGATTGGACCAGATTTTATTTTTTTTGGGCCCACATCCTGATCGGATCAGCATTTTTTGGGGTCCACATCTTGATTGGAACTTTTTTTCGGGGCCCCACATATTGATTGGACCATAATATATTTTTGGGGCCCACGTCCTTAAAAGAATGTTGTGGTTTTTTTTTTTATTTTATTATTATTGGTCCTTGTCTTTAATCTTTTTTAAATTGTTGATGGATGATGAGATTGAAAATGATTCGAGTGGTTAAGAGTGATAATGTGATGATAATAGGGCTGACCTGTTGTTTTTAGCTATACTTTAATAGAAGTGGCCCACTTATGGTCATGCTAGACCTCTGCAATGGAAGGGGAAGGAGATACATAATAATTGGATTGCACATGGCCCCATTGTCTTGGATTGATGAATTGAGTCATTACAGTACGGGGCTTACAAAATAGATGGACCATTCTTGCTTGAAAACAGATCATTTTTTAAGAGGTGCTTTTAAAATTGGTCTTTGTTTTTGAAAGATCGCTGAAATTTTATTAGAAAAAAGCAAAAACAAAAACAAAGGGGAAAAAGAAACCCTGAACTGCCAAGATAGCGATCCAACTAAAACCTCGAAAAGGAAAAATTACAAGCCCTTAAGATTCTCAATGTTGAAGGCCCATTGGACAATTAAGGAAGTCGCCCTTTAAAACTGACACAGATTCAAATCTGTGCCGTGGGCCCCACCGCTGCAAACAGTGGTGATCTAACACCCATCGTGTGTTTGGCAGGGTCCAAGGTAAGGCTAACCCATTTACTAAAATGGGCAGTATTTTTAGCCTTTGCCAATCCCGCTACACATTTAGTTTGTCCCCAACCCAACATAGAAGCTAGGTGGGCCAGTGACCCGTGGCACTGTCCCAGACTTGCCAACCGTAAAATATTTTCCTGCTCATAATGTTTTCTTTCCTCGTTTTCTTGTTAGACTTCAATGGCACAAGCATTTGGCTTGGGAATGGACTTGGGTGGAATTGCGACTGAACTAGTGAATGGTTGTGGTCAGATGTGATGGGGCCATACATAATCAGGACAACTATTTTTTATAGTTACTTCCCCATGCCTTGAATAGTTGTGACTCATCCACCATACACAAGGAAGCATGCAAGACAATCTGGACCATTGAAACCCATTGTAGATAGAGCATCACTCAAAAATCACATTGGTAGGATGATGCCAACATGCAATTGTTGGCTGTCGAATGGATGGTTAGAATTTGATGTCTTAGTAGTTCAACCATAAAAAGTATATGGCTCCACTCATTGTAAGTTTTTGGCATGCTTCATCCACAATGAAGCCCATGGTTTAACTATCCTACTTTTTATCATGTGTGGTGGATGACTTACCACCATTTTTGGAAATGGTGGTGGGGTATATCTCTGTCCAGCTCTTGTTATGAAAGTCTAGGGGTGGCAAAATGATGGATCTGTCACGTCATGGGTTAGAAGTATATTTTTGTGTATTATATATGTTATGGGAATGTATATCCTTTTAGTTCAATGAATTATAAGTTTCTTCCATTAATGTTTTGTATTTTATATATATTGAATGGATATGGCTGAGATGAATTTAATTAGGAGACTTTATCTAGATATTTGTATCCATGCGGAATAAACTAAGACAAGTTCAATATGAAATATTGTGTGAGGCATAATTTCTTTGGTTTCTCATAAATCTGGAATAATGTAATGGTGGGTGAAATCCAACTCATTCATCAGGTGGATTGCACTGTGTGAATACCACAGTCCAAAAATCAGGCTGGTCCCATCACCATGCAAGCCACATTTAAAGAGAAACCTGATCAACTTACCATGTAAGCCACACTGTAATAAACACTATGGCTCACACAACGTCTGCCTACTTCTTTGACCAGGGAATTTGTAAGCACATTACGTGGGCCCTACATCTGCATGGTAAAACTGTAGCTTATGTTGGCCCTACTAATTTAATACTTTATAGGCTCTATTTGATTTAAACCAAATCGAAGTTAAGCCCTTTTTTAACTCTGCCAATGCAAATCTCCTTGCATTGTCGGTCCTAAGCCCGGATAAAGGAGGAGGGAGAAGGAGCCATGTATGGGTATGGTTTTTATAACACTCACTCTCATACTTGGGTATAGTTCTTCTGTATAAGATCCTTTAAGAAGATGCATATCATGTTATTGCTCAACTGTGTATATAGAATCATAATTGGGTTTTCTTTTTTCTTTTCTTTTTTCTTTCTTCATTTGTTTAGGGGAAATGGTCATGTAGTGGCTGTATGTCGTGATAGATATGGGGTAATTTTTTTCTATTACTATGTTACTTTGCTATAGATTACATGTAAGATAATATTTCTTCTTTCTACAGTTTCTATGATGATTTGTATTTTTGTAACAAGGTTTTTGGAGAATATATGTGCGTAGGACTGCTTCAATCAATTCCAATCTCAGTTTCCACACAAACAGAGGTAAATTCTCATTACAAGTTTCAAAATACAAGTTATTATTTTCTTCTATTTTGATTTGCATGGGAATGAAGATGAAAACACAGGGTTTGGATTTTAGGTTGGATATTTGATTTGCTTCTCGCCACGTGTGTGCTTAATTTGATGTGGATGATAAATGACCCTCCTTAATTTGATTTGCATCATGATTTGGACCCAGCAAAGACTGCGATTACACACTACGAGACCACAATTGGACAGGATTCTAAAAATCAGGCAAATCCAAAACTCAAGAGGGCCATATCACACAAAACAGTGGGGGATTGAACGACTGGGGTGACAAAAATCTTGTATCAGGTTGATATTTGTGCCTGAACAGTTTGGATAGCATATAAACATCATGATCAGCTCCAATTACAAGGTTTCAATGGTAGACTTTTCATTGCCCCTGTTTTGTTTGGTGTAGCCCATGCCTGATTTTTAGAATCATGTCCAGTCTTTTAAAACAGATGGAAAGAGTGGATTTATTAGGACGTCTCTCTGGCCCTACACAGCCCCCAGCCAAACGCATATCTCTGACTGTGCCAGCTTCACAGGCAATTCAGCCCCCAGCCAAACTTTTGTGCGATTTAACCCGTTCGTAAGGTGGGCACCATGGTGAATGTATCCTCCCCAAAAATTAAGGCCGATTTGCATTTCACGAAGCTCACGTGTGCATAAACAACGAGGCAGTTGCAAGAGGAAACCCAATGGTCCAAATCCACAAACGCTGGAGGTGATGTCTACAATCCAATGTAATTTCTTTTCCTATAAAATTCCATATATATATGATGTCTAAAATCCAATGAAATCCAATGTAATTTCTTTTCCTATAGCAATCATGTGTTAAGGACACTTGGTATGATAGATACCCACATTATGGGTTTGAGACTGCAATAACTTGCTGGTTTATGCTTCACATAGGTTGTGATTGAACCTGCAGCCTTTTCAATAATCCAAAGTTATTTGCAGGATGGACATGGAAGAGTCTGTTTGGATGCAAAAGTCACTGTTCTATTTCTTTGGGTGGACAAGATGTAAAAATTGTGCCAATGCATGTGGCCCCAAATGTCTTTCGAAGAGAACTTTGGAAGAGCAAGAGTCTGCAGCCAATCAGGGAATCCTGAATTAGTTTAACAGGCTATTGATAGTTGGTAAGTTCAATAGTTTCCGTAGCAGTCATAATGAGGGTCTGAGCTCCAAATTATAATTATATTACTTGCAAGTTTAACATGATAGAAACTCAACCACAAGCTTGTCATTTCCTCTTGATTAAACTGAATATTTTGCAATTCTTAGAATTTACATGGAAGACAACCAGACAGAATTCTCAGTAATGGTAGACCGTTGGGTGGGGGGATCCAGCATATTGGATGGTCAAATATAGCTGATGTTACATAGGTCTCTTCTTTGCAAATGCTTGATTTATTTCTTGAAGCTTTTTTAAATTCAAACAAATGTATAGCCCACTCCCCTTGCATGCTGATACATGTGCCAATGCAGCACACACACAGGATCCAAGCATTCAATCAGGTGCAACCCACCATGTAGATGCCCTGGCTCAAAAATGAGGTTATTGTGTCATGCAGTGGACTAGAGTGTCTGAAACAAATGAACAACTAATGAAAACTTGGTCAAATTTTTGTCTGTCCATTTGGTATGTATGTTGTGGCCTACCTGATTGGGGGACCCACCTATTTTTTAAGCCAGGGTGTCTAAATGGTGAGACCCACCACATGGGCCACTTGGATGTTCCAACTTTCACGCAAATGTCAACTTGGTATGTGAGGCGGCATCTGTAGGGACCGAGTTGTCCACTCATGTTGAACTAGTAAGCCTCTACTTCTTGAATTATGATATTTTCTATTGCCAAGAGAATTTGTGATGGTCAAGTTTATCATACAACATTAACTAAGGTCTCTTAATTTTCATTTTATCATACAGAAGGCTGCTTCATGATGATTCTAGAGGTTTTGGAGAACCACTAAATGAAACGGTTTGTGTCCTTGGCAAATGTGAAGGACTAACAGTAAGTTCATGTTACACAACCCTCAAATCACAAGCTCACATGCAATTGTAACCCGTCTATTTCATGAATCAAAGGCCTGATTTAGTTGCATGCTTTAGAGCTAGTTTGTTCAAAGGTCCATGAAGGAAGCGGCCATCAAACCTCATGGAACCCACCATATCGCTTGAAAAAGAAAACCTTGTTATTGATGGACAGTATACTGCAAAATGACAGTGTTTTCCTAGCTTGTAGAGTGGATTGGTTTGCAGACCTCTTCTTTCAGGAACCTCCATCTAAATCAGGTATTAATGTTACTTATGGATAATTCATACTGTTAACTCTAGAACCATTGATCATTTTATTTTTGTTTTTATGAATAGCCCATATGTCTTGACGCCATGTGTCGATTATTTCAACATCTTAATTGTTCTTCAGTCATAATTAAACGTTGGATTTTAAAGAAGGGACATTTTACCTACATTGAACATATTAGAGGTATAGATCAAAAGCCAAAAAACTCGACCTGTTGGATCTAATTTTGAGCATGAATTAGGATTTGGGATGAGGTTTGTATTTTTTGGTTTGTTCATTTTTTTCATACATTTTACTTTTCTAACATTGAGAATGCTTCTTTATCTAATAACTAGGATGGGTAGGTAGCAGATGTTATTCCTATGAGCAACTATAAAGTTTCATGCTGAAGGCAAGCTTAAATGGTGAAAGTTTTGCTTGTGCCCCAGTAGTCATGTTGTGCCTTGAGACTACATCAAAGGCTAATAAGTAGATTATTATGTCATGGTAATTTTTTTCTTTTTTCTTGAGCTATGTTCTTTTTTCTTGTTCTTTTAAGCTATGTTTTGTTCTCGTCTTACATTATTGCCTGAATCTTTTTCCTTTTTTATTTTCTTTTCTTTAATTTTTTTTAATTTCCTTCTATACCAGATTTACAAGATCAGACTATCAAGAAATTTGGGAAGTAATCTTAAGTAAATAGCATTTACCAAGACATGGCGCCCGTTTCAGTGGGACACGCAGTATAAGGATATCTCTGGAGAAGCAATATTTAAGGAAAGTAGTATTTCTATGAGTAGGAAGGTAACTATACTATTGCATTTTTATGTTTTACTCCACTTGTAGTTTGTTCTAAAGTGAGGCTAAAAGCCATTTTTCTTGTAGTTACCTCCCGTAGCCATGTGAGGCTCACACCAATTTGATGAATGACTTTGAGGCTTTGCCCCCTTTTTTGTAGTGGAATTGTATTGCAAAAGAAGATGCAAACAAAAGGCATTAACGTATAATGCGCTCATGGTTGTTTATGTATTGTATAGCTATTCGAAAATGTTGAGATGCAGGAAACAATTCTTCTTCCAAGGCAGCAACTCGGTTCTTTATCAGAGAAAGACTCCAACAATCCAGAACATATCACAAGCAATGAGGTTTCTATGCTTGGATAGTTTTGCAGAGGGATGTAGAGAAAATGGTGGGCAGATAGAGGGCCTTGGTTCATAAAAAAAGAACTTACATGAAACTCAAGGGTCTTGGCTTCTCTGTGAATTTTTCTTCCTTATAATGACAACTCTCCATTGTATTTAATTATATTGACTGAACTGGGGATGTATTTTGAGTTTCCCTTTAAAAAAAATTCATGACATTAATGAATGTTGGATTGATTTCTTTCATTTGGCAGTTATAGCAATTCTTTGTTTGCATTAATTTAGATGGGTCGATCTATCAAGGCATGTACCAGAAACGGCTAAATATGCCGAAATGAATAAAAAAAAATTTAATTCACTAGCTATGGATATAGTCCGCACCCCTCAAAAGTTCGTAGCGACAAAATGCTACGGATCGGATTTCTATAGATACGGCTATTGTCCGTAGCCGTAGAAGTATAGCTACGGCTTATATTTGTAGCTATATCTAGCTACGGCACCAATTGCTACGGCCTGCGACGGACCTGCTACGGATTATATTCGTAGCGAAAGATTTATAGCTACTACCATAATTCGTAGCCTTTGCCCTTTTTTTTTGTAGTGAATATGAAAATCTACAAACTGGCCTTTTACAAAACGCAAAACTAGGCTAGACTTTCCAACTCCTACATCTCCGAGAAGAACCTGAAGAGAAGCCTGGTTGGAGTGAGTCATACCAGTTTCAGTCAATTCACATTCTGACACTACTATTTATAGCCATGTTCTTCCTTCAGTAAAACAATATCAAGCCATGTCACCACACTAAGAGATGAGAACTCAATCTACAACACATGTCAACCATGAAGACATCAATATTATTTGGGTAATTCAGAACCAACAAGATGCAACTCCTCAAACATAGGAATATTGAAAGATATTTGAGTTAATTTCTGTAAGGATTACCATAACATACATTTAGTGTTGCGTCATTTAGTTGGAGCTTCTCCAATGCCTAACGCAACTCGAAAAACCTACCAAGAAGTTGGACATCAAAGTTCAATCAGTATAGAACTACATTCACGGTGGTAGAAAAGTTAGTTTCGTTGAGATTGGTTCGGGATTGATGCATTTGGTAAATTACATTCAAGGCTTATGTAGTCCTATCCCAATTAGAATACCAAAAAATCAGGGTGTTCCAAGATACAACTGTTTGTTGAGGCATTCCATCGAACATCTGGAGTGTAGTCTTTCGTCCAAATAGCCTCGGCCATGCAAAATTTTCTGACCATCCCTACCAAATAAAACCACTGAAAGATGGGATTTTTCAAAATGCTTCCATTTTTATTTTTATTTTATTTCCATAACAAAAGGAAAAAGGAAAACAAAGTGAAATTCCATTTTCCAAAAAAAGCACAAACAAATTAGATCTCAATAATACAGAAAACGAAACTTAAAGAGAGAAGAAGAATCGTATCATCTTATGTGAGAGCTCGAAAATGATTGCGGATTTCACCTTCGATCTGCTCTAGGTGAGATTTGTCCGCCATCTCGGCTCTCGAACTCCAAATCCGTCTACCAATTACAAGAAATCGAAAGATCTCATGATTTTTTTATGAGGGTTGCCAAGATAGTCGGTGGGGCTGCTAGAAATGAGAGTTACCGAGATAGGCTGCAAGATGATGCCGATGGTGATGGTGGTCAAAAGAGGGGAGAGAGATTGAGAGCGAGAGAGTGAAAAAAACGATTGAGAGCGAGAGGGAGAGGGAAATAGAGAAAAAAAAAAATTAGGGCTTTTTTTTTTCACTAAGCTTGAGAGGGAGCTGGATGCGGGCGCTTTCTTTTGGGCACAAATGGAGTTAGAGACAGACGGTATTGTCAAGGGCTCGTGGGGTCCACTGTGATGTATGTGGCTTATCCACTCTGTCCATTCATTTTGCAACCTAATTTTAGGGAATGATCCAAAATATGAGGGGGATTAAAGGCCCAAGTTCACCCAAAACAATTAACGGTAAGCACTCAATGTCCATTATTTCCTACGGTGTGGTTCACTTGAGCCCTCCATCTGCCTCCATTTTTAAGCTTATGCCCTAAAAGGAGCTATCAAAATAGATGGACGGCTTAGATGAAATACACAAATTACAGTGGGCCTTAGGAAGATTTTAATGGTTAACATTCGTTCCCCACAGTTTCCTATGGTGTGGTCCATCTGAGATTTGGATATGCCTAGTTTTTTTTTGGCCAAATCTTAAAATGGGCTCGAAAAATGGATGGACAATGCAGACATACATATCAAATTTTCAAGGTGGACCATTAGTGACGGACCTTACCATCGTAAATTCATGATTTTGGCGTATTTGGGAGAATGGAAGAAAAGAGGGAAATTGGAATTTTCAATTAGGGATTTTTAAAAATTCAATGGTATTAATTTCAACTGAAATAATTTGACGGTCATTAACAGTCGAATTTGACGCCCTAAATTTGACGGTTTTAGACCATCGAATTTTTCCGCACGTTAATTTCGACTATAATAATTCAATGGTCATTAGCAGTCGAATTTGAGGCCCCAACCGTCGAATGTTTTCACACGATAAATTCAACGGTTATGGATCGTCAATTGAATAAATTCGACGGTCCATAGCAGTCGAATTTCGTAGTCAAATATAGCGCCTTTTCACGTAGTGTGAGATGTTTGTAGGTTTTACTTCCTTTCCCTCTTCTAACACATTGATCTCTCCTGACTCATCAAATTTTTCAATGAAACCTCAAATAGTTATCGGATACTGTCCCTCCACTTTAGAAATCTTGAATTGGTCATCTGGTCCAATAGAGGTGAGGATAGACTCTCTACCATCTTTGAAAAAAATAAAAATATTATCTTGACCCCTATGCATAACATCATGATTGTATTGCCATGGTCGACCAAGTAATATGTAACAAGCCTCCATATCAACCACGCTGCACACTACTCCATCCTTATAATATTTACCAATGGAGAAAGGAATATGACATTATTCAATTACCTCTGTCTTACCAACCTTCTTGATTCATCCAATCGTGTATGAAGAGTGGTGCTTTACTGTCTATAGTTGTAGTTTTTATACTATAAACTTGACACAATATTCTCACTACTTTCACCATCTATGATCACATCACAAACCTTTTATACATGGTTGTTGGGGTCCCAAATAGTGGGGACTCTTATAATGAGCAAAATAACCACATACCTCTGAAGAAATCACGCAGAACGCCTTCCAGTGCACGCAAAATGAAAATATGCAGGATTCCTTAGTCAAATTCTCTAGTGGGCCCCGCCAACCACCGTGTTCGGAACTGCCCGGAAGTGGGCCCGCAACTTCATTACCATTTATGATGAACAGTGCAAGTGATTGCGCGACGAAACGGGCCTCACAAACCCTCCAAAAGTCAAAACCCAATTAGTGGAGCCCACAATTACGTGTCCACACACTCTCAAATTCAGACCACCCCACGCGCCCGAAAATTCAGCAAAAACAGGGATCCATCCAAGGGTGTTTCGACCCCACGCACCCTGAAAGTAGTCCCACGCACCCTTGAAAACGGCACATTGTGATTCTCATTACGGAGGCGTTTAGACACCCCACACACCTTGAAAAGAGGTCCACGCACCCTTAAAATCCATGAATTGTCAAAAATCAAATGACAGGTGCGTGGAGCTCCACGCACCCGTACTATTAAGTCCCACGCACCCAAAAATCGAGTATTTTTAAAGCATGTTTTCGGGCGTCCGCACATCAATAAATAGGTGCGTGGGGGACATTTGACAGGTGTGTGGCACGTGGCGCTCTCCTATTGGCCGACTTCACCTATAAATACCCCCTCATCCCGTTCATTTGGGACGGATTCAAGAAAGAGAGAGAGCTGCCGCTGCCAGAAACCCAAAATCCTCGCCGGAATCCTCGCTGGAATACCTTTCCGATGCATCGGAATCCCCCTTCCGATCGCAGATACATCGCTAGGTCTGAATCTCACAAGTTCGGCCACGCACCCGAAAAGCGACCCACGCGTCTGTAAATTCGGCCCCACGCATCTTTAAAAATAGTTAAATCGAACAAGTATATCAGCCTCCCACGCACCTGAAAAGTGTCCCACGCGTCCATTAATTCGGTCCCACGCGTCCGTAAATTCAGCAAAATCAGATTTATAGAGTTGGACCCACGCATCCTGAATATGGACCCACGCACCCCTAAATTCATCATAAAATCGGCACTTAATTTTTAGGTGCATGGAGCCCCACGCACTCGTAAATCAAGTCCCACGCACCCAAAAAAATCAGCCAATTGCAGAACATGTTTGCAGGTGTACCGGGCTCAATTTTAAGTGTTTTCAAGGTCCGTTTGAGCCTATCTTGGATATTTCGAGCATTCCGGACGCAATGGAATGGTCAAACGGATGTTTTGGGAACTCTAAATGAGTAAAATCAAGCATCTTCGAGGCTTGACCTGACTCGACGCGATGAACGAAGTAACTTCCCGGAAAGGGGCCGCCAGCATCCAGAGCTATGCAAATATGCCATCATTTATGTTTACTGTGAAGGCATGATCCGATTTGTGTCAAAAGCTAGACAAGCAGGGCTATGGTCACCACGATAAACCATGCCAAAGAGTTTCAATTCTCTACCAACCAATCGCTCTCAACTACCATATCACAACAGTCGATGCCCTACCCATCTAAACGGTATCCGCCGGTTGGGCTGCGCAGGTACACACACCTGTAGAATGGACTTCCCGAGGTCACCTTGTCCCTACATTGACAGGCGCGGGCCCAGAGTCGTCCATCTCAGTCATAAACCCTAACAGTCTCAGCCCGGATCTCCGGCCAAAATATAGGACATAGACATCTAACTAACGCAAAGGTGGTTCAGTACACGGCGAAACAAATACAGGTCTCTACGACCACAAACTCTAAGACCATAGTCTCTGTCAACTAGTCTTTTGCCTTCTAATCAAGGGTCATCGATCATTCGGTGTAATTAAGGGCTTGTGCCAGATCACGGCCTGGAATGTGCAAGATCTTAGAATCTCTGGAATAAAATTCTCCTTGCGATATCTCTTCTCTTGTGTACTTTTGTGAATGCTTGTGATTGTCTATGAATATTTCCATTACTCAGAACCCCAGAGCAACAAAACAATACACTTCAGAGAGTGTGACCGCATCCCATTCTCTAGTTCCAACAATGGTGCACCTCATTCAAAAGATATGCCACTGCAGATCTATCTCCTCCTTCAGCGTATGCAACAGCTTCCTCACAATCAGAATAGTGGCCTGTGATGCACCACTATTGCATGGTGGCTTGCGATTCATCACCAATGTTACACCATGAACATGATCATCGGGAGCTCGATCACTAATTTCATGTTACTCATAATTATACGAACATGGAGTTGCCATAAGGCCTTTATCATGCGGTCAATAACAGCAATGACCTGTCGATTCTCTCGCAGCACCGCCTCGAAAGCCTGCAATTGTTAGAGAATAATTTCTTGGAGTATCGTCCATGGGATTATTACCAAAACCTTCGTTAAAAGACACCGTCCCGAGGGAAAACCTCGATCTGATACCAATTGACATAGAGAAAGATGTGATGAGGTCAATCACTGTCTTCCTCAAAGGGTAAATCCCTTGAATCCACGAGAGAATTCTCGAATTCATGAGAGAAAATTGATAAAAACCATATTTCTATTAAAATAATATAAAGATTAATCATGAAAAATTTATTTAACAATCTTATATATATATATCCCTAAAAAAATCATAATTTGTATACTTACTAAAAATAGCAAGTTTTCTAAAATAGAAAATTACAAAAAAGGTAAACTCCTAACTAAAGACTATTACTAAGTAGAGTCTTTTTAAAGCTTATTATTAGTCAAAAGTAGAAATTTCTAAATAAAGATAACTCTAAAAATAAAGAAATACTACCAAAATTGAAATGATTAAAAATAATAATTTTTTTTCTAAAATCTTATTTTTAATCTATAACCGTACGTTTCTTGCAAAATGGACTAACGTGACCCATTTAATGGGTTGGTTTGGCCTAGATGGCCTATTCTGGTCCAAATCTATTGGTTGTGCGTCTCGTAACGATACCCGAATCAAAAGTTATGATCGATTTACGGTTCACCTTCTTTTGGTCCAACCATGTCAAGAATGTATTTGTTCCATGTCCTACATCAGTCCTACATCATGCTTTATGTAGGTGATATGCTGATTGCTATAAAGGACAAGAAGGTAATACTTTTGCTTAAGTCTCTGTTAAGTAAAGAGTTTGACATGAAATATCTGGGCACTATGAAGAAGATCCTAGACATGGAGATAAGCAGAGATAGAGAGTTTAGGAAGCTGTGGCTTTCTTAGAAGGGTTATGTACAAAAGGTGCAAGAGAGGTTGCACATGGAAGATGCTAAGCCAATTAGCACACCTCTACTAGGCCAATTCCAGTTGTTAGCTAGGTCATGTCCAAGTATAGTGGGAAGTCTCATGTATGTTATTGATGTAGGGAGAAGGTCCCTTGATCAAGGGCGTGGATCACACACATTCCTTGATGGAGATGGGCTGAAAGAAGAAGAAGAGAAAACCGCATTTCGTCCAACGACCGGTCGGACCCTTGCCCAGGAAGGGACCAAACTCCCTCGACTGTTTTGAAGTCCACCGACCGATCGGCCGACCAGTTGGTCCTCAACTCCAAATGGCCGGAGGCCCTTGACCAGTTGGCTGGCAGGTGTCCAGAGAGTTCCGTTGTTTTGCGAATTTTCTTCAATTTTTGTGATTGCTTTCCTATTTCATTTAGGATTACTTTCTTCCTTTGCAAGCTAGGCTTAGACACATAATTAGGGTTAGCTTTAGTCTATATAAACTCTTTTTAGTTCATTATTATGTAACTTTTGATATGATTTCTTAACGAAACTTAAGTTTATACTCTATTGTTCTTCGTCGATTCGACGAAGATAGGTTGGGGAGTCCATGTAGGTCCATGGATTCGGATAAGTTATCCGTAGGGGAGACGGTGATCAATCCCACAACATGCCTTACCGCATTAATTAGTATCAGAGAGAGGTTTTTCTTCGGGAAGATAACTTTTGGCGTTGGCTATGACAAAAATATTAGGAACGGTGATCTAAGGATCCATCTTCTCAAAGTGTCGGCTTTTGGGATGATGCTTGAGACACTCCAGCGATAGAACCATCAAGCTATGCAAGGGCTGCAAACTTGGTTCAATCGCAAATCAAAATATAAAAAAAGTATGACTGTGTATGGCAGAGAATTTGTAGCTTGGACGGGTCAGATTTATACAGAGGTTGATCTTTTTCACTTCAATGGCCTGGTTTGCGTCGAACACTGGCTATGTGAAGTTGAGCGTCTTTCGAAATCAGACAGATGCCCGAGGAGAAGAAGGTTCCATACATTGCCCTTAAGTTGAAGAGCACTGTAATAGCTTGGTGACAATATCTCCAGCGCGATCGGGAGCATGCGATGAAGGCCCCTGATACACTCGTGATCGCGGCTGAAACGCAGGCTGCTTGGAACGATTTGGGTATAAAGGTTTTAAAAATCAAGTCTCTAGCCCCATCAACAACACCCATGATGTACCTGCGGAAATGAAAGACCATCAGTAAAAAAAGTTCCTTTCGAAACGCCCGAGGTGGAGATCATTCATCTAGATACATGAATCCTTCTCGAGATTTTTGAAGAAGAAGAGCACTCTTCCATGTTTACTCAGGATCGTGACGAGGAAGTTGCTAACTCGGTCGATATTGATACCATGAAAGAGGAACACAAGGTACAACCCACAAACTACCTTAAAAATTGTTCTAGTTCCTGAGGTAGCTATTCCAAATGTTGTGCACAAGGAAGACGATCCGGTGATCGGTTTAGCGATTATAGATTCAGAATCGCAGGGATCCACGATCACCTTTGAAGATACTGCGCCAGCATTGCAATATTTCGGTGTTATCGTGGACATCGAATTCTTTGAAGATCTGTTTGTAGTTTTCCTTATTCATAATGAGAGGAAGACGGCAATTGTTGCTGCACTATGCCAGGGAATGGCCGAGGACGAGTATCTCTAATCACGTCCAAGGAAGATGAAGGCGACTCTCCAACATCACCTGAGGCAAAACTCGAGGTCGAGTTTTCTCCAAGTAGGGGAGGCTGATGTAGGAATGAGGTCCCTTGGTCGAGGGCGCAGATCACACACATTCTAAATGGAGATGGGCCGGAAGAAGAAGAAGAAGAGAAAACTGCATTTCGTCCAAGGACCGGTCATCCGACTGGTTGGACTCTTGCCCAGGAAGGGGCGAAACTCACTAGACTGTTTTAAAGTCCATCGGCCGGCCAGCCGACTGATCAGTCCTCAACTCCGACCGGCTGGCCGGCAGGCGTCTAGAGAGTTCTGCTATTTTGCAAATTTTCTCCGATTTTTGTGATTGCTTTCCTATTTCATTTAAGATTCTTTTCCTCATTTGCAAGATAGGCTTAGACACATAATTAGGGTTAGCTTTAGTCTATTTAAGCTCCTTTTACTTCATTATTATGTAGCTTTTGATATGATTTCTTAATGAAACTTGACTTTATACTCTTTTGTTATTCGTGGATTCAAAGATAAACTCGTGGAATCGAGTTGTTCCGTCGTGGATTCGATGAAGACAAGTTGAGGAGTCCCTGTAAGTCCATGGATTCAGATTAGTTATCCATGAGGAGACGGTGCTAAATCCCCTAACACACCCCGCCCACATTAGCTATGGTTTGCACGAGGTTGGATATCTCACAAGCAATCAATGTGGTTAATAGGTACATGGCGAATCCAGGGAAAGAACATTGGAATGTTGTTAAGTGGATTCTCAAGTATCTCAGAGGTACAGTCAATGCTAAAATCATGTTTGGAGGACATGAGGCTTCAGGTGGAGTTGTAGGCTACATGGATTTGGATTATGCAGATGATCTGGACAGTATAAGGTCCACTACGGGATATGTTTTCTTAGTATCCAGAGGACTGATATGTTGAAGATCACTACAGTCCACAATATCGTTGTCTATAATTGAAGCGGAATATATAGCTGCGATGGAGGCTTCAAATGAGGCATTATGGTTCTTATAGGAGACGGGCTAAAGCATGAGGCGATTTAATTGCATATATTGTGATAGTCAAAGCGCTATTTATATGGCAATGAATCAAGTGTATCACGTATGAACCAAGAACATCGACGTGAGGTTCCACAAGATACATGAGTTCATTACTTTGGGAGAGATTCGATTTTAGAAGATTCATACGATGAGAATGCCACGGACATGTTGACAAAGTCGATGACTATAGAGAAAATCAAGCATTGCTTGGGCTTGATTAATCTTGCTAGTCTTGATGAGATTGGGCATCCTTGCGTATGGGTGCGAATGGAGCTGTGTTCTAGTTACAGATGCAGGAACGGTTTGCACTCAAGATGGAGGCAAGCACGAGGAGTCTTTTAGGTAACATGGAAAAATGCAAGTCAAGGTGGAGATTGTTGTCCAGGTGCCTTGGATTCTGCCAAGGTTATTGTGCAGATGAGGCAATTTTCAGTGGGACCGAAAATTTGTAAGGTCTGACTGAATTTTGATAGAAATCGCAGTTTCTTCACTATGGAGTTTTGGTTGTTTTCGGTCCAACCGAACAGGGTCTCGATTCGACCGAATTATGGATATTTTCATAGTTTACTTATTGTGAGGATTTGGAGGTTTTCGATTCGACCAAGTAGATTCGCCGGATGATGTCGGTCCAACCGAAGGTAAGTTTGGTTTGATCGATCGGGGTCGATATTGCCTTACACGGTTTTGCATAAGTGCGAGTATTTAAGTGATCTTTTTTTTCATTAGGGCTTAATAAAATGATTCTTACAAGTTTCCTCTTCAAGGGTGAGGGTTTTCATGAGGTGAGAGAGGGATTCCAAAACTTCTAAGGGTTTGGGAAGGAGTTCTCAAGGGGTGCACATTGCAAATGGAGATTGAGTGCATCTATAATCGAAGAAGGTAAGTGGTGTAACTCTAAGGCTTTTAATATAGTGGATCTTTGTCCCTTTTCGCTATGTTTTTTTTTTTCCTTTAAAGGTTTTCCACGTAAAATATTGTGTCTATTGTGATTGCTTGCTTATTGCGTAAGTTATTCTATTATATATTGTTATTATTCTATCTTGCAAAGAGATAGTTGGTGTTAGATCCAAATCTCTAACACCCATTGTTGATCCGAGTTTGTTGGGGGAATTGAATCCCAACCGTGTATGAATCCACGGATACAAATTGCTTAATTAGTGGGGCTCTCACCACCTATTACCATAGTGTGAAGATCCTATGGGGCCCACCCACCATGATGTATGTGCTTTATCCACATTGTGCATCAATTTTCCCAGCTTTTTTTAGGACATAAGACCAAAAATGAAGTGTATCCAAAGCTCAAATGGACCACACCATGGGAAATGGTGACCATTGATAACTTCTAAGCCGCCACAGAAGTTTTGGATCAATCTCATATTTGTGTTTTCGTCCAAGTCCCTGTGACCTTATGATCTGGTTAGATGACAAATAAACATCAGCATAGGACTTAGGAAGGTTTCAACTGTGGACGTCATTATTCCCATGTTGTGGTCCACTTGAGGTTTGGTTATGCCTCAATTTTAGGTTCATGCTCTAAAATGAGCCGAAAATTAAATAGATGGACAACATGGATAAAACATCTACATCATGGTGGGAAATCGGATTGCTTACCGACTTACTCAGCCGACTTTTATCGTACTGAGTACACTCTGTTGGACCCACCGTGAATGCATGTAGTTTATCCACGCTGTCTTTACATTGTTCCAGCTAATTTTAGTGGTTGAGCCCAAAATTGAAGCATATCCAAAGCTCAAGTGGAGCACACCACAGGAAACAATGGGAATACTAATTTCCACCATTGAAACCTTCCTAGGACCCATAGTGATGTTTATTTGTCATCGAACCTGATAATAAGACCACACAGACATGGATGAAGAGAAAAAAAACAATATCATCTTGATCAAAAACTTCTGTGGGCCCTAAAAAAATTTCAACAGTAGACATTCAATACACACTGTTTCCTGTGGCGTGCTACATTTGAGCTTTGAATAGGGTTCATTTTTGGGCTCAAGCCCTAACATTATCTGTTAAAATGGATGGACGGAGAGGATATGATACATAAATCACAGTGGATCCCACAGAGTTTACTCAGTAGGCAGTCCGCTTCCGATGGTGGTCCGATAGAGTCTACACGTGCGTTTGGTAAAACTAAATTCCACGACTTATCATTGAAAAATGATATTTTCAGTGATTTTAGTAATTCAGACCGTTTGGTAACTAAAAATATTTAAGTGCTTAATTGGAAAAATCACTAAAATTAAGTGGATTATTTTAAGTCATGCCAACTTGACTTAAAGCTTATAGCTGAATGCAGTAAGTGGTTTCTCTTTAAATTTTTAGATAAAAATTGAAAAAAAGTATCCCTATTAACATATAAAAATGGCAAAATTACCCTTCTTTGTTTACTTTCCCATCCATGAACCATCCCACGCAAGTACTTGAAGTCACCAAATCCTATAAGCCCCAACATAATGTATGTATTATATCTAAAAAGTTTATCCATTTGGAGAGATGATTTTAAGGCATGAGCCCAAAAATGAGACAGGTCCAAACCTCAAGTGGACCACACCACTAAAAGCAATGGGGACAATGATGCCCACCATTAAAACCTTACTAGGGCACACCATGATGTTTATTTACCATCATCCCTGTTCATAAGAACACAAAGACCTGAATTAAGGAAAAACACAAATATTAGCTTGATCCGAAACTTTTGTGGCCGTGATAAGTTTTCAATGGTAGTTTTCAGATAAATTACCAATCAGATTTTTCAGTTCTTATAAGTACTTAAATTCAGCACTTTAAGTCTTCAGTACTTAAATTAATTTTCAGGCTTAATTTTTCAGTTTACCAAACAGCACCTAAGTCGGTAAGCGCCTCACTACACTACACGATACTCTTCCGAAATCTACGTACGTTGGTTCCAGCCGGGTGGGTGCGACCTGACTGTGGGCCACATGATGTATGCGTTGTTTATCCACGCCATCCGTCTATTTTTTTTCCAGCTTATTTAGCCATAGTCCTCAAATCGAAGCAGATACAAATATCAGGTGGACCCCATAGCACAGATTGAATTCCCACCGTTAAAAGCTTATGGCGATTAAACAATACCACCGACCTGAGGAAGTGTTTTTTTAATGTGCGGGTTCATTGACCACTGTTTCATATGGTGTGGTCCACCTGAGTTTTGTATCTGCTTCATTTTTAGGCCATGCTCTAAAATAAGCTAAAATGATGTTCGGCATGTGCGCGGATCTCCTGCGAAAGCCTTGCGCAGTAAGTTCCTGCGCTGGGAACCAAGGTGGGCCCACAGTAATTTTCTTGATAAATCCACCCCGTTCATCCGTTTTGGGAGCTCATTTTAGGACACAGAAGGAAAAATGAACCGGATCCAAGACTCAAGTGGGCCTCACTAAAGGACAAGGTGGGTAGGTAAATTACTACCGTTGAAACCTCCATGGGGTCCACAGTGATGTTTATATGACATCTATACCGTTCATAACGTCACTACTAGTGGGATGAACTTGAAACACAAATATTATCTGATTCGAAACTCCTGTGGCTCCACAAATATTTCAACTGTGGAAATTTAATTCTCACGTTTTCGGCCTACTTGAGTCTTGGATCCGGTTCATTTTTGTTCTCATGTCCTAAAATGAGCTCCCAATCCACGTATGGACGGGGTGGATTCATCAGAAAACATCACTGTGGGCCCCACCTTGGTTCCCAGCGCAGGAACTTCGTGCGCAAGGCTTTCCCAGGAAATCCGCGCCCGTTCGGCATTGATACACAAAATATACTGGGCCGCATAGTCACAACCACCCTGTAACCGTGCGTCGCAGCTAATCCGCATCCAAAATCCACATCCAATACAAACTCTATGCACCGATAGTTCAGATACAGACTGCTCGCAACACACCTTAACTGCCAAAATTTCAACAGTGGTGTCATTATCACCTTGATTTGCATATGAACCATGTTATGCCCAGGCCCAAGATTTCAACAGTGGTGTCATTATCACTGCTGCTTCCTGAGGTGTGGTCCACTTAAGCCTGGGATCTACTTCATTTTTAACCTCATTCCCATGGACGGCATGGATAAAAGTCCTCTGAGCCCCGCGTGGAACCGGACGCCCATTGCGTCCAAACCGAGTATGGACGCAAAGCGTCTAAAGCGAGCTGTGGAGGGTCCCACCCTGATGTACATTTATTTGTTTATCTACTCCGTACATTCCTTTTCTAAAATCATTTTAAAGCATGAGACCAAGAATGAGGAAGATCCAACGCTAAGGTCGGCAACACCAGAGATGACCCTGGCATTTATCGTAACTTGGATTTAATGCTTGGTTCAGCCGAGCTCAGTATTTTGGTGTGTACGACATCAGCGTTGGATCTGCCTCATTCTTGGTCTCATGTGGTCGACCTGATTTTATACCGGAAATGGACGGAGTAGATAAACAGATACAACACAGTGGCCCCTCAACAGCTCAGCTTGGACGCAGTCCGCGTCCCGTCGAACCAATCCGTCAAAGGTGGGGGCAGGATGCCACTTCCTTCTCCCGTCTTTTCGAGTCCTCCTAGAAGAATGAGGTTACGGTTAGCTCCCGTCTCCTGCGAACTACACAGACCGTACCACACACACCCTAGAGTTTTACCGGCCCATCCTGATATGCATGTAAAATCGACTCCTGCGACTTCACATATTAGTCCCAGGACCCAAAAATCAGGTTAGTCTACAATTCAGGTGGGCCACAAAAAGGAAAACAGTGCCAACGCCTAGTAGACATTATTTCAAATCGTATGGCCCACCTAAATCACAAACTAGTAAAGTTTTTTATCCTTGTACAAAACATGGGCAATCACATCTGTTGGTTGCAGTGGATTTCACATACACTATATAATAGTGGGCCCACTCGAGCCAATCTCCCTTTAAAAGGAGGTGAGTCATCCAGCGTTGAGCAGTTCGCAAGACCGTTAAGAGTACTGAGTTATATATATATAGACGTCAGGATGAAACCCTTCTCCAAACATCTTTCATCGAAAGATGGAAGAAAGATTAGGAGTAAAGAGAGTAAGAGGGGAGGAGCGAATCGATACAGGTTATCCGCCTGGCTATAGATTCTGCCCAACTGATTTCGAGCTCATCTTTCATTATCTTTTGAAGAAAAACCTAGGCCAACCACTCCCACCTAATATCATTGGTGAAGTAGAGTTCTACTGTTACAGTCCAGATGAGCTTGTACGTATATATCACACCATGCATGGGACGGAGAGAAATACAGGTACGTATCAAGTCAGTTCTTCATTAATGATGAATGCGTCTTGGTGTTCTTTCTTTATGCTATTTGCTTATTCACATAGAGGAGTGCGAATTTTCCAGAGAATTTATGAGCACTTTTTGAGAATTTATTTTATGTAACATGATAAAAATTTGAACTGTAGTCCACATGATGAAACACCCTAAGAAATTCCTAGGGCTCAATTTTTATCCTGATCCAAAACCTTGATGCGTCATGGATGAAGGAAATAGTTTCCTCACTTGACTTGCCTCTCTTTGAATAGATGGCCCCGTGAAGTTTTTGACTTGAGAGTTTCTTGAAGTGTTGCATCACATCAGATTTTAGGTTCATGTCACGTTAAGTGAGTTCTCAAAGCACTCATAGTTCTCGTGAGGACTGGTGTGGCAGGTGAGCATCCCTCTATGCACCTGTTCATTCACCTGCTCATATATACAACATCATCTACAATGTGATCATAGGTGTTAAAGGCTATTCGGGTCCTATGAAACAAAGATCACATAATATGTGTTCTGTGCTGAAGGCCCATGATTTATGTGTGGAATTCCCCCTTCCCCACCATGATTTTATGTTTTAGATCTACACCATCCATTAATTTTTCCAGATTATTCAAGAGTATGAGACAAAAAATGTGGCACATCCAAAGCTCATGTAGACTACACCACATGAAGTAGTGGGGATTGAACGACTATAGTTGAAACCTTCCTAGGGTCCACACATGAGGTTTATTTTCCATCTAACCTCTTCATTAGGTCACACCAACCTGGATGAAGGGAAAAAACAAATATTAGCTTAATCAAAACCTTCTATAGCCTAAAAAGCTTTCAATGGTAGGCTCCAATTCCCACATTTTCTTGTAACGTGGCCCATTAATGCCTTGGATCTGCCTCTGCTTTTGTCTCATGACCTAAAACGATGTCCAAAATTGGATGGACAGTGTGGATCTGACAATTATATCATGATCGGCCACTCGGAAGTTTCACATGTAAACGATTCCCCTTTTCTTCTCCCTGCATTATGTGCTGCACCCTTCACCACAGCAAGGGAGTTTCTTGACGTGTGGAATTTATGTGATCCCACGATGATATATTTCTTCGATCCACACCATTCATCCGTTTTTTAAGATCAATCTTGTATTTTATCCCAAAACACAAGTGCATTCAACGCTTAAGTAGACCGCACCGCATGAAACAGTAGAATTGACACCTATTTGAAAAAAATTTGGGCCCACAGAACGCTCTAATCAATCTGGTATTTATTTTTTTGGCTTAATCTAGGTCTGCATGACCTTATCAATAGATTAGATGGCAAAGAAAACTCACGGTTGGCCCTAGGAAGGTTTCAATGGTATTTCGTTCAATCTCCACTATTTCTTTGGTTAGGTCCACCTGAGCTTTGTATGTTCCTCAGTTTTGGGGTCATGTTCTAAGTAGAAATTGATGGACGTTGTAGATCTAACAAATAAATCACGTAGATGCCCAAAGAAGTTTCACACGTTAATAGTTCTCCTCAACGGAGAGAGAAAATCGACCCGTTTTGTGGGAAACTGATTAGGTGTTACCCGGGTATTACCAAATCGATTTTACCCTTATTCTGGGTACACATTAATTATATATTGTATATTGTATATCCCTTTTATCCGTCCATTTTAGTATGTGATCCAAAAAATTAAGCAAATCCAAATTTCTCAGGTGGAGCATACCACATGAAACAGCTCTGATTGAACATCTACCATTAAAAACTTCCCAGGCCGACTTCAAGCATATCGGTATGGTTTATTTGCCATCCAACCCCTTGATAAGGTCAAAAAGACCTGGATGAAGTAAGAAGATAAATATCAGCTTGATCAAAAAGTTCTGTGGCATAAAAAAGCTTTAAATTGTCATTTACTACTTTTTCTAGTGGTTAAGGCCCACCTGATATTTGAATCTGGCTAATAATTGGTATAACATCCTAAAATGATATGAAAAAATGGATGGACGGTGTGGATATGCAGAAAAATCATCAAGGTGGGCCTCACACTGTAAGAGTAACACCCACTAACCTGTTACCAAGAGCCGGTGGCACAGGTGGGCCCCACGGTGATGTTCATGTGAAATCTACCCTGACCACGGTGTAACCCCCTTTTAGACCCAAGGCCGAAAACTCTGCTCCATCCGTGTTTCAAGGTTACTAGCCCTCTAAATTGTTTCCATTGTTGTGGCCCACCTAAATCACAGATGAGCCTCATGTTTGGGTGCCAACCCTAAATTTTAAGGTGGCATCTAATGGTTGGAGTGGATTTCATGTAAATATTAATGTGGGCCTTGTAAAAATCAAGTTACACGTCTTTCTCTCAATCGTTTCTTTGGTGTGGCCCACTTGAATCACAGGATGCGTGTTAAGTGGGTCCCATGCTTCAGTGGTTCAAATGATCTGTATGCTAGGCTGATTACGAATGGCTCATGCCCCAAAAAAAATCTCCGTCCTAGTAAAACCTTAACCTTCCAATTACTGCCCTGCCATAGTAACCTTTCAATCACACATATATCATGGTGCATGATGATCATATATACAATTTCCGTCCTTAAATCATTCTATTACAATCTAGGACATGATCTAGTGTGGTCATTTAGATATTGGCATTGGGCACTACTGTTTATTCGACAATTGGCACACACATAAAAGATCAAGACCGTTCATTTTCTGAGACATGCTGTGGACATGGCCTAACCCAAAAATCATTTCATTCTGCTGATTGTAGCCATTGATTGGAAGACCTCCAAATCAGCAGTTAGAAAAATGTCCAACTGAGTGTCAATATTTCAATGGTAAAACCTTTCTCATGGGTGGCTAGAATCATTTTAAGATGCTCACCTTTTAATGGTATGGCTGGATTAAAAAACATATGAACCCTCCTCCGTATCTCAGTTGTTTGACTTGTATGTTTATGGCCCGATCCGTGTCAGGACCCAGATGACGAATGGTTCAGATCTCATACAAATTAATGTGCAACATTAGTGTGGTCCGAAATGTTTTTTTTTTTTTTTTTTTTGCCCTCCTCTTTTAGTCTGCTTTGGGTCTCCAAAAATAATTCTCCAACCACAACCTTTAGCAAGGGTTGTTGAGCAATGCCATCCATTTGGCATGTGGCCCACCTATCTCCATGCTCGACAATGCACGGTCCAATTCTTGCACACATGCGCCATGCATGTAGAGATTGAGTATTTGCTACTTAAGAAACTAGTTCCTTCCCTTGTTCTCATTATTAATAGTTTTCAAACTCAATGACTTGAGACTCACTGAATCAATTCAACTGGGAAAGATTTCGAGCTGAGTCTATGGGAAACTCACCCAGCTCCTCCATACAAGGAGCTCTGTGGATCTTGTGCATCTTTTATCATAAAATGCAATATGATATTTAAAAAAAAATTAATTTACAATTATGTTTAAATTTAATCATTACATGTCGAGTTGAAAAAAAAAATTAAAAAGATCCAGTCAAGTCTTGGAGTCAACTCGACCCAACTAAGCATCGAGTTGAGTCGAATTTTGAGTTTTGAATTATTATTAATATCAATATTATATTAATATGTTTGAATTTCTAAACTTTCATTAGTCTAAGAACATCCTCTAATCACCTTACTAGTGAGAAATTAGAAATATGAATTTGATCGTTGTTTCAACTTGCAGATTACTCATCGAGGAAAAAGAAAGAATGCTACTTCTTCACCTCTAGAGATAGAAAATACAAGAATGGACAACGTCCGACACGGAAGGCTGGAAATGGCTACTGGAAAGCTACGGGTGCAGATCATCCCATCACTGATGAGAATGGTTCTGATACTGGTTGGGTTAAGAAAACGTTGGTTTACTACAGAGGAGCTCACAAGGTTCGGAGTAAAACTAATTGGATCTTGCATGAATATCGATTGAAAGAAACAGAAGAAACCAAAACCGTGGCTAGAAGTGATGGCGACATGAGAGTGAGCCTTTTTTTTTTTTTTCCTTGATGGAATTTCAATTGATTATTATTTGGTGTCTCACACATATCTCATGTGTGATTCACATAAGCTTTTGTAAACCCATGAATAATTTTGTAATCATCTTTTATGTATAATGCAATCAAACACGTGTACAACTCAATGAATAGTTGCATTATATATCAAAGAATGTGATTACAAAGATATCCTTGTGTTTACATGAGTTTACACACACATGTGAATCACACATGAAACATGTGTGAGATACCCCCATAAACTTATTTTTACCTACAACGATGATCTAGGCGATAAGGGTGGACCATTATAGAATGTAGATGTCACAGTAAAAATAGCTCTTTTGGTATGTAAAAATGTAATGACTGTAATATTCTTTACCTGATTATATGTGTATTCGACTCTCATTTTTTGCTTACAATTCTTTTAACCAAACACATTGAAAAGATAATGATGACTCATTTACTTTAAAAGTACAGTGATAAGTGGAAAATCAAAACGTGTCATAAAAAACAATTTATGTTGAGTGTTTTTACTAATTATTTCATGTTTGTGTTTTTCTATTTGTTTTTGTCTGTTCAGTTGGACGGTTGGGTTCTATGTAGGATCTACGAAAAGAATGAAAAGAAAGATGGCAATGACAACAATCCCAACGAAGTGCAAGATGAAGAAACAAATGAAATAATTTCTAACGAAGCGCAAGATGGAGCAAATTCAACTACTTTTAATGATGACAATATTGAGGAATGGGAGCAATGGATAAACTTCATAGACTTTGAAGAACCAAATGCAGCAATTTGTACTGAAGATGGAGGTGAACATACTAAAAGCGAGGTGGGTTTGACGACAGCTGTTGTTAACCACGTTTCGGATACAGAAAGTTGTAGTTACCCACCTGGGTTTCTTGTACCACATTATCTACCATTTGATCGCTATTCAGGTGAAGATGATATCTCAGGTTACAAAGTCCACTCCTCCATCGGACTGCCTTCCCAAGATTCATCTGCTCTGGATCAACAGCCTGAATTGACCAATTCTCTAACTGAGTTGCAAGCACTTGGAAGCCATGAAAGGAATCAACTTCCTCGAGGATTAGATGAGTGGGCCAGAAATGACCTTTTTTGGACCTTCCGAACTGGATCGCCACAATTTCCAAAAGTTGAACGGCCGGACATTTAGGACCCATGGGGCCACATGGGAAAAAGCATCCTAATAAGATCTCTCTCTCTCTCTCTCTCTCTCTCTCTCTCACTCATGGTTTATTTTTGAAACAAAGGCTAAGTAGTTTTTTTTTTTTTTTTTTCTCTTCTTCTTGGGCATACTTTATGACCTATGGTATAACTTTCACAGTGTGGAATGGTGGAACCTACAAGAATGTGCCCAGTAAATTTGGTGGGGCCCATTGTTTTATGGGCACCACCATGGATGGGCCACACATTGAAAATCTTGTTAATGTAACAACCCACCTTAATGGTTTAATCCGAATCAGAGGATAAGTAGTGTTTTTTATTATTTTTATTATTTTTATTATTTTTATGGATCTTTTTTGGTTTACTTTATGACCTATGGTATGACTTTGATAGAGTGGAATGGTGGAACCTACAAGAATTTGGTGGGGCTCGTGGTTTCTTTATGGGCACCACCATAGATGGGCCACACATTGAAAATATTGTAAATGGAACAACCCACCTTAATGGCTCAATCCGTGGCCCAGAAATAGACTGTCGAGAAGATACACAATGGTCCGAATTCAACTAAAAAAGGGACCAAGTTTGGTGGTTATGATCTTCCGAGTCTTTGAGATTCTTAGGCTTACACTTTGGAAGCCAGCAAAGCAATGGTCTGGATTGTCAAGACCGTGGTCCAGTCCTACAAATCAAACGTGGGCCCAGTTGTACAGGTTGTCATTATCCGACTGAAGATCTTCATTTAGCTAGGCATGATCTGCCCGTCATGGGAGATTCAAGCTCAATAGAACATGAAATCTCAACCATGAGTTGTTAAAATTACATGGTCCCGGCCTACTCTCTTTCTGTATAGGAGAGGCCACCGAGATATGATCCAATGCTCCTAGTTGCGTTGCAACCGTTGGATAGTCCAATCAACTGATCTGGGTTGTCCTTTAGTTCCATTACAATTTCATGAGTTTCCACGTAAAAAAATGGCACTGATAGAACAATCCTACCCATCTGATCCATAGAACATGAAATGGACGGTCAAGATCATATATTGAAGACTAAGGATAGTTAACCATTTCCATTATCGATTTGTCATACTTTTACAGGAGAATCTTAAGTATGTCATGTTATTTACACCTAATTAAATTCGACGGCTCAAAAGACGTCCATGTGGAAATATTATTATTTTATATTTTAGGTTAGTGCACACACCCTACCAATCTCTAAAAGGATTGCTCGCCCGAAAAAAACACTTATCGATGAGGTGTAATGGTTTCCACCGTTGAAACGTTTATGGGGCCCGCAGTGATGTTTTTTTGTCACAATAGGACGCGGTTTGGCTAGTCACGCTGCCACTTGCCAGGTGGCTAGTGGTCGGTGCTATGTAAGTCTCACCATGTGTGTCTTTTATCCAAGCTGTCCCTCCTTTATTACAAATTATTTTAGGGCTTGATCAAAAAAAAAAAAAAAATGAGGCATATATAAATCTCAGGTGAACCACCCCACAGAAAAACAGTAGCCATTGAACGTCCATCATTAAAAACCTCCTAAGGTCCACTGTAATGTTTATTTGACATCCAACCTATTGATTATGTCATACAGACCTGGATGAAGGGGAAAAAATGAATATCAGAATTATCCAAAACTTTTGTGGCGCAAGGAACTTTTTAATGGTGGGCGTTCAATCAACAGCATGTGGTCAACTTGAGATCTGGATATAGCTCATTTTATGGATCGTACGATAAAATTATCTGAAAAAATGGATGGATAGCATGGATGAAAGAAATAGATCATGGAGCACCAACCACTAGTTATTGAAAACAAATATCAGCTTAATCCAAAACTTCCAAGAATTTTTCAACGGTATAGGTTCAATTCACATTGTTTCCTGTGGTGTGGTCCACTTAAGCTTTTCATATGATTTTTTTTTTTTTTTTATCTCAAGCCATAAAATTATCTGTTAAAATTGATGGACGGAGTGGATGAAATACATAAATCACGGAGGACCCTCCAGAGTTTACTCATTACGCTTAGCGTACCGACTTACTCAATACGCAATCCGCTTCCACCTGCAACACCCTCAAGGAGATCCACGAGTGGATGGCATGCTTGACCGTGGAGCCCACTATGATATACGTGTCTTATATTTATGCCGTCTATACGTTTTGAAAAATTCCAAAAATGAATTAGATACAAATCTTATGTGGACCATAATATAGGAAACAGTAGTAATCTATCATTAAAAACTCACGTGGACCACATTTGGACCAAGATGATATTTGTGCGATCTCTTCATCTAGGTATTTATGAACTTATCAAGAGGTTGGATGGCAAATAAACATTTGGTGCCCCTTAAAGTTTTTAATGGTGGAAATTTAATCACTACTGTTTCCTTCCTGTGGTATTGTCCACTTAAGTTTTTTATCTACTTCATTTTTTGGTTAATGCCCTAAAATGAAATTTTAAAATGGTTGGACGGTGTGGATGTAAAGCACATACATTACAGTAGGCACCACAGTTAGGAATCCCCACCCATTATTTCCTGGCCACGTGAGTTTTTGGATCTGGCTTAATTTTTTTATAATCCTGTCTTATATAGTGGTCTTGTAGAACAAATGTACGGAGTGAATTTGTCACTAACATCTCTGTGGGCCCTATACAGCCCTGGCCAGGAATATCTATTTGTTTTGCAAGACTACAGTAAGGCCGGCTTTTAAAAATCAGGCGTCTCATGTAGGCCATACCCCACCAAATAGTGGGGATTAAACGCCTCGGGTGACAGAAGTTTTAACGGTGGATGTTTCCTTTCCCACTGTTCGTTGGTGTGGCCCACCTGAGTATTAGATCTACCTGATTTTTAGAGTCCTTTCCTATTATTGTCTTTAAAAACAAATGGACAGAGTGGATTTGCAGCGTACATCTCTGTGGACCCTGTACAGCCCGGGGTACAGGTCACAGGAAATCCACTTCTTCGGAATATGATAGACTTGTGGGTCCCACGCACACGGCTTACAGAACTCGTACAGCAACAGACCTCATATGTAACCGGCAATCGGTTACTGAATATTGGGAATATTAGGCTTGTGGTCCAGTGATCCAGATCATTGGTTTGTTGGGGCCCACCGCAGATGGACCATGCCCATAAATTAATTCATTTCATCGGGTCATTTAGAAATCTTGTGGCTGAAAACAGGCAATTAAGAAGACATATACAGCAACTGTAGAAGGCCCAAGATAGTGGCTGGGATCTTCCAGTTTAGAGATCTTCAGGGCACCGTCCATCTACATTGGACCCAACACAAATGGCATAGGTCAACTGTAAATAGGATATAGGCCCAAAATAAGATTGCTTAAATGGTTTTGATCTCAGATGAATGGACATCTGTTTGTTGAATTTTGAGTACTGTGGATAATTTTCTGTTTTGATCCCATCCGTTTGATGCCTACTAATCATACAGTCTGATAATTTTCTGGGTCATGACCATCTATGATCAGGCCCATGATCTGGATTGCATAACTCAGGAGAAATTTCCCACGTGTAGAAGTCCTGTGTTCATGTGTATGAGCATCACAATCTGTCAGAGTAGCTCCTATGGAAATTCTACTCATATTGATAGAGTAGTTCAATCTTTGAAACTGGCTATGATAAGTCCAGGTCCCATTTATTAGACCATTAAGAAATTGATGTGGGATTTTATTCTGTTGGATATAAACAATACTTGAATAAAATAATGCAAAAAATCAACCATAATGCAATAAGATAAAGCCTGCAACAGAATCTGTGGCTGTTCGATCCGATGGTGGCCCGTTCGATCCCAATTGTATAAAATGACAATCATTAGCCCTCCTGATGGTGACCCACTCGATCGTACTTGTATAAAATAACAATCTTTAGCAGTTCTGATGGTGGCCCGTACGATCGTGACCGTATATACTTCTGCGAGAAGTATGATTGAGATGGTTAGTGTTGGCGTTAATTACCGAAAACAGTAGGTTAAAATCGAGAACAGAATTTAAATAATAAATTAAAGAAAATAGAACTTATGTGTTTGAGTCGAGGCGTGACTGAGTCACTCGGCTTGAAACCAAATCTGCCCTCCTTGGGCCGCGTCCTAAATGCAACAGGATTTCTTGGACAGTTGGCCTCCAGGATACAACGACTATTGCCCGGTCCCAACGGTGCACTCGCTGTACACGGGCTCGAACCAGCGTGCAGAACTTAAACCCGAAGTGATTGACTCACTTGCAAACTCGGTTGACAAACAGTAATGAACCAGAGAGTACTTTGAAGAACCAGAAGGAAAACGAATTTTTTTCAGAGAGTAAAATTGGATGAGTGGACAGGTCTATATATAGACCGAGATAAGGTGCCTAAGCACTGCTTCAAATGGGTTAGGTCCGTTGGGTTTGAGCCCAACAGGAGTGACCACCCGACCACCCGAACAGATGCATCTCTCTGGTTTGAAAATTCGCGCAAAAAGACAGGTGCGAGTATACTCACGGAAAACCGTTTAGCGCGAGTGTACTCTCAATCCCACATAGACCTAGACCTAGACCCAGACCCAGACCCAGACCCGGACCCGGACCCGAGCCCGGCCCGGCACCGGCACCGGCGACGGCGACGGCTCGGCTCGGCTCGGCCGGCGGGAGGGCGCGCGCGCGCGCGTGTGTGGTCAATGGCATAGATTTGAGCTAATGGCATAGCCCCCCCATCGGACCAAATTCACATGCCCCCTGAGAAGGGTCTCAAGGGGCTTAAGCCCAATGCCAAAACTCCATCTTATAATTTTAATATTTCTTTTGTTCATTTCCGATGTGGGACTAGAGAGTAGCACTAAAAGACAAAACTTTTTCAAAAATAGAAACATGGAGGGAAATCAAAATTTGAAACACATTTTTATTTTAAAATTCATTTAAAATACAACAATCCCCAATTCAAAACACTTCGGTATCAGTTAGAAAAGTTGTGTAATAGTGTCGATGTCTATCCGACTTTAATCGACATTTAGAGTAAGCAAGACAGGTTTACAGGAATCAAGTGACTATCGGTCTTTAACCTGACCCTTTAAGTGTAAACGGCCATACATGCAACTCACACAACTTTTCGGCTACAGCTGGTTCTGCGGTTTGGTGCTATTTTGGCCATGCACCTTTACCTGGATTTTCATGAGTGCTCTAGAGAAATGGCCTATATATTCTCATAGGAAGCGGCCCCACTTCCACACTCATATAGGTGAATTCCATTCCAATGTACACAGCAACTGGATACACACCACTAGTGGTCATGGATTCATTAAGAGTTCAAAAACTCATCCTCTCATACGTTGCTGTTTGCACTGCCTACACCATAGGAAGGGGCAAGTTCTCTACAGTGCTTCCCAGTCTCCTAGTGTCTTGTTGTTTACCCATTGAACCTATCGCATGGGATCTCCACTTGTATAGGTTGGGTTGCCGACACTGGTAGCTCATTTGGTTAGGCTCAGCCCCATTCCCTTCGATGTTTCCATGACTAATCTTTTAGATAGTCCTTTGGTCAGAGGATCTGCCAGATTCTTTTTTGATCTTACGAAGTCAATAGTTATGACTCCATCATTCAAAAAGTGTCTCACAATGTTATGTCGCAGTTTAATATGTCTACTTTTGCCATTATATATCTTACTCTTGGCCCTGGCAATAGCTGCTTGACAATCACAATGTATAGAAATAGCAGACACAGGTTTTGGCCACAACGGTATATCTGTTAACAAATTTCTAAGCCATTCAGCTTCTGAACCTGCTTTTTCTAAAGCGACAAACTGGGACTCCATAGTAGACCGAGCAATACAAGTCTGTTTAGTAGACTTCCAGGATATTGCACCTCCACCAAAAGAAAAAACATATCCACTTATGGATTTTGTTTCATCTGAATCAGTGATCCAATTGGCATCACTGTATCCTTCTAATACATGAGGATAACCTGTATAACAAATGCCATATGCAATAGTACCTTTTAGATATTTCAGTACTCTATTCAATGCATTCCAATGATCATATCCAGGATTATGTGTATATCTACTTAGCCTACCTACTGCATATGCAATATCAGGTCTAGTACAGTTCATCAGATACATTAGGCTTCCAATTAATTGAGAATACTCAAGTTGAGATACACTACTTCTTGTATTCTTTTTTAGATGCACAGTATGATCATATGGTGTATTAACAGGTAAACAGTCAAAGTGATTAAACCGTTTTAGTATTTTCTCAACGTAGTGAGATTGAGACAAAATAATATTATCATCTTTTCTGATTACGTGAATACCTAATATCATACTTGCTTCTCCTAGGTCTTTCATATCAAAGTTAGAAGACAGGAGATGTTTAGTTGAATTAACTAGATCAACATTAGTTCCAAATATAAGCATATCATCAACATATAAACATATTATCACACCATCATTATCAGTGAATTTGCTATATACACATCTATTCACATCATTAACAAGATATCCATTTGACTTTAAGACGTTGTCAAATTTTTCATTCCATTGTTTAGGAGCTTGTTTCAAGCCATATAAAGATTTAATTAGTCTACAAACTTTGTGTTCTTTTTCAGGAGTTATATAACCCTCAAGTTGCTCCATGTAGATTTCCTCTTCTAATTCTCCATTTAGAAAAGCTGTTTTAACATCCATTTGATGTATTACTAGCTTGTATATAGATGCGATTGCTACTAATACCCCAATCGTTGTAATTCTAGTTACAGGTGAGTAGGTATCAAAATAATCATATCCTTCTTTTTGTTTAAAGCCTTTTGCGACTAATCTAGCCTTAAACTTATCTATAGATCCATCTGGTTTAAGCTTCTTCTTAAACACCCATTTACACCCTATAGGTTTGTTTCCAGGAGGAAGATCTACAAGTTCCCAAGTGTTATTAGATATAATCGATTCCAATTCATCTTTTATAGCTTCTCTCCAGAATGATGCATCAAGAGAGTTAACGGCTTCTGAATAGGTCTTAGGGTCATCTTCTAGTAAGAAGGTAAAGAACCCATCTCCTAGGTTAGTTTCCTTACGAGCTCTCGTACTCCTTCTAGGTTCTAGTTCTACTTCACAACTAATATCCATACTTTTACTTGTTGAAGTAAGATTTGATCCAATAATGTCTTTTATTTCTACGGATCTAGACTTCTTAGGAAATACATTTTCTAGAAATTCCGCATCTCTAGCTTCTATAATAGTGTTTGGATCTAGAATGTTATCTTTAGATTTCAAGACTAGAAACCTATATGCTGCACTATTTTCTGCATATCCTATAAACACACAATCAGATGTTTTAGGACCTAGTTTTCTTTTCTTGGTTTCAGGTAACCCTACTTTAGCTAGACACCGCCACACTTTAAGGTGTTTGTAACTAGGGGTATGATTTTTTCACAATTCATATGGTCTCTTACCAGTCTTTTTATGTGGTATTCTATTCTGGATATAACAAGCAGATAATATGGCTTCTCCCCACATATTTAGGGGCAAACCAGAACTATTTAACATAGCATTCATCATATCTTTCAATGTTCTATTTTTACGTTCAGCTATTCCATTTTGTTCTGGTGTGTACGGAGCTGTAGTTTCATGTATCATTCCACTTTTTTCACAAAGTTCTCGGAACTGTGAAGATTCATACCCACCTCCTCTATCTGACCTAAGTCTTCTAATAGTCCTACTAAGTTGATTTTCAACTTCTGTCTTATACTTAATGAAAGATTCTAAGGCTTCATCTTTATTCCTTAGAAGATATACTCTAGTATATCTAGAATAGTCATCTATGAAAGTCACATAGTATCTTTTGCCTCCTCTAGACATGTGATTCCTAAAATCACCTAAGTCACTATGTATTAATTCTAATAATTCAGAACTTCTGTTAACAAGTTTAAAAGATTTCTTAGCGAACTTGGATTCTATACAAGTTTCACATTTTCCAATGTTATCAATTGTAATATCAGGTAGTAATCCTATACGTTTCATTCTTTTCAAGGATTCTACATTTACGTGGCCTAGTCTACTATGCCATAATGAAAGAGATTCAACAATATAAGCAGAACTGGATGACATCTTATTATTATCATATGAAACGTTTACAACAAACAGACCATCATTGCAGTAGCCATTTCCAAGGAAAGTTCCATTTTTGGTCATTACAAGCTTATCAGAATCTATTACTAGTTTAACCCCAGCCTTGTTGAGCAGCGAACCAGAGATCAGATTGCGACGAATATCAGGCACATGTAGCACATTCTTTAGCAATAAAGTCTTTCCTGATGTGAGCTTCAGAAGAATATTTCCTTTTCAACAACTGGAGAAGATCGAGCATTTCCCATGAACACTTGTTCTTCATCCCCTGTCGCCTGATAGGAGGTAAACATGCTTCGATCCTTACATACATGCCGAGTTGCCCCGGTGTCTAATATCCATTCCATATTGTTTACAAGGAATACTTCGGACACTACAGCGACAATCATGTCCGGATTTTCTTCAGCTTCAGTGAGATTGACTTGTGACTTCGTATTCTTTTTCTTGAGCCTACATTGATTTTCATAATGTCCAGGCTTTTTACAATAGTTACAGGACCCTTTCTTCTTGAATTGTCCATTTGTTTTCTTTTTGAGCCTGCACTCTTTAGAATGATGACCAGGCTTTCCACAGTTGTAACAATTTCCTTTCTTTTTGTTATTTTGTGCCTGACTTGTTTCAACCAGGTTGGCCTTAGATATTGACCCGTTTACTTTCTCAATCTGATTCCCTGTTTCTGTTGGCTTCTTCTATTCTTATATGTACGATTATATTTTCTAAAGAGATACCATTTTTCTTGTGTTTCATCCTGTTTTTATATTCTTTCCAGGAAGGAGGTAATTTTTCAATTAGAGCTCCTGATAAGAATACCTCATCTATTTTCATTCCTTCAATTATAAGTTCATGTACCAGATTTTGATAATCGTGAATCTGGTTCGTAACAGGCTTATCGTCCGTCATTTCATAATGAAGGAAATTAGCGATAGCATGTTTCTTAGAACCTACATCTTCAAGCACATATTTCTTTTCTAATGCCGTCCAGATGTCCTTAACAGATTCATAAGAAACATATATATCATATAATTCATTAGATAAGGTATTTAGAATATAGTGTTTACAGTTATTGGCATCTCTAAATTCAGTTTCATTGGCTGGATCAACTGTAAATGAATCTGAAAGAATGTAGAAGACCTTTAGAGTTTGCAATGCAAAACTGATCTTTTGTTTCCACCGTTTGAAATTCTATCCAGCGAACGGTTCGATTTTGGACAGTTCAGTCGTAGGGTTTACTGTGATGGTGGCCATTGATTACAAAATAAACTGGTTGTGACTCGATTTTTAACCAGTTATAGAATCAATAAATCAATTAAACACTGATTTCAGAAAGGTTAAAAGAAGAAGAAAATAATTCTGTTTTCGAATAAGTATTGAAACAGATATCTACTATTTCCAACAATAATAGATTTGGTTTCAAGACTCTTGGCGTTAATTGCTGAAAACAGTAGATTAAAATCGAGAACAGAATTTAAATAATAAATTAAAGAAAATAGAACTTATGTGTTTGAGTCGAGGCGTGACTGAGTCACTCGGCTTGAAACCAAATCTGCCCTCCTTGGGCCACGTCCCAAATGCAACAGGATTTCTTGGACAGTTGGCCTCCAGGATACAACGACTATTGCCCGGTCCCAACGGTGCACTCGCTGTACACGGGCTCGAACCAGCGTGCAGAACTTAAACCCGAAGTGATTGACTCACTTGCAAACTCGATTGACAAACAGTAATGAACCAGAGAGTACTTTGAAGAACCAGAAGGAAAACGAATTTTTTTCAGAGAGTAAAATTGGATGAGTGGACAGGTCTATATATAGACCGAGATAAGGTGCCTAAGCACTACTTCAAATGGGTTAGGTCCGTTGGGTTTGAACCCAACAGGAGTGACTACCCGAACAGATGCATCTCTGGTTTGAAAATTCGCGCAAAAAGACAGGTGCGAGTATACTCACGGACGGAAAACTGTTTAGCGCGAGTGTACTCTCAATCCCACATAGACCTAGACCTAGACCCAGACCCAGACCCAGACCCAGACCCGGACCTTGCCCGGCACCGGCGACGGCGACGGCGACGGCGACGGCTCGGCTCGGCCGGCGGGCGGGCGCGCGCGCGCGCGTGTGGTCAATGGCATAAATTTGAGCTAATGGCATAGATTTGAGCTAATGGCATAGCCCCCCCCCCATCGGACCAAATTCACATGCCCCCTGAGAAGGGTCTCAAGGGGCTCAAGCCCAATGCTAAAACTCCATCTTATAATTTTAATATTTCTTTTGTTCATTTCCGATGTGGGACTAAAGAGTAGCACTAAAAGACAAAACTTTTTCAAAAATAGAAACATGGAGGGAAATCAAAATTTGAAACACATTTTTATTTTAAAATTCATTTAAAATACAACAGTTAGCTCCATGAAGACCAGAACACTTTGAACTAATTGTGAAACTTAATTAAGACAACCAAAAGCATTATTCATATTAGGGCTGAAAGTTGGGCGGGTTGGTTGGGTTGGGTTGGGTCAGGTCGGGTCAGGTTGGTGCTCAACCCTAACTCAACCCAAGGTTCTTATACCTCAACTCTAGCCCAACCCAACCGAACCTCGGGTTAGAAATTCTCAACCCAAGCGGGCTCGATCGGAATGATCAGGTAGGTTGGTTGGGTTGATACATACTAATATTTTCGTTATTGCATTAATTTATTATGTTTCAATACGCGTCTTATTTTTTATACCTGTGACTTTCTTAATTATATATGTAGTTATTTATTGTAAAGAACTATTATTTTTCTAAACAAATAAGTTAAAATATAGGACAACTACTTCTTTAACAGTCAAACATTTCAAATTCAAGCATATCAAATTTCAAACATTACAAGTTTACTTACTAAAGTAATATAAACTAATAAATTTACTTAGCCAAAGTATGATAAAATTATAAGTAACATGTACATAGATTGGGTTCGAGTTGGCTCGGGCAACCCAAGACTTCAACCTAAGTCCCGACACAAACTTCATCGGGTTGGTGTTTTCATAGCCCAAGCTTGAGATCGGGTTCAATACTCCCTGCCCATGCCCAACCCAATGTCGGGTCGGTCGAGTTGAACCCGCCCGACTTTCAACCCTAATTCATATACCTATCTAGATCGAGGAGAACATTGTATAAATCTGGAGTTATTTTGGAGAGACTCATACCTGGATATACTGTATGAGGAAATCATAAAAATTGTATTAGTTTCATTAAAAAGAGGATACTTGGTATGATTGTACATGATCAGGATTGTTTATCAGGTGGGTCTTGTCATGGATCTGCGATGGTGGAAAGCTTCACTGATTGGATGATTTTAATCGTTTGGAAGGTGATTTGTTAACGGACGGTGAGAAAAATCCACGAGATAAGTGATCCCCTATATATGTTGTTTAGGGAGTGAATTAGCTGTTACCTGGTAATAGCTTAGTGGGTGTTACCCCTACCATGTGGTGCCTCCCTTGATATATTTGTTGCATATCCATGCCGTCCATCTGTTTTTTCGTCTCATTTTAGGGTGATAGAAAAATTTATAAGAAGATCCAAATCTCAGGTGGACCATACCAATAGAAAGAGTAATGAATAACCATTAAAATCATTGTGCGGGCCACAAAAGATTTAGATTAATATGATCTTTCTAATTTACCATAATCCTGATCTTATTGACATTATGAACAGTTTGGATTGCAAATAAACATTAAGAAAATGTTACAATGGGCCCTTTGGAATTTTTAATGGTGAGGCACTCAATCAACACTATTTCATGTGATGTGGTCCACCTGAGACTTTTATCTTTACAAATTTTGGAATCCCATCCTAAAATGGTCCATAGAAATGGATGGACACAGTGGATATACAGATAATCGTCAATATGGGCCCCATGATAGGGTAACACCCACTAAGCTATTACTAGGGTATCGGTGGGACCCTGTTTCTGCACATTTTGAAGGTTCCATTAACAACATATATATAATAAATATAATTCAAATACATACAGTCGTTAGTGTTGTGAAAATCCTATGATTTACTATTTACGATATAGAATTTTAGTCTAATTTTAAGAAAAATGATTTGAATCCTAACCTTAATACTTTTGATATGAATCCTATGATTTTATGATTTGAATCATACGATTTACAATTCAAATCCCGATTGACAATTCAAATTAAATTATACATATTTTCTTTTACTTTAAGTTTCACTTGGCCTTCATTTTATGTTTTTAAATTGGTGGGAGCTTTAAAAATTGTTAAAAAAAGGTAAATTATTTTTATTTAGTTTTTATAAGAGATTAAATGATATATATTCTCTTAAACTTTAAATCATGTAGCTTTTTTTTTTATATTTTTTTATGATTCCTTACTTCTTAATTTGTCGAAACACCAAATTGATGTATGACCTACCTGTAATGTTTTCATAGATGTTTACTATTAGCATGACTTGTATGTATGAATGATGTTTAGAAATCAACATATCTTTTTTATAATCTATAATATTAAAGGCCGCTTTTGCTGTGTTTTTATATTCAAGAAAGATATCAAGAACTTAAAAAACCCTTGTATATTTTCAAAGAAAAATTTCATAGAAGACAAAAAAAATGAAGGAATAAAAGTCATTTAAAACTATTATGACATTCTATTACTTAGTGCAGATTGATGCCAAAAAGAAGATAGATGAGTCAAAAAAAAAAAAAATCTAATTTATTTATATTTTTCATATTTGTACAAAATTTTAAGAAAAAATCTTGCTATTTACGATACGATTTATGATTCGACACGATTTAACCCCTACTACAATTTGCGATACAAGAATGATTTTAACAACATTAATATTCGGTTCAGTTTGGTTGAAAATAGTTTATTATTTTTTACAAAACCGACAACCGAATCGACATTCTCGATTTTTTAAAAATCGAACAACACAATTGCGAATTCTCGCACTTACTGAAGGCAAATCATCGCCAAGAAGACGGAGCTGCCCTAAGGTCTCCATCATGCAGTCGAGAGCAGCTTGCAGCTCTTACATGACTTGTTGATTCTCTCACCACCTCTGTTAAAGGATAATTCCCCAGAGCATCATCAATGAGATTGTTGCCCGATCCATCATTTGAAGACATCGATTCGAGTAAAAGCCTCACTCTGATATCAAATTGACATAGGGAAGGATGTGATGAGGATGATCACTATCTTCCTCGATCGATAGACACCTTGAATCCACAAGGCCCTCTTGCATCTAAAAGAGAAAATCTCCAATCCACGAGAAAAATAGATTAAAAAAAAAAAACTGAATTTTTATTTATGACTAATAAGGAATAATCACAAAAACGAATTTAGAAAAGATTATATATCCTAAAATAAACCTTAAAACGCAATCAAGATAGTCCTAAACAAATAATCAAAGAAAACTGAAAAAAATACGCAAGTCTCCGTTGTCTGTTGATGAGTGCGTCGACTAGTCAAATTGATCGATCGACTTGATCAGTCGATTGGTCGAAAATGTCAAAAATCATCTAGAAACTTTGACTAAAAATTATGTAAATTTTGACTGACCTGTCGAATTGGACTTTTGAACTATCTAAATGGATTTCAACTTGTCTAAACCCACAGAAATTGTGCAAGCAACAAATCTGAAATTTTTGGTGAAATTTTGACTGGTTGAGTTCGATTGGTTGATTAGTCAAACTATGCTAAATTTTATTGATTTTTCTTTAGGCTTCTTCAGGTCCATATGTGTTAGTAATGTGCTTGATCCATGTCCTACATCACAGGTCCAACTATAACTAGATGCCTGGTCCGGATCGATTGCTTACAATAGTGCCACACGTGTGGATGATGAGACAGCAGGCTGGCCACCATTTTCAAATTAGGGCTAAGATTAGGAGCCTAGCCCCCTATAATTACATAAGGTAGGCTGGGCCGTCTCTCAGTTTTATGAACATCGAGACCGTGGGCCAGCCTTCTTTCACTCCTTCAGTAAGCGTGCTTGAAAGCCAGAGTAACCATTAGAAAAGAGATCTGGGTATATAGTTCAAACAATGGGCCCCCATTTGCGTGTGTTCTATTGAATAGAGCTAGTTGTGAAGAATTAACTCCTCATTTTTGTAGGAGAGCATTTGGCTAGTGAAATATGGGTTCTTTTCTATTTTATCAGTCGAGCTATGAATGTCATAATCGTCCCGAACCAATGGGTCCCACTTGCATGCGGCCCACTTGAGTTCACTCGCACAGACGCAACGGATGGATTGCTTATGATGGTCCGTCATTGGAATGAAGCTTGTGGGGTCTGCAATTAATGGCAGAAGTTGTCCACGCGGATGATCTCGACCATTGAAATTGATGGGGGCCCAGAGATCAACGCAAAGGACTGGTGTGGCCCAGATTCAGCCTTCACCAAGATGACACGTCTGATCTGGGCCATCTGTTAATTAGTTCACACTAAGAACATGCAGTATACCAAAGATCAGGTCGTATACTCATCAATTGAGCCACTTATACAAGTTGCATTTGGAATGTTGGACTTCATTTCTAACCGCCCATTTATCTAATAAAACTATGATATACCAATTGATCAGCTACAAACACTAATTTTTGGTTCAGACCATGTAATCTGATTGTGATAATAGTGTTTGGGATCTCTGACATTCATTCATCAGGTGGGCCACATGATAGAAAACTACTAACTGCCACCAATCCCATCCAAAATAAGCATGCGTCAACCCTATTGTGGCACAAGAAATTCGTAATAGATCATTACTCCCCACGATAATATATTTAAAACGAAATCCAACCCTTCAATATTTTTGTTTATTCCCAAAAAGCTCACAGTACAAAAGAGGACTCATTTCAGCCCTCCATAAATTGCAAGATAAACTCATTACATAAATGGCAAGATTTAGAACTGTTTGCCTTCAAAGGTCTGTCCAAATTGCCAGTTAGGTGGTGCAACATTATCAGACTCTATCATCCGTCCATCACTAGTGGTCACTTGGAAGGACAACGCCTGCCCTTGCAACACCGTCCCAATCTGCCAGTTTTGGCCCCAGTTACGTGACATCTGTAGCCAACCCGTGTTGGTCCCCTTGATCTTGACGTCTCCGACCCCGCCTACATTCCAAACTAACACCAAGTTGAAGTTAGGGTTGCCGGTGATGTCGAACTTGACACCGCCGGTCTTGAAGCATGTGACACGCTGGTACTGGACGGGCACGATCCCTGCCTTCTCAATTGCAATCTTCTTGAACATGGGCTTGGAAAGATCGAAGTGCTTGAGCGGCGGGTTGCACCAGTTGTCATTCGGCTTCGAGTAGTTGGGCGGGCAGAAGTTTGTAGCGGTGACAATGATGGAGCCAGGTAAGCACCATTGAGGGTCATTAACGCACTTGATCTCGAAGCATGCACCGCAGGTTAACCCGGAAGAGAGCTGTGCTGAGGGCGGTTTGTTGGGTGCGTTTTACACAAACGTTCGGATCTCGCCCCCCAATACACTAGAATTATGGACTATGCTAATGCAATAATCAAGAATAAACATCAACCAAACGAACACAAGGAGTTTTACGTGGAAAACCCTCAAAAGAGGTAAAAACCACGGGACCTAGTCCAGATCAACAATCCACTATCTTAGGGAACTGTTACAACTGATCACAAGCACACACCGCTTGGATCAAACTTCTTCACCCACGCAGGGATGGATAAACAACAAGAGAATAGTAAAGGAGGAGCGATTTCACCGATCCCGAGGACGTAGAAGCGCTGAGACGACGATTGCGCAGAAGAATCCCTCTTTAAGCAACTTCTCCCTTCTACAAGCTTCCTCTTTCTCTCTCTTCTCTTTTTCTCTTCCTCTTTTTCTCTCTTTCTCACCTTGGATTTGTTTACAACACCATGGGATGCCCTAATCCCATTTTGGAACACTTAAGTACCAAAAACGGAAGAATCAGAGCCCAATATGGAAACTGCGTACAAGCAGTCCGTGCCGGGTCGGGCGCCCGGTCACCAGACCGTCGGGCGCTCGGCCAACTCAAAAATAATCCAGCGAGAAAATCAGATAAACGGACCAATTTCGGGCGCCCGGACGAACATGGTCGGGCGCCCGACCAAGTCATCGGGGGCCCTGGTCACTTTGACCGTCGGGCGCCCGGCAATGGACAAAACAGTCCAGCAGCAAGCCTCCTTCTGGGGGGAATTTCGGTCGTCCGGCCATTGAATGGCCCGGGCGCTCGACCTCACCCAAATTCACTCTCTCCTCTGCCATTTTGAGGAGGAAAACTCCATCAAATCTCTTCCTTTCCAACTCAGGAGAAATTCGCCTTCTTCAAGCCAGCCAGGTTTCTGCAAACCTCAAACTTGCCCTTGAGCAAAGCCTTGGTCATCATGACTGACCCATTATCGTCCGAATGGACCTTCTTAAGCTGTAACACCTTCTGTTCCAAAGTATCCCTGATCCAGTGACACCGAATCTCTATGTGCTTCGACTTGGAATGCTGACTTGGATGCTTGCTCAAGTGTATAGCACTTTGCCTATCGCAATAGACCACGTGCTCCTCCTGCTTCAGGCTGAGTTCCTGTAGGAACCTCTTCATCCAAAGCATCTCTTTGCATGCTTCTGTGACCACAATGTTCTCGGCCTCTGTCGTTGACAATGCTACGACCTTCTGTAGCTTGCTCTGCCAAGAGACCGCTCCTCCTGCAAACGTGAACATGAACCCCGATGTAGACTTCCTAGAGTCTATGTCACCTGCCATATCTGCATCTGTGTAGCCTTCTAACACAGGTTTTCCGTCACCATAGCATAGGCTCAACCTGGATGAGCCTCTCAGATACCGTAGTATCCACTTCACCGCTGCCCAATGTTCCTTGCCAGGATTGGCAAGATACCAGCTGACAACACCAACCGCATATGCTATGTCTGGGCGCGTACACACCATAGCATACATCAAACTTCTTACCGCTGACGCGTAGGGTATCTTCCGCAACTCTTCCACTTCCGCCTTCGTCTTGGGACACTGCTTGTCGCTCAATTTGAAGTGACCATCCAGTGGAGTACTGACCGGCTTCGCTGCATTCATGTTGAATCACTCTAGGACTTTCTCAATATACCGCTCTTGTGACAACCAAAGCTTCCTGCTGCTTCTGTCACGGATTATCTCCATTCCTAGGATCTGTTTTGCCGGGCCCAAGTCTTTCATTGCAAACGACTTACCCAACTCCTGTTTCAGCCTGTCAATCTTCTTGATGTTTTTTCCCATGATAAGCATGTCATCAACATACAATAGCAGAACTAAGAAATCACCATCTGAGAACCTGCGAGTGAACACACAGTGATCCGACTCCGTTCTGTCATATCCATGCTTGAACATGAACGAGTCGAACTTCTTGTACCATTGCCTAGGAGCTTGCTTCAGCCAATACAAGCTCTTCCTAAGCCTGCACACCATATGCTCTTTGCCCTTGACTTCGAACCCTTCTGGTTGACGTATGTAGATCTTTTCTTCCAGGTCACCATGGAGAAAGGCAGTTTTGACATCTAACTGCTATATCTCCAGATCCATGCTAGCCGCCAGTCTAAGCAACACCCGTATGGATGTCATCTTCACCACTGGTGAGAATATCTCCTCGAAGTCTATTCCTTTCCTCTGACCAAACCCTTTCACCACAAGTCTGGCCTTGAACCTTGTCTGTGAATTCTTCTGCTCATTCTTCTTTCTGAACACCCACTTGTTTCTTAGAGCTTTCTTGCCCTTAGGCAATTTCACCATGTCATAGGTGTGGTTCTTATGCAAGGATTCCATCTCCTCTTGCATAGCTTTCAACCACTCCCCCTTATGCTCGTCGGCTAGGGCCTCAGAATAGTCTTCTGGCTCTCCCCCATCAGTGAGCATAATGTACTCATGCGGCGAGTACTTCTTGGATGGATATCTGTCCCTTGATGTCCTCCTCACCTGCGGCTCAACAGGTGGATCAAGTTGGGGCTGCTCCCCCTGTCCATCTTCTGTAGGGACTCCCTCATCCTCTGCACCTTGCTGTACTCCCCCATCATCAGGCACCACGGGAGGAGTAACTGGATCCATGTCTTCCAGTTCACCTGAACTGGGTTGGGTCTTCTCTGGCTTTTCAATGTCTTCTATACACTGATCTTCAATGAAAACCACATCTCTGCTCTTGACGAGCTTCTTCTCGGTCGGATCCCACAACCTGTAACCGAACTTCTCATCACCGTACCCTAAGAACACACGCTGCCTGATCTTCATATCGAGCTTGGCACCATGGGAGGAGGAGTAACCGGATCTATGTCCTCCAGTTCACTTGAACTGGGTTGGGTCTTCTCTAGCTTTTCAATATCTTCTATACATTGATCTTCAATGAAAACCACATCTTTGCTCCTGACGAGCTTCTTCTCGGTCGAATCTCACAACCTGTAACCGAACTTTTCATCACTGTACCCTAAGAACACACAGTGTCTGATCTTCATATCAAGCTTGGACCTCTCGTCCTTTGGTATATGAACGGATGCCCTGCATCCAAACACCCTAAGATGACTGTACGATGGATCACGTCCAATCCACACCTTCTTAGGTACTTCTCCATTCAACGGGGCTGATGGAGACCTGTTTATCAAATACACCTCCGTGTGCATTGCTTCTCCCCAAAACATCTTGGGCAACTTTGCATGGGATAACATGCATCTGATTCTCTCTACTATGGTACGATTCATTCGCTCAGCCACACCATTATGCTGGGGGGTCTTGGGAACTGACTGTTCATGCCGTATACCCAGTGACTTGCAGTACTCGTGGAAGTCACCTATGTATTCACCACCATTGTCAGTATGGATGCACTTCAATGATCTGCCTGTCTTTCTCTCGACCATAGCATGAAACAATTTAAACACACCAAAGACCTCGTCATTGGATTTCAAAGCATACACCCAAACCCTCCTAGATGCATCATCTATAAAAGTGACAAAATACAATGCCCCACCCAAGGTTTTTGTCCTCATAGGACCACAAACATCAGAATAAACCAAATCCAATGCATGTACTTTATTAGTATGAGAAGCAGTTTTAACAAAAGAAAATCTATGCTGTTTCCCAGATAAACAGTCAATACAGGTTTTGAGAGGTTTACCTGTCACGTCTGGAAGGAGCTGCTTCTTCGCTAGTAGCTGAAGCCCTTTTTCACTCATGTGGCCTAGACGCCTGTGCCACACGTCAGTAGCTGAATCCTCTGCTGCGTTCAATCCACTCTTGCATACACTGACACTTGCCTTATAAAGAGTGCAACACTTCTTTCCTCTAGCAGCGATCAACGAACCCTTGATGAGCTTCTAGCGCCCACCAGCAAACCAACTTTCATAGCCATCATCATCCAGCCTTCCCGTCGACATCAAGTTGAGACGAAGGTCTGGAATATGTCTCACATCCCTGAGAACCAATGTGTAGCCCACATCGGTCTTCAAACAAATATCACCGACCCCTACAATCTTCGAAACACCAGAATTTTCTATCTTCACTGTCCCATAGTCACCTGACTTGTAGCTTGTGAAGAAATCTCTGCGTGGAGTCGCATGAAACGAGGCTCCCGAGTCTATCACCTAATCGGTGTTCTAACTCGAAGCCGTGAGACAACTATCGTGATCTGCCGAAAGAATAACAACAACGTCACCATCTGAGGCGACCGCAGTAGAATCCGATTCATCTTCCTTCTCCTTTCCTTTACCCTTCTTGTCACTCTTCTTCTTGTGACATTCATGCTTATAGTGGCCTTTCTTGCCACAATTCCAGCATTCAACATCTTTCCTGGCAACTAACTTGCTTCTTGATTTATCTCGGGCCTTTCCGCCCTTTCTGTTCTTTCCTCTCCCCCGATCTTGTGTCACAAGGGCCTCTTGTTGAGCAGGCCCTAGGGACTTCCTCCTTGTCTCTTCATTGAAGAGACAGCTTGTTACCTGATCTATGGATACATTTCCGTCTGGCGCGGAGTTACTTAGAGACACCACTAATGTCTCCCAACTGTCAGGCAATGAGCTAAGCAGTAGCAAAGCCTGAAGTTCATCATCCAGGACCATCTTCATGGCAGAGAGCTGGTTCATAATGTTGCTGACCCCATTCATGTGTTCAGCCACAGAACCACCATCTTTGAACTTGAGATTCACAAGTCGTCTTATGAGGAAAATCTTATTGCCGGCTGTCTTCCTCTCATACAGCCCTTGCAATTTCTTCATAGGCTAACGGCTGAGGTCTTTGTAGACACATGGTGGAAAACCGAATCATCCAACCGTTGTCTAATGAACCCTACCGCCTTCCGGTCCACTTTCTTCCAATTATCATCTGACATATCCTACGTCTTCGCCGATATGCTTAGAATTGGAGCATACAAGTCCTTGCAATAGAGCAAATCCTCCATCTTAGCCTTCCATATGGTCCAGTTAGAACCGTTGAGGCTGATCATCCTTGATGAACCACCTTCCATAATTCAAAACCGATCCCACACCGTTCAAACAACCTGAACGCTCTGATACCACTTTGTTGGGTGCGTTTCACACAAACCTTCGGATCTCGCCCCCCAATACACTAGAATTATGGACTATGCTAATGCAATAATCAAGAATAAACATCAACCACACGAACACAAGAAGTTTTACGTGAAAAACTCTCAAAAGAGGTAAAAACCACGGGACCTAGTCCAGATCAACAATCCACTATCTCAGGGAACTGTTACAATTGATCACAAGCACATACCGCTTGAATCAAACTTCTTCACCCACGTAGGGATGGATAAACAATAAGAGAATAGTAAAGGAGGAGCGATCTCACCGATCCCGAGGACGTAGAAGCGCTGAGACGACGATTGCGTAGAAGAATCCCTCTTCAAGCAACTTCTCCCTTCTAGAAGCTTCCTCTTTCTCTCTCTTCTCTTTCTCTCTTCCTCTTTTTCTCTCTTTCTCACCTTGGACGTGTTTACAACACCATGGGATGCCCTAATTCCGTTTTAGAATGCTTAAGTACCAAAAACGGAAGAATTAGAGCCCAATATGGAAACTGCGTACAAGCAGTCCGCGTCGAGTCGGGCGCCCGGCCAACTCAAAAATAGTCCGGCGATAAAATCAGATAAACGGACCAATTTCAGGCCCCTGGACCAACATGGTCCGGCGCCCGGCCAAGTCATCGGGCACCCGGTCACTTTGACCGTCGGGCGCCCGGCAATGGACAAAAAAGTCCAGCAGCAAGCCTCCTTCTGGGGGGAATTTCGGTCGCCCGGCCACTGGATGGCCCGGGTGCCCGACCTCACCCAGATTCACTCTCTCCTCTGCCATTTTGAGGAGGAAAACTCCATCACGGTTGTTGTTAGGCCGTATCCTTACTTGAAGAGATCACCGTAGCCACAAGCTCCCTCTGTTGCATGGGAGGCTTTTGTATTAGAGAGAAATTCTAACTTGCAAAAATGTAGTATTGGAGACATGTATGTTCTTAAATCTATCTATAGTTTTTTTGAAATTAGATGGTTGTAACGTGTTGATAGTGTCCTAAAATAGGGTCCATTGTCCATGATCTATATATACCGTTGATCTGATTGGTTCCATCCTGGATTTTGGGTGCCTAAGAAGGAAATTGATTACATAAAAGCGACCACATAATGATTTTTCATGCAAGCTAACCATTCCTTCCAATATGCCACGTGCAGGACATCTGTACCATGAAAACGGTAGGCCCCATCATGAAGATCAAAGTGATTTTAACCACAAAATTCCCCAGAAATCTATGTTTTACCAAATATTGCCTCCACGGTTTGAAACTACGTGCCCAGATGTTTTTTGAGGGATGAAATTACTGAAAAATGTTTGCAATTAAGTTTTTAAAAAGTTGAGAAGCTCATGACTTGTGGGGCACACGTGGCATGTGTATAACATCCAGCCCATTAAAAGTATACACCACACCATGGTCATAACATAGACAAAACATTAGGTCAATCAAATCATCAGATGGGCTATAGTTCAAGTGGGATATTTTGAATGATGTATATTATGTTTTATAAGTTGTCTCACCTCATTATTGTATCCAACTTATTTTTTATTTTTCTAATAATAATGTTGGTGTGCATTGTTGAACTGGTTGGATGTGAGAGGCATACTTACATGGCCCCAACTTTCTATTTTCCACTTTGATGTAAAGAAAAGAGTAGAGTTTCCCGTGCACTGCAAGCCACTCTCAAGTGAACCACACCACAGAAAAGCAGTGCGGTACAATGATGCCCACCGTGAGACCTTCTTAGGACCCATCGTGATGTTTGTTTGCTTGTTCATTAGGGTATAACTGTTCGCTTCCCCAAGTGTAGGGTTGCGATGTAGTAATAAACTCGGTAATACCGAAGTCGATCCACAGGGACTTATGTAGGATGTCACAAACTCATCCACAAGTTTCTATTGAAGCTAACAATCAAAGTTTGAATAGAATGTGTGTGATTAACAGTTTAAGCTAAATTGAATGTAAACAATTATAAGAAGGCACTAGGGGTTCGAGGATCCACTTGTAGCAATCCTCGATATTCAATCCGCTGTGGTTTCCCATTCTCTCAACTAGAATCACCAGTCAGGTCTATCTAGTCGGATGATAGAATTGTTAAACCAGAAGTCTGTAACATGTAAGTTCTGTGCATAAAGTTCACTCAACTCTAGGCTGATCTGAGCATGCTCATTGCATAGGTCATTCACCTTTTCTATAGGTCCAATTCCCAATCATAACCATCCTCAAGTCTTCTCACAAGACAAGGCTAGATCATGATTTGAACTGGATTCAAATTATATGCACAGTCCATACATATTCCAGATAATCAACCAAAACTAGAACTTTGGCATCAAAACCCCTTTATGAAGAGCTTGGTACTAGAGCGCACTCCAATTCCTCGGATCATACAGGTCTAGACCGTTGCAAACAAATTAAGAAGATAAGTAATTCATCCAAACATCCATGAGTCATCACAAGACTAAGAGAAATTACTTAAAAACTTGTATAAACTTCAAACCTTAGTTCATAATCATGAATTCCAAACTGAAAACCACTTAACTACGAATTAAAACATCTTGGATACACTACAAGCTTCACCTCTTAGCCCTAGCTAAGAGGTTTAGCTGCTCATGATCCAAGGAAACATGAAACAACTACAAAAAGCATGAAAACAGCAAAGCAAACCAAAAGGAGTTGTGAAACTCCAATCTTCCACTTCCACAGTCTCCAACCTCGCTCCAACCCCCCTTCTAGAATACCTTAGAAACAATCCCTAGGTGTCTATTTATAGTTTGGAGGCTCCCCATCGTCGGAAGAATCGGAAATTTGCGTAACACTTACGCAGCGCAGAGAATTTCGGAAAGAAATTAGAAAGTTCTAACTCAGTACGCATGGCCGACCGGTCATGACCGGTCGGGCCTTGTAGAACCTTAGTCCAGCAAGCAACTCCGACCGGTCAAGACCGGTCGGATGTTTTCTTCACATTGCAGCAACACTGACCGACCGGTCTTGACCGGTCGGTCCTATTCATTGAATTCCCAGCAACACTGTCCGACCGGTCATGACCGGTCGGACGTCTTCAGCAGCATCCTTCATACATGGCAGACCGGTCACTGACCGGTCTGGCTTCCTTGGCCGACCGGTCACGACCGGTCAGCACCTTTTTCTCTTCTTTTTCTTGCTTTCTTTCTTCTCTCTTTGCTTCTTCATTTCTTTTCTTCTTTGGTTCTTGGATGTTTTTCATCAGAATGATCCTAAGTGAGCTCTTTATGTCTTCAATTGAGTAGAGTCCACCCTCAATCCTATAGTCACAAAACATGCATTGAATTAGCTTACAAACCATACGAACCTTGCACAATGAGTGATGAATTGGGGTTAGAATATGCACAATTAAGAGCTCAACACACCCCCCAACCAGCATTTTGCTAGTCCCGAGCAAAACATGCGTGAAGCTAATCCCATTCTTCAAAACTCAACTCTCTTTCAGAAACCATCCTTCTATTCATTCTAAGGTTCATAAGTGTAAGATTCAGAAAGATTAGGTGTCAAAGGTTGGAACCGTAAATCCTCAAGACATAATAGGCATACATATGAGATTCCCGCTGATTGTTTGATAAATAGAAGGACCTGAACAAATTCAACCTAGTGTGGGTAGTGAAAATTCATCTCACGAGTTTCTAGGATTATCTTCTTCATAGATCAGGTAGACCATAGAACTCAAGGTACGTAGAGCCACATCAGGTCCATGACAGGAATTTGCCTTACCGTCCTTCCGACAACTTTCACACTCGTCCCATTTCCGGCTTTGGTTACGGGTAGACCATCCCCCGGTTGGTAGTAGGTAGCCCTAATCGGAATTTCCACCATTTTTCACATTCCCAATTTCATCCTTCCTTTTCCTTTTTCTTTTAAATTAGATAGGATTTTTAAAAATCCATATCTTTCATTATTTTCCCATGGACAAGGATGGACAAAGTACCCCGGCCTGATTTCTCAATACCTTAATTCAAAGTCTAGCTAATCCATAAGTCACATAATTCCTTCAACTCATGAAAATCGTGTAATGTGAACTAGGTGTAAAAGTGTTCAGATTTTCTATCAATCACAAAAATAGGGGAGTTCACATATAAAACCATTATGCTATGAGAGATTGCAGACATCCAGCCCCATACACTTCATATCTCCTCCTCTTATGCTCATATCAACTTGAATGCATAAAACCGGTGTTTTCCAAAAGAGTTTCGAATATTTGAAAAATCGAAAAATTTCCACATGATTGCTTGAAATGTTGCAAATCGCTGGATTCATCCAAATGATCCTACACCCCCCAACCAAATCTTGCATTGTTCTCAATGTAAAAGATGTACAATGAGCAAAACATGAGAGCAATTTGAAAATAAAAGGGAGTGAGGAATGATAGTACCTGAGAGAGTGAAAGGTTGAGATCTTCCTCCTTCTAAAAAACCTATGAAAACGAAAACAAAAGCAGCAAAATCCTAATCCTAACTACTCTATACCTCCATCAGACTAGGAGATCAATCATCCTGATACACGGGATCATTCAGAGGTATGGACATACCTTCTGAAGGGAAGTTGTCAAAGAACGGCTTTAATCGCTGCCCATTTGCTTTAAAAATGTTGCCGTTCCTTGGATTTAACAGCTCGACAGTCCCATATGGATAGACAGTTTGCACAATGTAGGGACCGGTCCACCGAGATCTCAATTTTCCCGGAAATAGATGTAAGCGAGAATTATACATGAGGACTTTTTGATTTATCGTGAATGTCTTGCGAAGAATATTCTTATTATGGAATATTTTCGTCTTGTCCTTGTAAATTCTTGCATTCTCATAAGCTTCATTCCGGATTTCTGCAAGTTCATTCAATTGTAGTTTGCGTAGAGAGCTTGCCTTGTCAGAATTGAAATTCATCTTCTTAATAGCCCAATATGCTTTATGTTCCAACTCCACAGGTAAGTGACAAGCTTTCCCATAGACAAGTCTATAGGGAGACATTCCAATAGGGGTTTTAAAGGCAGTACGGTAAGCCCACAGCGCATCGGTAAGCCGAAGTGACCAATCCTTGCGATCGGGATTCACCGTTTTCTCTAAAATGTGTTTAATCTCCCTATTGGATATCTCAGCTTGTCCACTAGTTTGTGGGTGATAGGGAGTGCTCACTTTGTGCGTTACGCCATATTTCTTCATTAATGCTTCAAAAGGGCGATTGCAAAAGTGAGACCCTCCATCACTTATGATGACTCGAGGCGTACCAAACCGGGAAAGAATGTTTTCTTTTAAGAATCGAATGACCGTTTTATGGTCATTATTCCGGCAAGGGATGGCCTCGACCCATTTGGAAACATAATCAACGGCAAGCAAGATGTATTGGTTTCCAAAAGAAGATGGGAATGGGCCCATGAAATCAATGCCCCAACAATAAAAAATTTCGACAATTAAGATGGGATTGAGTGGCATCATATTTCTACGGAAGATTCCTCCTAATTTCTGACAAGGTTCGCAAGCTTTGCAAAAATCATGTGTGTCTTTGAACATGGTGGGCCAATAAAACCCACATTGCAGAATTTTCGCTGTGGTCTTTTTAGCCGAAAAATGGCCACCACATGCTTGAGAATGACAGAAGGAGATGATACTTTGTTGCTCATCATCTGGGACACATCTCCTTATGATTTGATCGGGACAATACTTGAACAAGTATGGGTCGTCCCATAGAAATTTCCGTACCTCTGAGAAGAATCTATCCTTATCTTGCTTTTTCCAATATGCAGGAATTGTACCTGTAGTAAGATAATTAGCAATGTTCGCATACCATGGTAATTGGGAAACAGCAAAAAGTTGTTCATCAGGGAACATGTCATTGATTGCAGTCGTTTCAGGGGAATCAGTGAGGACAAGTCGAGAGAGGTGGTCAGCTACTACATTCTCTACTCCTTTCTTATCACGTATTTCTAAGTCGAATTCTTGGAGTAGGTGGATCCATCTTAATAACCGTGGTTTAGCATCCTTCTTAGAGAGAAGATACTTAAGCGCGGCATGGTCGGTGAATACATGATCTTGGATCCAATCAAGTAGGATCTAAACTTCTCCAAGGCAAAAACTACTGCTAAAAGTTCCTTTTCAGTAGTGGTGTAATTTGCCTGGGCTGAGTTTAGGGTTCTACTTGCATAGTAGATGACACACGGCTTTTTATCTTTTCTTTGGCCTAACACAGCCCCAATAGCATAGTCGCTAGCATCGCACATAATTTCAAAAGGAAGGCTCCAATCAGGTGGTTGCATTATTGGGGCGCATGTCAACATACTTTTAAGGGTGGTGAATGCCTGTTGACATTCTTCATTCCACTCGAATGAATTTTCCTTTTGAAGTAGGTTACATAAAGGGCGAGAGAGTGAACTGAAATCCTTTATAAACCTTCTGTAAAATCCTGCGTGTCCTAAAAAGGACCGTATATCTCGTATGCTTTTGGGTGGTGGTAGGTTAGAGATAAGATCAATTTTCGCCTTGTCCACCTCAATTCCATTTTGTGAAACGATGTGACCAAGTACAATTCCCTTTTGAACTATGAAGTGACACTTTTCCCAATTGAGCACAAGGTTCTTCTCTTCACATCTTTTTAGCACAGATTTCAAGTACTTGAGGCACTCATCAAAGTTACAACCAAATATAGAAAAATCATCCATGAAGACTTCGAGAATGGTCCCCACCATGTCAGAAAAGATGCTCATCATACAACGCTGAAAGGTGGCAGGGGCATTACATAGTCCAAACGGCATTCGTCGATAGGCGAAAGTACCGAATGGACATGTGAATGTAGTCTTTTCTTGATCTTCACGGGCAATTTCTATTTGGTTGTACCCTGAATAGCCATCAAGGAAGCAAAAGTGGGAATGGCCCGCCAACCGTTCTAAAATCTGATCAACAAACGGTAGGGGAAAGTGGTCTTTCCTCGTGACAGTGTTTAGCTTCCTGTAGTCAATGCACATTCTCCAACCGGTAGTGACTCTAGTTGGCACGAGTTCGTTATTGGCATTGGCTACGATGGTTATTCCGGATTTCTTAGGCACCACTTGAGTTGGACTCACCCATTGGCTATCAGATATTGGGTAAATGATACCTACATCCAATAGTTTCACCACTTCGGCCTTAACCACATCCTTCATATTTGGATTTAGTCGTCTTTGTGGTTGCCGGGATGTCTTTGCATTTTCCTCAAGGTGTATGCGGTGAGTGCAAATCAGTGGGTCTATGCCTTTGAGATCCGCAATTGTCCATCCGATGGCACTCTTGTGCTCTAATAGAGTGGCTATTAGCCTACTCTCTTGTTCCTCATCCAAGTGGGGAGAAATCACCACTGGATATGTCTCATCTCGACCTAAATAAACATATTTTAGCTCACTTGGCAATGGTTTTAGGTCGAGTTTTGGTGCCTTAATGTTGGATGGGAGGGCCTTGTTCTCATTTATAGGCAAAGGTTCAATTGGGGCGCTCCATCTTTTATTTTCACGCACCAGCATCACATCTAGAATGGCATCTATCTCTTGTGTTGTATCATCATTCATATCATGGAGATGGGCCACACATGCCTCCAAAGGGTCGGAAAATAGTGACAAGGGGATTGTATCTTCCACGAATGATTCGATCATGTTTAATTCGTGGATATCATCATCAACTTCCCGCGGTTGTTTGCATAACTCAAATATGTTAAGCTCAAGGGTCATATTTCCAAAGGACATTTGTACAAGTCCGTTTCTACAATTGATAATGGCGTTTGAGGTAGCTAGAAACGGTCGTCCAAGTATGACGGGAATTTGAGTACCGGTGCCTATCACGGGATGTGTGTCCAAGACAATAAAATCTACTGGATAGTAGAATTTATCAACTTGGACTAGAACATCCTCTACCATTCCTCTCGGTATCCGGATGGATCTATCAGCAAGTTGGAGTGTGGTTTTGGTGGGTTTCAATTCACCTAACCCAAGTTGTTCATAGACCGAGTATGGAATGAGATTCACACTTGCCCCCAAGTCGAGTAGGGCTTGTTTAATCTGGTAGTCTCCTATGATGCATGATATGGTTGGACTACCCGGATCTTTGTATTTTTGGGGCACCTCTTGTTTGATGATGGCACTCAAATTCTCAGCCAAAAGCACTTTGTTGTGAACGTTATGTTTCCTTTTGATTGTACACAATTCCTTTAAAAATTTGGCATAAGATGGTATTTGTTTTATTGCATCCAACAGCGGAATGTTGATCTTCACCTGCTTGAAAACTTCCAGAATCTCCAGATTTTTATCTAAAGGTTTAGGTGAAATCAACCTTTGTGGAAATGGGGCAACCGGCTTGTATTGTCTTTCCGGTTCTTTCTCTTGTGGAATATTGTTTGGGCTATCATCCTCTTTGGAAATTTCCGGATCCTTAGGCTTGGGGGCCTTCACCGGATTGGATTTATCAATTTCTTTCCCACTTCTCAAAGTGGTGATAGCTTGGACATGTTCCGTATGGTGGGAGGATGAGCTTGCATCTTGTATCTCATATTGGGTCCTTGGGTTAGGAAGAGGTTGGGCAGGGAGTGTGCCCTTCTCTCTAACACTAAGGTGAGCTTCAACTCTAGCCAAAGATGTTTTCAATTCATTGATGGCTTGGTTTGAGTTTTGATTGAATTTCAATTGCTCTTGCATGAACCCATCTATTTTTAGAGAGTTTGTCTTGTTATACTCATTCTGGACCGATACAAATGCACCCAACATCTCTTCTAGTGATACTTTTGGAGTGTTGTTTGCATTTGCATTGGGCCCATTCTTCCAACTGAAGTTGGGATGGTTCTTCCAATTAGGATTATACGTGTTTGAGTTTGGAGCACCATATTGCTGCTGATAACTGTTTATGGCATTTGTTTGTTCTTGTAGGATGCCTTGGACTGTTGAAATTGTGGGACAATCTGGTGTAGCATGTTGATTTCCAGCACAAATTCCACAAACAGTTTCAACCTCAGTGGAGTTGATTGTTTCTCCTTTCCTTAATTCCATGGCTTCGACCTTTCTTGTAAGGCTAGCCAACCGTGCACTTATGCTATCTTCTTCTGATAGGACATACATTCCTCCCTTTTCCTTTTGTTGGCCAATCTTGGAATTTGTTTGTTTAGGTGTGTCCCAAGATTGTGCACTTTCAGCCAATTCTTCCAGATAATCCCATGCTTCATCAGCTTCCTTATTCATGAACTCCCCATTACACATCATCTCTATAAATTGGCGCATGGATGGAATCAGTCCTTCATAGAAAAAACTTATAATCCGCCAATTTTCATAGCCATGATGTGGGCATGCGTTTAATAGGTCCTTGAATCTCTCCCAACATTGGGAAAAGGTTTCATCCTCCTTTTGGGCAAAGTTCATGATAAGGCGCTTAAGCATGTTCGTTTTGTGAGTAGGGAAGAATTTTTTTATAAATTCTCTGTGCATATCATTCCATGACCCAATTGATCTTGGCCTCAATGCATAAAGCCAACCCTTGGCTTTATCCTTAAGAGTGAAAGGGAAGAATTTAAGTCTTACTACATCTTCAGTCACATTTGCAAAGTGCATGGTGGTGATTACCTCATCAAACTCCCTAAGGTGTTGATAGGCACTTTCACTGTCTAAACCATGGAATTTAGGGAGAAGATTGATCACTCCCGGTTTCAAATCCACATTCCCTGCATTTGGTGGGAAAACTATGCATGAGGGAGTGCTCGTTCTTGCAGGTTGCAAGAAATCACGTAAAGTCCTAGGTCGGGGAACATTCTCAACCACATTCTCCCCTGTTTCAGTTTGATTTTGAACTAGGTTAGGTTGATTTGCAGCCATACTTTCAGATAAAATTGGAGAATCTAGATGTCTCCTAACACGTGGCTCTCTATCAAAGCCTTCTACTATCCCCCCTTCACTTATGAGTCGGTTATTGGAATCCCGAGTCCAATGTGGCATGCAAAACCAAAAATAAGAAACAAAAAGAAAGGAGAATTCTTCCTCCCTTTTCTTTACTCTTCTCTAAGACCGAAGCACAAGGTGTCTTGCAATGGCTAGGCCAGAAGCAAGGATAAAGACCGATTTCTCCTGGTCAATAGGGGTTCAGAAAACTCCCCACCCACTCTTTGAATCTTTTGAGAAAAAGTGCAGAAAAAGGAAAAAGAAGAGTAGAGATGAGAAAAGAAATCTCTGAGCACAAGGTGAACCAAGGCGGCTGAGCCGACCAATAGGAATCCAGGTGGTAAAAAGACCGACCTTTTAGAGATCCAAAAGGAATCTCCACCCACTCTACAAGAGATGAATAGGAATGAATAGGAGAAGGAGAAGAGTAAGGTTTAGAAAGATAAAACCTGATTCGCACTTGAAATTCTTCTTCAGCTTCCTAGAAATCCCTGAAAAGAAAAAAATCAAATAAATAAACTAAGTTAGTTCTAAAAATGTAAAAGAGTCCTAAATAGATACTAATTTCAGAAATTTGTGAAAACCGTCAAAGTCCCCAGCAACGGCGCCAAAAACTTGTTCGCTTCCCCAAGTGTAGGGTTGCGATGTAGTAATAAACTCGGTAATACCGAAGTCGATCCACAGGGACTTATGTAGGATGTCACAAACTCATCCACAAGTTTCTATTGAAGCTAACAATCAAAGTTTGAATAGAATGTGTGTGATTAACAGTTTAAGCTAAATTGAATGTAAACAATTATAAGAAGGCACTAGGGGTTCGAGGATCCACTTGTAGCAATCCTCGATGTTCAATCCGCTGTGGTTTCCCATTCTCTCAACTAGAATCACCAGTCAGGTCTATCTAGTCGGATGATAGAATTGTTAAACCAGAAGTCTGTAACATGTAAGTTCTGTGCATAAAGTTCACTCAACTCTAGGCTGATCTGAGCATGCTCATTGCATATGTCATTCACCTTTTCTATAGGTCCAATTCCCAATCATAACCATCCTCAAGTCTTCTCACAAGACAAGGCTAGATCATGATTTGAACTGGATTCAAATTATATGCACAGTCCATACATATTCCAGATAATCAACCAAAACTAGAACTTTGGCATGAAACCCCTTTATGAAGAGCTTGGTACTAGAGCGCACTCCAATTCCTCGGATCATACAGGTCTAGACCGTTGCAAACAAATTAAGAAGATAAGTAATTCATCCAAACATCCATGAGTCATCACAAGACTAAGAGAAATTACTTAAAAACTTGTATAAACTTCAAACCTTAGTTCATAATCATGAATTCCAAACTGAAAACCACTTAACTACGAATTAAAACATCTTGGATACACTACAAGCTTCACCTCTTAGCCCTAGCTAAGAGGTTTAGCTGCTCATGATCCAAGGAAACATGAAACAACTACAAAAAGCATGAAAACAGCAAAGCAAACCAAAAGGAGTTGTGAAACTCCAATCTTCCACTTCCACAGTCTCCAACCTCGCTCCAACCCTTCTAGAATACCTTAGAAACAATCCCTAGGTGTCTATTTATAGTTTGGAGGCTCCCCATCGTCGGAAGAATCGGAAATTTGCGTAACACTTACGCAGCGCAGAGAATTTCGGGAAGAAATTAGAAAGTTCTAACTCAGTACGCATGACCGACCGGTCATGACCGGTCGGGCCTTGTAGAACCTTAGTCCAGCAAGCAACTCCGACCGGTCAAGACCGGTCGGATGTTTTCTTCACATTGCAGCAACACTGACCGACCGGTCTTGACCGGTCGGTCCTATTCATTGAATTCCCAGCAACACTGTCCGACCGGTCATGACCGGTCGGACGTCTTCAGCAGCATCCTTCATACATGGCAGACCGGTCACTGACCGGTCTGGCTTCCTTGGCCGACCGGTCACGACCGGTCAGCACCTTTTTCTCTTCTTTTTCTTGCTTTCTTTCTTCTCTCTTTGCTTCTTCATTTCTTTTCTTCTTTGGTTCTTGGATGTTTTTCATCAGAATGATCCTAAGTGAGCTCTTTATGTCTTCAATTGAGTAGAGTCCACCCTCAATCCTATAGTCACAAAACATGCATTGAATTAGCTTACAAACCATACGAACCTTGCACAATGAGTGATGAATTGGGGTTAGAATATGCACAATTAAGAGCTCAACAATAACACAGACCTAGATGAAGGGAAAAGGCCATTAATATCAACTTGATCCAAAACTTCTATAGTCCCAAGAAGTTTTCAACAGTGGGCGTTCAATCTCCATTGCTTTAGGTGACTCAGATAAATCATATGCAGAAATATCATCCCGAAACAAAACTTCTATGACCCTCATAAAGTTTCTATTGCCACATTTTCATGTGTTGTGGTCCACATGAGTTTTGGATCTACCTATTTTGTAATTTTGTCCTACTGTGGTCATGGGCTCCACATAGCTTCCGATAACTCCCCAACATAACTTTGGTAATAACAGACATGGGGAAAAAATTCAATGAACCCACGCGAGGGGAACATTTTAACCGTTGGATTACGAAGATTAAAATATTAAAAAAAAAAAAAAAAAAAAAAAAAAAAAAAAAAAGAAGAAGAAACGTTGGATGACGAAGATCAAAATGCCAATGCATGAAGAAAAGGGACCCTTGAACTTACGCATGGTGCCACCACCATTATCATCACCGTAGAACGTTGCATGTGCATCCAACCATGCTTGGGCAGACACACATGTTGCCTCTAAGAAGAGAGCCATGGACATAACACCCAAAATACACACAAATCGACCCATTTTAGCTATCTCACTGCTCACTGTGTCAAAACAAGCTTATGCAAATGGTATTTATAGTTATTAGAGAAACGTATATCATTTGCAAGAAAATAAATCCTAATAAATCATAATTTCTATATTAGAGATTATTTGGCTGGCCAATATATCAGCGTTACGATAAACAAATCTACAGATTCGTGAATATTTAATAAAGGAAATAAGTAATAGTGCTCTTAGTTGTATTGGGACCCTCGGACAATGCCAATTCATTGATCTAAACCGTTCATTAGATTCCCAACACATTTCATAGGCTTCCATCTAAAAATCACACTGATTTTACTATCTTTACTATTTGATCAATTGAATTTCATATGGACGGTTGAGATCATTTTCACCAAATAGGTCCGGTCAATTCTTTCCTTCTATTTGACCGTGGGTTGCCTATAATTCTAAAGAATGACTCTTATTGGGCAATCCTAGCCGTTCCATCCAAAGCTTGGAAAAAGGATAGCCATGCACAAAATAAAAGGCCAAATCAGAGATGGATTAATCAGCGTGGTTTTGGTTGTTTTTTTTTTTTTTTTTTTTTTTTTTTTTTTTTTTTTTGTTTAATGTTAGTCCATGATCCATGAAATCTATTATCGGCTTGATTGACGGTTCGGATCGATTGACTAGATTGACTTGATCTACGGCTCGGATCCATTGCGTAGACCAAGTGAGACGATGCCACTGGGAGCACTACAACTCACACTGCACTGGAGCACTACAACTCACGGAAGCGGATTGCATTACTAACTCGGTGAGCGTACTCAGTAAATTTTGTGGGGCCCACAATGGATATATGTATCTTATCTATGCCGTCCAACCATTTTTCCAGATTATTTTATGGCATGAACCCATAATTGAAGCATATCCAAATCTCAAGTGGACCACACTACAGGAAACTGTGGGAAAATAACATCCACCATTGAAACCTTCCTAAGGCCCACAGTGATGTTTATTTGTCATCCAACCTGTTCTGTTCCTTGAATCAAAATTTCTGTGGTTCAGATCCATTGACCATAGCAAGGGACACGGTGCAACTAGGAGCACTGTCACTTATAATGCTCCAGAGCATCTCATAATAAACAGAGCGGTGTGGGCGCCAATATTTAAGTTGAATTTTAAAAAAAAAGTTACTGCTTGTAAACTATTTCTTAAAGCTTCCTAAAGTTTTGAAAATGATATAAAAACTACTTATTTTGAATTTGACTACTGTAGTCATAGAATGCCGTCTATTATATTTCAGATGGATTTTATCAAAGTAGCTCTGTCGTGTGGTCTAATACCTTAAAAGTCTTGGACTTTTAAAATATTTTTAGGTATAGCCCCTAACACCTTATTCAAAAATTTTGAGACAAAATTGCCGCTCACTACCTTTTCTGCTCAGCCCAACACGTGATGGCAAGAGGAATTGGTATGTGGTAAACAATGTGGGGCCTACTATAGTGTTTATGAGAAATCCACACCATTCACATATTTTGTCAAATTATTTTATGACATGATCCCAAAAATGAGATAGATCCAAAGCTCAAGTGGGCCACACAATAGAAAACAGTGGAGATCGTATGCCCATAGTTGAAACATTTATCGGTTGCAGAAGCTTTAGAAGCTTTAGATCAGGCTAATATTTTTTTTCTTTCAGTTCATCCCCCGTGGAAAGGACCTTATGGCCACTTTATGAATAGTTTAGATTTCATAAAAACATCACAGTGGAACCTAGAAAGGTTTGAATGGTAGGCAACCCCTTTCTACTGTTTGCAGTCATTTGGCCCCACTCGAGCTTCAGATCTATCTAATTTTTTGTCTTTTGTCTTAACATGATCTTTCAAAAAAGATGAATGGAGCGGATTTCCCACAAACATCACGATGGGCCCAAACGTAGCTTCTGTAACGGACCTTCTGCAAAAGGCTTTTGCTTGAAGTATGCGTCAACATGATGGGATGTGACACGGATTATGTAGTTGGACCAAGCTAGAGACGGATGGTCTCGTGGGGCCCACCGTGATGTATGTATTTTATCCATGCAGTCCATCCATTTTGAAAGTATATTTTAAGGCATGAGCCTCAAAATGAGGCGTATCAAAGGCTCAAGTAGGCCCCACCACGGAAAGTAGTGAGATTGAAAACCTACCATTGAAAACTTCTTGGGCCATAGAATTTTTTGTTATAACTCATTTTTTGGCCCATAACGTTAATTAAATTCTATATCCAATGGATGGAGTGGATTCGACACATCTCCCACGATGGGCCCCACAAACACATGACAATCACAAACCTTAGCACATGACAACCATGACCAAGACCCTCACAACCTCGACCCTTAAGACAATTACGACCCAAACCCTTAACACATGAAAACCTTAATGCATAGCACATGATAACCATAACCCAAGCCCTTAACACATGACAACCTTGGCCTTAACAAATGATATATGTTCTTTGTCTTCTAAGGAAATACATTATAAAATCCAAATTATATCTCCTTCATTTTCTTCCACATGACAACTACAACTATCCATCTCCACCTTAAATTCCTTCCAATAATTACTTCTCCCCACGACGACAACCACTGTCATCCCTCTCTATCCACGACCAAAAGTGGCTTCCATATCTAAGAAAATGGTATTTTGCCCCCCCCCCCCCCCCCCCCCCAAAAAAAAAAAAAAAAAATCATTCAAAATGCCTTCCACCTATCGTGGCTTCCATCTTTAAGAAATGTGGTCGTCAAAGAAAATGCACCACTCGTTTTTAGGGCCGTAGAAGTTGGTGGTGGTTTCCACATGCAGAAGGATTTGATGGCAGTGACCATACACCGAAAATGTTGTCGGAGGGGGTGATGGTGGGTTCTTGGAAGACATGCTTGAAAAGGAAGATGATGAAGAGTAGTAGGAAAACAACAAAGGAAGAAGAAGAATGTCCGTACGGGCACTAGCCTCCAAACAAGGGCAATTGCCTCCTTATTTTTTAAAATGTAGAGGGCTATTACGCATGGAAAATTTTAAAAGAATTTTCCTTTTAGGGTATTTGGCCAAACCACAAGGCTTCTTTGGTCAAAATCCCTATTCCAAAATGATGGTTGTACCCATTTTACCTTTTGTTTCTTGCGCAACGGGACCGAATACACTCTAACCATAGACTACGTACACCATCGGCCCCAACAATGATGGGTTTGTTTAATCCACGCCATTCATCCTTCATGGATTATAATTTTAGAGCATGAGCCTAAAAATGTAAAAGATACAAATCTTAGGTCGACCCCACAAAAGTTAACAATGGTAGTTAAATCATACCATTAAAAAATATCATGGCCCACTATAAGTAATTCCTTTTATGCCATCCAATCTATTGGTTATGTAACCTAGACCTAAACTAAGGGCCTACTATAATTCTTTTTTTCCATCGAATGTGTTTGGCCCCCAAAAGGTTATTAAGGGTAGGCATTTAATCCCTTCTGTTTCCTATGGTGTGGTCCACCTAAGATTTGGATCTGCCTCATGTTTGGCCCATGCCCTAAAATGACCCCACAAAATGGATGAATGAAGTTGATGTATCACATATATAATGATGGGGCCACAACTTTTGAAACTCTAATGGGAAGGTAGTGTTGGAGGAGCCTTTGTTGGCTTCAACCCTAGAACTAGGGACTACAGAGCGGATTAGGCGAGACCCTAGACTCACCTAGGGGCATTTTTCTCTCCATATCATTTTAGGGCATTATTCCAAAAATGAAGTAGGCCCAATTACCTGGTGGACTATAACATAGGAAATAATGGCGATTGACCATTAATGAGACACAAAAGTTCTGGATTAACCTTGTCAACAGATTAGATGGAAAATAAAAACTATGAAAATTTTAAGGCACACTCTAAGAAGTTTTTAATGGTAAGGAGGTCAATCACTACTGTTTACTATGGTATGGTCCACTTAATAATTGGATCTGTTTTATTTTTGGGATAATGCCCTAAAATAATTCGAAAAAATGGACGGACGGCATGGATATAGAATACATACATCAAGGTGGGCCCCACAGTATAGGCTACACCATCTTGGGTGACGCCGAGTGTCACGCCTCGAATTTCAGATTTTATTTGGAAATTTGGAAATTTTATTTTAATTAAATATCACGAAGTTATTTTGCTTTGAGAATAACGGATCATCCGCGAAAGATTTGATAGGTGACTCTTTACAAAAATTGCTTAAAATGATGTCATGAACGACGTAGAATGATTAAATTTCACAAAACTTACCTTTTTCGATAATTACAAAAATGTCATTAAGAAAACCCCATTTTCTAAGAAAATTTAGTTTTTTTGTTCTGTTCGACTCCAAACTTTAAATGAAGCCTTTATACCACATTTTAATCGTCCATGACGAATTTCACCTATTGGATCGTCCTAGAAAGGCCTCAATCGCAAATCAGCCTTTTATAGCCCACTTGAGTTTCGAATCGATGCAAACCAAGTTTCTATACGGTTAAAATAGCGAGACCGACCTAGTGATGGGGGTCGATCTCATAGGAGAACCACTGTGTGGACCTCACTTGAAATCAGCTCTAAATGGGCAATTTCTGTAATTGATGAACACGTCTTCTACACGCTGTAATCACCAGCACGGTTTCACGCTGTTATGAATCAGGGACTAAGCGTTCCGAGCGGATCACTGTGTGTGCCTCCCCACCTATGGACCCCACCTTGATGATCCATTCCATCCATCGTATTAACCATGTGGTCCCCTACCCACACACTGAATATCTCCTCCATCCATTGCTTGTGTTGGTCGAAGCGACCCTCCAAAGTTGACAAAAATTATAAATTGTACATTATAGAAAACTTGACCGTTGCATGTGTGGTGTGAATCAAACCTCGATCTAACCTAGTGAACCCCACCATAAGACGTGTCTATCCCCTAACTGACCACCATCATGCTGAGAATCCCCAAAACAAGGTTTTTATTCCTCTTAAATCTTGTCTTTAATAAATTTCTATTTTGATAGTGTCATGCAAAGTAGCCACTTTGGCCTTTCGCACATTCCAATATGGGTCCCATCTGAAAAATCCAAACCATTCATCTTATTCCCAGCATGGTCATCTACTTATACCCCAAATATCTCTCTAATATAACTTACATGTAACCCTTAATCTTAGCCCAAAAATGATTGGTCTCACTGTTCGCATAACAGGCAGATTCACAGCATTACTGTATTTTTGTATTGTGAGTTCTCTAGGACTTCATCTAGGGATTTAGTCCGTACATCCGATAGTCTTAGATTTCCTCTAGTAGATCACCAAGTTTCGTGCAATTCCAGTGGGTAACGAGGCTGTAAGGAGTGTCGAAAAGCATTCTATCCAAGAGGATAATTTCCAATCCAAATTGTAATAGTTACACCCTTGTGCTAATCTAGTTTTAGGGTTTCACCCCTCTTATTTAAGCATCCTTTAGGGCTAATTAAGCACATCTAAACCCCCTCATTTCATCTCCAACCATATATATATATATATATATATATATATATATATATATATATATATATATATATATATATATAGAGAGAGAGAGAGAGAGAGAGAGAGAGAGAGAGAGACCACCACTCTTTCATCATCATTCTTGCATCTTCCTTCTTCATCTTCCACTCCAAGCTTTTTATAATTTTATCATTCTCCTCTAAAATTGAGATTTTCTTTTAGATCAAGGTGAGAACTCTTTTAAGTTTGGCATGGTTTTTACGTGAATTTTATAGTGGATGTTATGTTTCATGTGTTACTATGTTATTACTCTTGAAAGTTTCTTTTCTTTTCACATGATGGTGTATTTATGATGCTATATGTTAATAAACTCAAATCACTAGAAGCGAAGATAGAGATTGGATATAGATGCTTTAGGATAGCTTATTCCCATTACTTCGTGATGTGGATGTACATTGAACATAGAGAATGAATGTGATAATGTGATGTTGTTATATACATGGAGTATGTTAGTGCACAAATCAGTGCATCGTTTTGTCAATTCCGTGACTATGTAAGTCAGTCAAGTCTCGTGAGCCCCGATGAAGATTGAAGACTCTAGACTTGAAGACCAAGGCAGCTTTCCATACTAAAATTCAAGCCAGATCAAGCTCGGAAGGTAAGTTGCATATAGACAGCCTATAAGATCCCAAAACATCCAAGTTCATGGCATTCGAATCGCATTTTATGTTTGTCAATTGATCCACAGGCTTAAGGTCAAGATGATCAGTCTTGGACCTCCATTATGTAAGTGTCAATCAGTTGAAAAAGATAGGAAATCCATCTCTTTGAGCACCGTTAAAATCAAGGGAGTTCACCCCATTTCAGGCCAGGAAATGAGCCTGACGACCGGTCGGTTGGAACAGGATTCAGTTAGATAGCTTTTAAAATGAAAAACTATTTTATTTCTGGCTGAGGACCGGTCTGAAGACCGGTCGCTGGTCACCTAGGACCGGTCGTACGACAGGTCGCATTTGGACAAAAAAGGTCCAGTGACCAAATGGAAAAATAAGTTAAAGGGGGACCGGTCGGACGACCGGTCGCTGACCTCCCACGACCGGTCGTAAATGGGCCAAAAACTGTCCAGAGACCCAGGTTTTTTCTCTTCATCGGTCGTCAGACCGGTCGGAGACACAGTCAAGACCGGTTGTTGAGATGTTTAGACAGGTCGCATGTGACCGTTTTCTATCCATTGGAGCCCGATTCTTGGAGCCTATAAAGGCATATTTCGAGGGCTTTAAGGGTAGAACTTGCACACCCATTTAGAGCATTAAGAGAGGCTATTAAGGCCTTCATCTAATCTCTTTTGCTCATCATAATCTTAAGTTCATCTTTCAAACCTAGCCATTAATGGCACTACATTGAGTATTCAAAGCTCGGTTTGAACAATGAACTCAAGCATGGCATTCATGGCTGTCCCTATCATTCAATCTTCATCTTGAAGTCATTTATAGCCATTGAATGATCCAATTGATGGTTCCTTCATTATCCATTGCATTGTAATAGGCATATGGAACATCAATACCTTCTCCCACCTACCCGGCACTAGTCTAGGAACGTCATATGCATTGGTAGCTGATCGTGGGAGCTTGGAGAGGAGCTAAGGCATTCGTGGAAGATGAAGCTACTCATCAAAGGCGCTGAATCGGGGCTCAATCGTCTAGGTATGTCTAGTTTTTTAGAGTCCAATTATTGAATCTCTATTCCCTAGATTGGGAAACTCCGGCGGGAGGGTACGTGACCATCCTTGGATTAGGATTGGTGAGAGTTTGAGATCTAAACTCGTCAAGTCCCTGGATTGGGCCATCGGCGGATGGTAAACGCGGTCCTAGATCAAAGGATGTGAAGGTTGATGGTTAACCTGATTTAAAACCACGACTATAGTGAAATCCGGTGATCTCATAGGTTGAGATCGGGAACCGGAAGTGGAGTAGGGAAACCGAACCACTATACATCGTGTGCAAGTGGTTAATGCATTTTGTCTATTTTGTTCCTTGTTGATCAATCTTATAGGTGCTTAACTGTATGCCTATCTTATGTTTGACAAAATGCTCATATGCCATCTTTGAATGATTGACACAAGCATGCATATGAACTGTTTGACTAAATGCTTCTCTTAGAAGAGTTGTCAAATTGAGTTGGATATTGGGTGATCAATTGCTATCATTTACATGTGCTTAATTGGTATATTATAGTATAAATCCAATTGAGCTTTTGAATTTGCAAGAAAAATTAAAAAGTCCTATTCACCCCCCTCTAGAATGAGCATATTTTTAATGTTACTAGATTCAGCTATATGTAACATAATTGAGAAAGGTTGGTCGGTCCCTATTGTTCAAACTAAAAGTAAGGGTAAGACCACCTCCACTCCAAAAGATGAATCAAAATGGAGTAAAGAAGAAAGGGCAAATTCTATGAGCAATCTTGAAGCCCTTGATGTAATCCGTTGTGCCCTCTCCCAAGAGGAACAAAATAGAATATCTACTTGCGAATCCGCTAAGCAAGCTTGGGAGAAGTTGGAATATATTTATGAACATTCTTGCACAACTGATTCATCCATGACCATCCCTTCTACTGAAAGAGTTGTAAGTATCAATTTAAGGGAGAATATGAGCAATAATGAGACATTCTCTAGTAGTGAAGAGAAAGATAATGATGAGGATGACCAACTACAAGATGTCTATAATGAGCTCTATTGTGAAAATTTAAAAGTTATGAAAGAGCTCAATAAAGAAAAGATTGAAAGGCAAAAGTTGGAAATTGACCATGTCTCTCTAACTAAAGAAAAGGAAAATGTTCAAAATGAATTGAGAGAGGCAGTAAAAAGAATTGAAGAGCTTGAGCTTGCACTTAAAATAGTTAAATATGAAAATCAAGCTCTAAAACTTGAGGTCAACCAACTTAAGACCTACACCAATGAGAACAAAGACCAAGAGACCCAAAATGCGCAAATAAGTAAATCTTGTATTATGGGTAAAGATTTAGGAGAAAAATGGGGTTACAAATATGTTAAGAAAACCCCTTCTCTGGTATTTGTGGAGGTTGAGTCTTCTTCACTTGAGAGCAAACCCAAGTCGGCTCTCTCATGCCACTTTTGTGGAGAGGCGGGACACTTTAAATTTGAATGTCCAATTGCAAAACGACCGCCATGCACCTCAGTCCGACCTCAAATAGTTAAACCAATTGTGACTGAAAGAGTGACTCAAGAAAAGAAGAGCCAACATGGGAAGGCTCCAAAAATTGTGAAGAACTCAACCAAAGTTGAGAATAAGGAAAAATCTCACAAGGTTGGCAAGAAAAGGAAAGTTTCATCCCCTTCTAAAAGATATGATTATGTGGGGGGGATGCTAAAGCAGGTGGCCCATTTGAACCAGAAAATTCAGAATATGGTTAAGGGCAAACAACAAAGGGTTTTTGGGAATCATATTGACAATTCATATACCCAAAACCAATATTATGCGCCAACCAAGACGAGACGGTCAGTTGACATCTTTAGACCCTTGGATTTTAGGAAATCCATGGGTGGCTTTGCTTGCTAGTCAGGTAGATAGCTACATGTGCATATTGGTAAATTTAAGGACTAAGCCTCATTCTCTTTTGATTAGTCCAACTCTTGTGTATCATGCTCAAATCATTTTGATTGTTGAACTAATTGCTTTTAGATCAGCTTGGATTGATTGTGTGCTTTGCTAATCCCTATTGTGGTCAATTTTGCTCAATAGTTAAAATTCAATTGTGACCATATATATGTTGCATGCTTCATGAGTAGTATGTGATATTCTCGGCTAAGTTTGTGTATCTTGAATTAATTGAATATCATTAAAGCTTAATTGTTTAATCTTGCCAAGAAAAACTGATAATTGTGCTTTATAAGTAAACTTGAGGAAATCTAGCCTCTTTAAACATTTTCTATCTATCGAACTTATCCTTGTATGCATAATGAGCATAACTAACCTTGAGTTCTTTAGTTAGCCATCTCATATGCAATTATTTGTATATCTTTATGTCTGAGATGATGTGGGTTGATGAATTTATGGTGGCATGTGTAATTATATGAAAATCCTTCAATTAAACATCTTTGCCACATTTAGATGGTTATGGTTATGCTTCCTCCTCATGCTTTATTATAACATACTGGGAGTAATCTGGTAGAAAAATGGGATAACTAGATTCTAAATCCCGGGGTGATAAAGAGCGAGATGTCATGCAAACTTTGACATTCTCCAACACCCTCCTCTCCCTATATCTATACATTTGGGAGAAAGCTCTTGACCATAACACCTTGAGTTTTAAAGAAACATACTCCAATTATGAAGGCAGAGATTATTGCCAAGAGGGTCATGAATGACAAGTAATCTCATAGCCTTATGCCAGCCCCACGAACTTGATCAATCTGTAATATCATGGAAATTCATTGGTGGCTGTGCATTGGGGATTGGCTAACAAATTATCTATTTTGCAGGTTGTTAGCCTTTAGATAAATGTGGATTATCATTTATAGTAAAATCTGAGGTCTTAGCCTCATCATTTATGAGCATAAATAGGTATATCTGGATATAAGATCCATCATCATAGTTTGCTTAAAATTTGTTCATTTTTGGCATCAAAATTTCGTAAAATTATATGGCCAAACCTATGCTTTTGATATGATCTGATGATGGACCATTTGTCATCCTAAATTGCATAATTTCATAACAAACAAACCCATTTTTAAGAATTAAAAGTAAATCCAGCTTTGCAGATTTAAAAAAAAAAAAAATTATTATACACAGAATTTTGCTGTTTAGGGTCCACGACCGGTCGGGCGACCGGTCGTGCGACCGGTCCTGGACGTCCAGCGGGCGCGGGTTGGGTATTTTAAAAGACAAAAAGGGCTGCCCCAAATCAGTTCTATTCCAATTTTTTTTCCTCCTCTTTCATTCTAGAGGTCTCACCTGCCCTTCTCAAGCTTCCCTAGGTCTCCAATCGAAGATTAAAGCCCTCCTACGTGGTACATTGTCTTCCAATCATCATCTTCTTCATTGGTAAGGGTTTTATTCTTGTTCCTTCTTGTTGTATCCTTCTCTTTTGATTCCTAGGGCATATTTGTGTGGATTGTTCGGCTCCACTATGTCTTCTCGTGGGAGGAAAGATGCTTCCCCTCCTCGGCATGAACGCTGCTCGAAAATCCAACATGATGAGGGGCCCCCACAACCCACCTCCAAAAAGACGGTTTCCAAAAGAAAAGGGGTTGCTTCATCGTCTAAATCTCCTTCCAAACCCCTTCCTATTGCATTAGACACATCACATCTTGCCAATTGGCACAATTTCAAAAATCGTGATGTGCTTTGTGAAAAATCAGCCAAACTTGTGGACTTGGAACCTTATCAGGTGGTCAGCTTTTAGATGTGACAGGGTGGGAGCATGTGCTCCATATGGGTGGTCCTGTTCAGAAAGAAATACTCAGAAAATTCTATTCCTGTTGTCGCATCATTCCTGATGACTCTTCTTCTTTCGAAGTCCATTTCGATGACGGGATTTGGACATGCGGTCTTCCTGTCCAAAGACCCAGGTTTTTTCTGTTCAAAAGGAAGACCGGTCTCAAGACCGGTCGCACGACCGGTCGTCAGACCGGTCGGAGACACAGTCAAGACCGGTCGTTGAGATGTTTAGACAGGTCGTATGTGACCATTTTCTATCCATTGGAGCCCGATTCTTGGAGCCTATAAAGGCATATTTCGAGGGCTTTGAAGGTAGAACTTGCACACCCATTTAGAGCATTAAGAGAGGCTATTAAGGCCTTCATCTAATCTCTTTTGCTCATCATAATCTTGAGTTCATCTTTCAAACCTAGCCATTAATGGCACTACATTGAGTATTCAAAGCTCGGTTTGAACAATGAACTCAAGCATGGCATTCATGGCTGTCCTTATCATTCAATCTTCATCTTGAAGTCATTTATAGCCATTGAATGATCCAATTGATGGTTCCTTCATTATCCATTGCATTGTAATAGGCATATGGAACATCAATACCTTCTCCCACCTACCCAGCACTAGTCTAAGAACATCATATGCATTAGTAGCTGATCGTGGGAGCTTGGAGAGGAGCTAAGGCATTCGTGGAAGATGAAGCTACTCATCAAAGGCGCTGAATCGGGGCTCAATCGTCTAGGTATGTCTAGTTTTTTAGAGTCCAATTATTGAATCTCTATTCCCTAGATTGGGAAACTCCGACGGGAGGGTACGTGACCATCCTTGGATTAGGATTGGTGAGAGTTTGAGATTCAAACTCGTCAAGTCCCTGGATTGGGCCATCAGCGGATGGTAAACGCGGTCCTAGATCAAAGGATGTGAAGGTTGATGGTTAACCTCATTTAAAACCACGACTATAGTGAAATCCGGTGATCTCATAGGTTGAGATCGGGAACCGGGAGTGGAGTAGGGAAACCGAACCACTATACATCGTGTGCAAGTGGTGAATGCATTTTGTTTATTTTGTTCCTTGTTGATCAATCTTATAAGTGCTTAACTGTATGCCCATCTTATGTTTGACAAAATGCTCATATGCCATCTTTGAATGATTGACACAAGCATGCATATGAACTGTTTGACTAAATGCTTCTCTTAGAAGAGTTATCAAATTGAGCTGGATCTTGGGTGATCAATTGCTATCATTTACATGTGCTTAATTGGTATATTATAGTATAAATCCAATTGAGCTTTTGAATTTGCAAGAAAAATTAAAAAGTCCTATTCACCCCCCCTCTAGGACATAAGCATACCTTCAAGCTTATCTCACTAGCGGTAAAACCACAATTTCAGAGTAGTGCAATCATTTTCATAGGAACCATCATTCCTTCCATATAGTATTGAAAGTTATCTTTATAAGGCCTAGTGGAGATCTTATGGTTATATATTTTGGTACTAATTATGATGTGGACGAACCCTAACTGTGGTGGTGATATTAGACTACCCGATGTGGTTGGTAAAACCTTTTCTTACTATTTAATTTTGTTTGTGAATCTTCATAAGGCCGTGGGTTAACATGTGTTGTCATGAACCCTAGTAGTGCGGCCCACCATCCTTGGTGGAGATGCGATGGGTTTGGCTACTTCGGTAGATGAATTTCAGTTTAATTTTCAATGCTTTCTCCTTTTGTGAAGGATGTCGGGAGTGTTTTCACTTCTGTTTTCCTTTCAAAAGTGAAGACCAATGAAGAAGCAAGCAAGATCAGGGATAGAATACACAAGGATCGAAGAAAAACTTTGACTTTAAAGCTTGCTTTTCTGTCCTTTGGATCGAATGAAAGAAGAGCAAGGCAAAGCTCTGCCGAAATTTTCATATGAATATATTATATTTGCACTTGTGTATTGTCTATTCTAGAATCAAGGGATGATGTATTAATTAATGGAATGTATGAACTCAATAAATGGAATAAATAAAATGATGAACGCTTCTCTCTTTGTCTTGTCGAATGTTGGAATGTTACTATTGTTTTCCCTATCTATTGAAAGGCAATTTTGTTGTGTAAACAGTGCTATACATGAGAACCGAAATTTCAGAGCGTTTCACTGGGGTCTCACCTAATCCACTCCCAAGGGACGCAGTTTGACTACTGACGTTGTCAGTAGCAAGTGCCTACTAGTCATGCTCTGTAGGCCTTATCACCATGAATATATTTCATCGACACCATCCATCCATTTTGATGATTTTATGACATGAACCCAAAAATGAGGTAGATCCAAATCTTAAGTGAACTGTACTATAGAAAATAGTGTTGATTGAATGCCCACCATTAAAAACTTCTTGGGGCTATAAAAGTTTTGGATCAAGCTGATATTTGTTTTTTCCCTTCATCTCGATCTGTATGACCCAATTAACAGGTTAGATGTCATATAAACATTACAATGGGCCTAGGAGGTTTTTAATGGTGGACTCCTGATCACTACTATTTTATGTGGTGTGGTCTGCCTCAGTTTTGGGTTCAAGCCTTAAAATGATCTACAAAATGGATGGAGAATGTGGATATCACACACATCATAGTGGGGTCCACATAGCATTGACTAATAGCTACCTAGCTACTAGCAGCGTCACTAGCCAAACCTGTGTCCCAGAACCAACGGACACACTACAAAAGGCTTTCTTAGAAGGTTATGGGGTAGGGAAGCTAGGTGGGGCCCACCGAACATTTTAAGGCCATAAACTCGTAAAATGGCCCACCTAGCCTAAAATGTTCATCCAACATGGATGAACATGTTGCATATCCTAAAATAAACTCGTAAAATGGTGAACATGTTGGATTTCTCACAAAACATGTTCATCCAACATTTTAAGGCTAGGGAAGCTAGGTGAGTTCATCCAACATGTTCATCCATTTTACGAGTTTATTTTAGGACACGTGGCAAAAAACGAGCCGGATCTAAGACTGAAGTGGGCCACATGAGAGGAAACAATGGAGATTAAATGAACATTGTTGAAATATACGAATGGCCATAAAAGTTTTGTATCAGGATACTTTTTTGTGTTTTCAATTCGTCCCATTGTAATGACCTTAAAAAAAGTTTGAATGGCATATAAACATCAAGGTGGAGCCTAGGAAGGTTTCAAAGGTAGGCATTTCTTTTCCCAGTTTTCCCTCTCCTGTGGCACACTTGAGTCTTGAATCCAGCTAATTTTTTATCAGTATCCCCAAAATTGAGCTCACAAAACGGATGGATGGGGTGGATTACTCACGGACATCACGGTGGGACCCACTTAGCTTCCCAATGCAAGAACAAAGTCCACGACCAGTGATATGGAAGAGATCGTGGGAGGAGAGAGGAGGGCTTCAGTCAACCAAGAGAGGAAATGTGCTTCAGTAAGTAGAGAGAGAGAGAGAGAGAGAGAGAGAGAGAGAGAGAGAGAGAGGGCTGGTAGCTTCGTACATTCAGAAGCGAGAGAGTTTTTTTGGGTTTTTTAATTAAATGGTAAAAATATCTTTTGAAAAATACAATATACCATAAATAATTATATAAGTCGATAGGCATGTTTTAGGAAAGAGTTAAAAAGAAAGCTTGTTTTTTAAAATTCAACTAAACATAGGCCTCCGTACGACATTGTCTCTAATAAATATAGAGCCATGCTAATCCAACACATTACGCATGTGTATGAGGAATACCATTTTCATGTCACCATATGTGCTAGCATGGAAGATAACTAAATATCAAATCCAAGCTATCCATTATATGGGTCTAATCGTATAGATCTTCTCACCCCAAACAAATAGGCCCAAAAAGTAGGTGGGCCATTACAGTAGAAATATGTGTGTAAAATATGTGTTTGCACCCATCCTATCAAAGTGAGATCCAACAAATGGAAAGTTGTCATATATTGGCATTCTTGTATGGTAGAGTCAAAGGAAGAGTTCATAAGGATACAGAGGATATCTTTAGCAGAGATACATGTTGTACTAAGAGTCCTATAACACCTACAAACCTACACATGACTAAAACCATAATGATGGTCATTATCCCAATGATATGTGGCTAGATAATATCAACTACGCATACATGGAGTCTCCAAAGATCATGGGTAACCCAGCATAATGCAAATGTGGTAATGTACAACGACACATGGCCATTTATTATTGGCTAGCACATTAAGATTGCTTGTCACCCATGCACCAAAAAGCGAAAAATGGTCAGGGAAAAAATAGAAATAGATATGATAACATATCGATTAACTGACCTTGCCTTGAAATAGAAGCGTAATAGGCCAAGGCCACTAACTGATCAACCAATTAATCAATCCCAAAAGCCAAGTAGAACACACATAAGGCCATCGCCTGTCAAGTATATTAAAGCAGCAGATATTGAAGAGCATGGAGCCCTCATCAATCCCCCCCCCCCCCCCCCCCCCCCCCCCCCCCCCAAACACACACACACACACACACACACACATTATTCAGCTCAATGCTGCCTATTTCATCCTTTCGTCTCACATGGATGACTATCTCAGTTTAGATTAGCCTAATTTAGACTCTCCACTCCTGTCCAAAGCAATGTTGTAGCAAGTTTGGATCGATTATCGTAGCTTTAGTTTAGCTTCATTTACTTTTGTCCAATGCATCACCGCATCTAGTCAAAATTAGTTTAGTTCCTTTTGCACGACTCCATCGTTGGATTGTAAATCCACAAGTTCTTGCTTAGTAATTTCCTTAGAACACAACCTACTGACTAAACCACGATTATCTCTCAATTGTCCTGATTCAAACAACCATCACCCATCCACAGCTACTTCGCTCGAACTATTGTCGCTGATTCCTTCTACTTTATCTATTTATTTGCTGATCGTACTGCACTCATATTATAATTAATAAAATCGGTAACTTCGTCTTATATTTCCTGCTTTTCTTTTAAGAATTTTGAGTTATTAATAAACGATTAAAACTATCACCATATAATAAAAAGTCCTTACTTTTAAAGAAAAAGATTAATTCATTTGAATAACTAATAACATGTTGATTGTTATAAAGGACAAGAAGGAGATACTCTTATTAAGTCTCCGTCAAGCAAAGAGTTTGACATGAAATATCTAAGCATTGTGAAGAAGATCATAGACATGAAGATAAGCAAAGACTAAGAGTTTAGGAAGCTGTGGCTCTCTCAAAAGAGTTATGTGCAAAAGGTGTAAGAGATGTTGCACATGGAAGATGTTAAACCAGTTAGCACACCTCTACTAGGCCAATTCAAGTTATCAGCTAGGTCGTGTCCAAGTACAAAGGAAGAAATATCATAAATGCCACAGGTGTTGTACGCAGGTGTAGTGGGAAGTCTAATGTATGCTATGGTTTGCACGAGACCGGATATCTCACAGGCAATCAATGTGGTTAGCAGGTACATGGCAAATCCAAGAAGAGCATTGGAATGTTATTAAGTGGATTCTCAGGAATCTCAGAGGTACAGTCGATACTAGAATATGTTCGGAGGACATGGGGCTTTAAGTGGAGTTGTAGGCTACATGGATTCAGATTATGCATGTCACGCCCCAAAATTCGAAACTCGAGTACAACGACCCAAAGCCCAAGTTCCAGGGTGTGAATTTAAAATTCGAGCATAGATTCCCTGAGATTCCATTCCACACATCGTACATCTAAAATAAATTCTAAAATATACATTTTTTCTCTAATGTCTTATTACATTGAATTTTACAAAACTAAAATAAATCAACTACGGTTGGCGCTTGAGTAGTACGTAACCATCTGAATACTCTGCTCTGCCTACATCCTTTTCTTCCTGGCGACCTGTAAAACCTGTAGTGATTTTGGTGAGCTAAAAGCCCAGTGAGGTCATTTCCATCACAGGTAATATTTTAGTTAATAAGAGATATGATTCGAATCATCAATGGATAGAATTGTATGAAATATACGAGAATAAGGTTACGATTGATATACTTTATGATTTATTATAAATTGAGCATGATTATCATGATGTCATGTATGTTATGCTATGTGTGAGAGCATTAAACGTCTAGGAACTCGCTACCATTGAACATTAGAAACCTGTTGCAAATCAACCATGCTCACCTAACCTGTACAGCGAGGCGGCAAATTAACCATGCACACTAATGGGCAAATCAACCATGCACCACTGATCCAACCAAGCAAATCAACCATGTTCAATAAGTGAAACGACCAGAACTCGCTGCCACTGAACATTAAGAACCTGTCGCAAATCAACCATGCTCACCTAGCTGGTACAGCGAGGCGACAAATCAACCATGCTCCTGTTCTGTCGCAGTGTATAAATGTATGCTCATGTCATGAGTTATGGAAGCACTTCTTCAAGCATATAATGCATATCCAAAATTCAAGCACAATCACACCATGCATGTGTTATCTTCATCCACGTAATTCTTTATGTAAACTTTTAGTTTGTTTTAAATTAAAAAAATTGAAAAGATGGTCGTGTAAGGTAACCCACGTCAAGTTTGTCTAACATCTTGATATGTACAATTAAAGAGGATAATTTGGGAAAAACATCAAGAATGAACAATTATGAGATGAGATTTAAGAACAGAGACTGGAGTTGGATCCATACCTAGGATCCCCTTACAGATGATAGGAAAGAAAAAGAAACAATATTAAAAGACTTGATTAAGGAAATGAGTTGGAAAATGAAATTCTTACCTAAAATCCGATTGTCGAACAAAAGAAAAAGGAAATGAATTTGAATATAATGATAAGAATATAAGAGAAAATCAACTAGAAAATTGTAAGATGAATCACTCACAAATTACGATATTGCAGAGACTTTAAACAGCCCAATTTCAGACCTGAGGCGACTCAGCGAGTTAACTCGCTGGGTTAACTCAATAGAAGGTTTCTTCTTCTCTTTCTTCTTTCTTTTTCCTTCTTTCTTTCTTCTCTTTCTTCTTTCTTTTTCCAGTTTGATCAACCCCACATGTCCTGAAACAGAAGAAACTAACGTCCAGCCAAGCCAACTGTCATAAGAAGGCCCCACTCAACAACTCCCTTCTCTCTCTCTCTCTCTCTCTCTCTCTCTCTCTCTCTCTCTTTCTCTCTCTCTCTCTCTCTCTCTCTTTCAACTTCTCTTTGTGCTTGAGTTCTCTCTCTCTCTCTCTTTCTGAGAGGAAGGGGCGGTTGAGGTTAGTTTTATAGAGGAGAATGTTTGGTTGGGGTTTCCTGCATATTTGAGTTTGAGTAAGATAAGGAACCGTTCAAATGGTAGGTGGGGCCCATGCAAACAATTTCATAAAATTTCAAGGACCCATGTGTAGGATCGGCCCCGATCTTGAACATTTTGTTTCGTTAAGCTCTGGAGATAAAAGGATTGTGCGGTCCACACGAGCTTCTACTTACAAAAAGGGATTCGCCCCTTAGTAGTCCCAGGAGGGGGCTACATAATGGACAGGGTGGATTTTCAGATGGGGTCCACCGTGATGGACAGTGTGGGCCGACTGGGTTGGGTCGCGCGGATGCTGTAACAGCGTCGGAAGAGGCTTCTTCTTCTTCTTCTTCTTCTTCTTCTCTTTTATATATTACGTGCGCCGCACGTATACACAACACCACTGCTACTCACACAAGTGGGGTCCACATGCGATAGATCAGGGCAATTTTCTCGGTCTAGAAGGTCAACGATGCAGTTTTATCCATTAACAAAAAAAATGAGGTAGATCCGAGTTGAGGTGGGCCACTTATGGCCCGATTTTTTATTAGGGCATTTATAGTATCATCGAAGGGCTGAAATTTGACGTGTACGATTAAATTGTGTCTTAAAACTTGTATACAAAGTTTCGTATGAAAGTGATCTCCATAAATCATAAAACTTAAAAATGACCGTTTAACTTAAGGTTAACTAATGGCATTTTCGTAATTATTGTAAATTTGTGAGTTTTGTGAAATCTAATACTTCTACGCTGTTATAAGGTTTATTCTAAGCAACTTTAATAAAGAGACCATACCTTAATTCCCTACGGATTATTTAATATTAATTTATCAACATTTAAAGTTATTTAATTTATTAAATTATGATTGAAATGATTCCAAAAACTTGGGGTGTTATAAGCACGCTTGAACAAGTTCATATAGTTGGGAAATTAATGATCTAAGCATATGCCAGGTGACGGACAAGATGTACGAATCAAATTTACGGACGGACATGTGTACAAGACGATGTGGAGATCATACGATGAGTTTACGTTGATCGTGTAGTTCAAAATCGAAGTGGATGATTAGATATTCATGTCTAACAACGATAGATCATTCTAACGGTCCGTCTATTGACTTAACTAAGTATACTAAGTTTTTAGAGTCTAAAAAGTGTCAGGATATGTATAAAAGTGTATACCTGTGTGTATGTGTGCGAACAACACAGCGTAGAATTTGATTTCTCACGTGTGAACATGCACTCGTGTACCTACTTGTGTGCTTAAATTTTTGGGGTATTACAATGTAGGTGATTTGGATAACATAAGGTCTACTATAGGATATGTTTTTCACAGTATCAGGAGGATCGATATGTTGAAGATCTTCATTAAAGTCCACAATAGCGTTGTCTATAACTGAAGTAGAATATATGGCTATGACGGAGGCATCAAATGAGAAATTATGGTTCTCATGGGAGAATTCTGGCTAAAGCAGGAGGCGATTCAGTTGCATTGTGATAGTCAAAGCGCTATCCATTTGGCAATGAATCAAGTATATCATGCACGAACCAAGCACATCGATGTGAGGTTCCACAAGATACAGGAGCTTATTACTTTGGGGAGATTTTATTTTAGAAAATTCATACGAACGAGAACGCCGCGTACGTGATAACAAAGTTGGTGACTACAGCGAAATTCAAGCATTACTTGGGCTTGATCGATCTCACTAGTCATTGATGAGATTGGGCACCCTTGCACAGGGGTGTGGATGGAGCAGTGTTCCAATTGGAGAGATGCAGGGAATGGTCTACGCTCAAGGTGGAGGAAAGCACAGGGAGTCTTCTAGGTGACTTAGCAAAATGCAAGTCAAGGTGGAGATTGTTGTGCAGGTGCTTTGGATTCTGCCAAGGTTATTGTGTAAAGGAGGCAATTTTTTGTGGGACCGAAAATTGGCTCAGTCCGACTGAATTTCGATAGAAATCACATTTTCCTCTCCATGTAGTTTTGGTTGTTTTCGGTCCAACCAAACAAGGTCTTGATTCAACCAAATTATGGATGTTTTCACAGTTTGCTCACTATGTAGATTTCGAGGTTTTCGGTCCGACTGGGTGATTTGGTGGTTAATGTCAGTTCAATCGAAGGTGGCGCAGCCGTAAGCGGGATGAGATCGAGCACCATCTCTCTCGTAAGATAACTAATCCGAATCCATGGATCAATCGAACAACAGTTTGATCTTCCTTGATTGCTCAAGGGGCAGCTTGAAGAACACAAGCCAAACAGAGATAAACTCAAAGATAATTGTATTAAAATTGCATAATGTGTCTAATAACGAAAATTAAAACCATATTTAAAATCTCTAAGTCCTAACCCTCGTAGCCTAGGTGTCCTAGTTGCATTAGGAAAAGGAAATAAGCAAAGAAAAGTGAAAGAAATTCGAAATTAGAAAGTTCACAGATTTTGCGGGATACTGACCGGCTAGCCGGCTAGGGGTCCGGCCGGTTAGACTTTAGTGTAAAAACAGTCCAGAGAGTTTTGACTCTCTTTGGAAGGGTTCCGACCTATCAGTCGACCTGTCGGGATAGAGAGTTCTGGGCTTTTGGGCTCCTGGGGTTTGGCTGGTCGGGCAAGGGTCCAGCCGGTCGGCTGGAGGATCCGGCCGGTCGGTTGGAGCAAATTTGGCGCCTTCTTTAAGGTTTTGGGCCTGCGTTTGGTGACCTTCCGTTGATCCTTCGTGCGGTCCATCTTGAACATATAGAGGTCAGCTTTACCCTCTACATCAGTCGCTCCTCCCTGAAAAGAGCTCGACCTCGAGTTCATGTTATCGTCTGATTCATGATATTCGTATAAGTCGACGACGTTGAATGTACGAGAGATCTCGAACTCTTCAGGGAGATCAACTACGTAAGCGTTGTTGTTGATCTTTCGAAGGATAGGAACCGGTCTCCTTGCGCAAGTCAACCATGACTTGATCACCAACTTTAAAGATCTTCTCACGGCAATGCTTGTCGGCGTCCTGCTTATACTTTTGATTTGAGATTGACAACTTGTCTTGGACTTCTGCATGCACTTCTTTGATTCTTTCGGCCATGTTGTCCCCTACTATGCTTCTTCCTTGAATGGTCGGCAATGGTACTAAGTCGAGCGTATGACGGGGTTTTTACCCATACACAACTTAGAACGGTGACTTTCCAGTTGACCTATTCGTCATATTATTAAAGGGAAATTCAGCTTGAGGTAAGGCTAAGTCCCATTGCTTCGGTTTCTCCCCTAAAATGCTTCGAATGAGATTTTCCAACGTTCGGTTCACCACTTCAATCTGTCCATCTGTCTGTGGATGATACGTACTACTAAATTGGAGTTGTGTGCCCAATTTACCCCACAAAGTACACCATAAATGACTGACAAACTTCGTGTCTCGATCAGATGTAATGGTCTTTGGAACCCCGTGCAATCGCACAACCTCCTTAAAGAAAAAATTGGCTACATTTGAAGCGTCAAACATCTTCTTGCACGGAATAAAGTGGGCCATCTTCGAAAATCTGTCTACCACCACAAACACAGAATCGGCACCTCTTTGTGTTCGTGGGAGACCTAAGATCAAATCCATGGAGATATCCTCCCACGGGCCCTCTAGCACAGGCAATGGAGTGTAAAAGCCTGTATTCTGGGATTGTCCTTTTGCAGTTTGACAAATGTGACACCGGCTACCATATTCCCCACATCTCATCCTAGATGAGGCCAATAATAACTCTCCTCCACTAGAAGTTTTGTCTTGTCGCGACTCAAATGACCCCCTAAGCCACCACCGTGTAGTTCGAGTATTATTTTGTCGCGAAGAGAACATTGCGGAATGCATAATCGATTCCCATGAAATAGGAACTTGTCTTAAATATGAAAATCACCGAAGTGGTCATTCTTACATCGAGCCCATGCTTCCTTAAAGTCTTTATCTTCGGCATATAATTCTTTGAGGCAATTGTTGAGCTCTTAATTGTGCATATTCTAACCCCAATTCATCACTCATTGTACAAGGTTTGCATGGTTTATAGATGAATCTAATGCTTGTTTTGTGACTACAGGATTGAGAGTGAACTCCACCCATTTGAAGTTGAAAAGAACATGTTTAGGACCTTGGATGAAGACCCAAAGGAGGACCGAGGCATAGAAGGAAGTGAAGAAGGAAGAAAGCAGATGAAAGAAAGGAAGAAAATAAGAAGAAAATGAAGCTGACAGGTCGTGACCGGTCGGCCAAGGAAGCCAGACCGGTCAGTGACCGGTCAGCCATGCAGGTTTGGATATTACTGAAGAGGACCGACCGGTCATGACCGGTCGGTCATTGTTGCTGGAGAGTTGCTGAAGGCGTCCGACCGGTCATGACCGGTCGGACATGCTTGCTGGACCAATGTTAAATAGGCCCGACCGGTCTTGACCGGTCGGCCACACTTGCTGGAACGTTAATAAAGACATCCGACCGGTCAAGACCGGTCGGATATGGCTGCTGGACTAAGGATAAACAAGGGCCGACCGGTCATGACCGGTCGGCCATGCGTACTGACTTAGAAGTTGCTAATTTTATCCCGATTTTCTCTGCGCTGCGTAAGTGTTACGCACTTTCTCGATTCTTCCGAAGTTGGGGAGCCTCCAGACTATAAATAGACACCTAGGGATTGTTCCTAGGGTATCCTAGGAGGGCTCAAGCGAGGTTGGAGGCTGTAGAAGTGAAGATTGGAGTTTCACAACTCCTTTTGGTTTGCTTTGCTGTTTTCATGCTTTTTGTAGTTGATTCATGTTTCCTTGGATCATGAGCAGCTAAACCTCTTAGCTAGGGCTAAGAGGTGAAGCTTGTAGTGAATCCAAGATGTTTTAATTCGTAGTTAAGTGGTTTTCAGTTTGGAATTCATGATTATGAACTAAGGTTTGAAGTTTATACAAGTTTTTAAGTAATTTTTCTTAGTCTTGTGATGAATCATGGATGTTTGGATGAATTACTTATCTTCTTAATTTGTTTGTAACGGTCTAGACCTATATGATCCGAGGAATCGGAGTGCGCTCTAATACTAAGCTCTTCATAAGGGACTTCCTGCCAAAGTTCTATTTTAGTTGATTTTCTGGAATATGTAAGGACTGTGCTTGTGATTTGAATCTAGTTCAAATCCTAATCTAGCCTTGTCTTGTGAGAGGACTTGGGGACGGTTATGATTGAGCACTGGATCTATAGGAAAGGGGAATGACCTATGCAATTGAGCATGCTCAGCTCAGCCTACATTGAGTGAATCTTATGCATAGAACTTACATATTACAGACTGTTTGGTTTAACAGCTCTATCATCCGACTAGACAGACAGGAATGTCGATTCTAGTTGAGAGAATAAGAAACCACAGCGGATTGAACATCAAGGATTGCTACAAGTGGATCCTTGAACCCCTAGTGCCCTCTTATAATTAATTACTTTCGATTTAATTCAGCTTTTGTTACTCACATCAACTTCATACAACAATCTGATTAGTAGACTTCAATAGACACTTGTGGATGAATTTGTGAGATCCTACATAGTCCCTGTAGATCGACCTCGGTCTTACCGAGTTTATTACTACATCGCAACCCTACACTTGGGGAAGCGAACAGCAATCAAACCCAGTCACCTCACTGGATAATGTAACAAGGAGGGAGGCTCGGCGGCTCAATTCATCGGCTACTTTGTTTTGTTGCCCCGACTTGTGTTTTAATACAAAGGTGAATTCTTGCAAAAAAGGCAACCCACCTAGCATGTACACGACTGATGTTAGCTTGACTATTGATAAACTTTAAAGCTTGATGGTCGGTATTTAAGATAAACTCCCTCTGAATGAGGTAGTGTCGCCAATGCCGGAGAGCTTGTACTACGGCAAACAATTCTATCTCGTATGTGGACCACTTCTTCCTTGCATCACTGAACTTTTCACTATAGAAGGCTATCGGCTTACCTTCCTAAGATAACACTGCCCCAATCCCCACATAGGACGCATCGCAATCTACTTCAAAAACCTTGTCGAAGTTAGGCAACATGAGGACCGGAGTTGAGGACAACTTGTACTTGATTTCAGCGAAACTTCGATCGGCTTCCTCACCCCATTAGAAGGATCCTTTCTTCATGCAATCCGTAATTGTGCGACTATGGTACTGAAGCTTTTGATAAAACGGCGGTAGAAGGTAGCTAACCCATGAAAGCTACGTACTTCATGTATGTTGGTCGGAGTGGGCCACTCGCGTATGGCCTTTACATTATCGTCGTCTACTCAGATGCTCGTGGATGAAACGACGAAACCCAGGAATAACAAGTGATCCATCAGAAAATCACACTTCTTTAGATTCAAATAAAGCTTGTTATCTTAAAGCACTTGAAGTACCTTCCTGAGATGTTCCACATGAGATGCTTCATCTTGACTATAAATCAGAATATCATTGAAGTAGAGCACCACAAACTTGTCAATAAACGGTTTTAACACTTGGTTCATAAGTCGCATGAAGGTGCTTGGTGCATTTGATAGCCCAAATGGCATGACAAGCCATTCGTAGAGACCCTCCTTGGTCTTAAAGGTTGTTTTCCACTCATCACCCGGGCGAATCCAGATTTGATGATATCCACTTCTCAAATCGAGCTTAGAAAATATTTTGGAGCCTTCCAACATATCCAACATATCATCTAATCGAGGAATGGAAAATATGTATTTCACCGTAATTTTGTTAATAGCTCGACTGTCTATGCACATCCGCCAACTCCCATCTTTCTTAGGAGTTAATAGGGCAGGAATGGCGCAAGGACTCATGCTCTCCCTCAACATTCCTTTCTTCAATAAATCATCCACCTGGCCTTGGAGAATTTCACTCTCCTTGGGGCTCAATCGATAATGTGGCTGGTTAGGTAAACTTGATCCTGGGATGAAATTAATGTAATGTTGTAGATCTCGCATCGAGGATAGTCCTTGGGGAAGCTCTTCCGGCCACGTGTTACTGCACTCATTGAGCAAAGGACGTAGGCTCGGGGGTATGACATGTTCTTGGGAACCTTTCCCTTTTACCACCATTGCATAAATTTCACCAGTCTCTTTGGCCTCTATCTCAAACTCTCTCATGGCAAGGAGAGAGCTCGCCTCCACTACGGAAGTCTTGGGGTAACTCTCGGGTGGCATGGGAGCCAGGATACACTTCCTCTCATCTTTTATAAAAATATAGACGTTGTCACGCTCACGATGGGTAACATCTCGATCTGATTGCCATGGATGACCAAGGAAAATATGACATGCCTCTATGTCAATAACATCACATAATACCTTATCTTTGTAGCCTCTAACAATGGAAAATGAAATCAAGCATTGTTCAATTACCTTAGTGTCGCTAACTTTCTTTATCCAGCCAATATAGTATGGAGATAGATGCTTTGTCGTCGATAACTTGAGCTTGTCCACGACCATCTTGGATACTATGTTCTCGCTACTCCCACCATTGATGATAATGTTCGCTTCCCCAAGTGTAGGGTTGCGATGTAGTAATAATCTCGGTAAGACCGAGGTTGATCCACAGGGAAGGAAGTAAACAATTCCAACTATCCTAATAACTGGAATCTAAGAAGGGTTTAGGAAATCAATTGTTGAACATGAAATAGAAAATCTGATAATGAAAAGATAACTAGAGCATCAAGGATCCACTTATAGCTCTCTTTAGATGCATAATTCGCTATGGTTTCACACTTTCTCAACTAGAATCGAAATTAAGATCTATCTAGTCGGATGATAGAACAATTAAACCAACAATCTGCCATATGTAAGATCAATGTATATGATTCACTCAATGCAAGCTAGGATGAGCATGCTCAATTGCATAGGTCAGTCCCAATTCCAATAGAATAAGTTCACAATCATGACCATCATTAAGTCCTGTCACAAGACAAAGCTAGATCATGATTTGAACTTGATTCAAATCACATACATAGTCTCAAACATACTTCAGAAATTCATAAAAGTAGAACTTTGGTAGGAAGTTCCCACATGAATATCATAGTACTAGAGCGTACTCCAATTCCTCGGATCATACAGGTCTAGACTAACACACAACAATTAAGAACTCAAGTAATTCTTCCAAACATCCATGAGTCATCATAAGAGACTAAGAAAAACTACTTTATTACTTGAATTAAACTTCAAACCATTGTTCTTAAACATGAAATCCAACTTGAAACTAATAAAACGAATTAAACAATCTAAGAAAACTATAAGGTTCACCTCTTAGCTCTAGCTAAGAGATTAGATAATGAAAAGCATATTAAAAATAAAACTAGAACTAAGAAAAAGAAGAAAAACTAGCTGGAGGAGGCTAGGAAGCCTCCTATGACTTGAACTCCTTGCTCCCCACGTCCTTGGTTGCCCTGGAATAGAAGAGAGCACCTCCTTTTATAATACAGCAAGAGTACCGCAACGTAACAGATTTTGTTTAGCTTCGTACGACTTAACCAATGGTCGAATTGCCTTCAAATTTGATTTGTAGCTTCCTTGTAATGTGATCTTACTCATAGATGATTTAGATTTCCAAGATTATCTTCTGAATGGGCCCACCAATTAGATCACCGACCGCCTCTCAAAATCATGCACTTCGGGTACCTTCAGAACCAATCATCTTGCTTTCAACGCTCCGGAGTGTACAGATGTCGGATTGATCCCAAATTTTGAAAATTGGTAGAAAACTTCCTCCTCTACATGATAAAAGGATTAGATTGTCCAAAAAAAATCCCAGAATGTGGTCCAAAAAGTAGAACACTTAGGGCTTTTATAAACTCTACGCAGTTGAATCTTTCTGGATGGTCTATCTTTCTTCAACCGGTACGATCAAATCACACATCCTTTTGATCTGAAACTTTGTGGTTATTCATATATAGATGTGGTCTAAAAGATGGTCTAAGTATATTCTTCATATCATCAATGATGGGCCACCTGGACCGGCCCAGAGTGGAGTAGGTGGAATTTGAAACTTTCTGGACAGTTTGTATTGTTTTGGCTACCACGATCAATCCATAGCTCCGATCGACACGAAACCACTTGGGTTAGTTCGGTGTCGAGATCCTCTTAGACATGGATGTGTTGGATTTTCAAATATCATTAAGATGAGCCCAAAAAAGTGGTCCAAAAAACTAGAAACGGGAATGGCCTGCTGTCTGCAATATGTAATCTGGAATTTGCATGGCCGACTGGTCAAGACCGGTCGGACAGGGCTGGCCGACCGGTCTAGATCTGTCTAGTTTGGTCCAGCAGCTTCTGTATGGAGAAGAATTGTTGGCCGACCGGTCTTGACCGGTCGGGGCCTGTTTGGCCGACCGGTCTTGACCTGGTCGGACCACCTTTTGGGGCTCCTTTTTCTTTCCTTTCTTCTTTCTCTTCTTTCATTTCTTCTTCCCTCTTTTGTTCTTCCTTTCCTTTGATCTTCAAGGTATTTAAGAAGGGTCTCAAAGCATCCGAAAGATGAAGTCTCTCTTTCATTCCTACAACCACAAAACTATGCATTAGATTAGCCTTTAAATCATGAAAATCATGCATAATGAGTGATGAATTGGGGTTAGAATATGCATAATTAAGAGCTCAACAGATAACATTGTAAAATTTTCCATTCACAGTGCATCGGGTGTGGAAGATGTTATGGCGTTGGGGGTGGGATCCTACCCTTGGAGTATAACAAAGACGTCTCACCACCAGGGATTCCCCATGGTCTTGCTCAATTACATCAACCTCCTCTTCATATTCTTCATCGGCTTGGTGATCATTGCCCTCTTCGGGCTCTTCTTCAGCGAACTCTCCTTCATTCATGGCCAAATTGGCCACCGGTCGATTCGGGCATGTATTGGATAAGTGACCAGGTTGGCCACATCTACAGCAATGATTGGGTCGAGGTCATGCATAAGGATTTGGGGTTTGACTTGACCCAACTGTGGGTGTTGCATTGCATTTCGATTTTTGCGTTCCGACTCCTGCTCCTCGAGTTGCAATTGTAGGAGGCGGTTGGGCTCGTTCTCCAATAAGTCCTTTTCCTTTGGTTTGAGGCACCTCTTGTTCCACTGTGATAGTAGTTGCTCGGGATGGAGGATATGTTCGCGTAGGAACTCTTGTAAGCCGAGTTTCAACATGATTGGCGGCTTGTAGTGCATCCCCTATGGTCCATATCTGTTGCATATGTACTTGATCACGTATATTGAGCCGTAAACCACCAATAAACCTGGCAATCCTCTAGGCCTCTGTCTCAGTCAAGTCGTTACGAGAGGCTAGCCAATGGAATTCAGCGGCATACTCTTCAATGGTACGGTTGCCCTGACGGCAATCCTGATACTTCTGGAATAGTATCTGCTCATAATCACGAGGACGGAAACGCTCCCTAATAAGTCTTCGCATTCGAGGCCATGATCGGATGGGTAATTTATTTTGTCGGGTGCGGGAGAGTTGTAATTGCTCACACCATGTCGAAGCACCCAATTTCAACTTGTATGTAACAAATTTAACTTTTCGATCTTCTGAGACTTCCATGTGATCAAAAAAAATTTCTACTTCTACTAACCAATCGAGGAATTCCTCAATTCTCAGCATACCATTAAAAGAAGGGAGTTCTCCCTTACCTCAATATCGATAATCATCACGATCCTCACGATAAAAACCACGTGCCTGAGGCCGTCCAAGGATCTCTTCGATTTCATCATCGCTGCCACCCGAGATGCATAACCATGCTATCGAATAGGGGTCAGAAGGGCCAGACGATTCGCTGGATTACCCCCAACAGCCATAGCGGGTGGTTGAGTAACCGCTGGAACTTGCTGCGGTGTTAATGCTAGCCACGAGTTGATTAATGGACTCCCGCAACCCTTGCATTGAAGTCTCCATCGATCTTTGGAGAAGCTCTATCTTCTTTGCTAGAAACGCAACTCCCTGATCATCGTCAGCGGAGTTGTTGCCTCAATTGTCGGTAGAAGCTATCACCAGAGGGAAAGCCTCACTTTGATACTAACTTGGCACAGCCGTAGGCGGGACGAGATTAAGCACCGTCTCTCTCGTAGGATAACTAATCCGAATCCACGGATCAATCGAACAACAGTTCGATCTTCCTTGGTTGCTCAATGGGCAACTTGAAAAACACAAGCCAAACAGAGATAAACTCAAAGATAATTGTATTAAAATTGCATAATGTGTCTAATAACTAAAATTAAAACCATATTTATAATCTCTAAGTCCTAACCCTTGTAGCCTAGGTGTCCTAGTTACATTAGGAAAATGAAATAAGCAAAGAAAAGCGTAAGAAATTCAAAATTAGAAAGTTCACGGATTTCGCAGTATACTGACCGTCCGGCCGGCCAAGGGTCCTGTCGGTCGGACTTTAGTGTAAAAAAAGTCCAGAGAGTTTTGACTCTCTCTGGAAGGGGTCCGACCTAGTCAGCCTAACCGGTCGGGATAGGTCAGACTAAATGGTCCGGCCGGCCAGGTCGGATTGGACAAAAACAGTCTAGAGAGTTCTGGGCTTTTGGGCTCCTGGGGTTCAGCCGGTGGGGCAGGGGTCTAGCCGGTCGGCTGGAGGATCCGGCCGGTCGATTGGAGCAAATTTAGCGCCTTCTTCGGGGTCTTGGGCCCGTGTTTGGTGACTTCCGTTGATTCTCTTGTGCGGTCAATCTTGAACATATAGAGGTCAGCTTCACCCTCAACATTAGAAGGCAAGTTCGGTTCGACCGATTGAGGCCACTATTGCTGTTAGAACTAGAAAAAAAAATGCTCAAATGCAACTTTCTTGTGTTTTGTTGTTCTAGGGGTTCTGAATAATAGAAACATTCATAGACTAATTACAAGCATTCAAAAAAATACACAAGAGAAGAGATATCGCAAGGCTGAATTTTATTCAGAGATTTTGAGATCTTGTACATTCCAGGCCGTGATCTGGCATGAGTCCTTAATTACATCGAATGATCGATGATCCTTGATTAAAAGACAGAAGACTAGTCAGCAGGGACTATGGTCTCAGAGTTCGTGGTCGTAGAGACCTGTATTTTATGTGGTCAAAGAGACCTATATTTGACATGGTCGAAGAGACCTTGTATTTGTTGTGTTTTGTTATGGACTGATCCATCTTTGTACGAGTCAGATATCTATGTCTCATGTTTTGACCGGAGATCCGGGCTGAGACTGTCAAGGTTTTTAACCAAGAGGTACGACTCTGGGCCTATGCCCTGTCGTTTCTGACGAGTGACCGCGGTAAGACCGAATTTGCAGTTATATAGTACCTGAGCAGCTCAACCAACGGATGCCGTTTGAATAGGTAGGGCATCGACTATTCTTGAAGTGTCAGTCCTTTAACAAATTCCATGCAATAGTTTAGAACTCTCTTGGTATGGTTTATTGTGTTAACCATAGTCCCATTTGCTTAGTCCGGACCTGAATCCAGGATCATATTATGATAGTATATGTAACGATGATACATTGGTATGATTCTGGGCACTGACGGCCTCTTTTCGAGAGATTACTTCGTTCATCGCATTGAATCGTATCGGACTTCGAAGGCTTGCAATCCACTCATTAGGTAGGGCGAATGAGTTATTTGACTGCTCCATTGCATTCGGAATGCTCGAAATACCCAAAATAGGCCCAAACAGGGGTCCGAAAACGTCATAAAATGAAGATTTAAAGGATGCTGAAGTGGACGTTCAGAGTGCTAATTTTTCTGATTCGGTGGCTTATTTTACTGATGCGCTAGGGCCAATGTGTCCAAAAATGACTGTTAACATGTTCGATTTTCCTGATCCGCTGGCCTATTTTTGTGATGCGCTGGGGCCAGTGCATCCAAAAATGACTTTGTTAAGGTGTGTATTTTTCTGATCCGCTGACCTATTTTTCTGATGAGTTGGGGCCAGTGCATCCAAAAATGACTTTGTTAGGATGTGTTTTTTTCTGATCCGTTGGCCTATTTTCGTGATGCGCTGGGGCCAGTGCGTCCGAAAATGACTTGTTTCATAAACAACTGATTTTCCTGATGCGCTGGACTCTTTTCCTTATGCGCTGGGGCCAGTGCGTCGATAAAACAAGTTAAGTTTAATTCAACATATTTTTATGATTCGCCACTATACTTGTACAATTTTAGATTATTTCTTCGCCGGACCTCCTGTTGTCGGAAGTGGGATTTCCGGTGATCGGAAAAGGTTTTCGTCGGTCGAAAAGAGGGTTTCGGCAAGGGATTCCGGTGGTTTCTCAAAATACCCAAGGGACACAACTCTCTTTCTCTCTAGATCCGTCCAAATGAACAGTAACAGAGGGGTATTTATACCCGAAAATATCGAAAGTCGGCCAATAGGAGGCTGCCACATATAGCGCGTCGAGAAAATAGATCGGCACGTCTTAAAATGCCTTGGTTTAAATGCTGAATTTTGGAATGCACTAGCTGTCAGTGCGTCCTGAAATTTCTGAATTTTGGATGTGCTGGACATTAGTGCGTCCTAAAATTCATTTCTGAAAACCATCTGAATTTCTCGATGCGCTGGATGAATTTATTGATGCGCTGAGGGTTAGTGCGTCATGAAATTCATTTCTAAAATGAATGAATTTCATGATGCACTGACCATGAATTTCTTGATGCGCCGACGTACTTATTTGGGATTATCTTATGAAAATGATAATTTGTGGGGCCCGCTTTGCAATGAATGCTGATGCACTGGCTGTGTTTGCTCGTTATTGAACTTACCCTCCCGATTTTGGAAGGTTTTGATCATAATGAACGGTGGGGCCCACTCCTGGGTCAACTTTCCATTTTTGGTAAGGTCTGGTGTGTATCACGATTTCTACCGAGACTGCTGACACACTGGCCGTAAATATAGTGATGTGATGGATTGTACACTTGGAACCCTTTTTTTTTTAGGAGCCTAACTTTTGGGACCCCAATAATTGCCTTATGCAGTTTTGCGTAAGTGTGGGTATTTAAGTTTGTTTTCTAATTAGGGCTTAATAAGATGATTCTTATGAGTTTCCTCTTCAAGGGCAAGGGTTTTCGCAAGGTGAGATAAGGATTCCGAAACTTGTAAGGGCTTGGGAAGGAGCTCTCACGGGGTGCACATCGAAAGTGGAGATCGAGTACATCTATAATCGAAGAAGGTAAGTGGTGTAACTTTAAGGCTTTTAGTTATAGTGGATTTCTGTCACTTTGTGCCGTAGGTTTTTTTTCACAAGGGTTTTTCACGTAAAATATTGTGTCTATTATGATTGCTTGCTTATTGCTTAGGTTATTCTATTATATATTGTTATTGTTCCATCTTCCATCTTCCTTAACGTCTTTCCACAACGTGCATAGTTCAACAGTTGATGTTAGATTTGAATCTCTACCACCTATGGTTGATTCAAGTTTTTAGGGGGGGGGGGGCTCTCACCATCCATTGCCATAGGTGAAGATCCTATGTGGGATGTGCTTTTATCCACCCCGTGCATCAATTTCCCTAGCTTATTTTAGGACATAAGACTAAAACTGAAGTATATCCAAAGCTCAAGTGAACCACACCATGGGAAATGGTGACCATTGAAAACTTCCAGGCAGCCACGGAAGTTTTGGATCAATCTCATATTTGTGTTTTCATCCAAGTCCCTATGACCTTATGATCTGGTGGGATGGCAAATAAACATCAGTGTAGGACTAAGGAAGGTTTCAACGGTGGACGTGATTATTCCCACTGTTTTTTTTGTGGTGTGGTCCACTTGAGGTTTGCTTATGCCTCAATTTTAGGTTCATGCTCTAAAATGAGCCCGAAAAATAGATGGACACCATGGATAAAGCATCTACATCATGGTGGGAATTCGGATTGCGTACCGACTTACTCAGCAGGCTTTCATCATACTGAGTAAACTCTGTTGGGCCTTGTGAATGTATGTAGTTTATCCACGCCGTCCATCCATTGTTCCAGCTAATTTTAGTGTTTGAACCCAAGACTGAAAGCATATCCAAAGCTCAAGTGAAGCATACCACGGGGAACAATGGGAATAATGATTTCCACCATTGAAACCTTCCTAGGACACTGCAGTGATGTTTATTTATCAACGAAGCTGTTAATAAAACCACACAAACATGGATGAAGAGAAAAAAATATATATCATCTTGATCAAAAACTTCTGTGGGCCACAAGAATTTTTCAACAGTAGACATTCAATCCACACTATTTCCTGTGGCGTGCTCTACTTGAGCTTTGGACAGGGTTCATTTTTGGGATCAAGCCCTAAAATTATCTGTTAAAATGGATGGACGGATTGGATAAGATACACAAATCACGGTGGATCCCACAGAGTTTACTCAGTATGCAATCGGCTTCCGATGGTGGGTCCAACTAGAGTCTACACACGACCAGCTACTCACTTCCGAAAACCACGAACGTGGATTAGTTGTGACGCCGGATGCCAGCCAGGTGGGTGCGACCTGACTGTGGGACCACATGATGTATGCGTTGTTTAATCCACCCCATCGATTTGTTTTTCCAGCTTATTTTAGGGCATGGACCCCAAATCGAAGCAGAAACAAATATCAGGTGGACCCCACAGCACAGATTGAATTCCCACCGTTAAAAGCTTATGGCAAATAAACAATACGACGGACCTGAGGAAGTGTTTTTTAATGTGGGCGTTCATCGACCACTGTTTCATATGGTGTGGTCCACCTGAGTTTTGTATCTGCTTCATTTTTGGGCCATGCTCTAAAATAAGCTAGAATGGATGAACTTCATTGATACACAAAAATATACATCGAGGTGGGCCCACGGTCAGGATCGCACCCCCTCCCTGGATCCGGGCGTTGCATCTAATCCGCATCTGAAATCCACATCCAATACAAACTCTATGCACCAAGAGTCCAGATACCCTCCGTACTGCTCGCACAACACCTTACCTGCCAAAAAGTCAGGTCGGGCCCACCTTGATTTGCATATGACCCATGCTAGGCCAAGGCCCAAGATTTCAACAGTGGTGTCATTATCACTGCTGCTTCCTGAGGTGTGGTCCACTTTCATTTTTTAGCCTCATACCCAATGATGGACGGCATGGATAAAAGCCCCTTAGAGCCCCGCGTGGAACCGGCCGCGGATTGCGTCCAAAGCAAGCTGTGGAGGGTCCCACCCTGATGTATCTGTCTATCTACTCCGTCCATTCCTTTTCTAAGATCCTTTTAAGGCATAAGAACAAGAATGAGTAAGATCCAACAATCAGGTCGGCCACACCAGAGATGACCCTTACATTTAATGCAGCCGAGCTCAGTATTTTGGTGTGGCCGACCTCAGCGTTGGATCTGCCTCATTCTTGGTCTCATGTGGTTGGCCTGATCTTATACGGGGAATGGACGGAGTGGATAAACAGATACAGCAAGGTGGACCCTTCCACAGCTCGGTAATGAGTTTGGACGCAATCCACGCCCGGTGGAACCAATCCGTCCAGGTGGGGGCAGGATGCCGCTTCCTTCTCCGGTCTTTTAGAGTCCTTCTGGAAGAATGAGGTTACGGTTAGCTCCCGTCTCTTGCGAACTACTGGGACGGTACCACACACCCACCTCAGATTTTTACAGGGCCATCCTGATGTGCATGTGAAATCCACTCCATCCATCAGGTGCGAATTCACATATTACTCCTTAGTCCCATAAATCAGGTTAGTCTGTAATTCATGTGGGCCACACAAAGGGAAACAGTACGGACGGAGATTTCCTTTCGTAAACATTATTTCAAATTGTATGGCTCACCTGAATCACAGAACCAGCATAATTTCCGGTTCTTGGATATAACATGAGCAATCACGTCTGTTGGTTGCAGTGGATTTCAAATACACCACATAATAGTGGGGCCCACTCGAGCCAATCCCCCTTTACTCGGAGGTGAGTCATCCAGCGTCGAGCAGTTCGCAAGACCGTTAAGAGTACTGAGTTATATATATATAGACATAAGGATGAAATCTTTCTCTAAACCTCCACCATCGAAAGATGGAAGAAAGATTAGGAATAAATAGAGTAAGAGAGGAGCGATTCGATAGAGGTTATCCACCTGGCTATAGATTCTGCCCTACTGATCTTGAGCTCATCTATCATTATCTTTTGAAGAAAAATCTAGGCCATCCTCTCCCACCTAATATCATCGGTGAAGTAGAGTTCTACAGTTACAGTCCAGATGAGCTTGTAAGTATATATCACACCATGCATGGGACAGAGAGAGATACAGGTACGTATCAAGTCGGTTCTTCGTTGATGGTGCATGCATCTGTTTTCTTTCTTTCATCTTTTTTTATTCTAGTGCACTAATTTTCAAGAGAACTCATAAGCACTTTTTGAGAACTTATTTCATATAATATGATAAAAATTTGAACTCAACGCTCCAAGAAACTCCTAGGGCTTAACTTTTACCTTAATCTAAAACCTTAGTGCACTATAGATAAAGGAAACAGTTTCCTCCCTTGATTTGGCTCTCTTTTTGCAAAGATGGCCCACTAAACTTTTGAATAATGGTAAAAGTGGAGAGCAGATTAGGTACTGCTTAAGCCTATGCAAAGTTTGGGACAGGCTGAATATACTATGACGTTTGCATATGGGAGGAGAATAGGTTGTCAAAAGAGACCTGCCACATCAGCAAGTCTGACACAATCCTGTCACGTCTGCTCTCCACCAATACCCACATGTCATGTATAGCTTGTCCCGACGTCTGCACTGGCCCAGTAGTACCTAATATGCATCTGCCAAAAGTTGGGGCCCGAGAGTTTCCTGCAATATTGCATCACCTGTTTATACAACACCATCTACAGTGGTTTGCAAAATCCACTCGGTTAATTAGGTTCATTCATCATGCTAGCGTACAAGTGAAAAATCAGCCAGATTCATAACTCAGGTTGGCCACACCACAAGAAACAATGGGAATAGGATGCCAACCATATGTTCATGTGTGTGGGTCCACCATAGTTCTATTCTTTCATCAAACCCGTTCATCAGGTGTGACTTGCCAGGATGAAGGGAAGATAAGAAAAATAAGCATTATCTAAAATACAAGCGGGCTACACGTGATGAAAATAGAGGTTTTAGGTGCAATTTTACATTGTCGCTGCCAGTGTAGCCATATTATTGTTGTTATTATTATTATTATTTTGTAATATTTTTTGTATGTACGGTGTACATAAGAAAGGAAGCGGATTGCGTACTGAGCGTGCGGAGTAAACTCTGTGGGGCCCACAGTGATTTATGTATTTTATCCACTCCGTTCATCTATCTTAACAGAAAATTTTAGGTATGGTGCCAAAAAATGAAGCATATCAAAATCTTAAGTGGACCACACCACAAGAAAAGTGTGAACTGAATGTCTACCATTGAAAAATTCTCGGAGGACATAGAAGTTTTGGATCAAGCTGATATTTGTTTTTTCCCTTCATCCATATCCATGTGATCTTATGAACAGGTTGGATGACAAATAACCATCACTATACGGCTTGGGAAGGTTTCAACGGTGGAAATCATTATTCCCACTGTTTCCAGTGGCATGGTCCACTTGTGATTTGGATATGCTTAAATTTTGGGCTCAACCACTAAAATAAGCTGAAAAAATATATGGACGGAATAGATAAAGCATATACATTCTAGGCGGGCCAAATGAGTTTACTCTGCACGATAAGAGCAATCCGATTCCCATGAGAAGGTAGTTGAAATTTGGTGAGATCATAGGTGTTAAAGGCGGACGCGGATTCCATGCGAAAGCCTTGTGCAGTAAGCACTGCACTGGTAACCTAGGTAGGGCCCACTTTTGTGTTTTTGAGAATCCACTCCGTCCATTCATTTTGTGAGATTATTTTATGACTTAATACCAAAAATTTACCGGATCCAAAGCTCAAGTGGGCTTCACTAAATGAAAATGTGGGTAGGGAAATTCTCACATGATGTTTATATGCCATAATACCGAACTTATTCCGGCTCAAATTTTTTATATAATATCCTAAAATGATTTCACAAAGCGGATGGACGGTGTGGATTTCTCAAAGTGGGCCCTACCTAGGCTCCAAGACCCCTTTGTTGAAACCCACAAAACCACATATTGTTTGTGCCGAAGGCCCATGATTTATGTGTGGAACTTCCCCTTCCCTACCATGATTTTATCTTTTAAATCTACACCGTCCATTAATTTTTCCAGATCATGCAAGAGTATGAGACAAAAAATGTGGCACATCCAAAGCTCGAGTAGACTACACCACAGAAAGTAGTGGGGATTGAACGGCTATTGTTGAAGCCTTCCTAGGGTCCACCATAAGGTTTATTGGCCATCTAATCTCTTCATTAGGTCACACGGACCTGGATGAAGTTAAAAAACAAATATCATCTTGATCAGAACTTCTATGGCCTAAAAAGGTCTCAATCGGTGGGCTCCAATTCCCACTGTTTCTTGTAATGTGGCCCATTAGTACCTTAAATCTGCCTCTGATTTTGTCTCATGTCCTAAATTGATATCCAAAATTGTATGGACGGTGTGGATCCGACACATATATATCATGATCGGGCACACGGAAGTCTCACACGTAAACGATTCCCCTTTTCTTCTCACCACCCTGCGCCAGCAGCAACGGAGTTTCATGACGTGTGGAATTTATGTGATCGCACGATGGTATATTTCTTCAATCCACACCGTTCATCCGTTTTTTAAGATCAATCTAGTACATTATCCCAAAACACAGTTAGATTCAACGCTCAAGTAGACCGCACCACAGTAAACAGTATAATTGACACCTGCTGTTGAAAATTTCTTGAGGCCGCAGAACGCTCTAATCAATCTGATATTTGTTTTTTCCCTTAATCTAGGTCTGCATGACCTTATCAACAGATTAGATGGCAAAGAAAACTCACGGTTGGCTATAGGAAGGTTTCAATGGTATTTCATTTAATCTCCACTACTTCTTTGGTGTGGTCCACCTGAGCTTTAGATGTTCCTCCCGTTTTGGGCTCATGTTCTACAATGATCTTCAGAAATTGATTGACGTTGTGGATCTAACAAATAAATCATGAAAAGGCCTAAGAAGTTTCACATAGTTAATAGTTGTAGTGTATTCCTCTCAACCTGGAGAGAGAAAATCGGCCCGAAATCGGCCTGTTTTGTGGGTAACTGACTAGGTATTACTCAGGTAATACCAAAAGTCGGTTTTACCCTTACTATGGGCCCACCTTGATGATATGTTGTATATCCATGTCGGTCTATCCTTTTTTCCGTCCATTTTACCGTCCATTTTATTATGTGATCCAAAAAATTAAGCAGATCCAAATTTCTCAGTGAACCATACCACATGAAACAGTGCTGATTGGACATCTACCATTAAAAAATTAAGCAGATCCAAATTTCTCAGGTGGACCATACCACATGAAACCGTGCTGATTTAACATCTACCATTAAAAATTTCCCAGGGCCCACTTCAAGCATATACGTATAATTTATTTGCCATCCAACCCGTTGATAATGTCAAAAAGACCTGCTTGATCAAAAAGTTGTGGCATACAAAAAGCTTTAAATTGTCATTAATTTACTACTTTTTCTACTGGTTTAGGCTAACCTGATATTTGAATCTGGTTAATATTTGTTATAAAATCCTAAAATGATATGAAAAAATGGATGGACGGCGTGGATATGTAAAAATAATCATCAAGGTGGGCCCCACACAGTAAGAGTAACACCTACTAACTTTTTACCCACCTGAATCGCAGATGTGCATGATGTTTAGGGGGCCAAGGCTAAATTTTAACGTGGCATCTAATGGTTGGAGTTGGAGTGGATTTCATATAAATATCAATGTGGGCCTTGTAAAAATTATCAAGTTGCACGTCTTTCTCTCAACCGTTTCTTTGGTGTGGCCCACTTGAATCACAGGGTGCGTGTTAAGTGGGTCCCATGCTGATTATGAATGGCTCATGGCCCAAAAAATATCCGTCCTAGTAAAATCCTAACCTTCCAATTACTGCCCTGCCATAGTGACCTTTCAATCACACATACATCTTGGTGGGGCCCACTTGAATAAACTGAAAACCGGTTTTGGCACCATGCATTTGAGGAGAAGTGAGGAGAAACCGGTTGCTTTATTCTATTTGGCACCATAGATTTGATGAGAAGTGGATTTGAGAGGAATCCACCAGAAATAAAAAAAGGCACTTTTACCTCTTTTTCAAATCCTCTAAAAAAGGTGGGATTTGAGGAGAAATCCTCCCCATAGTGGGACCCAACATGATGTGTCCCTAAATATGGGACCCAACATGATGTATATTGTCCATCCTACTTGTCGATAAGGTCACAAAGGCCTGGATGAAGGGACCACACAAATATCAGTTTAATCCAAAACTTGTGTGCATCATAAAGGTCTCACTCTCCACTTTTTCTTGTTTTATGGTCCACTTCAGATGTGGATCTGCTTTATTTTTTGGATCCTGGCATAAAATGATCTGTATAAATGGATGAACGACATGGATTTAAAAATCGAGGCTAATACGGTGGGCATATGGTGGGATTAAAATTTACACCATCCATTCCCTCATGTCTGATTTCTCTCCAAATCTTGGCTGCCAAACAGAGAATCTGGAATTGATAAGAATTGGAGTTGATGAGAATTCATATCATGGAATCCACTTCTCCTCACTTCTCCTCAAATCCATGATGATCATACAATTTCGGTCCTTAAATCATTCTATTTCAATGATCTAGTATGGTCATTTAGATATTGGCATCGGGCACTACTGTTTATTCCACAATTGGGACACGCATAAAAGATCAAGACCGTTCATTTGCTGAGCATGCTGTGGACGTGGCCTAAACCAAAAATCATTTCATTCAGGTGATTGTAGTCTGTAGACATTGATTGGAAGACCTCCAAATGAGCAGTTAGAAAAATGTCCAACTGAGTGCGTCAATATTTCAATGGAAAAACCCTTCTCATTGGTGGCTAGAATCATTCAATCATTTTAAGATGCTCACCTTTTAATGGTATGAATGGATTCAAAAACATATGAACCCTCCGGATCTGATCAATTGTTTGACTTGTGGTTTATGGCCGGTCCGTGTCAGGACCCAGAAGATGAATGGTTCGGATCTCATACAAATTAATGTGCCCTCCTCTTTTTGTCTGCTTTGGGTCTCCAAAAATAATTCTCCAACCACAACCTTTAGTAAGGATTGTTGAGCAATGCCATTCTTTTGGCATGTGGCCCACCTGTCTCCATACTCGACAATGCACGGTAACTAGTTCCTTCCCTTGTTCTCATGATTAATAGTTTTCAAACTCAGTGACTTGAGACTCACTGAATCAATTCAACTGGGAAAGATTTCGAGCTGAGTCTATGGGAAACTCACCCAGCTCCTCCATAAAAGGAGCTCTGTGCATCTTTTATTATACAATGCAACATAATATTTTTAATTTTTTTAATTTGCAATTATTTTTAACTTTAATCATTACACGTCAAGTCGAAAAAAATTAAAAAGACCCAGTCAAGTCTTGGAGTCAACTCGACCCGACTAAGCATCGAGTTGAGTCAAATTTTGAGCTTTGAAGTATTATTAATATCAATATTATATTTATATGTTTGAATTTCTAAACTTTCATTAGTCCAAGAACATCCTCTAATCACCTTATTAGTGAGAAATTAGAAATATGAATTTGGTCATTTGTTTCAACGTGCAGATTACTCGTCGAGAAAAAAGAAAGAATGCTACTTCTTTACCTCTAGAGATAGAAAATACAAGAATGGACAACGTCCGGCACGGAAGGCCGGAAATGGTTACTGGAAAGCTACAGGTGCAGATCATGTCATCACTGATGAGAATGGCTCTGATACTGGTTGGGTTAAGAAATCATTGGTTTACTACAAAGGAGCTTACAAGGTTGGGAGTAAAACTAATTGGATCTTGCATGAATATCGATTGAAAGAAACAGAAGAAACCAAAACCGTGGCTAGAAGTGATGGCAACATGAGAGTGAGCCTCCTTTTTTTTCTTTTCTTTTTTTCCTTGATGGAATTTCAATTGATTATTATTTAGTGTCTCACACGTCTCATGTGTGATTCACATGAGTATAAGCTCTTGTAAACACATGAATATTGTTGTAATCATCTTTTATGTATAATGCAATCTTACTTTGATACCATGAAATGTTTTTATTTTGAAAAAATTGAGTACAGCTCAATGAATAGTTGCATTATATATCAAAGCATGTGATTACAAAGATATCCTTGTGTTTACATGAGTTTACACACACATGTGAATCACACATGAAACATGTGTGAGATACCCCCATAAACTTATTTTTACCTACAATGATGATCTAGGTGGCCCACAGTGATAAGGGTGGACCATTATAGAATGTAGGTGTCACGGTAAAAATGGGCCTTTTGGTATGTAAAAATGTAAAGACTGTAATTTTCTTTACCTATTTACTATATATGTGTATTTTTTTTTATTTGTCATGCAACGCACTCACCTGTTAGTTGCACAACACACCCACACAGTTAGTCACATGATGCACCCACCCACCAGCGGGTTAGTGTGTCTCCTTAGCACTCGAACCTGAGACCTGCTGTTGAAATACCTAAGTGTCTTCTAGCTGGACTAGCAAGCTAGACACAACTTTATATGTGTATTTAACTCTCATCTTTTGTGCTATAGTTCTTTTTTTGACCAAACACCCTGAAAAGATAATGATGCCTTGTTTACTTTGAATTACAGTGAAAATTGGAAAACCAAATGCGCCATAAAAAACAATTTATGTTGAGTTGTTTTACTAATTATTTCGTTTGTGTTTTTCTATTTGTGTTTTCTGTTCAGTTGGATGGTTGGGTTCTATGTAGGATGTACGAAAAGGTTGACAAGAAGGGAAAGAAAGATGGAAATGACAGCAATCCCAACGAAGTGGAAGATGAAGAAACAAATGAAATAATTTCTAATGAAGCGCAAGATGGAGCAAATCCAACTAATTCTAACGATGATGATATCGAGGAATGGGAGCAATGGATAAACTTCGTAGACTTCGAAGGAGTAAAGGGAGCAATTTGTACTGAAGATGGAGGTGAACATAAGAAAAGCGAGGCGGGTTTGACGACAGCTGGTGTTAACCATGTTTCGGCTACAGAAAGTCGTAGTTACCCACCTGGGTTTCTTGTACCACATTATCTACCATTTGATCGCTATTCAGGTGGAGATGAGATCTCAGGTTACAAAGTCCACTCCTCCATCGAACCGCCTTCCCAAGATTTATCTGCTCTGGATCACCAGCCTGAATTGACCAATTCTCTAACTGAGTTGCAAGCACTTGGGAGCCATGAAATGAATCAACTTCCTCGAGGATTAGATGAGTGGGCCAGAAATGGCCTTTTCTGGACCTTCCAAACTGCATCGCCACAATTTCCAAAAGTTGAACGGCCGGACATTTAGGACCCATGGGGCCACATGGGAAAAAGCATAAATCGTAATAGATTTCCCTCTCTCTCTCTCTCTCTCAATGTCATGATTTATTTTTCAAACAGAGGCTAAGTAGGTTTGTTTGTTTGTTTGTTTTTTTTTGTTTTTTTTTTTTTATTATTATTTTTTTTAATGTATTTGGATTTTTCTTGGGTTTACTTCATGACCTATGGTATTAACTTTGATAGATTGTAATGGTGGAACCTACAAGAATGTGCCCAGTAAATTTGGTGGGGCCCATTGTTTTATGGGCACCACCATGGATGGGCCACACATTGAAAATCTTGTTAATGGAACAACCCGCCTTAATGGTTTAATCCGAGACAAAGGCTAAGTGGTGTGTGTGTGTGTGTGTTTTTTTTTTTTTGGATTTTCTTGGGTTTACTTCATGACCTATGGTATAACTTTGATAGAGTGGAACTGGTGGAACCTACAAGAATGTGCTCACTAAATTTGCTGGGGCTCGTGGTTTTTTTTATGGGTACCACTATGGTGTTGGAATTGGATGCCTCAAATCTTCTGTAACAAGGACTTGCGACCGGTCGGCTTGTTTCCTATTTGAGCCGGTCTCTTTCGCGGTTTTGCGCAAGAGGTTTCTAATTTTGGTTTTATGCTTATAAAAGAAGTGTAATGTGGAATTAGGAGTTTTTCCATTAGGGCTAAGTTCCCTATAGGGGATTGAAAAAGTTCTAGGGCAAGAGAAAAAGTATGTGAAAGCTTGGGGTTCTCTAGAATGAGGAAAAAGACGATGCTTGTTCGTCTCATGTGAGAATAAGTTTTGGGTAGCTTGGGATTTCTCTTATGGGGTTGGGATCTAGGTTTTGTTTCTTCTATCTCTTGTAACTTTTGATATCATAGTGGATTGCTCGTGAGGGGGTTTTTCTACGTTAAATTTAGATTGCCTTCTTGTGTGTGTTTAATTGTTGCTTGTGTGATTTTCCATAGAGCGAATGTTAGGAGGTAGATCAGAATCTGAGACGAGGTATCAATGGCATGAAGCATGAAGTTCAACTAGAGAAGGATTTCATGAAAAAAAAATATAAAAAGCGATCGGTATCTATAAAAAAAAAAGTAGAGTAGAAGAAGGTGGTCGGTCCACCAATATCTTACGGCACTGTAAAGTGGCAAAAGGGGCATTTGTGATGATGAAGGGCCGAAGGTGTGAAAATCTTTATAAGTTGATCGGGAGCACTATTCATGGTAAAGCTGCGGGATCGGCAACGGAATCCACAGTTGTTCATATGTGGCAAGTGCTAAAGGACCACATGAGAAGAGCAATGAGGATGAATGTACAAGGATAAAGTCGATGGAGGCCTAAAAAGCGAAGGGACTATGATGAAGATGAAGTAGAGAAGGAAGATGGTGCGTGGCAAGGTGTTGTATGAAGATTGGAGTCATGGTGGAGATTGTTGGAATCGGACGCCTCAAATCTTCTGTAACAAGGGCCTGCGGTCAGTTGGCCTGTTTCTTATTTGAGCCATTCTCTCGTGATTTTGCACAAGAGGTTTCTAATTTCAATTTTATGCTTATAAAGGGGTGTAATACGGAATTAGGAGTTTTTCCATTGGGGTCAGGTTTCCTAAAGGGGATTGAGAGAGTTCTATGGTAAGAGAAAAGGCCTGGGGAAAGCTTAGGGTTCTCTGGGATGAGGAAAAGGACAGGTACTTGTCCGTCTCAGGTGAGAATTAGCTTTGGGTAGCTTGGAATTTCTCTTATGGGGCTGGGATCCGGGTTTTGTCTCTTTTATCTCTTGTAACTTTTGATACTATAGTGGATTGTTCACTTTATGCCATGGTTTTTTTTCCCATGGGGGGGTTTTCCACATTAAATTCGGATTGCCTTCTTGTGTGTTTAATTGTTGCTTGTGTGATTGCCATGGTGGTTTGCTCATTTGATTCGTTTCCACTCCCAGTTTTCTCAATACATGGATGGGCCACACATTGAAAATATTGCAAATGGAACAACCCACCTTAATAGTTCAATGTGTGGCCTAGAAATAAACTGTCGAGAAGATACACAATGATTCATTTCAACTAAACAAAGTACTAAGTTTGGTGGTTATGATCTTCCGAGTATTCGAGATTCTAAGGCTTACACTTTGGAAGCCAGTAGAGCAATGGTCTGGATTATCAAAACCATGGCTCAGTCCTATAAGTAAAAAACTAGCCCAGTTGTATAGGTTATCATTATACCATTGAAGACCTTCATTTAGCTAGGCATGATCTCTCCATCATGGGAGATTCAAGCTCAATGGGAAAAATTGGTTATAGGCCAAGCCCTGACCTAATCTACACTGATAATTAATAAGAGTACATATTTTCAATGTGAATATTCCTAATTCATCCGTTGATTAAGTGGGCCAAATTGCATAAAGAAATTGTGGATAGCGGATTGCACGCCGGCCCCTGTGCTTTTGGCTTGGTTTCGTTTTGTCTGTTTACAATGATTGGCTTCGCTTGCCTTGTTGTGCAAAACTTTTCCTAAGGTCTGCAAAATAGCGTCCCCGAACTCTTAGTGTTTGCGGGAGTCACCACTAGCTGAAAAGAGGCCTTAGAATCCACGATCGGTCAGAACCTTTGAAACTACCTAAAGGACTAGGGTATTTCAAACAACCCTTGGTCCTTAAATGACTCCAAGTTTGATAAGTTTGGTCTGTGTCATAAATTCTGGGTAAGGGCTGCAGTTACGAAATAGGAAGGTGTTAGGTACCTCCTTATCGCTCGTGCAACGCACTGTTTATACTTTGCAAGGCTTAACGATTTAAGGGGAGATTTTGAATAGTGTTTAAACCTGCAGGGTTAGGCCATACTTCGCAGGATTTTTAGGACCTGGGTAGGCAAAATAACAAGATACAGTAGAAATGGCAAGATCATAGGGTTAGGCCAAATTGCACAGGCATTTTAAAACCCGAGTTGGCGAAACAGAAAAGAAGCAAGAGAAAAAAGTAAATCGTGAGTGGGTGCGAATGTTGGTATGTGTTTGGGAATGTGCTGAGTGGAATACAAATGACTCGTCGAGATGTGAGAAGAAGACGAAAATCAGACACTCTTCTCGAGGAAAAGAGATAATCAGACGTCCCTGAAGCTCCAACCCTACTCATGGATCTTATAGCTCTGACAGTGGCTTTTGGCTTGTTGGTTGAAAGAAACGAGGAGAAAAAGAGATGAAGGCAAACAACAACTGATCAGAGTGCCATGATTCCAGACTCCGTCAGATCGTCGGAAGCTTTGGAAGTAAACAAATAAGGCGGACTCTGGCCCGACATCTAGGCATTCGATTATGCCGTTGGAATCTCTAACATTGATTGGGTAGAGTCTCTACCTTAAGATTCTGGTGAATATCTCTTAGAATTATAGCTATTATTCTCTCCCACCTCTCCCTTATTTTTCTCTATGTTCCCCGGCTTGATCCAAGTTTAAATAGGCCCATGGCTTTTAGTATATTGCGTTGAATGAGAATGGGCCATGCATCGCGGCTTGGGATTGGTTCCTTGTTCAGCGTTAAGCCAGATGTAGTTACTAGGAATCCACATCCATTGATGCGGTTCCTAGGTGACCTCATATAGTAGGCTCAATACTGCATGCATGCAGGAAAAATTGCTTAGACCTAGGCTCCACCTTACCCAAACGAAAATTGATAAAATGCCTATTTTCAACGTGAATATATATTCCTAATCCATCCATTGATCAAGTGGGCCACCATGCATAAACAAACAGACACTTAAATGGGCGAAAATAAAAGGCTTACATTCAAAATACATGGGTTGCCTAATCGACACCAACATCGACATTCATGCGAAATCGAGTCGTACTGGGTTAGGCCGGGCTAAAATGAGTTCAGCCCAAGCCCATCTAAAAAATTGATAGGGCCATGCACCCTAGGAACAAGCTCCACCCATGGTCCGTGTTAATAGGTCCAAACGTCCACATCTAGCAAGGCCTAACTCATTTCCACCCTTATGAACCCCAAACACATCAACTCCTGTAAAATGAATGGGTCTACACTATTCTTTTGCCTCTTGAAGATCAGGCAAAATCTCAACCGTGTGTTGTTAAAAACACTGGGCCACCTGTAAACTGTCCTAGATACCTTTTTCTTTGGTTATAAATTGCTCCCTCCTTAATTAAATCGTTTTAGGTATCTACCGGCCTTAGTTTCATTGGAAAATTGGATAGTCGAATCAACTGATCTGGGCTGTTCTTTAGTTCCATCACAATTTCATGAGTTACCATGTAAAAAGTGGCAGTAAGAGAACAATCCTACCCATCAGATCCATAGAACATGAAATGGACGGTCAAGATCATTTACTAAAATAAGGCAAATTATGCGTGTTATATGTGGCTACAAAGACTCTATGGCTATAAAAGCAGGGCCAACTTATGGATGGTTCAGATCATCCAATCAGAGTGGTTTTTACGAGGAATTAGTTTCATGTCAAATTCAATTTTCACTAAACATCGTTTATCATTTTTGGTAAGCCCACGAGGGCACACGTGCCAATAGACACACGTGTGAGAATTGAGCTTTTCATCAGATGGGCCACACCATCTACATCTGCTTGCCTTAAAGTCCATTTATTTTGTAGATTGAGGCCCACCTGATGGACAGTTCAGATCTCACACACTCATGAAATTCTAGAAAGTGTGTTTGCGTGTGGATGCCTCTGGACGCTTCTGGACTAAAGAAAACGTATATCACTAAAGAGAGTATAGATCCTCAGTTTGCTTCCAAGCAAGCTTAGAGCCTTTTTATTGGTCCACATCCCACTACATGATGTCATGTGACCAGGTTGCATTGAGGATATGACAGGGTTGCAGATCTATGTGATGATATGGACCAATGAAAAAGCTCCAAGCAGGAAACCGGCTTGGAAGCCAGCAGAAGATCCGGACTCAAAAGGTTTGTTATTGGATCGGACTGATTTTCAGGCTGTGTGCAAACACATCATGGGGTCCCTGTTGGATGGGTTGGATGCCACACACACAACACGTGGGCCCCACACAATTAGCTGTTACAATATTGCACCATGACAACTAGCGGTCATGATGGTCTTCAAGCCGTTAGATCCCATCCACATATCAGGCTATCCCATTTTATAGAAGCCATGCGTAAATAATCATGAGATGATGAGCATGATCCTTCAGACCGCTGATTAATTTCTTCCTTCCTCTCATTGGTTTTCTGTAGCCCACCTGATGATCACGTCGCTTGATTTCTGAGGTATGCATGGCGTCTACTCAATGGAGATTTACTTTTGGCCACCCCCTCAATCTTGCACGGCCCAGATCTGATAACAAAGAGTAAGGAGAATGAAGTGGGCCACGTGAGATGCACGGCCCAGATCTTAGGTTTGGGACTGACATTTGTGTAGGCAATGACAACAACGAATGCGTTATCCTGACCATCTAAGCTGTTGCATGCAAATGGATTGGATAATTGTACATTTTGAAGGGCTAAAAGTACATGACTGAAAAAAGAAAATTGGAATCATCTGATGATCCTCATGATAAATGGTCCGGATTTATCTTGGGTAGTACGTACGGGACATTCCGTGATCAGTGAATCTTGACTGTCCAAATGACGGACCATAAATATAAGAATCTGAGTAACAGACTTCCATTTTGAATCTGGAGAGAAGGACAGGAATTAACGGCTAGGATTGTGTGCCTTTCTGTTTTATTCTACTGTGGATCATTAAAGGTGGGCCCATCGGATGGATGATCTAGAATCACTATTGTCATGACCATCGTAGATTGTCAACCAACCATGACCGTCTGAATCAACATAAAGGTCTAGCCACCTAGTGAGCCTGATTCTTTTCTAGGAAATCTTCATGGTGGGGTCCACTATTTGCATTGTAGATTATTATTATTATTATTATTTTAAATAAGAAGCGTGTTGGTAATAGAGATGGGAGAGCACTACAAGTAGGTGTACATCGTCACTATATGATCTCAGTTCTATGAGGACCAAATTGAAGGCAAGCGCAACTCATTGCACTCAGTGTGCACGCTTGGATTCTGTGTGCATTCTAATCTCACCATTTCAAGGTGAAACATAGTGGCAGGATTCTTCTACCTATCGGGATTTAAATTTTCAAAATACCAATTTAAAATTCGTATTAAGATTCCCACCACATCATTTATGGACGGTAGAAGATAAGTGTTGCATCTTATTTTTTCCTCTCTTGAAGGAGCCCGTCAAGACAAGGACACATGTCATAACATACATCAACTGAAGTAGCCGCCAAGCAATATTTACAACTAAAGGCCCATTTGATTTTTAAAATTATATATGAACTGATGTAAAAAAATCATAATTACTTTTAAATAATGTTTGAGAAAGAGAGAATTACCTTTATTAAATGCACCTAAAAAACCACACATAAATGCATGAAATAGACCGAGATTTGCTTAGTGGTTAAATATATGGGGCCCACCATCATATATAACTCTGATCCATGTTGTCCATCTATTTTACCATTTCATTTTAGGGGATGGCCTAGAAACTAATGCAGATTATAAGCTTAAGTGGACCACATCAGAGGAAACAAAGGGGATAATGACATACACCGTTCAAAATAGAAACCTTCTTAGGGTCCATAAAGTGGTGGGCCTGTCATCCAACCTGTTCATAACGTCACATATACATGGTTAAATATATGGGGCCCACCATCATATATATGTCTGATCCATGTTGTCCATCTATTTTACCATTTCATTTTAGGAGACGACCTAAAAACTAACGAAGATTATAAACTTAAGTGGACCACACCAGAGGAAACAAGGGGAATAATAACATAAATTGTTCAAAACCGAAACCTTCTTAGGGTCCATAGAGTGGTCGGCCTGTCATCCAACCTGTTCATGACGTCACATATACATGGATGAAGGATAAACACAAATTTCAGCTTAATCCAAACTTTATGTGGCCCACAATAAATTATCAATGATAAGCGTCTAATCCCCCTTATTTCCTCAGGTGCGGTCAACTTGAGGGTCAAGTTTACCTCACTTTTAAGATCATAACTTAAAATGAGTAGGTAAAACAGATGGATGAGGTAGATTAGACATATACATGTCAGTGGACCCCACAATTTTTAGTGCACCCATGGTTGCTTTTAACCTCACATTCCAAACACGCTTCAAGGGAAAGCAGATAGTGGTAATTGTCATTTCAAGGGAAAAAGTCTAATGTGAATTACCCATGTAAATAGTAAATGCTTCATTTACAATAATTTCACAAGATTGCAGAAAATCAAACAAGCACTAAAGGAGCGGCTGAGTGCAATTTGCAAAGGCCGAGCAATTAAGGACATTGACAAGAGGAACAACGACCGAGCGAGTGAGGACCTCGACTAGAGGTACATCAGTCAAGCAATTGAGGATGTCACCCAAAGGAGTTTGTAAATGGATACCTAATAAATGCCAAGGAAGGAGAAGAGACTAGAGGACTGGGGTAGTATTGAATGGCTACCATAACAGCTAGGCACATAATGCATCTAGATGGTTCTCTGCATCTAAGGTGAGCAAGAGACCAAAGGTTACTATAATTGTTCTACAAATGGCGCATTTAAATGATTCTCTGCATCCAAGGAAAGGAAAATACCAAAGGCTACAATAATTGTTGTACATGTGGCTCATCTTAATGGTTCTCTACCTCCAGGAGAACCTATAAATAGAAGGGGAAACCGACAGAGCAAAGGGTCTCACACCAACCAAATCAAATATATCTATCAATTATCTTAGCATAATCTCTTCCTTAGAGTAATTCTTAGCATAATCCTACCATAGGAATAGCGGCAATCCAGTAGCGGTAATCAAGTAGTTGTAATTCAAGTCAACGCTCATACGATGGATGTAATTAGTTATCTTAATACAAACAAGTTCTTCATTCAAAAGGGTGATTCGCAATCAATCTCTCCATCCGGTTGTAAGTATTTCCTTTTTGCTTGACCTTGTGTGTGTTTGAAAAGTCTTTTCTTGTGAAAGGTAAGAAGTAACTCATTTGAGGAGGACAATCCCCACCCTTCGATAATCGCCTAATCCCATTAAATCCATCTATTGTGAGTGGTTGAATAGGCAAATGATCTTCTTAGATATCAATCATATATTATCTCATTCGACGTATCTTCCTATCTTGGCGTTTGGGATCAAAGTTGATTCGGTTGTGACGAGTCGCACAAATCAATTTTGGCATGCCCGCGTATATCACCGCACGCACCCGAGAGTGTACTCGATCTGCCAAAAATTGAAAGAACATTTTTTGCATGCCTGGTGGGACTACAACTACTAGGTTGCCATAAATATTCATTATGCATGGGTCATGTAGCCAACATTTTTTTGCACGCCTGATGAGACTAGAGAAACTATTGCACCATATTTTTGGCACATAGGTATACATGTCAGGGTTGGATTGTGTAATTGATCAAACATGAGTCATAGAGTCACTCAAGTGATTAGGTCTAATGAGCCTGCAACATCGATTGTAGCTCCTCCAGCTGTGGACATCCATATGCAGCCAGCACCTGAACTTCTAAATCCTTTATCCGACCTGACCGTCAATCCTCCAAATTGGGATAGGGCATCCACATCACGGAATAACCTTCCTGATATGATATTGATCAGCCTACAGAATATGCAAATACGAATTCAGCATATTGTCAAGAAGGGGAGAACGCAAGCCGAGCTATCACTCATTAGGCTGACCAAGCTCAAATTGAACGTGAAAATTTTAATAGATTGATGGCCAACCAGACCGAGATCATAATTCGATTAATGACCCTTGTCGCTGAAAGAGCAAAAGCGGAACAAGTGGAACCTAAGCTGAATATTGAGGTCAACTCCATTGGAAACTTGGTTACAGTACCTCCAGCACCTTCCCCATAGTGTAATACTCATCTGGCTCCAATTCAAGAAATACAAAATGTTCTCATGCTAAGTTTAGGAGACCGAGGGAGTGTAAGAACTTCATTCTTAAAGGTAGAAATCAAGGAATGCATCGGGGGCAACCTTTTCGGGCGAATATTGAGGTCAACTTTGTGAGAAACTTGGTGTCGGTACTGCCAGTACCTTTCCCACAACAATTATCATCTTGCTCCGGTTTAGGAAATACGGAATGTTCTTATGCCTATTAAGTTTAGGCGACCAGAGTGGGAACACAAGAATTTCGTTCATGAAGGCAAAAATCAAGGAATACCTGATGGGCAACCTTTTCAGTTATTCTCTAGGAATTCGCCATGACATGGAGGACAAAACCAAATTGGTCTGGAACCGCATCAATGGTAGAACGACACCATGTGGATCACGAACAAACTCTGCAATGGGTTCAAGAAGTAGCAGGCCAGGTTTTCGGCCACATTACTATTACCTCGATCTACTATAAGCCTTATCCTGAATGGATTCACCGACAGTCTTCATTGTCATGGTCGAATTTGATGTTTTTCGACTAAGATAGCCGTCTTCGACCAAGATAGGCGACTTTGATATTTTTCAACCAAGATAGTCGATTTTAACCAAGATGGTTGACTTTGATGTTTTTCGACCATGACGGCTGATTTCAACCAAGATGGCTATCATAACCCCAGTTCATTCAGTCACTTCCATAAATTTAGTACAAAGTCACACATACAAATTTATCTCACAAAGGTGACAGTGGAAAACTAAATAGTGTTGAATAACTCATACGTGTTTGTATTCATCTACTGAGTATTGAATTTCGAAGACGAAATTCTTTTTAAGGGGGTTAGACTGTAACACCCCGTACTTTCAGTACCCGAGTATTACCATGAAGATCGGACCTAGTGTAAATACAAAAATGGTTTAGTTGAATATTCACCTTCATTTTATACTTAATATGACCACTAGGAGTAATCAATCGTTTAACTTTACTTGGATACTTCTAATTGTTGACTTAAAGCCATCGATTGGCAATTTAAAACAATACAGCCGTTAGACTTAAAATTGTTCCTTAGATCTTAATTTCAATAGTTGTTTAAGTGTGAGATGCGTCATCTAACCATTTATTGATTGTTAAAGAGAGTATTGATCATTCTAATAAATCCCTAAGATCTTTTGACCGTCAATACTCGAAATGGAGTTAATCTGACCATTAAATCTATGAAGACCGACATTTAAGAATCCAAATTCATTTAGTATGGCCCATTCAAGTCATGGATCTTCCCCATCTTTGATTATGGTCCTTGTAAGACCAGTCAAACCAAATGAACGGTATGGATTTCTTCACATGTCACTGTGGGCCCACATGTATCGAGAGTGTGTATTGGTGTGCGTATACCTGGTGCACAACGAACTAGCAGAGCTGGTTAGCGGGCGCCGTCCCGCATCATTTCTAAAAGAGGAGAGAAACTATCTCTCTTTCTATTGTTTCCAGCCCAAGCGGGCAGTCGAACGAACGGACGGACGCTATCCATGCTGGCTTGATTATGGCCCACCATCTGCGTGCGTTTGAAGAATCCAAACCGTTCATCTGGTTCGCACGTCAGCTAAAACCGAACCCTAAGTGGTGGTCCTCGCTGCCGTTCACAATATTGTGTGCAATACGGAGCGGAAGTCAGTCCATCAAAACTAAGTCTGTGTTTTCAGCAGCTAGAATACCTCCAGATTGTGATGCCTATGGCGCACATTTGGGCGATCTGAACCGTTCATACGGTCGAGCACAACGTGCTTTACCTAACTATGTTGGTCTTCGATGTTGGGGGCTATTAGATACAGGTAGAATTCGGTCCAAAACCATCTATTTTCCTTGCATTTTTCCAAAATGGGAATGCCAAGCTGGCAATCCGCGTGCTTCCATCTTCTTTCATCATAACTGTTCATAGAAACTGTAGAAACCCTCTTTTAGAGGAATCTCAACCCTCCATTGTGCTTCACACGAATTAGGGCTTCCCTATATAAGATCACTTTGATTTCTTTTTCTACCTTTTTCATTTTGGAAAACCACCCACTGTAGCTCCACTTAGAAACCCTAGATCTATTCAATCTCGGCCCTTCATCTTATCTTCATTTCAGAAGGTCAGGAGCTCATACCAACCATCAGATCTAGTTCCTCTCTCATCTTCGGAGGTGTTTCTTCAAGATCAGCTCGAATCATTCCAAACTGGAACCTGCCAAGGAAATGTCACCGAAGCTTTGTTTTAAGGCATCTGTAAGCTGTCGAAAATCCATCAAAACGTTCCAGAAGATTGAGATCAAAGAAATCCCCCTTCAATCCGCAAACTGTGGTGTTTGTCTTCTTCATCAGGTAGCTCAAATTTAGATCTGGTATGACCTCCATCTTCAAAAAATGATTCAGGCGTCGAATGTGTTATTTGATTCATGGTTGATCATCATCCAACCATTCAGATCTCTTCATTGATCAGCAGCCAAATCGATAGCTGAATCTATTCATGGGTACATCGATTTCAGGTGGTATTGATGGATCATGCCTGAGATCGATTTTTCCTCAGTTGTAGAATGTTGAAAAATCTCAAATTCCTTATGTTAAATCAGTAAGCTCTTGTATCAGTAGTAGAGTTTGATTGGTGTAATTCAACTCCTTCATTAAATCGAGTTTGACTCGGTTATATGATTGTGTAATAACTCATTAATCTCTGGGTTTGATTGAATTTTAGATGTGGTTTTCATCTGTTGGTCGTGTTCAAATCACCATTACCTCTTCTAAGTGATGGATGGGGTTTGATTGCTGGGTTGTTTTGGGCCAGCAGTTATAGCTGTGTTGGGAGGTGGTGATTGAGTTAGAGTTGGGGCATCGAGTTGAGTTCAGTCGGAATTCTTTTTGTGGGGCAGAATCAATAGCTAGGTGTGTTGATAATGGACTCCATTTTAATGTCTAGCTTAACCAAGGGTAGTAATAGAGTTAATCGAGGTTTACCGTGATCTAGTGTAAATTAACTTGTTCTACCTTAACTTGGAATCTATCTTTTCAATCAAATCAAATAATAGGTTGCCTTGTGGCAAGCCAACCTCTACTTTCCTGGATTAGGTTTTGATTAACATCAAATATTGAGTTTACTAATTAAAATTATTAATTATTTTAAGAGTGGGAGAGCTTTTTCTCAATTTCTCCTCCTCTCAGATTCCTTTTGTAAGAGAAATCCAAATTAGGTGAGGTTCTTCCTCTTCAAGCTTTCCATTCTTTTATTTACATATTTCTCTACTTTCCTTATTGCTTATGATAATTATTTTTGACATCTTATGACAATAATTGTCTATCTCACTGTTTATTTTCATTTCTTTTGTTTATAGGTTTCTCTACTTTCATTACTTGTTTACAATAATTGCTTTATTCATAGGAATGTTTATTCCTGAATAATCATCTCATGATAATTGTTTTGTGATCTTAATTGTTTATGGAATGATCTACATCTAAATTGTTCATTGTTGATGTGTTTTCGAGTAATTTGTGTTATGAATGAAAATGATAGATTTATATGTATTGGAATTGGAATTGGAATTACATTAGTGACTTAGATTATAATTTAGAGATCTTAGTTAATAAATAGGACTTGATGCCCATGTGGCTTTGTTTGGTAAGAACCTTCCTTGTTGGTGTCCATCAATAGACTTGTTTCTCAGGTGGCTTGGACGAAGAAGAGTATCATTGTATTGAAAACTTTGGATCACACACAAAATAGTAACGTTAATTGTCTAATTGTAGAGAATCATAAAATTTGTACTATAGTATATTTTGTTGGACGTCTCATGGGCCGGGGATGGTGTTATGGAATGTTATACCCGAGTCACCGGCCTATGCTGGGTTGCACACCCCCCATAGTAACCGTGGGCTTTTAATTGCTTGTTTTGCAAATTGGACTAATAAAAGCTGATTAATCATACATACATGGCATTTGAGGGTAATGTTAGTGACGAGCCACATTACTATCGGTTTGATGTGCATTGCATTGCGGGTAACATTGGTGACGAGCCATGTTACTGTCGGTTTGAAATTCGCCAACTGGATGTACATCCCCAGGCTGAAGAACATGTGCATGCACACATTCATGTAAACGATATTAAAGTTGGAATGTATGGATTAAATGTTATAATTTGTTGGTATTTGTAATATAAGTAAATTGTTACATTTGATTGTTTTAAATATCATTTCTTTTAAAATTGTATAAATTGCTTATTGTGCAATATATTATCATTAGTTGATCTTTACTTAACTGCTATCATGCCTAGTAATTTTGGAGGGTTTTTACTTCACTATGATAACGTTTTAATGCTGTCAAACTATATCAGGTGGTGCAGGTGACACTGGATGGGAGTTGGTGGGATCATGCAACTCTAGTGTAGTTTAGATACATTTATTTTTGTTATCTTTTAATTAATGTAAATTTTAAGACCTTTGATTTTTATAAGCTTTATAGGCACCACTTGTACTGTTTAATATATATTGGACGTTGCATGTCTTGATCTGCTTCTATTGCAATTTAAATAAAAAAATTATACTGTAAAGTGGATCTTTGAATGTTTACACTTGGGTTTTCAAAACTCAGGCTCAGCACCCGAGTAATGAAAATCGGGGCGTTACAATGACTGACTTTAATGTTTTTCCAACAAAACAATCGAGTTCGACCTAAATAACCCTCTTCGACCAAGATGGCCAAACTTGATGTTTTCGCCCAGTCAAATAGTCATACTTATTACATCACACATTAAGTCAACATCGCTTTTACCTTTTTTACCAAAGGTGAACCGACATGTGGTCAATGTTGCACCCTATTTTTCTACTTCTGGAGGAGCTAATCAAGAAGAGGATGTATGTCATAACATATGTCAGCTAAAGTAGCAACCGAGCGAGGTTTGAAACTAAAGGATCAGTCAAGTAAAATTTGCAATGGCTGAGCGACCGAGGACATTGACCAAATTAAGGAACAACGGCCGAGCAAGCGAGGACTTTGACCAGAGGTAAAACGGCCAAGCTGCTGAGGACATCGACCAAAGGAACAACGGCCAAGCTGCTGAGGACGTCGACCAGAGGAACAACAGCTGAGTGGCTGAGGACGTCAACTAGACGAGTTTGTAGATGGCTACCCAATAAGTGCCAAGGAAGGGGAAGAGACCAAAAGACTAGTGTAGCATTGAATGGCTATCATAACAGCTGGGCACATGGTGCATATAGATGATTCTCTGCATCCAAGGAGAGAAAGAGACCAAAGGCTACTGTGACTAGTGAGCCTGATTCTTTTCCAGGAAATCTTCATGGTGGGGTCCACCATTTGCATTGTAGATTATTATTATTATTATTTTAAATAAGAAGCATGTTAGTAACAGAGATGGGAGAGCACCACAAGTTGGTGTACATCGCCTCTATGTGATCTCAATTCTACGAGGACCAAATTGAAGGCAAGCGCGACTCAATGCGCTCGATGCGCACGCTTAGATTCTACGCGCATTCTAGTCTCACCGTTTCAAGGTGAAACATAGTGGCAGGATTCTTCTGCCTTTCGGGATTTAAATTTTCAAAAGACTGATTTGAAATTCATATTAAGATTCTCACCACACCATTTATGGATGGTAGAAGATAAGTGTTGCATCTTATTTTTTTTCCTCTCCCGAAGGAGCCCATTAAGAGAAGGACAAATGTCATAACACACATCAACTAAAGTAGCAGCCGAGCAATATTTACAACTAAAGTCCCGTTTGATTTTTAAAATTACATATGAACTAATGTAAAAAAATCATAATTACTTTTAAATAATGTTTGAAAAAGAGAGAATTACCTCTATTAAATGCACCTCGAAAACCACACATAAATGCATGAAATAGACTGAGATTGCTTAGTGGTTAAATATATGGGGCCCACTATCATATATGTCTGATCCATGTTGTCCATCTATTTTATCATTTCATTTTAGGGGACGACCAAAAAACTAACGCAAATTATAAGCGTAAGTGGACCACACCAGAGGAAACAAGGGGGGTAATGACATACACCGTTCAAAACCGAAACCTTTTTAGGGTTCATAGAGTGGTGGGCCTGTCATCCAACCTGTTCATAACGTCATATATACATGGATGAAGGATAAACACAAATTTAGCTTGATCCAAACTTTATGTGGCCCACAATAAATTTCCTTAGGTGCGGTCAACTTAAGGGTCAAGTTTGCCTCACTTTTAGGATCATAACTTACAATGAGTAGGTAAAACAGATGGATGAGATAGATTAGACATATACATGTCAATGGACCCCACAATTTTTAGTGCACCCATGGTTGCTTTAGCCTCACATTCCAAACACGCTTCAAGGGAAAACAGATGATGGTAGTTGTCATTTCAAGGGAAAAAGTCTAATGTGAATTACCCATGTAAATAATAAATGTTTCATTTACAATAATTTCACAAATTTGGAGAAAATCAAACAGGTACTAAAGGAGTGGCCGAGTGGAATTTGCAACGGCCAAGCGGTTGTGGACATTGACAAGAGGAACAACGATTGAGCGAGTGAGGACCTCGACTAGTGGTACATCAGTCGAGCAGTTGAGGTCATCACCTAAAGGAGTTTGTAAATGGATACCTAATAAATGCCAAGGAAGAAGAAGAGACTAGAGGACTGGGGTAATATTGAATGGCTACCATAATAGCTAGGCACATAATGCATCTAGATGGTTTTCTGCATCCAAGGAGAGCAAGAGACCAAAGGTTACTATAGTTGTTGTACACGTGGCGCATTTAGATGGTTCTCTGCATCCAAGGAGAGGAAAATACCAAAAGCTACTATAATTGTTGTACACGTGGCTCATCTTGATGGTTCTTTACCTCCAGGAGAACCTATAAGTAGAAAGGGAAACCGACAGAGCAAAGGGTCTTACACCAACCAAATCAATTGTATGTATTAATTATCTTAGCATAATCTCTTCCTTGGAGTAATTCTTAGCATAATCATACCTTAGGAATAACGGTAATCCAATAGCGGTAATCAAGTAGTTGTAATCCTTAGTTGTAATTCAAGTTAATGCTCATACGATGTACTTAATTAGTTATCTCAATACAAACAAGTTCTTCATTCAAAAGGGTGATTCACAATCGATCTCTCCATCCGGTTGTAAGTATTTCCTTTTTGCTTGACCTTGTGCGTGTTTGAAAAGTCATTTCTTGTTAAAGGTAAGAAGTAACCCATTTGAGGAGGACAATCCCCACCCTTCGATAATTGCCTAATCCTATTAAATCCATCTATTATGAGTGGCTGAATAGGCAGATGATCTTCTTAGATCTCACTCATATATTATATCATTCGACGTATCTTCCTATCTCAGCGCTTGAGATCAAAGTTGATTCGGTTGTAATCGAGTCACACAAATCAGTGTTGGTACAGCCCGCGTATATCATCACACGCGCCTGAGAGTGTACGCAATCAGCCAAAAATTGAAATAACATTTTTTGCATGCCTGGTGGGACTACAACTACTAGGTTGCCATAAATATTTATTATGCACGGGTCATGTAGCCAACATTTTTTGCACCCCCGACGGGACTAGAAAAACTATTGCGCCATACTTTTTGCACGTAGGTATACATGTCAAGGTTGGAATATTGCGTAATTGACCAAACCTGAGTCATAGAGTCACTCGAGTGGTTAAGTCTAATGAGCCTGCAACACCGGTAGTAGCTCCTCCAGCTCAGGACATCCATATGCAGCCAGCACCTGAACTCTTAAATCTTTTATCTGACCTGACCGGCAATCCTCCAAATTGGGATAGGGCATCCACATCACGGAATAACCTTCTCGATATGATATTGATCAGCCTACAGAATATGCAAATAGGAATTCAGTATATTGCCAAGTAGGGGAGAACACTAGCCGAGCTACCACTCATTAGGCTGAGCAAGCTCAAATTGAATGTGAAAATTTCAATAGATTGATGGCCAACCAAACCGAGAGCATAATTCGATTGATGGCCCTTGTCGCTGAAAGAGCACAAGCGGAACAAGTGGAACCTAAGCTAAATATTGAGGTCAACTCCATGGGAAACTTGGCTATAGTACCTCCAGCACCTTCCGTACAGTGTAATACTCATCTGGCTCCGATTCAGGAAATACAAAATGTTCTTATGCTAAGTTTAGGAGACCGGGGGAGTGCAAGAACTTCATTCTTGAAGGTAGAAATCAATGAATGCATCGAGGGCAACCTTTTCGACCGAATATTGAGGTCAGCTTCGTGAGAAACTTAGTGTCGCTATCGCCAGTACCTTTCCCACAGCAATTATCATCCTGCTCTGATCTAGGAAATATAAAATGTTCTTATGCCTATTAAGTTTAAGCAACCAGAACGGGAACACAAGAATTTCATTCCTGAAGGCAAAAATCAAGGAATACCTAATGGGCAACCTTTTCAGTTATTCTCTAGGAATCCGCCATAACATGGAGGACAAAACCAGATTGGTCTGGAACTGCCATCAATGGTAGAACGACACCATGTGGATCACGAACAAATTATGTAATGGGTCCAAGAAGTAGCAGGCCAAGTTTTCATCCACATTACTATTACCTCGATCTACTATAAGCCTTATCCTGAATGGATTCACCGACAGTCTTCATTGTCATGGTTGAAGTTGATGTTTTTCGACTAAGATAGCCGTCTTTGACCAAGATGGCCGACTTTGATATTTTTCAACCAAGGCAGCCGATTTTAACCAAGATGGTTGATTTTGATGTTTTTCGACCAAGACAGTTGATTTCAACCAAGATGGCTGACTTTGATGCTTTTACGACAAACAATTGAGTTCGACCTAAATGACCCTCTTCGAACAAGATGGCCAAACTTGATATTTTTTCCCAGTCAAATAGTCATACTTAATACATCACACACTAAGTGAACATCGCTCTTAACTTTTTTTACCAAAGGTGAACCGACGTGTGGTTAATGTTGCACCCTATTTTTCTGCTCCTCGAGGAGTCAATCAAGAGGAGGATGTGTGTCATAACACATGTCAACTAAAGTAGCGGTTGAGCGAGGTTTGCAACTAAATGATCAGTTGAGTGGAATTTGCAATGGCTAAGCGACCGAGGACATCGACTAAAGGTACAACAACTGAGCAAGCGAGGACCTTGACTAAAGGTACAACGACCGAGCGGCCAAGGACGTCAACCAAAGGAACAACGGCCGAGTGGCTGAGGACGTCGACCAGAGGAACAATGGCTGAGTGGTTGAGGACGTCGACTAGAAGAGTTTGCAGATGGCTACCCAATAAATAACAAGGAAGGGAAAGAGACCAAATGACCGGTGTCGCATTGAATGGCTACCATAACAGCTGGGCACATGGTGCATATAGATGGTTCTTTGGATCCAGGGAGAGGAAGAGACCAAAGGCTATTGTGACTACTCTATACGTGGCGCATCTAAATGGTTCTTTGCATTAAGGGAGAAAGGGACCAAAAGCTACCGTAATGGTTGTATACGTGGCGCATATAGTTGGTTCTCTACCTCTAGGAGAGCCTATAAATAAAAGGAGAAATTGACATAACAAAGGGTCTTATAGGAACCAAACCAAATCAAATCAAATCTATTTCTCAATTATTTTAGTATATTCTCTACTTTAAAGTAATCATTAGCTTAATCCTACCTTAGGAGTAGCGAAAATCAAATAGCTGTAATTCAAGTTTACACTTATACGCTGGACTTAGTCAATACAAACAAGTTCTTCATTCAGAAGGGTGATTGCAGTCGATCTTTTGAAACAGTTATAAGTATTTCATTTTTGCTTGACCTTGGGCGTTTGAAAAGTCATTTCTTATAAAGACAAAGCAGCCCATTTGAAGAAGCCCTCCCGTAATGGTGTAATCCATTAAATCAATCTACTGCAAGTTGCTGAATAGGTATATTTCGACTCATTTGCATATCTTGGTGCTTAGGTGAAAGATGGTTTGGTTGGGCATAAATTGGTTCTACCATGCCCTGTCGATCAGCTAGAAATCGAGCGCAATAAGAAGTTTGCTACCAGTGGTGTACACATATGGTTAAGAGTCTGGTCTAGGGTCATGTTTCAACAACGTGATCCGTTTATCTGACGGTCCACATTGTGGATGGGGAGGCTCAAAAGGTTAAACCCTCTGAAATAGAAGTATTTCAACCCTTCGATCAGTTGTCTTTTCCATTTCTCATGGACGGTTCTAAGTTCTAACCGGAAGCTGATAGCCGGTGGTGGGTGCCACAACGTGGCCCAAGCTCTGTGGGGCCACCATGATTTACGTGTTTTATCCACGTCGTCCATCCCTTTTGCCAGTTCATTTTAGGCATGTGCCCGAAATGATGAAGATCCAAAGTTCAAGTGGACCACACCACAAAACATTAGACAATGAATGCCCACCGTTGAAAACTTCTTGTGGGCCACAGAAGTATTGCATCAAGCGTAAATTTTTGTTTTCCTTCATTTAAATCTGTGCGACCTTATGAACAGGTTGGATGGCAAATCAAACATCACAGTGGTCCCTAGGAAGTTTTCAACGGTGGGTGTCCAATTCCAACTGTTTTCTGCAGTGTGGCCCACTTGACCTTTGGATCTGCATCGTTTTTGGGCTCATGCCCTAAAATGAGCTGGAAAAATGGATGAACGGTGCGGATAAAACACATACATCAGGGTGATCCCACAAAGCTTGGGCCATGTGCACAGGCAATCCGCTTCCGTTCTAACCATGTTGCGTTGTGGACCAGGTTTAGAACCTTGCAGCGTTGAATGGCAGCTACCATCACCTCTTAGATCATCGAAATATAACCCTGGATCCAACAGACATTGTCTCGATCTCTCCTAGAAGAATTGAAATATAACCCTAGACCCAACAGAGAACCCCTTCATCTGGCTTAGATGAGGGGTTAGGCAAAAATCACACTGTTTTGCAAGTCAGGTGGGCCCCAAAGAAAATCAAGGGTGTGCAGCCAGTCACATTTTATTGTGGTCCACTTGAATTTTGGATCCGGCTGATTTATAAAACCTAGAAGTTTCACCAGGTTTCTCATCTAGTGGATGGATTGGATCACGTGGGACGAGATCTGAAGGGAGTGGATTAGAGAATACATTGATCAAGGTGGCCCCCACGTTAAGTGCCACACTGCGGGCGCGGATTGCCTGCGAAAGCCTTTCGCAGGCATCTCCTGCGCAAGGAATCTGGGTGGGGCCCACCGTGAGGTTTGTGAGAAATCTATGCCGTTCAACCATTTTGTGAGATCATTTTAAGCGTTGCAACAAAAAATAAACGGGATCCAAGACTCAAGTGGGCCGCACTAAAGCAAAAGGTGTATAGGGAAATTCTTACCGTTGAAACCTCTATGGGGTCCACAGTGATGTTTATATGCCATCCATACCGTTCATAATGTCATTCCTACTGAGATGAACTGAAAACACAAATATTATCCTGATTCGAAACTTCTATGGCCCCACGAATATTTGAACTGTGGAAGTTCAATTGTCATGTTTTCGGCCAACTTAAGTCTTGGATCCCATTCAATTTTGGTTGTAACGCCTAAAATGATCTCACAAAACGGTTGGACGGCATAGATTTCTCACAAACCTCACAGTGGGCCCCACCCAGATTCCTTGCGCAGGAGATGCCTGCGAAAGGCTTTCGCAGGCAATCCGCGCCCGCGTGCCGAGTAAACTCTGTTGGGCCCACCGTGATTTACGTATTCTATCCACTCCGTCCATCTATCTTAACAGATAATTTTAAGTATGGTGCCAAAAAAATGAAGCATATCAAAATCTAAAGTGGACCACACCATAGGAAAAGTGTGAAATAAATGTCTACCATTGAAAAATTCTCGGAGGACACAAAATTTTTTGGATCAATCTGATATTTGTGTTTTCCCTTCATCCATGTCCATGTGATCTTATGAACAGGTTGGATGACAAATAAACATCACTGTGGGGCCTAGGAAGGTTTCAACGATGGAAATCATTATTCCCGGGAGAAAATCTCCCTTCCAAGCAAGGGTTTGAATTAGGTGTTACCCGGGTACCAGCTTAGTGGGTGTTACCCCTACCGTGGGGCCCACATGGATAATTTTATGTATATCCACGCCGTCCATCCGTTTCTATACAATATTTTAGAATGTGATACGAAAATTTATTGAGATAAACGTCTGACATGGACCACACCACATGGAACAGTGTTGATTGAGAGCCTTACCATTAAAATTTTCAAAGGGACCATTGTAACGTTTTATTAGGGTTTATTTTCAATCCAACATTTTGATAATGTCAATAAGATCTGGATAAAGGGAAATTAGAAATATCATATTGATCCAAAGTTTTTGTGGACCACAAATTGTTTTAATGATTAATCATCATTCTTTATGTTCGTATGGTCCACCTGAAATTTGGATCTTTTTATAATTTTTTATCAAGTCTTCAAACAAGACTTAAAAACATATGGACAGAATGGATATACAAAAAATACATAAACGTAGGCCCCACACGGTAGGGGTAACACCCACTACGCTGTTTCCAGGGTAACAGCTAATTCGTTCCCTCCAAGCATACCTCCTTGCACGCATTATAACAAGGTTCTGAAAAGAAAACTTTGATACTCTAGCTGAGAATGATAGCCGATATGCCGGCCCGAAAAACTTGCACACGTGGCATTCAAGTAACTCAAATTAATTCATCCAAACCATGGACCTTCATTAGATGGCTCGTAAACCGAAAATCACACTATTTGTATTGTTGGACTTTAATGGACGGTCAAAAAAACATTGAATTGTACGAATTCAACAGACAAATGCTCATTAATTAACCAATCTGGCTCCTGGGTGATGATCAATCTAGACTGGGTCACACAATTTGGACGGTTTGGTTTATTTTTCTTGTACCCGGTATGCAATATCTGGGGACCTGATTATGAACCATCATACTCATCCAGAGTATCAACGGAATCTCTCTTAAGCAATTTGTATTTTAGGCAACTAGCTGTATTAGGGGGGAGTGAATTAGCTGTTGCCCTGGTAACAGCTTAGTGAGTGTTACCCTAACCGTGTGGGGCCCACCTTGATTTATTTTTGTATATCCACACCGTTCATATGTTTTTCTATCTCATTTTAGGACTCGATCCCAAAGAAGATCCAAATCTCAGGTGGACCATACCAATAGAAACACTGATGAATAAACATTAAAAAAATTTGTGGGCCACAAAAGTTTTGGATCAATCTGATATTTCTAATTTCCCTTCAAACAGATCTTCTTAACATTATCAACAGGTTCGATTGAAAATAAACAATAAAAACAAGTTACGATGGGCCTTTGGAATTTTTAATGGTGAGGCGCTCAATCACGACTGTTTCCTTTGGTGTGGTCTACCTGAGATTTGGATCTGCATGAAATTGGGTACCCCGTACTGCAACAGTCTGGCGAAACGGATGAACGGCGTGGATATACAAAAAATCATAAATGTGGGCCCCACGGTAGGGGTAACACCCACTAAGCTGTTGCCCGGGTAACACCTAATTCGCTCTAGTTGCATTTGGTCACTTATCGAAACCGTCCACTAGACCCACTACACCCTACGTAGGCTACATTGAAAAATCCATACCGTGCCCAGGTTCTAAACCATCAAATCAGTGGCATGCAAAAATGGATGGACAGGATCGTTATTAGAAAATATTTCCACGCACAGATGCTTAAGACCATCGGTTTGCTGTGGCATTTTGCAGAGTACTGAAGAAGACTGAACTGCACGTAATGGACGGTCTAGATTGGCGATGTGGATACCAACAGATCAAATGCAACTAGGTGAATGGAAAGGTTTCCATGCAGTGGGCCCACATGATCATTTCTCGAGAGCATTGTTATAAATCTCATTGTTGCCAATTTCTAAGCGTGAGTATTTCTCGGGATATTTTAATATTTTCACATTTGCAATATCACGGAGAAAATCACTCTGAAAAAATGAATTTAGAAACATATATATAAAATAAACTATTTTAATTTCTAGACGTTATTACGTGAAAAAATGCGATAATTCCGCGATAAAACAACGATAAATTGAAAACTTATGAGATTTTGAATTTCTAGCTATTTTATCATTAGATAATCGCGATATTTTCAAAATATCGGCGATTTTTATCACACAATGCTCGTAACAACTCATCTATTTACATACCATAAACGGATGAGATTGCTTTCAGAGAAACGAATATTCAATACTCTTTCTTACACATACCATATATAAAGAAAATCACACCTATTTCATTATTTCTAAAACTTGCAATCTTCTCTCTTACTCTCTTTCACATCTCCTCTATAAATATTACATGCATGAGCCTGGTTTCGACAATGGTTTGTATTTTGAGAGCCAAGATGGTGTCTGGGTCTGGTGCATTGGCTGTGTGTTTCTTCTTCGCTGTCGTCGTTGGTGCCGCCGCTGAATACAAATGGATTAGAGCGCATGCCACGTTTTACGGCGACAGGAATGGTGGAGGAACAATGGGTATTTTTTTTTTTTTGGGTCCCTATTATTACAGAGAACTGATCACTAATAAGCTGCTTGGTTGACACAAGAACTGATGTATTTTCAGGAACATATAATCATTTGAAGTATCAGAGGATAAAAGTTTTTTTTTTTTTTTTTTTTTGAATTTCTATGGCTGAAAATGCAATGGCACCGCTCTTATGGTGCAGCAGCAAATGGGTTATTAGTTCTCATTTTCATGCACTGTAACTACCCATGGAGGTCTATCTTTCTTACCAACATACTGATTTTGAAAGACGGTAGCACGATGCATGCACACACTAGTTTGCACCAGGGAGATCATATGGAAGAAAACTTAACTCGGATCATCAGGTGGACCGTACCAATGGAATGAATAGACAACCAATGGTGTGGATCATCATACAGATGTGGTCCATCTAGTGGGTGAATGAGTCTATTTTTTAAGATGGGTGATACGTTTGTGTATTATCCTACTGTTGGCATGGTATGGATGTCATGTACAAGTAGTCTATCAGCAGGAAAGATTAGCCTGTGTAGCAATTTAAGATGCACTTGCATGTAGCGGATTATTTCTTAGGGCACCAACAATGAGTACTTGGTTTGAAAAAAAACTGGCTTTGTAAGAACAGTAACAATGTACCTCAGAAGAGAAGAATATATGGTACGTACATGGCCTGCGTAGGTTTCTAATTCTTACAAATGGGGCTCATGGTTCTGTAATCCAGACCATTAGTCTGTTGTAGCCCGAGGTGGGTGTTGAGTTCGTAAAAAAACTACTCTATAGTTAGATTATTAACCATTTATTTTTGGGCCACAGAGATGGTTGAGAAGAGATGTGGTCCAAATTGAAATGAAAAATGTCCTAAAATTGGTCGCTGGGTTCTGTCTATCTTTTAGATTTTAGGGGCATTATCCATCCATGGTAGGAGGTACATATCAGCGTTTTGGATTAACAAATCATAGGACCCACTTCTCACCTAATTGGTTTGATTTTTTGGGGAACGCTCAATCCATATCATGGTCCACTAGATCAATGGTCTTGATATTGTACACATGTACCATTCGGACATTGAATGCTGTATAGCTGACGTAATACCATAGAACTAGATCCTCTCTCTTATTGATCAAGCTCATTGAGGAAGAATCCAGCACGTATTCAAATTGATATTTTGAAATATGTTGTGTTTGATTGGGCCTATGCATTCAGTAGACATGGGATCCTTTTGCTCAGCTCCACCGTGGATGGCTGTTGGATCAAAAATCTTTTCCATCTAAAGAATATCAGCCACTAGACTCTGGACCTTTACCCGTTGAATTTGGATCACCGGCTTATGGGCTAATTACAACATTGCTGTGATCCTCGAATGAGGACTTCTGTCATCCAAGATGTAGCCCACCAGATGAACGGTTCAGATCACAGAAAGATGGGCCCTTGAATGCTGTCCCAAGTGAAACTAGCTCATAATTCAGGCCCAAGATGCATTTTCATTAATGTACTAAATCTATTGACATTGTTGTATCACTAATCTAACACATACACCAAAAATGAAACAGAAGGTGCATGTGGCTACGGCGATCTGTTCAAGCAAGGATATGGCATCGAGACGACAGCCCTTAGCACAGCCCTCTTCAATGACGGTCTCACGTGCGGCTCATGCTATGAGATAATGTGCTACAATGATAAACAATGGTGCAAATCAGGCTCAATCAAAGTGACTGCTACAAACTTCTGCCCTCCTAACTATGCCTTACCGAGCGACAACGGCGGATGGTGCAACCCCCCTCGCAAGCACTTTGATCTGACCATGCCCATGTTCTTGAAGATAGCGATTTACGAAGCCGGCATTGTCCCCGTTCTCTACCGGCGTACACCTTGCATAAAGTCAGGCGGCGTGAAGTTTGAAATCAAAGGCAATCCCTACTGGATACTTGTGCTAGTGTACAATGTCGCCGGCACAGGCGATGTCATCAACATGAAGATCAAGGGCTCGAACACAGGTTGGATCCAGATGAGCCGTAATTGGGGTCAGAACTGGCAGACGTCGGCCCGCCTGTTGGGCCAAAGCTTGTCATTCCAAGTCACTACTCGTGACCGTCGGATGGTGGAATCGGACAATGTTGCACCGGCGATCTGGCAGTTCGGGCAGACCTTCGAGGGGCGACAATTTTAGACACATTGGTGCAAATAGTTATATAAAAATAAACACATATATGGGAGTGTTATAAATGGATTTTTAACATACGTATTGCATATTATATATATGCATGCGTACGTACATAGCATGTATACAGCATCTATTTTCCTTTGTTCATGTGTTGAAAAGCTTTGAAATAAAATAGGTCAAATTAGTTGATGGTCTCTATTAGGATACCGTTAATTTATTTGGTGGGGTCCATTGTGGGTGAAGATTTCAAATTGAATATTCCAACTCTTTGATTATACAAAAGAAAACGAGAGACCGTCCAAAATGATAAAAATTCAGCTATTCAAAGGTTGAAATATTGCAATCTAAGGTGAGCACACCACTTGTAATTGTATTAATTAATAAAAGAAAAGAGGGTGCAGAAAGATCTTACCCCTCAACAAGGTCGGCTAAAAATCTTTGTATAAGGTGATCAATCACATCATATGAACGGTTTGGATCAATGAAACATGAACGCAGCTCCAAAGGCAAGTCCCAACATACCGTCTCTAGCTAGGAACGGACAGGGGCTCTGAGGGGCCACCGATATGTTTGGGTGTGTTTATCCACACCGTTCATCCACTTTGCCATATCGTTTTAGAGTAGAAGGAAACAATTTAGTTAGTTTCAAATCTCAAGTGGACCACACAGTAGGAATTAAACACCTACCCTTGAAAAAAAATTAGGGGACAGAAGTTTTTGGATCAAGCTGATATTTGTGTTTTCCCTTCATCCACGTCTTTGTTACCTTGGGAACAAGTTCGATGGCAATTAACCATCACAGTGGGCCCTAGGCAGGTTTCAACGTTCTTGTCATTATCCCGCTGCTTCCTGTGGTGTGTTCCACTTGAGGCTTGAATCTGACTCATTTTTGGGCTTGTACCAAAAAAGATATGGGAAAAATAGATGGACGGAGTGGATAAAACCCATATATCACCGTGACCCATCAAAAGCCCCAGCGTAGTACCCATGAGCAAGAATCTTCAGTTTGTACAACTAGACCTATGGTTTGTTGATCTAGATCATTGCTCTTGCAGGCAACCGTTGTGGAAGTCTCAAAATCTCTAGGATTGAAAGATCACATGCACACACCCACATAGATATAAAACACAATTGCAGCTCAAAATCAACAAATTAGAAGTAATCAATGTAATGAAAATCAATTATGAAATTACCATTTACAATGAAATAAGAAAATCAAAAACTATAAAAATATGTTGTTCAAACGTAATAAAATCTACTACAACTTAGGGTCCAAACGAAGATCTTCAATCGCGTAATGATCACCTGTGCAACTGAGCCCATGTCTGACTTGTAGGACTGAGGCCATGGTTTTGAATAATCCAGACCACTGCTTTACTGGGTTCCAAAGTGTAAGACTCGGTTATCTCCAAAACAGGAAGATCACAGCGACCAATTTCAATTTGGACCATTGTGCCATCTTCTCTTATCGACAGTCTATTTGTGGGCCATGGATTGAACCAATAGGGTGGGTTGCTCCATTGAAAAGATTTTCGATGTGTGGCTAATCCATGGTGGTGCCCATAAAAACCATGGGCCCCACCAAATTTATTGAGCACATTCTTTTAGAGTATTAGCTTCTGTCTATACTCTCTGTCCACAGACTATGATAGACAAGATAATACCATGCACACGTCCCTTCCCTAGATAAGTCATGAAATCAACCTAAAAAACTCCAAATTCAATAAATTAATAAAAATTAATAAACAAATCCTAGTTAGCCTCCTTTTTTACATAAATCACCAAATCTTATAGTGTTTTAGGCTTTTCCTTTGTGGCTCCATGGGTCCTAAATGTCCTTTGGAGGAAGGCCACTAGTCCACTGGTTCGATCGTCGTGGAACTTGATTCCTGTCATGGCTCCCAAGTGCTTGTGACTCAGTTAGAGGATCATAGCTCTCAAGTGCTTGTGACTCAGGTGCTATTTGGTAAACTGAAAAATTAAGCCTGAAAATTAATTTAAGTACTGAAAACTTAAAGTACTGAATTTATGTACTTATAAGAACTAAAAAATCTGCTTGGTAATTTGTCTGAAAACTACCATTAAAAACTTATTACGGCCACAAAAGTTTCGAATCAAGCTAATATTTGTGTTTTTCCTTAATCCGGGTCTTTATGTTCTTATGAACAGGGTTGATGGTAAATAAACATTACAGTGGGCCCTAGGAAGGTTTCAATGGTGGGCATTATTGTCCCCATTGCTTTCAGTGGTGTGGTCCACCTGAGGATTGGCCCTGTCTCATTTTTGGGCTCATGCCTTAAAATGATCTCTCTAAATGGATAGACTATGTAGATATAATACATGCATTATGCTGAGGCTTATAGAATTTGGTGACTTCAAGTACTTGCGGCGGATGGTGTACAAAGAAGGGTAACCTTGTCATTATTAAATGTTAATAGGGATACTTTTGTCAATTTTTATTCTAAAAATTTAAAGAGGAACCACTTAACCACATTCAGCTATAAGTTTTAAGTCAAGTTGTTATGGCTGAAAATAATCCACTTAATTTAAGTGATATTTCTAATTAAGCACTTAAATTTTTTTAATTACCACATAGTCTGAATTACTAAAATCACTGAAAATATGATTTTTAAGTGATAAGTCGTAAAATTAAGTTTTACCAAACGCCCCCTCAGTTGGAGAGTTGATGAATTCAGGCTGCTGATCCAGAGGACCTAATTCTAGGGAAGGCAGTTGGGTGGGTGAGTTGAGTATGTACATTAAGTCATCGTCTTCACCTGAATAGCCATCAAACAGAAGATCTACTGGTTGGTAACTGCAACTTGGTATGGTGGAAATGGGATTAACAGAAGTTGTCGTCAAACCCGCCTCTTCAGTACAAATTGCTGCATTTGCTCTTTCAAAGTCTACCGACCCTATCCATTCCACACAATCCATGAAATTAATTGGCATCGTTAGAAGTTGTTGAATTTTCTGTATCTTGCGCTTCGTTAGAAGTTATTGCATTTGTTTCTTCATCCTGCACTTCGTTGTGATTGTCACTGTTGTCTTCCTTTTCCTTCCTTTCGTAGATCCTTCATAGAACCCAACTGTCCAACTGAAAAAAACAAACGCAAATAGAGAAGTGCACACATGAAATAATGAGTAAAAAGGCTCAAAATAAGTTACTTTTTCTTAGTGGAATTCAAGATAGCTTTACATATTATGGCGGAACTATATGATCCTCACAAATTGGGTTCATGGTTTAGAGGTCCTTCGTTTTCATGGTTTAGAGATCCTGGCCATTGGTATCTTGGTCCCTGTTGTGGATGGAACATGATTCAAAGATCATCTAAATAGGAATATCTTAGCCTTTAATCTTGGCCCTTTTTTTTCTGAATGAATGTGGACAATTGTTCTATTTCGAATCTTTCATGACATCAGAGCCAGCTGGTTGCATTTTGTTTACATTCGTGTGAATCACAAATGACACATGTGTGAGACGTCCAAATAATAAGCAATTGAAATTTAATCAAGGAAGAAAAGATAGGAGACTGACTCTCATGTTGCCATCACTTTCAACCATGGTTTTTGATAATTCTTTCAATCGATATTCATGCATGATCCAATTGCTTTTCTTCGAAGCCTTGTGTCTTCCTCTATAGTAAACCAATGTTTTCTTAACCCAACCAGTATCAACACCATTCTCATCAATGATGGGATTATCTGCACCTATGGCTTTCCAATAGCCTTTTCCAACATCCCAATTGGGACGATGTCCTTTCTTGTATTTTCGATCCCTGGAAGTAAAGAAGTAGCATTCTTTTCTTCTCCTACTCGACAAGCAATCTGCATGTGGAAACAAATGATCTAGTTCATATATATTTCTCTCTCACTGGTAAGGTGATTAGATAATGTTCTTAAAACTAATGAAAGTCTAGAAATACAAACATGTATTAAATATAATATTGGAATTGTTAAAGCCCCTTGATATATATTGACACAAAAGGGGAAACACTAATATTGCACGTTTGTATCAGTTCCAAACTGTTCATTTTTTGGGTTACTACAAGTCAAACAATTGGGATGAACCTTCGTTAACAAAGTAAAGGATCCTGTTCGAATTACTTGAAGTTAATGTTGAGTGTGGAGACAAACCACTCACATCATAACATGGTCGGGCGCCCAGACGGTTTGTGGACCGGGTGCCCGAAATTCAGGCCATTTGCTCTCTAGTCCGCTGGACTGTTTTGTGGGCAGCCGGGCGCTCGGCGGTCATAGTGACCGGGCGCCCGAAATTAGACTGTTTTAGGTCTTTTGCTGCTGGACATGTTTTGCATTGGCCGGGCGCCCGATGGTCAAAGTGACCGGGCGCCCGACCGGCCGCGGGCTTAATGTGCGGGTTTCCTATTTTATGTTCTAATTGCGGGGTTTACTATATAAAGGGGTGTAAACCGATATTAGACATGGGGATTAGGACTTCTATACGTCCAAGGTGAGAAAAGGTGAGAGGATTAGCAAAAGGGCCATCTCTGTGCATGGGAGCATAGGAGAAGGTAAGTGAATTGCTTGTAATTTCGTTTTTCTTCATAGTGAAGTTTGCACCCGTGGTTTTTTAGCCTTGTTGGGGTTTTTCCACATAAATCTCTGTCTTGTGGATTGTTGGTTTGTGTGATTCTTTTCTAGCTATTATTTTCTTCCTGTTTATCGTTTGTGGGTGAGACCGGAGATTGGATCTTGGTTCACCGGCGTTGTTGGCGTGCTGCGCAACAACTGGTATCAGAACTATTGGTTTAGTTCAACTGGAAGCGATGGCGGAAGATGGGAAAACTAGAATTGAGAAGTTTGATGGTTCAAACTTTGCCTTCTGGAAGATGCAGATGGAGGATTATCTGTATCAGAAGGACCTCTACATTCCTCTAGAAGGAAAAGAGAAGAAACCAGAGAAGATGACAGATGATGAATGGGCTTTAATGGATCGGAAGGCTTTAGGAACGATCCGACTCTCTTTGTCTAAGAGCGTCGCCTTCAGCATATCCAAAGTAAAGACCACAAAAGAATTGATGCAGGCTTTGGCTACGATGTATGAGAAACCCTCAGCGTCCAACAAGGTTCATCTCGTGAAACGGCTTTTCAACATGAAGATGCCAGATGGTGGGGGCGTGGCTGAACATCTAAACGAGTTCAATACAGTCACGAGCCAATTGGAATCCGTTGGTATCACTTTTGATGACGAGGTCAGGGCCCTATTGATCTTGTCAAGTTTGTCAGACAGTTGGGATGATTTGGTAATTGCTGTGAGCAATTCTTCAGGATCTACGAAGTTGAAATTCGATGATGTGGCTGGTCTAATTCTAAGCGAAGAATCTAGAAGGCATCAGGAACTTCAGGGGATTCAGGAAATGCTCTAAACGTTGAAGGAAGAGGAAGATCTTCAAACAAAGGAGGCAATAAACACGGGCGTTCTAAGTCGAGGAATAAGTCCAAGGGACCGAAAGACAAGGACGGGTGTTGGCATTGTAGGAAGAAGGGGCACATGAAGCGTGATTGCAGGGCGCTTAAGAAACAAGAAGGAAGCTCTCAAGGTGGGAAGGATTCAGTGAATCTATCTGAGGAGAGTGACACAGAGGCGTTGATCTCGTCTCTTGATGCGCGTAATGAGTCTTGGGTTATAGATTCGGGTGCTTCGTTTCATGCCACTTCATCAAAAGAAGTTCTTTGTGATTATGTCTCAGGTAACTTTGGAAGAGTCTACCTGGGTGATGATGAGCCATGCGGTATTGTTGGCAAAGGAGACGTTCATTTAAGTCAGAAAGATGGAACGGTCTTGAAGCTGAAGGATGTCAGACATGTACCGAGTTTGAGACGGAATTTGATCTCAGTGGGGCAGTTGGCCGATACCGGATATGTGACGACATTCACGAGCGATGCATGGAAGGTCACAAAAGGTGCCTTGGTTGTATCTCGAGGCAAGAAGGAAGGTACTTTGTTTGTGACTTCCGGATCGTATAGTTCACTCGCAGTTGCATCAACTGGAATGAACAGGCAGTTATGGCATCAGAGATTAGGACATATGAGTGAGAAAGGGATGAAAGTGCTATTGTCAAAGGGGAAGCTACCAGGGTTGAAGGCAATCGATCTGGAATTCTGCGAGGACTGCGTGTATGGCAAGCAGAAGAAGTTAGCTTCAAGAAGACAGGACGCACTCCAAAGACGCATCTATTTGAGCTTGTACACACTGATGTGTGGGACCGGCACAGGTATCATCTCTTGGTGGCTCACGTTATTTTATTTCCTTTATTGATGATACTAGTAGAAAACTGTGGGTCTACTTCTTAAAACACAAATCAGATGTATTCGATGTATTTAAGAAGTGGAAGGTTATGGTAGAAAATGAGACCGGTAAAACTGTGAAGTGTCTCAGATCAGATAATGGGGGAGAATATTGTGATAAGAGGTTTGAGGAGTATTGTGCAGCAAATGGAATCAAACATCAGAAAACGATTCCAGGGACACCGCAGTAGAATGGTGTGGCCGAGCGCATTAACAGGACCATCCTTGAGTGCGCTAGGAGCATGAGGCTACATGCAGGGTTGCCCAAGACCTTTTGGGTAGATGCTGTGAATACTGCCGTATATCTCATCAATAGAAGTCCCTCAGCACTATTGGATGGTGGGCTACCAGAAGAAACGTGGATTGGGAAAAAGGTGAACCTTGCACATCTCAGAGTGTTTGGTTGCACTTCTTATGTTCACATTGATGCAGAGCACAGAAACAAGCTGGATGCGAAGTCCAAGAGGTGCACGTTTATAGGCTACGGGCAGAATAATTTTGGCTACCGGTTTTGGGATGCAGAGAACCGAAAAATTATCAGAAGCAAGGACGTAGTCTTCAATGAAAAGGTGATACATAAGGACAGTGTGCAGCAAAAGCAGGACAAGCCCGATGAGAAGGAATTCGTAGAGTTGGAAGAGTTACCGGACACGGGTGTTACAGTGCCACAGGATGAGCATGCACAGGAGCATGATGAGGCAGAGCCGTAGACACCGGTTGTGAGGAGGTCTACTCGGGAGAGGAGACCCAAGGTTCGATACTCACCCTCCTTACATTATCTACTGCTGACAGATAATGGTGAGCCAGAGTGTTTTGAAGAGGTATTACAGTCAGATATGCTGGTTAAGTGCGAGCAAGCCATGGAAGATGAGATGGACTCTCTTGAGTCTAATCGTACGTGGGAGCTAGTCAATCTACCCAAGGGTAAGAAAGCTCTTCATAACAAGTGGGTTTACAGACTGAAGGAGGAGCACGATGGTTCGAAACGGTACAAGGCTAGATTGGTTGTGAAAGGGTTCTAACAAAAGACAGGTATCGATTTCACAGAGATATTTTCACCTGTGGTGAAGATGTCTACGATTCGCATGGTCTTGAGTATAGTAGCTACAGAGGACTTACATCTAGAGCAGCTAGATGTTAAGATAGCCTTTCTTCATGGAGACCTTGAAGAAGAGATATATATGCATCAGCCGACAGGATACGTGGCACCAGGAAAGGAGAACAAGGTGTGTAGACTGAAGAAGAGTCTATATGGTCTGAAGCAGGCCCCAAGGCAGTGGTACAAGAAGTTCGACAATTTCATGTCGGGAAACGGGTATAGGAGATGTCATGCAGACCACTGTTGTTACTTGAAGAAGTTTGATACGTCATATATCATTCTTCTTCTGTATGTTGATGATATGCTTGTGGCCGGATCAAGCATTAAGGACATCTCAGATCTCAAAAGACAACTGTCTAGAGAGTTTGCCATGAAGGATTTAGGAGCTGCAAAACAAATCCTAGGCATGAGGATAAAGCGTGACAGGATAAACAAGAAGCTGGTTTTGTCACAGGCAGAGTACATAGCCAAGGTACTTGATCGATTCAGCATGGGAGGTGCTAAGTTGGTTAGCACTCCATTAGCCAACCACTTCAAGCTTTCTAAGGAGCAAGGAGCTAAGACGCAGGAGGAACGGGACTACATGGCTAAAGTCCCTTATGCGTCAGCTATAGGGAGCCTCATATATGCTATGGTTAGCACGAGGCCAGACATTGCTCAAGCAGTGGGAGTTGTTAGCAGGTACATGAACAACCCCGGGAAGGAACATTGGGAAGCTGTGAAGTGGATCCTCAGATACCTGGTAGGTACTGTGGATGTAGGGTTGTGTTATGGAGGATTGGAAATCAAGCTACAAGGCTACGTCGACTTAGATTTGGCAGGGGATATCGACAGCAGAAGGAGCACTACAGGGTATGTCTTTACCCTGGGTAGTGCTGCAGTCAGTTGGATCTCTCAGTTACAGAAGATAGTATCCATCAGTACAACGGAAGCAGAATATGTTGCAGCTACAGATGTGTGCAAGGAGATGGTGTGGATGCAAGGTTTTATGAAAGAGTTGGGAAAGAAGCAAGCAGATTGCAAGCTGTACAGTGACAGTCAGAGTGCAATACACTTGGCAAGAATTCAGCCTTTCATTCAAGGACCAAGCATATTGACATCAGATATCACTTCATACGTTCGTTACTGGAAGATGGATCAATTGCTTTGGAGAAGATTCATACAAGTGAGAATCCTGCAGATATGTTGACCAAGGCGGTCACACGGGAGAAGCTGAAGCTCTGTTCAGCTTTGGTTGGTCTTCAGGCTTGAAAACTGGGAGGTGGTGCACTCCGGATGTAGAAGACGAAGGATCATGTGGTGATGTGTCTCCAAGTGGAAGATTGTTGAGTGTGGAGACAAACCACTCACATCAGAACATGGTCGGGCGCCTAGACGGTCTGTGGACCGGGCGCCCGAAATTCAGGCCATTTGCTCTCTAGTCCGCTGGACTGTTTTGTGGGCAGCCGGGCGCCCAGCAGTCATAGTGACCGGGCGCCCGAAATTAGACTGTTTTAGGTCTTTTGCTGCTGGATGTGTTTTGCATTGGCCGGGCGCCCGATGGTCAAAGTGGACTAAATCAATGGAAACAGTTTGAAGGGTGAACATTCCCTTATATACTTTCCAATCATGTGGTCCATTTAAATCATAAATTGAACTAAGTTTTAGACGCTGGGTCCAACAAGGGTGACGTATCTGGTGGCTAGGGTGGATTACACATAAACATCATAGTGGAGCCCACCCAAGCCACCAGCTCCTTCTCTTGCGCGGCCAACCCAAGCCTTGAGAAATCTAAATGGAAGGTGCTCTAATGATAATTACTCATACTGATTATGAAATTTATTGAATTATTTAAAAATAAGAAAATAGAATGTCACTACAAGAAAACTGATTTTTATCGACAAAATAGTTTTCATTGGAAAAAATCATTTTTCCCGACGAAATATAGAAATCGTCGATAAAAATCGTTCTAGGTTCCCGCCACCGCCAGATTTCCTTCTCGCCATACACTTTTACCGACGAAATTATGATTTCATCGGTAAAAAGTTTATTGCCGACGAAGTAATCCGTCGTTAAAAGATTAAAGCAGAAAAATTGGTTTTTACCGACGAAAAAAATCGTCGGTAAAACAAATACATTTACCGACGAAAATTTTCGTCGATAAAAGTCATTATTGTCGACGATTCTTGTCTGTCGGTAATATTGTGTAAAGTTCCCGCCAAGTGTAGAAAACGCTTTTACTGAAGAAAATTTTCGTCGGTAATAAATTTTAAATTGACTTTTAAAGTGTTTTATTTTTTTAACCCACCCGACTCGGCCCTCATTTCTCTCTCTCTATCTCTCTCTCTCTCTCTCTCTCTCTCGATCTTCCTCGCACGCACGACCCACCCTCCTTAGTCGTCTCTCCCTCAGCCGACCACCGTCACCGGCGCGGCCCACCCGCCTCAGCCAAACACCCCCCTCAACCGACCACCATAACTGGCGCTAACCACGCGCCTCCACCGGCCTCCGTACGCCGCCGCCAACTCCGGTAACCCTCTCTCCCTTCTTCCTCCATTTCCTCTCTCTCTCTCTCCTCGTTGTTGATTGTGGGGCCCACTGCCAAAATCTAATGCATGTGGGTCCCACCATCGTTGTGCAATGCATGTGGGTCCCACCGTTGCTGTCCATTACATGTGGGTCCCACCGTCGTTGTCCATCGACCATTGCATGTGGGCTCCGCCTTAGCTGTCCACTATTTGGTGGGGCCCACTGATTTAGTAAATCCCTAATTAGGGATTTCGAAATTAAAATCCCTAATTCCTTCCTTAATTAGGGATTATAAATTTTAAATTCCAAATTTGGGATTTACAAATTAAATCGAAATTGAAATACCTAATTGTGGGGCCCACCGTCGCTTTCCACCGCCTATGGGGCCCACCATTGATGTCCACTTCTTGTGGGGCCCCCAAAGTTTTGGATCAAGCATATATTTGTGCGGAGTAAACTCTATGGGGCTCATAGTGATTTACGTATTTTATCCACTCCGCCCATCCATCTTAACAGGAAATTTTAGGTATGGTGCCAAAAAATGAAGCATATCAAAATCTAAAGTGGACCACACCACAAGAAAAGCGTGAATTGAATGTCTATCATTGAAAAATTCTCGGAGGACAGAAGTTTTGGATCAAGCTGATATTTGTGTTTTCCCTTCATCCATATCCATGTGATCTTATGAACAGGTTGAATGACAAATAAAAATCACTGTAGGGCCTGGGAATGGTGGAAATCATTATTCCCACCGTTTCCCGTGGCATGGTCCACTTGAGATTTAGATATGCTTAATTTTGGGCTTAACCACTAAAATGAGGTGGAAAACATAAGGGCGGAATAGATAAATCACATATATTCTAGGTGGGCCCAACTGAGTTTACTCTGCACGATAAGAGCATGCGGAGTAACTCCGCACGCAATCCGATTCCCATGGTGGGCCCCATACTTAATTGTTCACAAAATAGTCATTAGGTATTTGATTAGACTTGATTCATGGTGTTGATGATTCTGTCATTTTCATGTGCTTGTGTATCTAGAATTGATGGAGCAAACTTGGATGTGCGTCGAAGCTATCCGTGGTTTATTTATGTGGATGTATGTTGTGGATGTATTTGGCTTATTATTAATAGTTATTTTTTATCCAAAAATGATAGTATAATAGACTCAGTTAGCCCATTTGGAGATTTCTATATTGCCGAGCATAGATAAAGTGTGTTTTGGAGGTATAGAAATCTGCCAAATTGTCCTGTTGGACAGTCCAAGGTTGGATAGATTAGAATGTTCTCGTTGTTTGTCATTTACATGCTCTGTCATTAGTTTCGTGCGGTAACTCTCATATTCTCTCTGGATATGTTTCTTATGTTTATTTCCATTATCAATAATCCACAAAATGTGTTGATACTTGACATGGAAATGAAATGTAAGATAAATATATCTGGAGAGATAGGGGGAGATGCTGTCGAAATTTAGGCTTGGGCATTTAAATGGAAATAATGATAGCATTTCAATCTATCCATCCTTGGATGGGCGATTGATTGTATTATATTATCATTTAGTGGCAAATTAGATAACGAACATGATACTTGTGATTAAGAGTAGTTTATTGATATTGATGTTGAGCGGGGGTCCCTGGAAGGTGAGAACCGCTGTTGTGACCATGCTGAAGCTGTCCTGTTGCTATATACAACAATATGGGTGGCCTGGCCATTTGGACAGGCCTGTGTTTATGTATTAGCTCGAAATTAATTTAGCAAACCCGAATGTGCGTAGGAGCTATCCGGGTGTTGAGCGGGGGTCCCTAAAAGGTGGGAACCGCTGTTGTGACCATGTTGAAGCTGTCCATTTCCTATGGACAACAATATGGGTGACCTGGCCATTTGGACAGGCCCGTGTTTATGTATTACCTCAAAATTGATGAAGCAGACACGGATGTGCGTCGGAGCTATCCGGGTGATGAGCGGGGGTCCCTGGAAGGTGGGAACCGCAATTGTGACCATGATGAAGCTGTCCATTTTCAATGGACAGCAATATGAGTGGCCTGGCCATTTGGACAGGCCCGTGTTTATGTATTAGCTCGAAATTGATGGAGCATACACGGATGTGCGTCGGAGCTATCCGGATGTTGAGCGGGGGTCCCTGGAAGGGGGGAGCCGTTGTTATCACCATGATGAAGCAGTACATTTTCTATGGACAACAATATGGGTAGCTTAACCATTTGGACAGGCCCGCTTTGTGTAGAGCAGACCCAGATGTGCGTCGGAGCTATCCGTGACATGGTTGAGTCTCCAAGACCAACACCTTAAACCCTAAACCATAAACCTAAAACCAAAACCTATAAGCTACGACTAAAACTAAACATAAACTCAATTCACCAAACCTAAACCTACACTTATTCCTAAATGTACAACTCTAACCTAAACATAAACTCGATCTCGAACCCGATTTCCTAAACCTACGCCTGAAGCTAATCCTAAACTCATGTCACCTAACCTAAATCTACACTTATTCCTAAATCCACAACTCTAACCTAAACCTAAACCCAAACTCAAAAACCTAACCCTAAACCCAATCCCGAACCCAATTTCCTAAACCTACGCCTAAACCTAATCCTAAACTCATGTCACCTAACCTAAACCTACACCTATTCATAAATCCACAGCTCTAACCTAAACCTAAACCCAAACTCTAAAACCTAACCCTAAACCCGATCCTGAACCCGAAATCCTAAACCTAAACCTAAACTCATGCCACCTAACCTAAGCCAACACCTATTCCTTAATCCACAACTCTAACCTAAACCTAGACCCAAACTCAAAAACCTAAACCTAAACCCGATCCCGAACCCGAAATCCTAAACCTATGCCTAAACCTAATCCTAAACACATGTCACCTAACCTAAACCTACACCTATTCCTAAATCAACAACTCTAACCTAAAGCTAGATCCAAACTCAAAAACCTAAACCTAAACCCGATCCCGAACCCAAAATTCTAAACCTAGGCCTAAACCTAAACCTAAACTCAAATCACCTAACCTAAACCTACACCTATTCCTAAATCCACAACTCTAACCGAAACCTAGACCCAAACTCAAAAACCTAAACCTAAACCCGATCCCGAACCCGAAATCCAAAACCTACACCTAAACCGAAACCTAAACTCATGTCACCTAACCTAAACCTACACCTATTCCTAAATCCACAACTCTAACCCAAACGTAAACCCAAACTCGAAAACCTAACCCTAAACCCGATCCCGAACCCAAATCCTAAACCTATGCCTAAACCTAATCCTAAACTCATGTCACCTAACCTAAACCTACACCGATTCCTAAATCCACAACTCTAAGCTAAACCTAAAATCGAAAACCTAACCCTAAACCCGATCCCGAACCCAATTTTCTAAACCTACGCCTGAAGCTATCCTAAACTCATGTCACCTAACCTAAACCTACACCTATTCCTAAATCCACAACTCTAACCAAAACCTAAACCCAAACTCAAAAACCTAGACCTAAACCCGATCCGGAACCCGAAATCCAAAACCTAGGCCTAAACCAAAACCTAAACTCAAATCACCTAACCTAAACCTACACCTATTCCTAAATCCACAACTCTAACCTAAACCTAGATCCAAACTTAAAAACCGAAACCTAAACTCGATCACAAACACGAAATCCTAAACCTAGCCCTAAACCTAAAACAAAACTCAAAGAACCTAACCTAAACCTACACCTATTCCTAAATTCAGAACTCTAACCTAAACCTAGACCTAAAATAAAAAACCTAAACCTAAACCCGATCCCGAACTCGAAATCCTAAACCAAGGCCTAAACCTAAACCTAAACTCAATTCACCTAACCTATACCTACACATATTCTTAAATCCAACAGTCAAACCTAAACCTATACACAAACTCAAAAACTTAACCCTAAACCCGATCCTGAAACCGAAATCCTAAACCTAATCCTCAACTCATGTCACCTAACCCAAATCTACACCAATTCCTAAATCCATAACTATAACCTAAACCTAGACCCAAACTCATAAACCTAAACCTCAACCCGATCCCACAACCGAAATCCTAAACCTACGCCTAAACCTAATCCTAAACTCATGTCACCTAACCTAAAACTACACCTATTCCTAAATGAACAACTCTAACCTAAACCTAGACCCAAACTCAAAAACCTAAACCCAAACACGATCCCGAACCCGAAATCCTAAACCTAGGCCTAAACCTAAACCTTAACTCAAATCACCTAACCTAAACCTACAACTATTCACAAATCCACAACTCTAACCTAAACCTAGACCCAAACTGAAAAACCTAAACCTAAATTCGATCCCGAACCCGAAATCCTAAACCTAGGCCTAAACCTAAACCTAAACTCAATTCACGTAACCTATACCTACACCTATTCTTAAATCCAACACTCTAACCTAAACCTAAACCCAAACTCGAAAACATAACCCTAAACTCGATCCCGAACCCGAAATCCTAAACCTACACCTAAACCTAATCCTAAACTCAAGTCACCTAACCTAAACCTACAACTATTCCTAAATCCATAACTCTTACCTACACATAGACCCAAACTCAAAAACCTAACCCTAAACCCGATCCCGAACCCGATTTCCTAAACTTACGCCTAAACCTAAACCTAAACTCATGTCACCTAACCTAAACCTACACCTATTCCTAAATCCACAACTCTAACCTAAACCTAAACCTAAACTCAAAAACCTAACCCTAAACCCGATCCCGATCCCGATCCCGAAATCCTAAACCTATGCCTATACCTAATCCTAAACTCATGTCACCTAACCTAAACCTACACCTATTCCTAAATCCACAACTCTAACCTAAACGTAGATTCAAACTCAAAAACCTAGACCTAAACTCGATCCCGAACCCGAAATCCTAAACTTACACCAAAACCTAATCCTAAACTCATGTCACCTAACCTAAACCTACACCTATTCTTAAATCAACAAATCTAACCAAAACCTAGACCTAAACTCAAAAACCTAAACCTAAACCCAATCCCGAACACAAAATCCTAAACCTAGGCCTAAACCTAAACTTAAACTCAAATCACCTAACCTAAACCTGCACCTATTCCTAAATCCACAACTCTAACCTAAACCTAGAGCCAAACTCAAAAACCTAAACCTAAACCCGATCCCGAACACGAAATCCTAAACCTATGCCTAAACCTAAACCTAAAGTCAATTCACCAAACCTAAACCTACACCTATTCCAAAATCCAACACTCTAACCTAAACCAAAACCCAAACTCGAAAACCTAACCCTAAACCCGATCCCGAACCCGAAATCCTAAACCTACACCAAAACCTAATCCTAAACTCATGTCACCTAACCTAAACCTACACTTATTCCTAAATTCACAACTCTCACCTAAATATAGACACAAACTCATAAACCTAACCCTAAACCCGATCCTGAACCCGATTTGCTAAACCTACGCCTAAACCTAAACCTAAACTCATGTCACCTAACCTAAACCTACAACTATTCCTAAATCCATAACTCTAACCTAAACCTAGACCCAAACTCAAAAACCTAACCCTAAACCCGATCCCGAACCCGAAGTCCTAAACCTATGCCTAAACCTAATCCTAAACCCATGTCACCTAACCTAAACCTACACCTATTCCTAAATTCACAACTCTAAGCTAAACCTAAACTCGAAAACCTAACCGTAAACCCAATCCCGAACCCGATTTTCTAAACCTACGCCTGAAGCTAATCCTAAGCTCATGTCACCTAACCTAAACCTACACTTATTCCAAAATCTACAGCTCTAACCAAAACCTAGACCCAAACTAAAAAACCGAAACCTAGACCCGATCCCGAACCTGAAATCGAAAACTTAAACTCAAATCACCTAACCTAAACCTACACCTATTCCTAAATCAACAACTCTATCCTAAACCTAGACCCAAACTCAAAAACCTAAACCTAAACCCGATCCCGAACCCGAAATCCTAAACCTACACCTAAGCCTAAACCTAAACTCAAATCACCTAATCTAAACCTACACCTATTCCTAAATCAACAACTCTAACCTAAACGTAGACCCAAACTCAAAAACATAAACCTAAACTCGATCCCGAACCCGAAATCCTAAACCTAGGACTAAACCTAAACCTAAACTCAAATCACCTAACCTAAACCTACACCTATTCCTAAATCCACAACTCTAACCTAAACCTAGACCCAAACTTAAAAACCTAAACCTAAACCCGATACCAAACACGAAACCCTAAACCTAGGCCGAAACCTAAACCAAAACTCAATTCACCTAACCTATACCTACACCAACTCTTAAATCCAACACTCTAACCTAAACCTAAACCCAAACTCGAAAACCTAACCCTAAACTCGATCCCGAACTCGGAATCCTAAACTTAATCCTAACCTCATGTCACCTAACCTAAACCTACACCTATTCCAAAATCAACAACTCTAACCTAAACCTTGACCCAAACTCAAAAACGTAAACCTAAACCGGATCCCAAACCAGAAATCCTAAACCTAGTTCTAAACCTAATCCTAAGCTCATGTCACCTAACCTAAACCTACACCTATTCCTAAATCCAAAACTTTAAACTAAACCCAAACCCGATCCCGAAACCAAAATCCTGAACCTAAGCCTAAACCTATACCTAAAATCAATTCACCTAACCTATACCTACACCTATTCTTAAATCCAACACTCTAACCTAAACCTAAACCCAAACTCGAAAACCTAACCCTAAACCAGATCCCGAACCCTAAATCCTAAACCTACGAATAAACCTAATCGTAAACTCATGTCACCTAAACTAAACCGACAACTATTCCTAAATTCACAACTCTAACCTAAACCAAGACCCAAACTAAATAACCTAACCCTAAACCCGATCCCGAACCCAATTTCGTAAACCTATGCCTAAACCTAAACTAAACTCATGTCACCTATCCTAAACCTACACCTATTCCTAAATCCACAACTCTAACCAAAACCTAAACCCAAACTCGAAAACCTAACCCTAAACCCGATCCCGAACCCGAAATCCTAAACCTACGCAAAAACCTAATCCTAAACTCAAGTCACCTAACCTAAACCTACACCTATTACTAATTCCACATCTCTAACCTAAACCTAGACACAAACTTAAAAACCTAACCCTAAACCCGTTCCCGAGCCCGATTTCCTAAACTTACGCCTAAGCCTAAACCTAAACTCATGTCACCAAACCTAAACCTAAACCTATTCCTAAATCCACAACTCTAACCAAAACCTAAACCCAAACTCAAACGCCTAAAGCTAAACCCGATCCTGAACCCGAAATCCTAAATATAGGCCTAAACTAAACCTAAACTCAAATCACCTAACCTCAACGTACACCTATTCCTAAATCAACAACTCTAACCTAAATAAAGACCCAAACTTAAAAACCTAACCCGAAACCCTATCCCGAACCCGATTACCTAAACCTACGCCTAAACCTAAACCTAAACTCATGTCACCGAACCTAAACCAACACCTATTCCTAAATCCACAACTCTAACCTAAACCTAAACCAAAACTCAAAAACCTAACCCTAAACCCAATCCCGAACCCGTAATCATAAACCTACGCCTAAACCTAATCCTAAACTCATGTCACCTAACCTCAACTTACACCTATTCCTAAATCTACAACTATAAGCTAAACCTAACCTCGAAAACCAAACCCGAAATCCTAAACCTACGCCTGAAGCTAAGCTTAAACTCATGTCACCTAACATAAACCTACCCTTATTACTAAATCCACTACTCTAACCTAAACCTAGACCCAAACTCAAAAACCAAAACCTAAACACGATCCCAAACCTGAAATCCAAAACATAGGCCTAAACCAAAACCTAAACCCAAATCACCTAATCTAAACCTACACCAATTCCTAAATCCATACTCTAACCTAAACCTAGACCCAAACTGAAAAACCTAAAGCTAAACCCAATCCCAAACCCAAAATCCTAAACCTAGGCCTAAACCTAAACCTAAACTCAAATAACATAACCAAAACCTACACTTACTCCTAAATCCACAACTCTAACCTAAACCTAGACCCAAACTCAAAAACCTAAACCTAAACCCGATCCGGAACCCAAAATCCTAAACCTAGGCCGAAAATAAACCTAAACTCAAATCACCTATCCTAAACCTACACCTATTCCTAAATCAACAACTCTAACCTAAACCTACACCTAAACTCAAAACCTTAAACCTAAACCCAATCGCGAACCCGAAATCTTAAACCTAAACCTAAACTCAAATCACCTAACCAAAACCTACACATATTCCTAAATCCACAACTCTAACCAAAACCTAGACCCAAACTCAAAAACCTAAACCTAAACCTGATCCCGAACCCGATTTCCTAAACCTAGGCCTAAACCTAAACCTAAACTCATTTCACCTAACCTAAACCTACACCTATTCTTAAATCCAACACTCTAAATTAAACCTAAACCCAAACTCGAAAACCAAACCCTAAACCCGATCCCGAAACCGAAATCCTAAACCTACATCTAAACCTAATCCTAAACTCATGTCACCTATTCTAACCCTACACCTATTCCTCAATCCACAACTCTAACCTAAACATACACCCAAACTCAAAAACCTAACCCTAAACCCGATCCCGAACAGGATTTACTAAACCTACGCCTAAACCTAAACCTAAACTCATGTCACCTAACCTAAACCTACACCTACTCCTAAATCCACAACTCTAACCTAAACCAAAAGCCAAACACAATAACCTAACCCTAAACCCGATTCCGAACCCGAAATCCTAAACCTATGCATAAACCTAATCCTAAACTCATGTCACCTAACCTAAACCTACACGTATTCCAAAATCCACAAGTCTAAGCCAAACCTAAACTCGAAAACCTAACCCTAAACCCGATTCCGAACCCGATTTTCTAAACCTACGCCTGAAGCTAAACCTAAACTAATGTCACCTAACCTAAACCTACACATATTCCTAAATCTACCACTCTAACCTAAACCTAGACCCAAACTCAATAACCTAAACCTAAACCCGATCCCGAACCCGAAATCCAAAACGTAGGCCTAAACCAAAACCTAAACTCAAATCACCTAACCTAAACCTACACCTATTCCTAAATCCACACCTCTAACCTAAACCTAGACCCAAACTCAAAAACCTAAACTTAAACCCGATCCAGAACTCGAAATCCTAAACCTATGCCTACACCTAAACCTAAACTCAAACAACCTAACATAAACCTATACCTATTCTTAAATCAACAATTCTAACCTAAACCTAGACGCAAACTCAAAAACCTTACCCTAAACCCGATCCCGAACCCGAAATCCTAAACATAGGCCTAAACTAAACCTAACCACAAATCACCTAACCTAAACCTACACCTATTCCTAAATCCACAACTCTAACCTAAACCTAAACCCAAACTCGAAAACCTAACCCTAAACCCGATCTAGAACCCGAAATACTAAACAAACGCCAAAACCTAAACCTAAACTCATGTCACCTAACCTAAACCTACACCTATTCCTAAATCCACAACTGTAACCTAAACCGAAACCCAAACTCGAAAACTTAACCCTAAACCCGATTGCGAACCCGAAATCCTAAACCTACGCCTAAAGCTAATCCTATACTCATGTCACCTAACATAAACTGACACCTATTCCTAAATCCACAACTCTAACCTAAACCAAGACCCAAACTAAATAACCTAACCCTAAACCCAATCCCGAACCCAATTTCGTAAACCTACGCCTAAACCTAAACCAAAACTCATGTCACCTAACCTAAACCTACACCTATTCCTAAATCCACAACTCTAACCTAAACCTAAACTCAAACTCGAAAACCTAACCCTAAACCCGATCCCGAACCCGAAATCCTAAACCTACAAAAAAACCTAATCCTAAACTCATGTCACCTAACCTAAACCAACACCTATTACTAAATCCACAACTCTAACCTAAACCTAAACACAAACTTAAAAACCTAACCCTAAACCCGTTCCCGAGCCCGATTTCCAAAACCTACGCCTTAAGCTAATCCTAAACTCATGTCACCTAACCTAAACCTACGCCTAGTCCTAAATCCACAACTCTAACCTAAACCTAGACCGAAACTCAAAAACCTAACCCTAAACCCGATCCCGAACCCGATTTCCTAAACCTAAACCTAAACTCATGTCACCTAACCTAAGCCTACACCTATTCCTAAATGCGCAACTCTAACCTAAACATAAACCCAAACTTGAAAACCTAACCCTAAACCCGATCCCGAACCAGAAATCCTAAACCTATGCCTAAACCAAATCCTAAACTCATATCACCTAACCTAAACCTACACCTATTCCAAAATCCACAACTCTAAGCTAAACCTAAACTCGAAAACCTAACCCTAAAACTAATCCTGAACCGGATTTTCTAAACCTACGCCTGAAGCTAATCCTAAACTCCTGTCACCTAACCTAAACCTACACATATTCCTAAATCAACAACTCGAACCTAAACCTAGACCCAAACTCATTAACCTAAACCTAAACCCTATCCCGAACCCGAAATCCAAAACGTAGGCCTAAACCAAAACCTAAACTCAAATCACCTAACCTAAACCTACACCTTTTCCAAAATCCACACCTCTAACCTAAACCTAGACCTAAAATCAAAAACCTAAACCTAAACCCGATCCCGAACTTGAAATCCTAAACCAATGCCTAAACCTAAACCTAAACCTAAACTCACATAACCTAACATAAACCTACACCTATTCCTAAATCCACAACTCTAACCTAAACCTAGATGCAAACTCAAAAACCTTACCCTAAACCCGATCCCGAACCCGAAATCCTAAACATAGTCCTAAACTAAACCTAAACACAAATCACCTAACCTAAACCTACACCTATTCCTAAATCCACAACTCTAACCTAAACCTAAACCCAAACTCGAAAACCTAACCCTAAACCCGATCTCGAACCCGAAATCTTAAACCTACGACGAAACCTACAACTAAACTCATGTCACCTAACCTAAACCTACACCTATTCTTAAATCCACAACTGTAACCTAAACCGAAACCCAAACTCGAAAACTTAACCCTAAACCCGATCCTGAACCTGAAATCCTAAACCTACGCATAAACCTATTCCTATACTCATGTCACCGAACCTAAACTGACACCAATTCCTAAGTCCACAACTCTAACCTAAACCTAGTTCCAAACTCAAAAACCTAACCCTAAACCCGATCCCGAACCCGATTTCCTAAACCTATGCCTAAACCTAAACCTAAACTCATGTCACCTAACCTAAACCTACACCTATTCCTAAATGCGCAACACTAACCTAAACATAAACCCAAACTTGAAAACCTAACCCTAAAATCGATTACGAACCTGAAATCCTAAACCTATGCTTAAACCTAATCCTAAACTCATATCACCTAACCTAAACCTACACCTATCCCTAAATCCACAACTATATGCTAAACCTAAACTCGAAAACCTAACCCTAAACCCGATCCCGAACCCGATTTTCTAAACCTACGCCTGAAGCCAATCCAACACTCATGTCACCTAACCTAAACCTACACCTATTCCTAAATTAACAACTCTAACCTAAACCTAGACCCAAACTCAAAAACCTAAACCTAAACCTAAACCCGATCCCGAACCCAAAATCCTTAACATAGGCCAAAACCTAAACCTAAACTCAAATCACCTAACCTAAACCTACACCTATTCCTAAATCCACAACTCTAACATATACCAAGACCCAAACTCAAAAACCTAAACCTAAACCTGATCCCGAGCCCAAAATCCTAAAATTAGGCGTAAACCTAAACCTAAACTCAATTCACCTAACCCAAACCTACACCTATTCTTGAATCCAACTCTCTAACCTAAACCTAAACCCAAACTCGAAAACCTAACCCTAAACCCGATGCCGAACCCGAAATCCTAAACCTACACCTAAACCTAATCCCAAACTCATGTCACCTAACCTAAACCTACACCTATTCCTAAATCCACAACTCTAACATAAACATAGACCCAAACCCAAAAACATAACCCTAAACATGATCCTGAACCCGATTTCCCAAAATATACTCTTAAACCTAAACCTTAACTCATGTCACCTAACCTAAACCTACACCTATTCCTAAATCCACAACTCTAACCTAAACCTACACCCAAACTCGAAAACCCAACCCTAAAGCCGATCCTGAACCCAAAATCCTAAACCTATTCCTAAACCTAATCCAAAACTCATGTCACCTGACCTAAACCTACACCTATTCCTAAATCCACTACTCTAAGCTAAACCTAAACTCGAAAACCTAACCCGAAACCCGATCCCGAACCCAATTTTCTAAACCAACGCATGAAGCTAATCCTAAACTCATGTTACCGAACCTAAACCTACACTTATTCCTAAATCCACAACTCTAACATAAACCTCAACCCAAACTCAAAAACCTAAACCTAAACCCGATCCCGAACCCGAAATCCAAAACGTAAGCCTAAACCAAAACCTAAACTCAAATCACCTAACCTAAAGCCTACACCTATTCCTAAATCCACAACTCTAGCCTAAACCTAGACCCAAACTAAAAAACCTAAACCTAAACACGATCCCAAACCCGAAATCCTAAACCTACGCCTAAACCTAATCACAAACTCATGTCACCTAACCTAAACCTACATCTATTCCTAAATCCACAACTCTCACCTAAACCTAGAGCCAAACTCAAAGACCTAACCCTAAATCCGATCCCAAACCCGAAATCCTAAACCTATGCCTAAACCTAATCCTAAACTCATGTCACCTAACCTAAACCTACACCTATTCCTAAATCCACACCTCTAACCTAAACATAGACCCAAACTTAAAAACCTAACCCTAAACTCGATCCCGAACTCGATTTCCTAAACCTACGCCTAAACCTAAACCTAAAGTCATGTCACCTAACCTAAACAAACATCTATTCCTAAATCCACAACTCTAACCTAAACCTAAACCCAAACTCGAAAACCTAACCCTAAACCCGATCCCGAGCCCGAAATCCTAAACCTAGACCTAAACCTAATCCTAAACTCATGTCACCTAACCTAAACCTACACCTATTCCTAAGTCCACAACTCTAACCTAAACCTAGACCCAAACTCAAAAACCTAACCCTAAACCCGATCCCAAACCCGATTTCCTAAACCTACGCTTAAACCTAAACCTAAACTCATGTCACCTAACCTATACCTACACCTATTCTTAACTCCACAACCCTAACCTAAACCTAGACCCAAACTTAAAAACCTAACCCTAAACCCGATCCCAAACCCAATTTCCTAAACCTACGCCTAAACCTAAAACTAAACTCATGTCACCTAACCTAAACCTACACCTATTCCTAAATCCAGAACTCTAACCTAAACCTAGACCCAAACTTAAAAACGTAACCCTAAACTCGTTCCCGAACCCAATTTCCAAAACCTACGCCTAAACCTAATCCTAAACTCATGTTACCTAACCTAAACCTACACATATTCCTAAATCTATAACTCTAAGCTAAATCTAAACTCGAAAACCTAACCCTAAACCCGATCCCAAACACGATTTCCTAAACCTACGCCTGAAGCTAATCCTAAACTCATGTTACCTAACCTAAACCTATACTTATTCCCAAATCCACAACTCTAACCTAAACCTAGACCCAAACTCAAAAACCTAAACCTAAACCCGATCCCGAGACCGAAATCCTAAACATAGGCCTAAACCTAAACCTAAACTCAAATCACCTAACCTAAACCTACACCTATACCTAAATCCACAACTCTAACCTACACCTAGACCCAAACTCAGAAACCTAAACCTAAACCCGATCCCGAACCCGAAATCCTAAACCTGGGCCTAAACCTAAACCTAGACTCAAATCACCTAACCTAAACCTATACCTATTCCAAAATGCACAACTCAAACCTAAATCTAAACCCAAACTCGAAAACCCTACCCTAAACCTGATCCCAAACCCGAAATTCGAAACCTACGCCTAAACCTATTCCGAAACTCATGTCACCTAACCTAAACCTACACCTATTCCTAAATCCACAACTCTTACATAAACCTAAACCCAAACTCAAAAACCTAAACCCAAACCTGATCCCGAACCCGAATTCCTCAACCTACGCCTAAACCTAATCCTAAACTCATGTCACATAACCTAAACCTACACCTATTCATAAATCCACGACTCTAACCTAAACATAGACCCAAAATCAAAAAATTAACCCTAAACCCAATCCCGAACCTGCTTTCCTAAACCTACGCCTAAATGTAAACCTAAACTCATTTCACCTAACCTAAACCTACACCTATTCTTAAATTCACAACTCTAACCTAAACCTAGACGCAAACTCAAAAACCTAAACCTAAACCCGATCCCGAACCCAAAATCCTAAACCTAGGCCTAAACCTAAACAAAAACTCAAATCACCTAAGCTAAACCTACACCTATTCCTAAATCCACAACCCTATCCTAAACCTAAACCCAAACTCGAAAACCAAACCCTAAACCCAATCCCGAGCCCGAAATCCTAAACCTATGCCTAAACTTAGTCCTAAACTCATGTCACCTAACCTAAACCTACACCTATTCCTAAATCCACAACTCTAACTTAAACATAGACTCAAACTCAAAAACCTAACCCTTAACCCGATCCCGAAACCGATTTCCTAAACTTATGCCTAAACCTAAACCTAAACTCATGTCACCTAAGCTAAACCTACACCTATTCTTAAATCCACAACTCTAACACAAACCTAAACCCAAACTCAAAAACCTAAACCTAAACTCCAGCCCGAACCCAAAATCCTAAACCTAAGCCTAAACCTAAACCTAAACTCAAATCACCTACCCTAAACCTACACATATTCCTAAATCCACAACTCTAACCTAAACCTAAACCTAGACTCGAAAACCTAACCCTAAACCCGATCCCGAACCCAAAATCCTAAACCTACGCCTAAACCTAATCCTAAACTCATGTCACCTAACTTAAACCTACACCTATTCCTAAATCGATAACTCTAACATAAACCTAGACCCAAACTTAAAAACCTAAACCTAAACCCGATCCCGAGCTCAAAATCCAAAACGTAGGCCTAAACCAAAACCTAAACTCAAATCACTTAACCTAAACCTACACCTATTCCTAAATCCACAACTCTAACCTAAACCTAGACCCAGACTCAAAAACCTAAACCTAAACCCGATCCCGAACCCAAAATCCTAAACATAGGCCTAAACCTAAACCTAAACTCAAATCACCTATCCTAAACCTACACCTATTCCTAAATCAACTACTCTAACCTAAACGTAGACCTAAACTCAAAAACTTAAACCTAAACCCGATCCCGAACCCGAAATCTTAAATCTAGGCCTAAACCTAAACCTAAACTCAAATCACCTAACCTAGACCAACACCTATTCCTAAATCCACAACACTAACCTAAACCTAGACCCAAACTCAAAAACATAAACCTAAACCTGATCCCGAACCCGAAATCCTAAACCTAGGCCTAAACCTAAACCTAAACTCAATTCACCTAACCTAAACCTACACCTATTCCTAAATCTACAACTCTAACCTAAACCTAAACCCAAACTCAAAATCCTAAACCTAAACCCCATCCCAAACCCGATTTTCTAAACCTAGGCCTAAACTGGCCTTAACCTAAACTCAAATCACCTTAATGTAAACGTAAACTGACTCTAATCTTTGCATTGTAGATATAGATAAGAGTTGGATGCGAGCCAAGATTCGGTTTGGCCCAGAGTATAAACAAGGTGTTAAGGAGTTCATGGAATTTGCCCGATATCGGGCAGATTCAGGTAATAGAATTTAGTGTCCATGTCGAAAATGCGAGAACATGGTTCACAAAACTTTAGACAAAGTAGAAGACGATTTGTTCATAGTTGGGATTGACCAGGGTTACACTTGATAGATTCATCATGCTGAAGACTTGCACCAAAGAGTTGAGGCCACTGAAGTCCTTGCTGACCCAATTATGCCTAATGACGAGGATGAAAACGTTGACGAAATGCAAGATATCATAAGGGATTTGTTAAGGGGAACAATTGCGGATACTGATTTTGCAGCAACAAGTAGTAGCCAGGATATTCCTCCTACGGGTGATGCCGAATCAGAAAAGTTTAGTAGGTTGTTGAGGGATGCGCAACGTCCACTCTATCCAGGGTGTGGGAACTTCTCCAAGTTGAATTTCCTTACAAGGTTACTTCATTTGAAGACAATAAATCGTTGGAGTAACAAATCGTTTAACATGTTACTTGGCTTGTTGAAAGAAGTATTACCTGAAGGTGAGACATTACCTAAGTCTCATTACGAGGCAAAATCCTTAATGTGAGACTTGGGCCTTGGTTACATCCTCATACATGCATATATAAATGATTGTGTATTGTATTGAAAAGAACATGAAAATGTTGAAGAGTGTCCACAATGTGGAGAGTCTAGGTGGAAATATGACGAAGCCAAGCGTAAGAAAATTCCACAAAAGGTGTTAAGGTACTTTCCATTGAAACCCATATTACAAAAATTGTTTACGTCGAGCAAGACGGTTGAAGATATGAGGTGGCATAAGGAGAAACGCGTTCATGATGATAATACATTGAGGCACCCTGCTAACTTTGAAGCCTAGCAAAATTTTGATAAGCAATATGACTGGTTTATAGAGGATTCTAGCAATGTTCGACTAGGTCTTGCAAGTGATGGTTTTAATCCATTTGGTAATATGAGTAGCTCGTACAGTATGTGGCCAGTGATACTTATGCCCTACAATTTACTTCCTTGGTTGTGTATGAATGAGTCATTTTTCATGATGTCATTGCTTATTCTTGGACCCAAGTCAACGGGGATTGACATTGATGTGTATTTATGACCGTTAGTAGATGAGTTAAACGAGTTGTAGAGTCAAGGTGTCCAGACGTATGACACTTTTACAGAACAGACATTTCGATTGCATGCAGCGGTCTTGTGGACAATAAATGACTTCCCTGCATATGGGAATTTGTCTGGGTGGAGCACGAAGGGAAAGTTGGCTTGTCCTATATGTAGTACTGAGACTTGTTCATTGTCATTGAAGCATGGTAAAAAAAACGTGTTATATTGGCCATCGTTGCTTCCTTCTGAGGGATCATAGTTGGCGCAGGAAGACGATGATCTTTGATGGCAAACAAGATCATAGGCCACCACCGAAAGAACTATTTGGAGAAGATGTGTTACAACAACTGAGTAACATTGAAGAAGTTAGATTTGGTAAGACACCGCACTTGAAGAAGAGAAAACTTACAGTATTGGAGTATAACTAGAGGAAGAAGAGCATTTTTTTTAGTTGCCCTATTGGAGCCATCTAAAATTGCGACATAACTTGGATGTCATGCATATTGAGAAGAATATATGTGACAATCAATGTCTTTGGAACATTGATGAACATAGAGAAGAAAACAAAAGACAGTTTTAAGGCTCGATTAGATCTACAAGCAATGGGTTTAAGGAAAGAGTTGCACTTGCAACCACATGAAAATTCATATACTATACCAGCAGCTTGCTACACATTGACAAAACTAGAGAAAAAGCATTTATGTGAATGGTTGAGATCGGTGAAGTTTCCCGATGGGTATGCATCGAATATCTCTCAGCGCGTAAACATTACGGACTGCAAGGTAACAGGAATGAAAAGTCATGACCGTCACGTCCTTCTGCAATGAAAACATTACAATTGTGATTCGTAGATTCCTTAGGAAGGATGTCAGTGCTGCGCTGATTGAGTTAAGGATATTCTTTAAGGATTTGTGTTCGAAATCTTTGAATGTAGAGGTTATTAAATAACTGGAGAAGGACATTGTCGTAATCCTTTACAAACTTGAAAGAATATTTCCACCTACGTTTTTCGATGTCATGATACACCTAGCGATTCACTTACCGCACGAAGCGAAGCTTGCAGGCCCAGTACAATATCATTGGATGTATCCGATCGAAAGGTGATAGAACAATGATCCTAAATTTTTATTCATTCCATAAACTGTAATTGCCCGAGATTTTCGACTCTCGTGTATAACACGACGGCCGAATTCCCGAGTAAATCATGGACTAATTGATTTGTTAAATAATGAAATATAACATTCAAGCACAATGGCGGAAACAATTATCATCTCATTCTATCAAACTTACTACGTCATCATCAATGTTTAAATAAGGGAACCAACCAATATACATACTGATTAATTAAAATACAAAACCATGTCTTCTCTTGAAGACTTATTACAATTCCATAAATGTATCAACTACTCAAAAGAAATATTTAATAAATGATAACACCAACTAAGTTTCTCTAACATCGTCATCTGCCATGTGATCGTACGAACCATCGAACTCTTTTCCTTAAAAATCGAGTTCAATACCTGGATCTTCACCTGCATCATCTAAATTGTGTTTGGGATAGCGTTAAACGCTATCATAGTGGGGAATATTCCCTCCAAGACAATCAATAATAATAATGTACAAAACTCAGAGTAACGCAACACATTAATATTTATATTCAAACAAAATAATCAAGTAAAAATCTTTGTTAATGCGATGCATGGAATGCATGCTCTGGCTAAGGCACCCTGGCTAGAATCACAATACATGAAGTGGGAGACTCCCTGTTACGACTTCATGCTAGCCACTAGTCACCAGAGGTTCCTGGGACGCACAAGCCCATAGTTTTGCCCGACCACGTGAGAAACGGGACGCTCATAGCCCAAATCTACACGTGACAGTGTACGGGAGAAGTAGGATGCTCTAGCCTATTCTCAATTCCGTACACCCACATGGAGCCAAGTGAATGCATGACTTTAGTTTCACCTTTATTTAAGTATTTTCGCATACAACCAATTTAAATAAAACTCAATGGTCACTATGGGGAGTCGTAAGCAACCCAGCATAGGCCGACAGCACGGGATTAGTGTCCATAGTACCAACCCCGGCTCATGAGAATTTGTATACCATTAGTGTCCACTCATTGTCCCGTTTTATGATTTCATCATGTCCCAAAAAGCTAATGTTGTACATCATGACCAAATTCATTAAAATACTCATGTAATGTAAATGGATCAAATCAAGCATCATGTACATGTAAGGATCCATTAACAAACAATCACTTCATTCTCTCAGTTAAGTCAAGATATATTCTTCCATCATAGACACCTCTCACGGGTTCCATCTCTCTACATCGAATAATTTTACCAACTTAGGGACAAAGAGTATACAATAATGGGATGTTTATATGATGATCTTATACACATATTTCATATCACAATATGAAAATCAATCTTACTTGTAATACATGGACTAAGAAAATAAGAGCATAAATTTCAAAAAAATAACACAAATACACATGCTTCTTAGTAAAAAATCTAAACAAGGAATCACATCACCATACAATGATATTCATTACAAATCTCACATCAAACTTTATGTTATATGGATAAGCAATTCAAAATAAAATAACTTCACATGCCACAAAAGAAACTTATGATAATCGTGGTATTATTAATGAAAGGCTTGAAGGAAAATCCTCACCTTAGGATGGACTTAGAAGAAGAGAATTGTAGAAGATCCTAGCCGTTGGAAAAATATGAGAAAGAACTCTCTTCTTCTCTCTCTCTCTCTCTCTCTCTCTCTCTCTCTTTAGGGCATGGAGGCTAGGGTTAGGAGAAGGATTTGGAGGTGCGTAGTAGAAATATGGAGAGGGATGTGCACGCGAGGTCTTGTGTAACAACCTCTTGAGGTGGGTTTCTCAAATCTCAATATTTGGATGATCTATAATCAATTCCAATCCATTCATCTTATCAAGCTCGAAGAGTAGAGTCAGAATACGTAAATTTCTTGATGATCCACATTCTAGATTGGCCGATCCTTGAAAATGGCCTAACGGGTGCTAAAATGGGCTAGATCTCAATTAACGGTCTACGCTTGATGATCAGGGCCCAAATTTTGGAAAAATATATGGTCATGATAGGAAAATAATTGTACAAAGTTTAGTGGTTGATTGATGGTGAGAAATGCCTAGATCTGAAATTTCAACTTTTGGCGGAAAAGGAAGAGGCTAGCTTTGTGGTTCAACGGTGTAGGATTATAGATCGAGGTCCAAACTTTGTGTAAACTCATAGTCATATGAGTATAATAAGTGGTCCAAATTTGAGAAACGATTGATGGTGAGAAGTGGGTAAATTGAAAGGTTCAGATTTAAAAAGAGTTGGTAACTCGTTAATTTCTAGAACGGGATAACTTCGCGCATAAGAAAGAGGCTTATCAAGGTGGGGCACTCAAATCACACTATTGGTCCATGATAAAGACGATCTAAGTCACTCATATGAAGAGAAATATTCGACTACGACTAACCATCTACTTTCCTCACTCGATGGACATGAAAATCAAGGGTTAAGGGGCTGATTTGACAATCGGACCACTTTTACTATGATTTAAAGGACTGAAATTTGATGTGTATGGTTAATATGTGCCCAAAAGCTTAAATCCAGGGTTTTATGTGAAAGTGATCGTGAGAAACTATAATACTTAAAAATGACATCTTAATTTAAGTTTAACTAATGGCATTTTCGTAATTATCTGAAAAGTGCGTGATTTTTGAAATCTGATCTTTCTACGATGTTTATGGGATCATTCTAAGCAACTTTTGTAAAGGGTCCCCTATCGGATCTCCTACGGATGTCCCGCTATTCGCAAATCAACGGTAAATGTACGATAATTAATAAAAAAATAAATTAAAAATGAATTAAAAAAAATTTCAAATAAATCTCGAAAATCTGGGGCGTTACATAAACTACATATATCCATGTTTTCATGTGTATAACATAGTAATTTTGTGTACAGATACCTTCACACATTAAAAAGATATGTGAGGAATAATGCACGTCTAGAGGGATCCATTGCTAAGGCGTACATTGATAATGAGTGCCTGACATTTTGCTCCATGTATCTTCGTGGCATAGAGACTAGATTCAACCGAGAAGATCGAAATGCCGATGAAGGGCAGGAGCATGAACAAGGACTCATATCTATATTCGCACATAACTTCGTCCTTTAGGATCGCCGACGTTTCAGGATATGGACCTTCGAGATCAAGCAAAGGCACGGTGGTACGTGTTGCATAATTGTGAAGAAATAGAGTCATACTTAAAGTAAGTCTTCAATCGATAATTGTATATCTACATATGATGATCTTAAAATTTCTTGCTGACAACGTGCCAATTATGTATAGCGAACACATCGAGGAGATGAAGTCCCAAAACCCTACAAATTATGATCGAATGCATCAGGATCAGTTTCCAGAATGGTTCGTGTTGGACCTCCAATTTATACATTACATTGCCCAGTACATCACATTATATGCACGATTTGCATGCTTAAAAGGCCTATCTAATGCATGTTTTGTGATTTCAGGGATGAGAGCGGAATTCACCCAATTGGAGACTAAAAAGAGTCATTTGAAGCCATTGGATGAATAAGAAAGAAGGACCAAAGAAAGTAGAAAGAGAGGAGAATAAAGGAAGAAAGAAGCAAAAGGAGAAAGCAGAAACAGAGGCCAAGACCGGTCGTGCGACCGGTCGTCCATCGCCAGGACCGGTCGTCCGACCGGTCCGATCATGCACAGAAGAGGAATTTTTAGAGAAGGTCACTGGACCATTCACGACCGGTCGTGCGACCAGTCGTCCAATGCCTAGACCGGTCGTGCGACGGGTCATTGAATTAAAAAATTAAATCAGAATTTTGGAAAAACTCTCTGGACTAAAAAGTGTTATTTTACGACCGGTCGTCAAGGGGCTCGGACCGGTCGTGCGACCGGTAGTCTACGTAATAAAGCTTCTCCGTGAGGCTTCGAGATTTTCTACGCAGTACGTAACCTTGCGCAATTTCTGGATGTTTCCGACGCAAGAGGCTTCTACACTATAAAAGGACACCTAGGGGCTCTTCCTAGGTCATCATAGAAGCCAAGGAAGGTCGTGGGAGAGGACGGAAGTTGTCGTGAAGCGTCAGCAACCCTCCAATTTTTTGTTTTTCTAGTTTTTATGCTTTCTTATTTAAGTTCTAGTTGTAGTATGACAATGCTCGGCTAGAATCTCTCAGCTAAGGCTGAGAGGTGAAGCTTGTAGCTTATTTCATGTTTGATTCAGTTTAATTCAAGTAATTTCAATTCAAGTTTGGATTTTTATTTATTTTAGTCCCTTGAGTTGGTAGTTTGAGATGTTTTATGAGAGTTCATGTGCTCCGGACATGAATTCCTTGTAATTCTCTGAGATTATCATATGATGCTTGTTTAGATTCAAATTATAGTAATCCTTGAGCAGGCCATAGTCCATAGGCATGGCTGTTACTCCGAAGGCTATGATTTTGAATTCTATATTGATTGAATGGGACTAGAACTTGGAAGTTCAGCTTGATTGGAATTGAATGTGTTTGAATACTTTATTTTCCAACTAGATGAGAGATAGGACTTCAAATCTAGTTGTGTTCTCTACTTGGATTGATTGGAATGACATGGGATTGCTACAAGTGGATCCTTGAATGCCTTAGTACCTTAAATTACTGGTTTACATTAAGTTACTGTTTTAGTTTAATTACTCAATTGAATTCTCATATCTATTGCAAACTAAGTTGCTGGAATAGTTTGAAAGTTGTTTCTAATTCCCTATGGATCGACCTCGGTCTTACCGAGTTTTATTACTACATCGCAGCCTTACACTTGAGGCGAGTGAACAGTTCGCAAAACGTGTAAGATTAATTCACCTTCTATCTCACCACACTTACAATGTTGTTGTATTGTACAATATTTACACGTAATCTTAAATCCATAAACTTTTATATTCTGTACATGACGATAGATGAAAACGTTGTGCGCTAGCAACTCTGCAGATTCGTCTAATGCACTCCACTCACTAGCGTGTGGCCCTGATAGACGTGTATCTAGATATACAGGTTGTATTGTAAACGGGTCGATTTCACACTGAAGAGTGTGAGAAATATACGACCACACAAAATAGTGGGGTGGTTGTGAAGGGAACGCATGAGGCGGTAGAAATTAATTTTTATGGCGTTTTGACGGATATTATTGAGCTGAGTTATTGTATGAGAAAGCGGGTGTACTTATTTAAATGCGATTGGTGGGACATTGGAAATAAGAAGTTGGGAATACAGACTGATGACTACTTCACGATCGTAAATTTATCTCGGAAGTGGTTTAAAGATGACCCATTTATCATAGCCGGCCAAGTCGAACAAGTATTCTACCTCGCTGATACCAAGTTAGGCGGCTCTTGGTACATGGTGCAGAAAATAAAGCCCAGGAACATATTTGACGTTCCCGAACTAGACGTTGAAGATAGCGATGAAGGGAGAAATGGAACGTCGTCAATTGAACAAGCATATCAAGAAGACATGCCATCTTTGGATAGAGGGAATGATCCAAATGTTGATATTGATGTGGTGCAATTGAATAGAGATGATGTGTCACCTGATCATGTTGATGCCTCAATCATAAATGACATTGTTAGAGATGATAGTGCTTTCATTAATGACGACGTTGCAGACGATGAAGAGGAAATACTTATCAGCGATAATGATGTTGAAGAAGAAAGAGTCTTAAGCGATAATGATTCAGACGACGATTATTAAATGTATACAAGATTTACATGTCATTTTTCAATTCGAATAATTTGATTATTACATGTATATATGTTTTACAAGTCATGATTTATTTCTTGAATTGACTTGTTTATAATCCACATTTACAGTTAAGTCACTTTCTAATCATGTCCTCCACAAACTGGAGCGTAACGGAAGCACGCAGTATACTTCATCAGCTGTTGCGGATGGACTTTTCGACCCTATATTCTTCTAGTAGGGCCAGAGAGATACCTGATCTGGTCGATAAATGTAGGGAGGAAGACGATAACTCAGATGAAAGATTATACAATCTCAAAGAAATTTCGGACCTGATGGAGGAATATAACCACGGGAAACTTCGTATGGAAGATGCGACATTGTCACTTGCACATATGAATAGAGTCCCGAGAGATCAGATTTCTCCTATTGTGACTGGCATGTTGGTTGTAACAATGTTGAGTGCTTCATTTGCAGCGTACGATAACTTACGCAAGGAGTATTTCGGATAGTTGATTCGAAGTTGATTCGTATTACAATGAAATATATGTATTTAATATAGAATGACAATATGTAATGGATTTTCCAACTTTTATATTCTGTTTACGGTTTTATTATATTCTGCTTGCATTATAGTGTAATGGTTTAATCATATTTTTATCATCTCTTTAAGCATAAGCACAAATTCATTCTACCATGAACACTACTTAGACTGTAAAGTTTAATTGTTTATTATATTAATGTTCATAAACTTGCATTGATATTGTTTAAATTTATAAGTTTCTATTTCGGACATATTCAGTCACGGCACTAGGTGGGAGATCAGGTCATTCGCGCACTAGATCTACCCCTTCAACCCGTAATTTGACGCAGACAGCATCAACGTCGCACGGTGCATCACAGGCGTCTGATCCTTCAGTTTAGCATACATCGGGCACTACATGTAAGTCTAGACATATATTTAGTGATTTCTATTTATGTTGTTACTTACATATTTCTTTTCGCGACAGCATCTTCTACCAGCCGATGAGGACGTGGACCCACGCGTGGGTTAGTTTTAGAGTGACTTACGCGTGAGGGTAGGGTGGCGGTAGAGTTCCCACAGGATTGCTTTAGACCTATTGGAGACAGTGCCAGACTGTTTACGTCTGAGGTCGGTGTCCTATGCCGATCTCTGATCCCCGCCACCACCCCTCATTGGACTGACGTGACAGATGATGTGTGACAGCTCATCCGTTAGCGCCTTTAGGTAAATTTTAGTAAATTGAAATTTTCTTTTGTTAAAGTTCAATTACAGTTAAGTGATTTTCTTAATAAGTTTATCGTCTTAATCTATTATTTACGAAACTGCAGGATAAATTTGTCTTCGATTTGAATGTTCCTTTCATTTCTCATGCCGTCGACGACATGATCAGAGAGCGGTTCAAGGAGTCCCGCGGAGAGTTATACCAGCGGTACAAGCGATGCAGGACGCACTATGAGGCCATACTGTCTGCACCGCCGCACGTGACTACAGACGACTGGTGGATACTCTGCGAGAGATTTTCTTCGAAGGCTTTTCAGGTAATATTTACATATTTACGATATCTTAAGGTAACAATTAAATTTACAATTAATAAGTAAGTCTCGCTTGGGCTGCTTTAATGGTAGTCTTTACATTTTCCCGGTGCTGCTGGGAAATCTGCACAGATAGGATCGCATACTCGGTCACCCGATGCAATGGAGGGTCCCACTCCAGTATCCGCTTCGATTCATGCAGCTACTACGGTAACAGCTGGCGTTTTCTTGCTCATGAACTCGCTGCTTCGCCAGAAGCGACTAGTCGCCTCCTTTCCTCCGCCGAAAGATGTATTTTGTATAATGTGTTCAGAAGAGAAGTAGAATAAATTATGCGAACAGGGAAAAGTTACAAGTGAACCACGTAGCTAGTTCAAAGTCATTTATACGACATCGTTACGATATGGTAAGAAATTATTGATGATTATTAAGTTAATATATTATTTTGATTGGCATTTATTATAAGTCTTCTTTCCTTTCGAAAGCGTAGCAAGATTCTGTCACCAGCCAGGAGTCTGGACCAGTAGACCTCTACAGAGGGACTCACTGTTGGCAGGCGATGGGATCTTGGGTTCATCCTAGAACCAGTGAGCATTGGGTAAAAATCTTTACTTTGTAAAATTTAATTGCATTGATTGATAATAATGTCATTCATGTTATTTGTTATAAAATTTCATATGTTTCATTACAGGCGGCGATGGACACCATACGCAGTCAGTCCACTCCCGATGGTAGTTAGCGGAGTGAACCAGAAATCCTAAGCGAGGTGCTTGGCACCCGTTCTGGATATGTGCGTGGGCTTGGCCATGGTGCCAAGCTCATGGCACCCACTAGAGCTGGATCCAGCCAATCCGTAGCTGGTGAGAGCGCTCTAAGCCGAGCTGATATCGTAGAGAGAGAGGTTCAGCAGCTACAGGTCGTCGTCGATGAGATTAAATAGCAGCTGGAGAGGCAGAAGGAGGAGGAGCAGAGGCATAGGTAGGCCTGGCAACGGGTCGTGTTGAACCGTGTTCATGTCGTGTCGTGTTCGTGTCGTGTCAAAAAATTGCTCACCCAAACCCGACCCGTTAACTAACGGGTCAAAATTTAGTAACCCAAACCCGACCCATTAAATAACGGGTTACCCATAACCCGACCCGTTTAACCCGTTAAATAAACGAGCACTGGATTGACCCGCTACCCTATTAAGTATTAACCAGTCACAAAATGAACCTGTTTGACCATCATATTGAGAAATGCATCGACATAAATAAGTAGTAAGCTTGTCATTGCATTTAAAAATTAAAACTCAAGTCATAAAACCTCACAATGCACTAAAATAACATGTAAATAATGTAATAGAAACATATATATCTCAAAAGAAGATGTCAAAACAATAATAATACACACCTGTTTTAAAGAACCTCATACTTGCCTTCAATAGTAAAAGTTAGCTTTTAATATTGAGAACCTCATGCAGTCATGCTTGCCTACAAAATTTTATTAACCAATATTAAAAGTTAACTGTTAAAGAATGAAGAACTAGAAAAGTAAAAATAAAAAGAAAAAGGAAAGAAGAAAAAAATCAGTACGAGAAAATTAACAAGTGGTTTTATTAATAAATTTTAATACCTCTCATTGATTATTAAGAGAATTAGTATTGGAGCATTGCGTTGAAGTAGCAGCCTCACAATTCAAATTGAAGACATCCTCAGTGAGCTCTTCCAAGTCAGTTTGATCTTTCTCTACAAGTAGGCATGGTAAAGAAAAATAAATAAAAAAAATTCACAAATGTTCATATTATGAAAAGAAAAGAAAACTAGTACAAATTATATAAGATTTACCTCCCTTGCCAAAAAGCCAATCTCGACTACATAGCAAAGCTTGAACAGTTTCAGGCAATAATGAACTACGATATTGATCTAGTACTCTACCACCAATACTAAATGCAGATTCAGAGGCAACTGTAGAAATAGGAATTGTCAACACATCACGAGCCAAATGAGAAAGTATAGGATAACGAAATTACTCTCCTTTCCACCAAGTAAGAGCATCTAACTCTTGCTTTCTGTCTAGCCTTTCTTCTTCTAAATACTTATGTATTTCAGATTTTGTACTCGAAGAAGAACCCTCTTTGTAACAAATATCAAAATCCTGCATTATAGAAAAGAAGTTAATTAAATCCTTCTGAATTTAAATCTACTAACAAATTGGAGTTTTTATATAAGTAAAATTGTAGTTTACCTCGAAAATAATGTCCCCACTTTCAGCCTGACTTGGAGTCTCATGTATTGGATTACTTGGGTTGAAGAGATGAGATAAATTTTCGGAGTACACGTCAAAGAGAGAGAAAAATGCATTATGAACACGCTGTAACTCATAAGAATTCTTACCATGAAGCTTTGCATAAGCCCACTCTACAAACTGAATTTTGTACCGAGGATCTAAAACAACAGCAATTGCAAGAATAAGACTATACTCTGACCAATACTTTTCAAACTTCTCATTCATCTTAGCTCCCATCCCTCTCAAAAAACTATCACTGCCTTCCATGACTGTCTTGATATTATGTTGGATGATAAATACCTTAGGGAAGAATAAGTTTGATGTTGGGTATTTTGTTCCAGAAAATAAGCAAGTAACTTCATAGAAGTACCCCAAAAACTTGAAAATCTTCTCTATTTTATCCCACTCTTCAGGTGAAGGACAACGATTGAAATTGGAATCAATCAACCCTAAATTGATAAAAGTACGACGATAGAAAAGTGCACTCTCAAGCATGATATAGGTTGAGTTCCATCTAGTAGGCACATCTTGTCGCAAGCCTCTCCTACTACCCTTTATCCCTACTTGTGCAACACAATCATAGAACTTCTGTTTCCTTGCAGGTGAACCCTTCATGTATTTGATGCAATCCCGAACCTTTAACACCGATTCATCAACTTCTTTAAGTCCATCTTGGACTATCAAGTTCAAAATGTGAGTACAACAACGAACATGAAAGAATTGACCACTCATCAAAAGCACACCTCTAAAGTTTAGTTGATTCTTCAAAATATCAACAAAGCGATCATTAGAAGAAGCATTATCTAAAGTAATAGAAAATAACTTCTTCTCAATCCCCCACTCGGTTAACAGTGCATTAATTTGATCAGACAATGCAGCACCAATGTGTGGAGGGGGCATGTGACAAAAGTTTAAAATCTTTTTATTTAACCTCCAATCTTGGTCAACAAAATGGACTGTGAGAGTGAGATACCCATCAGTCGATAGATGTCCACAAATCAGATGTCAAACAAATCCTCCCTTCAACTGAATTTAACAAATTTTGAAGTTTTCTCTTTTCATTTTTAAATATCCTCAACACACATGCCTTGGCAGTATTCCTACAAGGTAGCTTGATATCAGGAGAAATATAAGCAAATATATCCCTAATGCCCTCATATTCAACAAAGTTAAACGGCAAATCATGCTTGATAATTGCCTCAATCACTAAATCACGAAATCTCTCAACATCAAATTTTGGGGATCGTATTAACAAAGACCCTTCAGATTGTGAGAAAAGTAGTTGTTTTATATCACCATGTTTGTTTTTAGGACAACTTCGCATGTGATGTAGCATATTGCCCGTCCCATGACTACTCTCACATACATAGACTACTCCACATTGTTTGCATTTTGCACGTTTCTTCTTATCCTCACCTAAAGGTACTGGCTCAAACAAGTTCCAAGCAGGTGATCTCAATTTGCGCTTACCCACTTGAAAGCCTTTAGCATTTTTCTTTGTAGGGCTTGACTCTGTAGTTCCTTCTGTGTCATCAATATTGTCACCTAATCCAGTTGAAACTTCGATAAAATCCTCATTACTATTCATAGAATCCATCTACATGTGCACCACAAAAAGATGAAGACATTAATTTATTTATCATAGGGTGATCCAAAAATATGATAGAAATTCACATCATTGTAATATTTAGAATCTAAATTCAAAGATTGATGAATCGCCACGTTTATGTGTGTTGTGAAGGAATGAATTTAATTTGTAATAACCTGTTTGCACATGATTTTTTTTCCATTTTTGGTTGTACTTCTGCATATTAACATAAATATGCATGATTTGGCAAAACAGGCAATGGGTGGATATGCAATATATACTTTATGGTGGGCCCTTGACAAATACATTCCGTCCATCTGTTTTGAAATACTATGATCTTATGGTGTTGTAAAAATCAGGCAGATCCAAAACTCAGGTGGGCCACAACCAACGAAATAGTGGGTCTGCTATTTGAACACCTGGATGGATGAAACGGGCTCTCTTACATGCACGTGTCTTTGTAAACCTCTTAACATTACTAGATAATTAATTAATGTAAATATGCTACTGTTGAAAATGGTTAGAACCGCTCACCTTATCTTAACCGGGTTGCAACCGGTAGAGCCAACCAAACTCGTTAGAGACCTAATTTCTAAACAAGTTGGAGAATTTAGACCATGAACCCCTAAAATCAGGCTGGTGCATTGGGTACCCAAGGGTTCAAGTAGCCGTTGACAACCCAAGCTATGGCCCATGATTAAATTTTTTTAAAAAATGAAAAAGTAACAACCTGCCCAATTCATTGGCCATTTTGCATGCCATCTTTGCTTTTAGATGTCCATTCATCAGCCATTGATTAAGGGGTCATTTGAGAGAGAGGATTCGATCATAATTGATGTGAAACACCACCATTGGATGCACTTGGGAGAGTGTCTTTGGTGTAATTTGAAATCCAATTCATTCAAAATACTTCATAATGATGTGTTTTGAAATCTTAATACAGAAGTATGTTTTGGATTCCATTTCGTGAGAAATCTTCCAGCAATAAAATAAAAAAATAAGAAAAATAAAAAATAAAAAGAGGAAGAGGAAGAAGAAAAAAGGAAAAAAGATCGTTACCATGTGGCAAATTAGATGAGGCGACCAAATTTGAACGGGATCCAAGACTTAAGTGGGCCGAAAACATGACGATTGAACTTCCACAGTTGAAATATTCGTGGGGCCACAGAAGTTTCGAATCAGGATACTATTTGTGTTTTCAGTTCATCTCAGTAGGAATGACATTATGAACGGTATGGATGGCATATAAACATCACTGTGTGGAGTGTGGACCCCATAGAGGTTTCAACGGTAAGAACTTCACTACACACCTTTTGCTTTAGTGCAGCCCACTTGAGTTTTGGATCCCGTTCATTTTTGGTCGCAACGCCTAAAATGATCTCACAAAACGGTTTGACAGCGTAGATTTCTCAAAAACCTCACGGTGGGCCACACCTAGATTCCTTGCACAGCAGATGCCTGCAAAAGGCTTTCGCAGGCAATCCGTGCCCTGTTTATATGCCATCCAAACCGTTCACAGGGTTATTACCCCTCAGATAAACTGTAATCACAATTATCAATTGTAGTCCCCAAGCGTCAATCGACTCAATCCCCACAGACGGACGGATTGGATTTTTCAAGGACATCTCTTTGGGCCCCACACAGCCCCGGGCACAGAAATATCTCTGTGCCCGTCCTCACTAGGTGGGTTTTCATTCCGTAAAAAAAAAAAAAGAAAAAAAAAAAGAAGCAAAGTTGTGTGTGTGTGAGAGAGAGAGAGGAGGATTGAGCCATTGAGGCCTCACCTGAGAGGCGCTGACGGCGTGAGGCAGGAGAGAGGGGCTGACGGCGTGAGGCAGCCAGGCAGGGAGAGGGGCTGACGGCCAGGCAGGTGAGGCAGCGAGAGGGGCTGGCTGGCTGACGGCGTGGCTGATGACGTGAGGCAGGGAGATGGGCTGGCTGACGGCGTGAGGCAGTGAGGCCGTGTGAGGCAGGGAGAGGGGCAGGGGGCTGACGAGAGAACTGAAGAGGAGAGGCATAAGGTTAGGGTTTTTATTGTTTTGTAATGCTGTAATTACCAAAATGCCCTACTAACGGGTCAAACGTTTTTCGCGGGTTAAACACTGACCCGACCCGTTATCGAAACGGGTCTTAACGGGTCAACCCGTTAGTGACCCGACACGATAAGGGTGGACCCAAACACTGTTTTTTTCGTGCGGGTTTCATGCGGGTTAACGGGTCGTGTGGAGTTTTGCCGGGCCTAGGCATAGGGAGGAGGAGGAGCAGAGGCGGAGAGAGGAGGAGGAGAGGCAACGGGAGGAGGAAGAGAGGAGGATCGGGAGTTACGAGTGGAGCATGAGCGATGGATGCAAGAGATGTTTCAGGCTTTCGCTGCACGCTTTGGCACCGATGCCCCGCCACCTCCGCCTTCATCTTCGTATGTATGTGGATGTGAATAGGATAAAAATGTATTGTAGTAGGTTTATTTACAGGTGTATATCAGGAATTGTTTCTTGAATTTTAAAAACAAATGAAACCGGGAAGGGAATACTATTACCGATGAAATATTTCGTAGGTAATAGCGGAGCAAGAATTTTTACCAACGAAATTTTTCGTAGGTAGAGCTTTTACCGAACTTTTTACCGATGAAATTTTTCGTAGGTAAAAAACTTTTAAAACCTTTTACCGACGAAATTGTTTGTAGGTAAAAAACTTTTAAAACTTTTTACCGATGGAATTTTTCGTTGGTAAAACTTTTTACCGACGAAATTTTTCATAGGTAAAAGTTTTAGCTACGGAAAATTTCAGTCGTTAAAAGTTTATTTACTGACAAACCACATTTTTCTCCGACTAAAAATCATATAGTTTTCTGACGATTTTTTTCGTCGATAATTATTTTATTATTGCCTATGAAACGATTTTTCATCAGGAAAAGCCTTTATCGACACCCTTTTTGCGACGATGTTAGCCGTGAAAAATTTCGTCGATAATAACATTTTTCGACAAAATTTGACTCAAAACCGACGAATTATTTCGTCAGTAAAAACCTAATTTCTTGTAGTTTGTAAATTTTATATTAATTAGGGAGTATTTTTTATAATTTCCTAAAAACTATGACGTGCATGTAAGAAATAAAGAAAATAAAAATAAAAAATGGTATGGCTGCATAAAGGAACAGTGTAAAATTGCTTCTAAAACCTATATGTTCATGCATCATGTCCAGGTCTGAGTTTAGATAATGCTTTTTTATTTTTATTTTTATTTATTTTTTTTTTTTTTTTTGTATCTTCCCTTCATCGTGGTAAGTCACACCTGAGGACTGAGTTTGATGCTCGAGAAACATCATGGTGGACCAACATGTAAATCTATGGTTGGCATCGTCTATGCCTTTTCTTCGCCTGTGATGCGACCACGTGAGTTATGGATGTGGCTGATTTTTTGCACATGTGGCATTGATGAGTGAACCTGATGAATGAAATAGATTTCACATATACAGCGTAGTTGCCCCAAAGATCATTCTGAATTGGCTAGATTTTTTACCAAGCCGGGTTGACTCGGTTGCACATGAGGCCAGATCCTCGCTGTCCATCAGGGCTGCCCCAAAATCAAGTTTGGGCGCCAAAAAATCTACAGTGTGACCCACCTAATGATAAGTAGGTGAATTAACTTGTAGAGTAAAGAGAAACAGCAAACCACATGCACACACGTACAATTCTTCTCAAGGAAATTGAAAAAACAAAGATTTCATTGACTTTACATGCTACGTACCTGCATCTCGCTCCGTCCCATGCATGGGGAGATGTTCACGTATTATAAGATCATCTGGGCTTTGATTGAACAACACTACTTCGCCGATAATATTAGGTGGAAGAGGTTGGCCAAGGTTCTTTTTAATAAGGTAATCACGGATGATCTCGAGATCAATGGGCCAGAACCTATATCCTGGTGGATAATCTCTATCCAACCTTTCGTTTTTGCTCTCATCCTCTCTTACACTAGATATACCTAATCTTTCCTCCATCTTTAGATGATGGAGGTAATATATATATATATATATATATATATATATATATATATATATATATATATATATATATATATTTATTAAGTGTGTATGTGTGTGTAAAACTCATCTTATGGGAGGAGAGCGTGAGCAAAGTGGGTGAGCTCGTATGGGTACCACCATAATGTGTATGTGAAATCCAGTCTGACAGATAGAGGTGTCAACTCATGTTAAGTTCAAGAACCAAACATTAATTAGTCTGATCCTTGATGTTAAGTTCAAGAACCAAAAATTAATTAGTCTGATCCTTGATTCAAGTGGGCCACACCAGTTTAAACAATGTACTGGAGGAAGTCCACCCTCCTAATTGTTTTGCTTGGTGTGACCCACCTAAATTATGGACCAACGATTTTGAGGCCTAGGGCCTAATGTGCGAAGAGGAACCTGATTGATGGCATGGATTTCACAAAAAAAAAAAAAAAAAAAAAAATCAAGGGTGGATGACTCCTTCCCAACTGTTTTCTTTGGTGTGGCCCAACTTAATTAGAAAATACCCTGTTTTTTTATACCAGGTCTTGGAGTGGATTTTACATACACGTCATGATGGGCCCTATAAAAATCAAGAGTGGCCGGGCGTCCTTCTCCCAACTATTTCCCTGGGCATGGCTAACCTAAAAAATCAAAAGGGACCGTTTATAATATTTGAGCCCACCTGACTTTATCGAAGGTGTCATGTGAGCAGTCCGCATGAGACACGACTCAGTACTGGATAAAAGTTTGTATCATAGCATGACTAAAAGGCAGAAAGAGACAGTCGCTGATCGCGTCCTCAGTGCTCAGTAAATGCCGTGGGACTTACCTTGATGTATGTGTCTTATCCATGCTGTCCATCCATTTTGCAAGTTTGTTTTAGGGGAAAAAAATCCAAAATTGAAGCATATCCAAAGCTCAATTGAACCACACCATAGGAAACAGTCAGAATTGAATGCCTACAATTGAAAACTTCTTGGGCCTGCAGAAGTTTTGTATCAAGCTGATATTTGTGTTTTCTCTTTATCAATGTTTGTGTGACGTTATGAATAGATTGGATGATAAATAAACATTACTGTGGGCCCTATGAAGGTATCAACATTGGACATCATTGTCTCCACTTTTTCCTGTGGTGTGGTCTTTGAATATGCTTCAATTTTGAGCTCATAACCTGAATCAAGCTGGAAAAATGGATGGACAGCATGGATAAGACTAATACATCACAGTGAGCCACACAAAATTTACTCATCGAGTTACTCAGTACTCGGCATCCGAAAGTGACTCCAAGCAACTCTGCAAAGGATATTAGGCATGGAACATGCAAATTAGATCAACCATCAAGATAAATGTATCATGGCAAGAGCTGAAAAATAATTTTTCTATGAATAATTCCTCCATGTTCCATTCATTATGGAGCCCATCTAATGAACGGTCTGGATCACTGATCCAGGATGCACATTGTTCTACAAACTTAAAAAGTTTATTCTTAATACCTCCAGGCCGGTTCCTCCAAGAGTCCGAGTAAGCTTACTCTTACAAGGGTTCCTAGAAACACTGTAGTGGATGTTTTGTGTCCCATAAGAAGTTTTTAATGGCCAATCACTACTGTTTTATGGTGTGATCCACGTAAGAGTTGGATTTGTTTCACTTTTGGGCTCTTGTCTTAAAATGGGCTGGAAAAATAGATAGACGGAGTGGATATATAACAAATAGACCAAGATGGGCCCATAGGCAAACAGGTGCTACGGTGTTACCCGGGTAACACCTAATCCGCTCCATTCGGAAGCGTATTACGCTGGGCCCTACTCTAGCTGATGTCTTTCTTTCCATCAATCATGGTGGTGTGATGTGGTGGTTAGGTTCTATGGGCCTCACCTTGATCTATATGTTATATCCAGACCGTCCATTCATTTTTCAAGATCATTTTAGGTTATGAGTCTAAAAATTTAGGCGGATCCAAATCTCAAATGGACCACACCATAGAAAGCAGTGGAGATAATGACCACCGTTGAAACCTTCTTAGGGCCTACCATGATTTTTATTCGCTATCCAGCCTCTTCATAAGGTCAGACAGACAAGGATGAAGGGAAAACACAAATGTCAGCTAGATCCAAAACTTCTGTGTATCTCGAGAAGTCTTCCATGGTAGGCATTGAATCCCCACTGCTTTTTGTGGTGTGGTCCACTTGAGGTTTGGATCTGCCTCAATTTTGGGATCATGCCCTAAAATGATGTCTCAAAATGGATGAACAGTGTGGATATAATGAATACATCATTAGGGAGCCCACGGAACTTTGCCGCATCAAGACACTATCGAGGTCGGTGGTGTGTGGCACACCATGCAATATCTGCTCCCCTTCTTGCTGGCAGGTGAGGTTTTGCGCGGCTGGTCTGGCACACGTCATGATGGGTCTATTGCTCTCAATTCAATCAAGTCTAGTCACTCCTGTGAGTGATGGCCTAGATTAGATATTCATGTGAGTGAGTGTGATGCGTGTGCATGCCAAAGCCTGCTTGACTTAGATATTGATTGAATTGTTGGTGTCCCCTATACCGAGAAGAATAAATTAAAGACTGGATACAGGATCCAGATTCCTCTCAGCCACCTGTATTGTGCTCTGTTCAGGGGATTTGTAAAAGGATAAGAGGATAAGAGGCGAAGCCTTCCGGATGAGTTATTTTTGCCTTGTGACAATTGACACGAGTCTACAACTTAATGACTTTTTCTCACACTAGCACTTAGGCTCAAGATTTCTCAAATGAACAAGTGTACACAAATGGAATAAGAAAGGCAGAATACCGCCAATTTCATTAATATATGAAATGATGCTCAGTACAACTAACAGGTTACAAGGCAACTAGATAATATTAAACTAGAAAAATTAAAAAATAAGAGGATAAATATTTGATGCACCTATCGGAACAGATGATCAAGGTAGGTGTGATCAACCAAATCGGAACTCAAATGATCACGATCTAGAACTTAAGGCTGCAGAGAACTAAATCCACTCCTAAAGTATTATAGCAAAAGCCGTTAGGCAGTAACTATGTAAAGACTAGGCTAAGCTAGGTAATGGAAGATAAATGTAAAGATAGATTGTTGTATTTGGCGTGGGGCCCAAGCTCTTCTTCGATTACTCCTATCTTCGATTGCTCCTGTTATGGCTTGTCGAGGCAATAAAACCCTCATTGGGGTTTCCTTATTGAGCCTAGATTCTTTTCTCTCGCGCCTCTATCCAAGATATGAGAATCCCTTCGATAGACCTCGAAATTCTCAACTAGGAAGGTCTTCGAAAAGTTAGTAGCCACTAAATCTCAAATTTTCACTCCTACATGTAGATGCTCCCCTATAAGACTTCTCTGACTTGATCGCATGAGCATCTTTTGCTTAATCACAATCGTTTCTTGAGGTGACCTAATGTAGATCACTCAGTTCCTAACAAGAGGAGTGAGATTTGATATTGGACACCGATCTGTTATCAGAGGTAATCTGTATCACATCCAGATCTCCCATTCTCTTTATTCCAAATTGGACATAGTTATGAACCCAACACAAATGATGTGGTTGTTCCTCTTGATCATGGTCGGATCCACGACTAGGCTTGTTTAGCATTAGCTTGATACACGGATCTTCGAAATCTTCTCGAACACCACAGCCCCTCCGAATGTCTCTAGGAAGATCTCACATTTTGGAAGGACTGTGAGAAACGGCCTTGCCAAGAAAATCATGGGCGGATTCGTAATATGATCTTCTCTCTCAGCAGGCCTCCTATAGGTTAGTATATAATCTTTAGAGAATGCAAGATATCATATTCATCTTCAAATGGAGCTTCGAATGCTCATTAGAGTAATGAATCACAAGAAAGATGACATGGATCTATTTGGGATAGAGGCTAGAAGTAATGGGAATGAATGAAATACACTAGGGCTTCTAAATAACCAAAAACCATCATTCATACGAAGATCTGGATGCTCATTTTATAGAAAAAAAAAAAGTTTCAACAAATCTATAACGGCTAGTTATCAATCAATCGATCAAACTATTCTAGATTTTCTTGTTTAGCTCGCTGAACACTTTTAGCTGCTTTTGATCTATCAACAAATTTGTCGATTCGATCGACACTCCATCGATTCGACTTAATTCGATCAACAATCTGTCAATTCGACTTTCGATTTAATCTAAGTTGTTGATTCGACTTTCGATTCGATTTACAGTCGAATCTACAGATCTATTTATTCGAGTTTTAATTAGATCTAAGTTGCTAATTCGACTTTTGATTCGATCTACAGTCGAATCTACAGATCCTTTGTTACTTTATAAATCTTAATAATTTATGTAAAGTGCTTTTAAGGCTTGGGATGATTAAACAAGGGTTTTCCTATTGAATAATGGACCATCTAGAGGAAGGTTGTTTTAAAACTAAAGAGATCTAGGGCTAGGATCATTAAGGTACCTCAATTTACCTTTGGAACTAAAGAGGTCTAGGCTAAGATTACCAAGGCACCTCAATTTACCTATTCACTTCAAGCCTTAATGCTACAATTCTTTGAGTCTTCGATCTTCAATGTCTTCTAATGGGGGCACAACTGACTCAAAACTCCTTAACACATGTTATTGAGAAACCGAGGCACTAACAATCTCCATTTTTTTCAATTAAGTAACAAAACTAAACTAGACCCTGTCATAGTCCATACCAATAACAAACCAAAACAATTCAAAATATTAAATGTTAAGATTACAATGATTTACAATATAAATACAAGACATGACTATAGACACTTGCAATGCTCTCCCTCAAATGCTCTCCTTAACTTCATCAAATCCCCACACAGAGAACTTGCAAAACAACATTCAACTTGTTTTGGTGGAATCTTGATTTGTCTCCCTTTTATCAATAAATGAGAAAGAGACAATTCCATAGTTACAATAATAAGCACAGAAAATAAAAAGCTCTATAAATCATACATTTACCTATAAGAACATATTAACAAGGGAATGTATAAAGGGCGCGTATACACATTAGATTAATGAAGCATGCATAATATGATCATTCAAAAAATATATCTATCAAGCAACATGACCTATTATAGTTTAGCAAAACATATAATATATAAAAATGAAGCAACTTAAGGCTAAACTATACAAAATGAAAAGATGTCATAATGCTCAGATTTACCTATAAGCGCGCATAGACCATCTAAGGTCACATATCCCTCTTCACAACCCACTGGGGTATGAATTTCCTAGGTCTCGGATTGTTGTCGGGAGAGAGTATTTCTTTCTTGAATTCATCTCTCTTAAGTGAAATCCTATTTGGTGATCTCTGTTTGGTAGGCGACTTTCCTATTTGGTTCCTACCCTTATGGCTATTGCCCTAACTAAACATTTTCTTTGTTTTCTTATTTAGAATGGCAGGTTATTTTATCAACTTCTTCATATGATTATTTATTTTTGGAGGGATTGGGAACTTCTTCTTTTTGACGATCTTCTAGGGGAACTCCTCCATTGGTGCATCAATTTCTCAATCGTGATATATTTACTTATTCGGTTTGAGACTGAAGAGGATAGTGGCCTTTTAGAGATAAGGCATTCAAATTTCAAGTGGCCTATATCTCCACAATTGTGGCACATAGGAGAGGCTCTCAATCTACTTCTAGAAGTAGACGAGCCCTTTTAAATCACATAAGGGGTGGAGGATGACATAAAGGTGTGACTATCAAGTTCAGGAACTTTCTTATCCCAAGACAGTTGACCCTTGCCTAAAGATTTTCTTAATTGGTCTTCTCCTTAGGAAAACTTAGCATTTGCAAGAGAATATTCAAGTTGGCTAACTTTTAGTCTCAAGTCTTAATTTTTAGATTCAATTGAGGTTGACACAAAGGTGTAACTATCAAGTTCAAGACCTCTCTTATCCCCAACTTGTTTACCCTTGCTTAAAGATTTTCTTAGTTGATCGATCTCCTCCTTGGGCAAACTTAGCATTAGCAAGAGAAAATTCAAGTTGGCTAACTTTTAGTCTCAAGTCGTAATTTTTAGATTTAATTGTCTCAAGTTCAAATTTAAACCTGTATAACTCCCTAAAGTTTCATCAAGATTAGACTTAACATTTTCCTTTGCTTGAACTAGGGAGAAATTTTTATATTTAACTTGTTCTAACTGGTCAGCCAATTGATTCTTTTCAACCTTTACCAAACCTAGCTTTTTTATAATTTTCAAAATTTTAGAGCATAGTAGGTTATAACTTCTTGCAATTAGACATCTCTATCATCTTTTTCTTCTTCCGAGGATATCTCACCTTATCCATCTTCTAAAGTGTTATGATCAGATTCTCCTCCCAAGTCTCTAGGGAGATAAGTAGTGGTAGAGGTGTTGAGCCTCCAATTTATACATTTGCCAACCCATTACACCACATTATATGCATGGTTTTCATGTTTAAAAGACTCATCTAATACATGTTTTTGTGATTGTAGGAATGAGAGGGAAACTTCACCAATTCATGGTTAAAAGAGTCAATTTGGATACCTTGAGGATCAAAGAAAGAAAGCCCAAGAATGGAAGAAAGAAGTTATGGAAGATGGAGTTGAAAGACAAAGAAAAACACAGAAGAAATCATGTTAAAAAGCCTGGCAGGGCCAGAAAAACCAAAGTGCAGAGCTGCAGGGCCATAAAAGTAAAATGCAGAAAGTTGCAGTTTCTAAAGATTGATCCAGAGATTGATCCGTCGATTGATCGCTCAGCCTGAGCAATTGATCGACAGACTTGAGCGATTGATCGCTCACAGCAGAAATTTAACAAAATTGCTGCTGGAGTGAAGCGAAGAATTGCGATTGATCGCCCAGCCTGAGCGATTGATCGCTCAACCTGAGCGATTGATCGCGATTGATCGCCCATCCCATAGATAAATCACCAGAATGCAGATTTTTAAGAAATTTGGAAAAAAAACTCTCTGGACACTTTTTGCACCCTCCGATTGATCGCTGGACACTGATCGAATGATCGCCAGAAGTGACCGATTGATCTCTCAGCCAGTTGATTAATCGCCAGATCTGAAAAATGTAGTTTTTACAGTTATTTAAACTAGCGATTGATCGCCCAGTCTGAGTGATCAATCGACAATGCGCCCAGTTTAGAAATTTCCAAGTCTGGCTCCGATTTTCTCTACGCAGTACGTAAATTCTACGCAAATTCTCGAAGATTCTTCGTTTGTGGGGTCTGAAAGCTATAAAAGGAGACTTCCACCTCATTCCTAGGGCATCTAGCAACGTGGGGAGCAAAGAGATCAAGACCTAGGAGGCTTCCTAGCCTTCTACAACTAGTTTTCTTCTTCTTCTAGTTCTAGTTTCTAGTTTTTAATGTTTTCTTCTGGTTAACCTCTTAGCTAGAGCTAAGAGGTGAAGTTTGTAGTTTGTTTCAATGCTTTAATTCGTTCTTCAAGTACCATTTACTTCAATTATGGATTTTCAAGTTCTAGTTTGAATAAAGTTTGGTTTTTTAGAAGTTTTGTGAGAGTTTGTGTACTCCGGACATGAGTTCCTTGCAATTCTCTGAGATTACCATGATTAGGTTGTTTGAATTCGAATTGTAGTAAACCTTGAGCATGCCATAGTCCATAGGCATGGCTGTTACTCCGAAGGTTACAAGTTCAAGTTCTATGTGCTTTATTAGAACTAGAAATTTGATTTCCAGATTTAAGTAGGATTGTTTGTGCTTGAATGTTATATCTTCCAATTAAATGAGAGATAGGACTTTGATTCTAATTGTGTTGTACTTGGATGAACGGATTGGCATTGGACTACTACAAGTGGATCATTGATACTCTAGTTCTTCTTAATTTCAGATTTTTTTATTTCATGTAAAAAACTATCTTCATAAACTCTTATATTCTAGTTATTAGAATAGTTGAAATTGTTTACCTCTTTCCCTGTGGATCGACCTCGGTCTTATCGAGATTTATTACTACATCGCAGCCTTACACTTGAGGCGAGCGAACAAGAGGCCATCAGAACTCGTAAAGATCTGAGGTCTTCATCACTATGGGAATCCTTATAACATGATTCGAACTCCTTAAAATCATCCTATGTTGCTGTCATAACATTTTTCTTTTGATTATAGCTTTCTAGTACATTCGAATGTAACATGATTATAACCCTCATAGTTTTAGCATTAGACATCTCTCAATTTTTTAAAAGATTTTCCTATAGCTTTGGTTTAACCGATATACCATCTTTGTCACAACTTTTTCCTCTATTCATTTTTAAGAAATTTATAAATTCTTTGGTCATTGATGTCACTTCTTCATCTTCATCATCACTATCTTCTTTAAATCCATCTTTATCATCACTATCCTCATTTTTAGATTCATCTTCATCATCACTATCCTCTTTATGTTTAATTTTCAACAATTTGGGGATCCAATAACAAGGTCGTGAATATTTATGCTAAACTAGTCAACTTACTATAGTGGTGCACTGAACAGTAGTGAAAACTAAACTGAGAAACAATAATAAAACTAGAGACTCCAAACTTGTTGCAGCATGACACTAGACAAACATGAAGGATTTAGAAAATAAACTAATTGAAATGGGTGCCCATGAGAGATGAAAGATTGGATAAGAAGCATAGAGCTAATAAGGATTGTGTGTGATTTTTTTGGCATGAGGCCTTGAGTTCTTCTTTCTATTTGACTTTTATAGTTACAGAGAGGTGATGCCGATGTATAAGATTCTATAATTTTTGTGACGGGTCTTCTCATTAGGTAGCGGCCTTTCTCTTAATGTGTTCTATTTGGCTTAGAGTCCTTTAAGAACTACGTTACCATGAACGATGATAACTCTATCTTCGAATGCAATCTTGCTCTTTAGCTTTGGTTTTGTAGTCTTCTAGAAATATCATAGATTTTCTCTAGAGATAGTATCGCTCTGAGAATTAGAATCCTAGAATGGCAATTCTTCTAGCAAAGGCCATGTTGTGTGGTGAAGGTTAAACGAGACTTCGTAATGGCAAAACTTTTTCTATGCATTGCGAATCGAGCGCACCTTACATCTACTAGTCACATGTTGTAAGATAGGCGACCCCCTTTAGGGTCCTAAAGGGTTTCAACCTTATGATGTCTTTAAGTGTCTGACCTTCCTAATAGAATACATATCTTCCGTAAATAGGTATATGTGGTTCTTTCATGTTGCTTCTCTGCTTCCATATAAGTGTGCCAACATGTGGTGGCTTCTCGCTCATTGATCTAGGGTGTGTCAGGCCAAGTATAAATAATGCCCCCATGTCTCTTTGTATTCAGAGAATGTGAAGAGACATTACTTCTTTCGACCTTTCATTGGAAGTGATAAGAGACACACGGTGGCACAGGGTTTGCTTTTAGTTATCATGTGCAGCCTCTTAGCTTCAAATCGCTTATTATGATATCTCTTATTTATTGTTGTAAAGGAGATCGACAACCACAACTCTATATAAAAGGGACTTCTCAAGCAAAGCCCATCTTATCATTTGCCAACACTCCAGCCAACTGATTTCTTCGTCCTCGGCTGTTCTTAGGATAAAGCTACTTGGACAAGTGATGCTTTGTATGAGCAATGATCAAAACTCAAGAGGTCCACCATCTCAAGAATCAAGTTAAAGACCCCTTTTTGGACAATCGGCCAAAAACAAACTTCATTCCTCTTTTTATTTTACAGTACCTAAATTTGTAATTTCAATATATTGAAAAATGAATGTTAAAGAAGATTCTCTCATTTTATAGGGTCAATTTTGTTTTAAATAAAAATATAGTCGCCTTTTGATATATTGTGACTTGTCGATGATCACTTAGATTTTTCTTAATTCACTTTATTCGACCTATGCTTCAACCATATTACTTTAATTTTACATGAACTCCTAAAACATAGCACACATTTTCTAAAATAACGGTCGTTGATGGCATTCTTACTTTCTTGGTGGTCTAAACTTATACAAATAGGCACTTCTAAGTAAAACTGTTTTTATGATAAACGATCATTCCCAAGTTGGGGATCATTTTCTAAATTTAAGGCTTTTTTTGCCAATGAGAAATATCACCAAAGCGCCTTCCCCAGATGACTTTCCTTTTACCTTTTTTTGTACACCTTAGCAACTTTAGCCTTATGAACTTTCAATGAATCAAAGGCTTGTATCTAAACGTAATCTAGTTGTAACGCCTTGGATTTTCGCCTACTCGGGAAACAACAATCCTTAGATTTATTTTATTACTTAGTGATCTTTAATGCTCGATCCAAACAAATACACTAGTATTATCATTAAAAGAACCATGTAAACTCGATTAGACATCCTTAAAAACCTAAAGCATACCCTCGATCATCAAAAGCTTGAGCCTAATCATACGAACTACAAACTTAGGGCTAAGATCAAGTGGACCCCACTGTCAATAAATCTATACAACCAAAGCATAATGAAGATCTACCTAATACCAATACAATGGACGGTTTGGATTATGTGCATGGCCTGAATTAACTAAATGATCATATAACTTATAAATTAATAGTTGATGATGAATTAGGCCAAAACACTATTTTTACTAATTATGAATAAACCACAATATAGACCTAGCTAATCCAGACCCTTCCTATCGCACACAAGAAATAACTTTATCTAATTTATTCCAGAAATGGATGAATTAAGCAAACAAGCTCTAAATCGTTCGTTAGTGTGTCATTAAACTTGAAACTAAGGAAAATCGTTCGTCTTAGCGGGCTTGATGACCCTTGCAAGATATTGAGCCAAGACTATGCGCCAAAACGCTCAACCTGAAGTTTAGAGGGTAGCACATGTGATGTGTGAATCTGTCCAGAAATTATCTAAAACTAAAGTGAATTCTATCATTCAAATTTATGTGAAATTGTGACTTTTGAGCCGCTAATTTTCGATAAAACTTATGATCCTAGTCTTAAACATTTCTCCACAAGTATCCTAAAGTCACGATCCTGATCAATGATTGGTGACCATTAAACGAACTTGTCATGGTAACTGTTGATCGCTGCATTCGAAATTTGAATGATCGTAGCCTTAGATGGATTTCCACTTGTAGCAATTATTTCATGTATTCGATGAGCCTGTGTGGACCCAAGTGGGCCCCAAATGGTAGAATCAGCCTCCCATAGGGTTAGATAACCAACAACCAAGTTTCTAGGGCTATTTGCACCACATCTGACATTATAAATGAGTCCCTTTAGGCATTTCTCCTCCAAATTCGAATTTTAGGAATTTGAGAGAGAAAGAGAGAAATTGAGAGGAAGAGGAGAGAGAGATTGTGAGGGTGTTTGGAGCTTGTATTGGTGTTCAACACCTTGTGAGCGCAAGATTTATCAGTGTGTCATTAATTCATTCGTTCTCTTCATCTCCCCTTATGATTAAAGGCAAGAAACACCATCTACCTTTCAATCCTACCATCCTTAGTAATAAAATTCTATGAATCTTACTTGAGTTCGTCGATTTGTATAGGAATCATCAATTCCTCAAAAGACCCTAACCTTATGTGCTCGAAAATCGAGAAACCCTAATCCAAAGGTGCGAACCATTCCTCCTATATTTTTTTTTATTAAACCTTGATAGTTATAGTTGATGAATTCATGTTTTGCTTAGTTGGGTATGTTAGGATAATTGAAAATGTTGCTATATTGAATAAAATGCTATGTATGGTTAGTTTATTAAATGTTTAATGAAATGCCCGAATGGATAAATTTCATATTTGTTGAACTTGTTCATAACATGTGATTTGTAAATGTTGGATGGGTGTTTTGAAATGAAATTATATGTACATATGATTCATTCATCTTGTTGGGATATATTTCTCACTGTGGTTATGATATGATTAGAGATTAATCTTGCATGAGTTACAGAAAATGTCTAAGTAAGCAGGTGGTTGCCTTGGGTCGACCATCCTAAGCTTGTTCAATCAATCGAGGTTGAACACGAGTGACCGACAATAGTTTAGAGCTATGCGGGTCGCTTGCGCCCAATGTCGGTTTCTTCAGAGTTCTCTCTCATCGATCGAATCAGTCTAATGCCAAACTGAACATATCTATGGTTGTTTTTAAGTCACACCTTAAGGAATCTAGGGTACTATAATTTTCATTATATGAGTCCACTTTAAACTGTTAGTGCGACACAATTCACCAATTCTCATGAGCCGGGCATGGTGGTATAGGACACCGTGTCCGAGCTATTGGCCTACACTGGAGTGACGAGCCTCTTCATAGTGACCATGAGCATCGATGGAGCTGACGAGCCTACCACATTATAAAGGGTTGGGTAATGAGCCATTTTGCCTTGATTGTGTATGGCTGACGAGCCATTACTTGACCATATATCAATGGGTGATAAACCCGAATTTGGATTAAGGGTTACTAGTGATGATTAACGACACAATACAGGTAGCCAGATGGTCTTATTTAGACTCATAATATAATGGTGGTATTTTAGCTTTGCCAACTTGTTATCGAAAATGTAATAATAAATACTCAGCCAATCATATATACATATATCATCATGGCATGCATACTTTGTGTGGGTAATGTTTGGTGACAAGTCACATCACTGTCTTCTTAAACGGTGACATATAATGGTGTTTAGGGCATGAATCTGTACATCATACCATTCATGCACTCAAGTAATTAGATTTGGAATTGTTGTTTTGTATACTATCGTTACCTATACTTGATTATGATTGATAACATGTGTAACCACTGAGTTAGCTACTTACTCTCACCTGGGATAGTGTTTTAAAACACCAACCAGGCAGTGCTGTCGACACAGGTACCTTAGAGACTGATGTGATAGAGGAGGAATTTGAGGAGTTCGTCGATAAACTTTCTTACTTTTAGTTTTCTGACGACCAAGCCTAATTAGAGTGCCTCACCACCGTCTTGTCCATTTTGGAGCCATGGGCTCAGATATTGTTGACATTTGATTTGTGTATATTTTTGGGACACGTATTTGGGGCCACCAACTGTGTGGACCCCGTGATAGTGATGGGGTTGAGTATGAACTCGATCCCCGATATTCCAGGTGTCACTTATGCATATGCGGAAGCGTGATTTCATAAGATTTTGGTTAATGGGGCATCAAAACATATATTCGGATATCGGTTAGATAAATTTAAAATTTAGTGTTTACTTTACTGCTTAGTTTAATTCTGAATTGTGTTTTGATGCCCTATTAACCATAATCTTATGAAATCACGCTTTCGCATATGCATAAGTGACACCTGGAATATCGGGGATCGAGTTCATACTCGACCCTTGAAATTCGGGGCATTACACCAGTTCTTCAAGGTTGAGCATCATTGATTTCATAAATTCTTGTGGGGTAAGCTAATGTTGAAAGGCTACCTACAGAGATGATTGTCAGAACTGAAAATGCTACAATGACATTTTCTATGTATTGTTGCTCTGGAGTTCTAAGTAATGGAAACATTCATAGATAATCACAAGAATTCACAAAAGTACACATGAGAAAGATATCACAAGGCGAATTTTATTCCAGAGATTCTGAGATCTTGTACATTTCAGGCCGTGATCTGGCACAAGCCCTTAATTATATCGAATGGTCGATAACCCTTAATTAAAAGGCAGAAGATTAGTCAGCAGCGACTATGTTCTTTGAGTTCATGGTCGTAGAGACCTGTATGTTTTGTTATGGACTGGGCTATCTTTGTATGAGTCAAATGTATGTCCCACGTTTTAACCAGAGATCTGGGCTGAGACCGTCAGGGTTTTTAACTAAGAGGGTACGACTCTGGGCCCGCGCCTGTCATGTTTGGATAGGTGACCTCGGGAAGACCAGTCTATAGTTGTGTGTACCTAAGGAGCCCAACCGACAAATACCGTTTAGATGGGTAAGGCATCGACTATTGTAATATGGTAGTTCATAGCAATTACTTTGTAAAGAATTGGAACTCTTTGATACGGTTTATTGTGGTAACCATAATCACATTTGTTTAATTTTCAACCTTAATCAAGTCACATTTCGTAATATATGTAAATAAGTTAACATTTGTATAATTCTAGGCGCTGGTGACCTCTTTTCAAGAAGTTACTTCACTCATTGCATTGGGTTGGATCAAACTCTGAAAGCTTATATTATGCTCATTGGGCATCCCGGAATGACCATTTGACTATTCCGTTACGTCCAGAATGCTCAAAGTACCCAAAATAAGCTTAAATATGGCCTGAAAATACTTAAAATGAGGTCCTACGCACCCTTAAATGTCTTATGAAATTGACTGATTTTTTGGTTGCATGGGACTAAATTTATAGGTGCGTGGGACTCCAAAGTACCCTTAAATACTTGCCCGATTTACTGAATTTATGGGTGGGTGGGAATCCAATGCACCCTTAAAATAGTTGTCTGAATTGTTGAATTTATAGGTGCGTTGCCACACTAGTGATGTTTTAGGATCCGGACCTACGGTAGTCTAGTCGGAATGATCTTCCGGTGGAAAATGTCGATATCGAAAAGGGATTTCGGTGACGGGAAAGGTTTTTCGGTGGTCGAAAAAAGGATTCAGGGGAGAACCTCAAATACCCGAAGGATAATAGCTCTCTCTTTCTCTCTCTCTCTCTCTCTCTCTCTCTCTCTCTCTCAGAACGTATTAATGAACAGTAGGAATAGGTATTTATACCCGAAAATACTGAAGATTGATCAATGAGAGGTTGCCACGTATGACGCATCCAAAATGCCTCTGACGCACCCTTAAAATATTGATTTTATGGGTGCGTTGAGCTCTGACAGTTCACCCTTAAAATGCTTTCTAATTTATGCTAATTTTCAGGTGCGTGGGACTCCAATGCTCCCTTAAATTATTTGTCTGAATTCACTGATTTTATGGGTGTTCAGTCCCACGCACCCATAAAATCAGAGAATTCAGACAAATAATTTAACGGTGCATGGGAGTCCCACGCACCCAAAAAATCAGCATAAATCAGAAAGCATTTAAGGGTGAGTTAGAGGCATTTTGGATGCGTTATACGTGGCAACCTCTCATTGGTCAATCTCTGGTATTTTCGGATATAAATATGCCTTCCTACTATTCATTAGTACATTCTAAGAGAGAGAGAGAGAGAGATAGAGAGAGAGAGAGAGCTATTATCCTTTGAGTATTTGAGGTTCTTGCCGCAATCCCTTTTCAGACCACCGAAAAACCTTGCCGGTCACCGGAATCCCTTTCCGAACATTGGCATCTTCCACCAGAAGATCATTCCGACCAGACTACCACAGGTCTGGATCCTAAAAAATCACAAGTGTGGCAACGCACCCATAAATTCAATAATTCAGACAACTATTTTAAGGGTACATTGGACTCCCATGCACCCATAAATTCAGCAAGTTCATATAAGTATTTTAAGGGTGCATTGGACTCCCACGCACCCATAAATTCAACAAATCAGACAAGTATTTTAAGGGTGCATTGTACTCCCACGCACCCATAAATTCAGTCTCACGCACCCATAAATTCAGCAAATTGGACAATTATTTAATGGTGCTTTGGAGTCCCACGCACCCAAAAAATCAGTCAATTTTAGAAGACATTTAAGGGTACTTCGGACCTCATTTTAAGTGTTTTCAGGCCATATTTTAACCTATTTTGGGTACTCGAGCATTCTAAATGCAATGAAATATGCAAATGGTCATTCCAGGATGTCCAATGAGCATAATATAAGCCTTTGGAGTTTGATCCAACCCAACGCAATGAGTGAAGTAACTTCTTGGAAAGAGGTCGCCAATGCCCAGAATTATACAAATGTGTTATTATTTATATGTACTACTGTAGACACCCCACCTTCGGCTACAATGTTGATAGAGAAAGCTGGATAAATGGAGGACCATACCCCCAAACCCCAAGTCCAAACTCAGCCAAACTCACCCTTGTAAGCCCCATTCTATAGCCCAGTCAACCCAGTCCTAAACACCACCCAGAAAAACCCCCCATAAAAAAGGCCAGTCAAAAAATCCCAAAAAAGTCAAACTCACTGAGTCAACTCGCTGAGTTAACCCGCTGAGTCAATCCGTCGAGTCAACCCGTCGAGTCAAAACACCGAGTCAACCCGTCGAGTCAACCCGTCGAGTCAAACCACCGAGTCGACCCGCTGAGTCAACTCAGTGAGTCGACCAGCGAGTCCAACAGCAGCCCCGAGGGAGTGACCGTACTCGCTGGAAACTGAGGAGCGGCCGTACAGGCGGCCCATGGCAGGCCGCCCGGACAAAATTACGAGAGCTGCCACTCTCCGCTGCTATAAATACCCCCCTCCCCTTCTCATTTCAAAATCCATTCGAACCCCTTCGAGTCCAAAGAGAGCCTGTCCGTCTGAGTCACCCTTTTCCACCCTTTAGCCCATTTTTCCACCAAGGAGAGCCCGAGTGAGGAGAGTCTAACCCTGGTCCAGCCCAGCCTGACCACTGGTCCAAGCCTCTCAAGCCACCCAAGTCTTGATCCAGCCACTCGAAGCAAACCCTTGCGACACCTCCGTCCACCCAGCTATCATTCATCCAGCATCATCTCATTTGCATCTAGCATAAGTGCAACATTTACTTTTCTTCCAACCCCCCTGCTTCACTACTAGCACCTTGATCCATCAAGTACACATGCATATGTCTTTATATTAAGCACCTGTCAGTTCGAGCGTATGCTCTGGGCTTGCCCGTTGTTGGAACCTGCCCATCAGAAACTCTTACTGTTCAGACCCGCATTCATGCATCATGTCATTCATGAGAATATACGAGGATTAAATTAGACTTTCAAGTATTCAATCGATTCTGTGAAGTAGAGACCGTACTTCGGTACGGGCAGTGTGTGGGGTGCTTAAACTCTTCCCACCCTGTAACCGTGATCCCTTACCTTGAATCTCTGGCCGCAGATCAACAGGAGTCATTTTAGAGGAAGGAATCTTCGGATTCCCTTCTCTAACGTTTCTACGGGGTCTAGCCGACTGTAGATTCGAAGTAACTGGCTAGTGGCGACTCTGGTCTTATATAAACTCATTTAAACATATCCAGCTTAACACGACAACCAAACGAAGCCCTCGAGAATGAGGCAAGCCAGTGGCACAAACGGCGATTTCACACTCACGCACCTCTTCTTCTTCTTCTTCCGAAAGGAAAGGGAGAACGACGTCGTGTGGGAGCGCGGGAAAATCGGCCAGGGTCCACAGAATGGTGACTCCACTGGGGATAAGCTAGTCCCACTAGTCGTGATCCGACTTGAAAAACAGAATCCTTCCCGTACTTGAAAGTCACTAATCCTCATACAATCTCATCTGCATAGCATCCTACCCAAAATAAAATAAAAAAATATAGAAGATCCCAAAACCAAAAAAAAAATAGAAAATCCCAAAACCCAAAAAGAATATAGTCCTCACCATTGCGCCTCCTCGGGCTCAACGTGTTCGGAGACAGCTTCCCTTCCGCATCATAATCCGCACTCGGGCTCAATAAGCCATGTCCGACCACGAAGAAGAAACTCATCACTTCCCTGCTCTTGAAATAACCGAAGCGCAACCTCCAGTGCAACAGCCCATTGACAGTACGCCAATCATACAAGAATTGGCACAAGGAGTGAGAGCAATGCAAGAAATGTTCTTGCAATTCATGCAAGCACAAGCCACCGCAGCAGCCAACAATCAGGTTGGCCCAGTTCAGCAATCTCAGCAACCATGCCAGGCCCTTCCGGCCTCCAGTTCAAATCAAGCACAACCATCGGAGTCTGCCCAAGACTACCGACAACAGCCATCTCAGCCCTTCGCTATGGGGCATCATTCTCAATATCTTCCTGCGACGACAAGGCCATCTCAGAGCACTTCCGTTGCAGGAACATCCAGTCAGCTTCCAGTCAATCTTGCAAACAACAATCTCAGTAGATCTCAGCATGTCCCCGCCGATGGGACACCTTTTCAATTCCAGCACATCCCCGTCGATGGGATTTCAATTCAATTTCCAGCAACAGGGACAGCACTGGCGAATGCCCACAACGGGGGTCAGTGTCAAGCCCACATCAATCAGCGGACAGTGGCGAATACCCAACAAGGGGGTCACTTCCCAGCATCTCAGCCTCCTGCAAACAGGGGCACTTTTCAATTCCAGCACATCCCCGCCGATGGGATTCCAGTTAATTTCCAGCAATCTTCAATTCAGCAAAATCCAGTTAATTTTTAGCAATCTTCAGTTCAGCAATTTTCAGTTAATTTCCAGCAAGTTCCAGTTCAACCTTCAGTACAGTCTCTAGTTCAGTTACCATCATTTCAAGCACAAGTTCATCAGAATCCAGTCCAATCATCAAATCAACTTCAGCAACCCGCGGTTGCTTTTCAGCAAGCCCATAGGGTCGAAGACATCGACCACTGTGCCGAAGAAGAACGTGCCTTACTCCAGGAGGCACCAGTCGCTCGAACAGATCACTCAGGACTGGACGAGTTGCGGGAGCAGTTCCAGATCTTGCAAAATCAGCTTCAGCGACAGCAAAGAATCGACTTACCTTCGACCAAGTTCAGAGACTTGTGTCCTTTCCCAGATGCTCAAGTACCTCAAAACTTTGAGGTACCAAAATTCAAGAGATACGATGGCAGCGGTTGTCCCACAGCACATCTCAAGGCTTTCTGCGGAGAGCTGAGTGCAATCGCAGGAAATGAAGGGGCCCTTATTCGTTTGTTCCAAAAATCTCTGAAGGGCGATGCCCTAGATTGGTACACTTCATTGGACTGCCACCGCATCAGAACATGGGAACAGCTTTCCCAGGCTTTCGTCGACAAATTCGCATACAATCTCAACATGGCACCCAGAAGAGCCGACCTCGCAGCACTTAGGCAAAGGAATAATGAAACGCTATCAGCTTATGTGGGATGTTGGCGAGCTATGGCAGCTCGAATGCGGACACCCATCGACGATGAAGAACAAATCTCCATGATTGTTCATTCAACATATCCAGGCATATCCGGGTATCTCATCTCGCATCTATAAGCGAACTTCTCGCAGCTAATCCGTGCTGAAGAGCAAGTCGAAGCAGGAATCCGTGCCGGGACGATTTCCCCATGGCCTCATCAAGCCACTCCAGTCAAGAGGAACAGAGTGGAAGGAAGACCTATCGGGCACGGGAATGGAAACCGCAGTGGTTCACCTCCCCGCCCAACAGAGGTAAACAACATCAACACCACTACTCAAGGAAATCAACATGCTCCCCCACAGGGACGTCAACAGTACCAGCAGAATCAAGTTCAGCATCAGCCTCAGCGGTATCAGCCACAACCGAATCCTCAGCCACAACCACCTCGACAACAGCAGCAGTTCAGGGGAAATGGCCAATACTCATACCAGAACAGGCAGAATTACAGGGAGTCCAGGAAGTTCACTCCACTCAGTCAACCACTTAGTCAAATCATGACTACGCTGGTACAAAAGCAGTTACTCACTCTAATGGCACCTTGGCCTCCGCCTCATCCTCTGCCACCGAATTACCGAGAAAATGAGTACTGTGCCTACTATCAAGGGCGTGGCCACGCCACTGACCGATGCTATACTTTGAAGAATGCCATACAGGATCTGATCGACGACCGAAAGATCGTCATCTCGGTTCCTGGAACTTCTCCAGCAGCTTCCACCAACATCCTTCAGAATCCTCTGCCTCAGCATCCAACAGACCCCAGTTCGTCTCGTGGCCCTACCGTCAATAGTATAGAAGAAGGGGACCATATCGATCGCTTCTTCTCCCCTATTCAGTCCATTCATGCCTACACTAATGAGCCGACAAATCCTCCTCCAGTCTTGCAAGGGGCAAGTCCCTTTCTTCCTTCAATCTCCGAGCCAGTAGTGCTCGAAGGAACACCTCCATATGATATACCAGTTGTTCAAGGGGCACCTTACAACCATTCAAGCTGGGAACCAGTCGTCCTGGAAGGAGCACAATCATACATTGAGCCCACATACGAACCTGTCATCTTGCAAGGGGCAACTCCAGAACAATCCAATCCGCAATGGAAGGATTATACTCATCAACAGCAAGAGCCCGTTATCTTGGAAGGACCTCCTCCATTTGAGCCAGTCATATTGCAAGGGGCAAATCCCGGAGGCGTGTCAATCACACTACGACAGCTGGGACGAACAAAGAAACCTCCTGCCATATCAAGAGGACCGGTATTCATTCCATGGGAGCCTCCTGTCCTAGGAACAATCAAGCCAGGACCGCGACCTTATGTGGTCTATGAAGACAAGCCTCGATACTACCCCTTTAGCACAGGCAACAATGTAGTTCTCAAGGCAAAAGCTCCATACGAGGAAGATCTGGTACCCACACCAGCACCGTTGCAAGAACCGGTGGTCCTAGAAGGCAAAAGGGAGGAAAACTACAAAGAGGTTCCATGGCACTATCCAGAATGTGCGGAAGTGGGGAACATGAATCCCAATGGGCGTTGCATCCGAAGAGATAATCAGAACAGAGGAGATCCCAAAGGCGCTCTTTCAGGTCTCAGGTAACAAAAATGAAGCCGCATACGATGTGGCGACTCAGCTCAAGTCAATCCCTGCACAAATCTCAGTATGGGAGTTACTCTGTACATCTCGCATACACCGAGAAATGTTTGCCAAAACCTTGAACGATGCTCATGTCTCCTCTGATACGGCACCAGAAATGATAGCTTTGATGATTGGACAACTCCTGGCTCCGCGCGCCATCACCTTCACAGATAATGAGTTGCCACCAGAGGGACGTGATCATGGGCGATCCCTCAACATAGCCTTACGATACAAAGACCTCTGTGTTCCGCTGGTCCTTATCGATAATGGCTCAAGCTTAAATGTCTGCCCACTCAAGACTGCAGAACGTCTGGGAATCAGTCCTTCTTCATTCCGACCCAGCACCATATGCGTCAGAGCATTCGACAACACCCGCCGATCAGTGGAAGGGGAGGTCGACATAGAGGTACAGATAGGTCCGGAAGTCTCCACCATCACATTTCAAATCCTGGATATATCAGCCTCTTTCAACATGTTGCTCGGACGACCGTGGCTGCACAAGGTTGGAGCTGTGCCATCAACCTTGCATCAACGAGTGAAGTATATCTGTGGAAATCAAGTGATCTCTATCCATGCAGAGAAGGAACTCATCATTCCTTCCAATGCTGCTGCCACTGAACCAGACATCCCGGTCATCGATATCCAGCACTCTGAAGAAGACATCCCGTTTCACAGTTTCGAATTCGAGACTGTGAACTCTATCGCCAATCCAGAACCGATAAGGGTGGGCCGTGTCTTTTCACCGGCAGAGCGTCTGAGCCTCAAATACCGAATGAAGAATCACTTCAAGTCCAGAAAGGTACCGTTGGTATATAACCAACGCAAATGGGGACTCGGATACAAGGCAACCTTCATGGACAAGAGAAAGAAGAAATTTTGGTGCTCACCCATCCAATTCGTCAAACCAGGAGAACCTTGCAAAGATCCAGGAGGGAATCAACCGACTGCACTACACAAAGGCCTCCCGATGAGCCTAGTTTGGGCCACGTGGCCCCCCATTCGATGGGATCAGATTCTCGAACCATCTAAGCCTCCAGAAGAAGAAGAAAAGGATGAAGACGAAAAAGGAAGTCAAATACAGCAGCTTCAGGACCAGGTTACTCTAACACTTGCTCCCAACCAGGGGCACAACTTGCCCACTTCTCTCAACCAGGGGCACAACCTGCCCACTCCAATCAGCCAGGGGCACGACTTGCCCATCTCAACATCAATTAGCAAGGGGCACGACTTGCCCATCCCTGCAGAATCAACATCATCAATCATCAGCCAGGGGCAGAAGCAGCCCATCCATTGGACCAAGAAAGGGAAGTGGCCAACCCTAGATTGGTCTGATGTCCAGATTCCAAACTTGTGTCTAGCTGTGGAACCAGACGAACTGCAATGCGAGGTAAGTGATCCGGGAGGGACCGAGTGCGACTCAGATCTCGAACCCGACCAGCAAGAAGTCATGGTCATTGGGCCAGACCATGATTCTTCGCCCAAATCATCAACCCCCACCTCTCCAGGGGAGGAAGTGTGGGGTCCTGAATGGTCATCTATTCCCCTCACTTTTGAATCAGCCAAAGAGCCATCTAAGGGCTCTGGCTTCCAAAAAAAACGCCTGTTTAAGCAGCGACCGGAACTTTAGAACAAGTTGGGATCAATCATGGTCTGCAATGCCCGCTTGTTCAAAGTCTCGTGAATTTTGAAAATCCAAAAAAATCAAAAACTTTCAAAAGCCAAAAACATCTAGTATTTCCATTTCAGAAAAATCTCAAAAACCAAAAAATATTTCTTTTCCTGCATTCAATAGTGTGCCAAGTTCGTCTAAAGAGTCGCATGAGTTTGAAGTCGAATCATATGATTTCGACATCGAATTAGACTTCGAGCTCATGGGTCTGGACGAAGCTCGGGATGAGGAAGATGATGATCCGGCTCCCGAACTTGAGGATCTCCTCAAAAAGTTTGAATCTAAAGCTAATGTTGTAGCCGATGATTTCGAGATAGTAAACTTGGGGACGCCTGAGATCCCTAGGGAAGTACGCATTGGAAAATCATTGCCACCTGAGATGAAACAGAAAATGATAGAGTTCCTAGCTCCAAGATTGTCCAACTTCGCGTTCTCATATGAAGACATGCCGGGGCTCGATGAAGAGCTCGTTGTACACCATCTGCCAACCAAGGCAGATATGAAGCCAGTGAAGCAGAAACTTCGAAGAATGAAGCCAGAATGGGCTCTGAAAGTCCGAGATGAAGTCATCAAGCAGTACAACGTGGGATTCTTGGTAGTCTCCAACTACCCTGAATGGCTCGCCAACATCGTGCCAGTACCAAAGAAGGACGGCAAGGTTCGAATGTGCATCGACTTCCGAGATCTCAACAAAGCCAGTCCAAAAGATGACTTCCCTTTGCCACATATCGACACTCTGGTCGACAACACTGCTGGATACAAGATCTTCTCATTCATGGACGGGTTCTCAGGTTACAATCAGATCAAGATGGCCGTCGAAGATCGTGAGAAGACATCGTTCATCACTCCCTGGGGAACCTTCTGTTACAGGGTAATGCCGTTCGGTCTGAAGAACGCAGGAGCAACATATCAGCGAGCAATGACAGCACTATTCCATGACATGATGAACAAGGAGCTCGAAGTATATGTGGATGACATGATCGTCAAATCTCGTACAATTGAAGGACACTTTGAAGACCTGAAGAAATTATTTAACAGATTAGAAAAGTACAAGCTCCGCCTCAACCCTCAGAAATGTGTCTTCGGTGCAATGGGAGGTAAGCTCCTCGGCTTTATGGTGAGCGAGGATGGCATCAGGGTCGACGAGACCAAAACCAGAGCAATCATCGAGATGCCCCCTCCTAGAACAGAGAAAGAAATTCGTGGCTTCCTCGGCAGAATTCAATACATCAGTCGCTTCATCGCACAGCTCACACCTATCTGTGAGCCCATATTCAAGCTTCTTCGGAAGAACGTTCCAAAAGAATGGAATGATGATTGCCAAGTCGCCTTCAATCGCATCAAGAAATATCTCATGAATCCTCCAGTCCTAGTGCCGCCCGCTCCCGGACGACCACTATTGTTATACATCTCGGTAGCAGCAGAAGCCATTGGCTGTGTCCTCGGCCAACACGACGAGACCGGAAAGAAGGAACAGGCAATATACTATTTGAGTCGAAAGTTCACCGACTACGAGACCAGGTATTCCCTGATCGAGAAGACTTGCCTCGCCCTAGTCTGGGCAACTCAGCGACTCCGTCAATACATGATTGCATTCCCTATTCTCCTCCTCGTTCACATGGATCCGCTCAAGTACCTGTTCGAGAAGCCGGCACTCACTGGAAGGATAGCTAAATGGCAACTACTCTTGTCTGAGTTTGACATCACCTATGTCACTCAAAAGGCAATCAAGGGACAGGCCCTCGCCGATCATCTTGCGGCTCACTCTCTCCTGGACTATCAGCCGCTCAAGACATTCTTCCTTGATGAAGATCTCTTGCTCATTGAAGAGGAAGAAAAGAAGAAGAAAGATGAATGGACATTATTCTTCGACGGCGCAGCAAACTCTAAAGGGAGTGGTATTGGAGCAATCCTCTACTCTCCAGACGATGTCCCTATTCCTATCTCGAGGCGCATAGCATTCGAGTGCACCAACAACATGGCAGAGTATGAAGCATGCATCGCTGGCTTAAGGGAAGCCATAATCTTGGGCGTTAAGAAGCTACGAGTATTTGGAGACTCACAGCTTATCATCAATCAGACCAATGGCGAATGGAAGACCAAGGATGAGAAGTTGATACCATATCATGTGTATCTTGACAATCTGATCGAAGAATTCAAGGAAATCACCTTCTCATACATGCCCAGAGCCAAGAACCAGTTTGCAGATGCTCTCGCCACACTTGCATCAATGCTCGAGATACCAAAAGGAGCTTCAGAATGGGAGCTCACAGTCGAAATTCAAGAAGAACCTGCTTTTTTCCTGCAAATAGAAGAAGCCGAAGTTGTCCCTGACAAACCCTGGTATGCCGACATCAAGCAATATCTCGAAACCCAAGAATATCCAGAATCAGCAACAGCAACAGATCGCCGAACCATCCAACGTTTAGCCGGCCAGTTCACCATCAGTGGCGAAGTTCTCTACAAGCGATCCTATAATCACATCCTCCTCCGATGCGTCAATGAAACAGAAGCTGCAAAGATCATGAAAGAAATACACGAAGGAATCTGTGGCCCTCACATGAATGGGCACATGATGGCAAAGAAGATTCTACGACTCGGCTACTATTGGCTCACCATGGAGACAGACTGTTGCCAGCACGTCAGAAAATGCTTCAAGTGTCAGGAGCATGCAAATCAAATCCATGCCCCATCATCAGAGTTATACAACCTGACCACCCCCTGGCCCTTCTCCATGTGGGGACTCGACATCATCGGCAAAATCAGTCCCAAAGCGTCAAATGGTCATGAGTACATACTTGTGGCAGTCGACTACTTCACCAAGTGGGTAGAGGCAGCCTCCTACACCACGATTGCAGCATCTCAAGTGATCAAATTCATGAAGAACAACATCATATGCCGGTATGGAATCCCTAAGGCCATCATCACAGATAATGGGACCCCGTTCGTCAACAAGAAGATGGATGACTTCCTCAGCAAATTCAAGATCCAGCGTCATCGATCAAGCCCCTACCGTCCTCAGATGAATGGTGGGGTAGAAGCCGCAAACAAGACAATCGTCAGGATACTCGAAAAGATGGTCGTGACCTATCAAGATTGGTCAGATATGCTCCCATATGCACTTTGGGCCTATCGAACGTCTGTACGGTCTGCTACGGGCGTTACTCCTTTCGAGCTTACCTATGGAATGGAGGCAGTTCTACCAGTCGAAGTGGAAATACCATCACTACGGGTGTTATTAGAAAGCGGAATTGAAGAAGGAGAATGGCAACGGGCCAGATTCGATCAGTTGCAGCTAGCAGATGAAAAGCGCATGCGTGCACTAAGTCATTCACAGTGTTATCAGAAAAGGATCGCTCGGGCTTACAACAAGAGAGTCCGAAAAAGAAGTTTCAAGGTAGGCGACATGGTTATGAAGAAGATTCTACCGTCGCACCTTCCGGACCCCAGAGGAAAGTTCAAACCCTCGTGGGACGGGCCACTGATTGTCAGAGAAGTACTTCCCGGAGGCGCCCTCAGACTCACCAGCATGAGAGGGGTGGATCTTCCTGAGCCAACCAACGCCGACAACGTGAAGATCTTTCACGGGTAAGTTATTTTGACCTTATTAAAGGTTACTTTAATAGAGCTGAAGTCAAGGGGTCAAAGCTAAGATCTCTGAGAAATCATTCCCGTCCACCAACAAGTGTTTCAAATAAAGGGATTCGAAAAGAGGAAAATACAAAAAAAAAGAGGAAAAATACAAAAAAAAAAAGAGAAAAAGAATATAAAAAAAAAGAGAGAGAAAAAAGAGAAAGAAAAAAGGGAAGCCAAAGAAAGGCACTCAAGAAAAAAAATCAATCCAAGAAACACAGTCATCCATCCATTCATCTCAAAGGGGTTTTTAACAAAGACCGACAGCTCTATTATCGTAACTTAGGATAAGGGCTGAAAGACTGCCATCGGCCGGCAACGACGGATTCCCGACCTCTAGCCGCCGCAGTTATCCAGAGATCCAGAAAGAAAAGAAAAAGAAAGAAAAAAGAAAAAAAGAAAAAGAAAATGTGTGCCTAAACAAAGAGGGCGGAGTGAAAACTCGAAAGGGCGCTCCGAGTAAAAACAGTGGGCATACAGCGGACTTGGTGAAAACCTGAAAGGGCGCCAAGGGTAAAAACAGCATAGCTGCCAAGGGGCGAGCAAGATCAAATACCCGGGACGTGGTGAAAACCCGAAAGGGCGCCACGGGCAAAAATGACGGGAAAAGGCCAGCTGTAGTGAAAACTCGAAAGAGCGCTACAGGCAAAAATGGTTCAAATAAAAAAAAAATGAAAAGTGCAGGTACCAAGAAGTCAGACAATCCAGATTGGTTCAAGCAGTGAAAGTTCAAGAACAAGAAGAAGTGCAGTCAGGAACGAAGAGCTCTGCAAATTCTGACAATCTCAGGAAGCAAGAGTTTCCATTGCCTACATCTCTAGGGAACCAAAGGTCAAGCAAGTCAAATCTCGAGACATCGGCCAAAGCATTGGCCGAGCCCCAGTTCTGATTCCTATATCCCGACACAAAGTCCAGACACACTCACAAGACAACTCATGGCACAATAGATTCCCAAAAAAGTTTTCTTCTTTTTCATTAAAAGTATCATATTTCTTTTACACATATCATATCATCTTTTTCAAAAAATACAAAAAAAATGCATCATCATCAATCATATATGCAAAAATCAGTGTACAGGTGGCCAACATAATCAATCTCTACCCTCCTCCTCGGCCACATCAGGTGAGTCCTCTAACTCATAAAAAGATAGCCTCTCTCTCAACCTACTCACCTCCATACGCAGGTAATGCACCTCATCGCGCTCCAAGGTACGGATCGCTGTCTCCTCATCAGACAACCTCCGATCGGCAGCCAATCTCCTCGACATCATCTCACAATGATACCGAAGTGCGGAGATCTCAGACAGCAAATGGCCATGAGTGGCCAAAAGGAAGCCAGGATCGATAAACGGGCGCTCCTCAAAAGGTTCATATGAACCAGATGAAGAGCCAGCATCTCCAAGAATATCCTGCTCATCCTCATCAGCAGTCTGGTGTCAACAAGGGATACGTCGATACAAAGACTGCTCAGCAACCCAGTACTGATATGGGGCGGTCGCCATCAGAAAAGTCCGCAGCTCAAAACCCAGCAAATCAGCAGTCAAGTAACTCACCCAAGAACAATCAATCCGGGTCCTAAAGTCAGAGGATCTGGATGGAAGTGCTCGACGCCCGATACCCGCGAAAGCGAAAAGAGGAACAGCCTGCTCGTACCCAAACTGCCGCAGGAACCGAATGGGGTGATAAGAGAAGTAAGATCGAAAGCCTACCAACATCAGAGGAAGGCGGTGTGCATCGCAAAGCACTGGAGGAAGTGGAAGCCAAGATGACTCCCAACGAACGTTCCAGTCACGCAGATCAGCGAACATCCTGCGATATAAGGGCTCGCTCATCCTAGCCGTATGCGGAAGGAACTCCATGATATAACGCATGATGTCAGAGCTAGGGATGCCAGGAAGAGGTACAGGAACGGTCAGAGAAAGACGCTCCCATAGCCAGACCTGATCACAGAAAGCAAGAAGTTCAGATAGAGCAAAACAATTCCTAGCAAAGCAAGAAGAAAAAAGGGTGCAGAAAAGATACCTGAAGGAAAACACACCAGCCGCGAAGAACACGAGTGCGGCCCAGGGCACAGTCGGTCAACCCATCGAATAGCTAGGCCAAGATGAGAGAAATGATCCCCTGCCGACGGACAGCTCGGCTCATCACCTCAAAAAGCAAAGGAGTCTAGGAACTGCGCCATCCCGAGAACAGCACTTCAGCAATCAAGCAAAACATCAGTGCGTTCCGAGCAAAGGTAGAACCGGCCGTACTCTGAGGACCCGAAAAAAGATCATACAGCAGGTCCAAAGAGAACACTACAGCATCCTGGCCACTAGCTGCAGGCCGAACAAGATAAGGGATCCCAAACCGGTTCTGCGGTGTAGCAGTCTTCGGCGAGAAGTACTGAGTATAATCCAAGGGTAAGCCTGTCAAGCGTGCAAGCTCCTCCAAAGAAGGCCCCATCTCCATATCGTTGAACGCAAACAAGTTCAACGAAGGGACCCAGTCAATCAAGGCAGCTCCGAGCATCCTCCAGTCAATGTCAACTCTAGCCATATGAATCAGACTGCCAAAGCCATAGGACTCCAAATCTCGAATCTCATAAACTGACAAGCTGTCAAGCCAAGCAAGCAGTCGTGGCGAGCAGGAAGAACGAGGAAGCAGCTGACAAGTCCTCACCGGTATCCCCTCCAGCACAAAAGGCCCAGAAATCGAGGACAACTCATCGAGGATCGGAAGGTCAACGGGCGAAGGAGAAGGAAAAGCTGGAACCTCTGCCGACTCAACAACCCCTGATCGGCCCTCAGTGACGGCTATGTCTGATATAGTCACATCGCCATCTGAAACTGTCATAATCTCAGCCGCATGAGAAGACTCGCCCACCTCATGAACAGAGTGCGCAAAGGGCCGATGACCAAAAGAAGGACAATGCTCCCAACCAAAAGAGCCATCAGTGAAGATCACACCGCACATCGTGGCATCCTGGCTAATCTGACCGTCAAAGAATACATCTGAACCATCAAAAAGGGTCCGGGCAGCCCCGACCGAAGAATCAACGGTCAGATCTGGACCTGCGGCCCCCTCCAACAGGAAATCATGAATCCAATCACCATCCTGGCCGATCAAAGGGATCATCAAGGCATCCACACCGTCCATCATCAAGGGGACATCATCAATGATCACATCAAGACCACCCAAACAAGTGTGCCGCACATCTCGGCCCTTATCCAGAGCATCCAAACCGTCAAAGGTACCATCTGAGCCATCCATGCCATCCAGACATGAGATCAGCCCATCTATGTCCCTCATAATCCCATCATCACCATCCATCACATCATCCATGGGGCCCACATTCAAAGAATGCATAGTCTCACCTATGTCCCATCCTCCCATCTCATCCATGCCATCCATTCCTCCCATAATGAGGGGCCCATTCAAATCTGAAAATCCAGCCATCCCACCATTAATGGAGCTATTCAAAGCTCCACCAACTCCATTCCCTAACCCCTCATCAATGCTTCCATTCAATGCACCATCTATACCCTCCATTAAAGGAATCCCTCCATCATTAAAGCCCTCACCAAGTGCTGGAGTGTGGGACCCACCGACCTTTCCCACTATGAACCACAAGTCATCATCCAAAGCTGCCCAAGAAAGGACAAAATGGGAAGAGGACAAGATGAAGAGAAAAGACAAAGGGAAGAGAAGATTCATGGCTGAATCGAAAAAACAGGCACAGAGAATGTGGGGGACAGGAAAAAGGGACAGCAGAGGATGTCCGAACCAGGGCCAGCCCAGGCCGCTCAAGAGGCGAGCCTTGGGCGGCCTGCCCTGGGCCGCCCGTACGGACACAGACTTCCTCTCTCCGCAGGATTGGCTCCAGGGTTCTTGGTAGGTGAGGCTGACAGTCCACGTCAGCAGATGGCGCTCCGTGGGCCGCCCAAGGCTCCGGTCCACTCCAAATTTCAACTGAAGATGATCAAGATCACACAAAAGGTGCCCCACTGGTCCAATCACGAAGCAATGTGGCCGGAACATGGTTGATCAAGCCAAAGAAGGGGAAAAGTGATCAAGTGGGGGCCACAAGCAATCCAAGCCATTCAAAGACTAGATCATCATGATCTAAACCATTGAAGAACCTACATGAGCCGTCAAACAACAAGATCAAAGGTTTGATCATCACAAGAAGGGCCAGAATCCAAGATCTAATCATCAAGTGGGCCCACAAAGCCAAATCAAGCAATCTGAGACGTTCAAGCCATCATCCACACCATGAGAAGCATTCCTAGCCTCACAAATCATCAAAAGAGGTGCCCCAAAGTAAAACCAAGGTCTCAAATGGGCCCACAGGGCCGAATCTATCAATCTGAACCATTCAAGGGCTAGATCATCAGGATCCAAACCATTAGAAAGCTTACACAAGTCACGGAGCAGCAAAATCAAAGGTTCGATCATCAAAAGAAGGGTCAGAATCCAAGATCTAAACATCAAGTGGGCCCACAAGGCCTAATCAAGCAATCTGAACCATTCAAGTCATCACCCATGCAGCTAAGTAGTCTCAAATCATGAAGGAACAAGTCAGAAGTCAAAGCATCCAAACATCATCAAAGAATTCGAGACAAGTCAAAGATTATATATCCACTTAAAAGAGTTTGATACAAAAAAGGATGAAAAAAAAAAAATACAAGGCCATATAAAGCAGAGCACCCGAGCAGGCTACAAGTGGCCGACATAATCATCATCGTCCCTCCTCGTGTCCCGCTCCCGATGATAAAGATCCATCAAAGGAGTAGTCACCGAACCTCCAGCATACCTGCGACGGCCACCTGGAACATAAAGCGAAGGAAGCAGAGGCCCCTGGCCGAACAGCAGATACCACTCATCATAATCACGATCCGGGATCGTGAAGCGAAATCCGGGCTTACCCACGAGAGCCTCAACTCTCTCATCAACCGGCATCCGAGTAGCTGGAGGAGGTGCAGAACAGGGGACCCGAGCCACCCCAGTGACTTGCCGAAGCAATCTCTCTCCCAAGTACCATTGGAAGGACTCAGCGTCAGAAAGCATAATACGGAGACATGAAGCATCGTATGCCTCCACGCGCTGGGGTGTGTAGTAGAGAGGGAAACTAGCGTACGGCATCCGGGCAAAATGCAACAAATGAGGTTACCACGGTCAATTACAGTACGACACGAAGGACGAAGACAAACAAGATACTTACATCCTCAACTGTCAGCCCGTCTATATCAGCACGCCAATTGTCCCCGGGAACTCGGGAGTTCCGCTGACGATTCTGTTGATGCCAGTACATGTGGCGATACTGAGAGGGTTCAATGTCATCTCGCATCCTCGGCGCAAGATGCAGAAAATGGTCATAAAAGCAGGTCTGGATAAAAGCACATTCAATGATCAGAGAGAGAAAGAAGGCAAATGGCTCCAAGGAAGATGAAAGAAGAGGTACCTCAACGACAGGCCAGAAGCCTGTGAAGGACCGGCTATGCCGACAGGTCTTGTCCAAACCTTGAAAGAGACGGGTCAGGATGGCCCCATTTCAGTTATAGGGGTGATGAAGGTCCTCGACTAAACGAAGAAATTTAGGATCAACTCTCTCATTCGCATGGCAAAAAAGAAAGGATCCAAAAGCATAAGTGATCATGGCCTGCGCCTTGTGGAGGGCCTCTCGCTCGGTGGTAGGGACGACGGAAGCAAAATTGTTGTAAAACCATCGCATCTTCACTTGATGGCCTTGGAATTCACCCTCAGGAGGGACGTCACCGACAAGCCGTAGCCAATCAGTAGAAGAGAGGGGAGCTAAAGAGCTAACTTGAGGGACAATTGCCCCATGAAATGGGAAGCCTATCTGCATGTAAATGTCCAAGGGGGTTATCCCCCATTCTCCACAAGGGAGCTGAAAGGTGTGGGTCTCATCCCGCCACCTCTCGCAAAGGGCCGCGAGCATCATGCGGTTAGCGTCGTTATTGTGGAAACGTAGGGTGAGGAGGCCAGCAAAAGGGGTACCATCCAGCACTCGTTCAAGCAAGGGCTGTGGATCCTTCATCCAGTCGTCCCAGCGATCCCTGGTACCTCGACCCTTGATAGCGGGAAGAGGTTGATGCTCCATAGCTAAGGAACACATGTGGTCCCCTCGGCGGACGATAAAGGCGGGATCATCTTCGTCAATTACTCGGTGACCCCTGGTACCATCCGCCATGGAATCCTACAAGCTTGGCAAGGTAAGTCCCTATCCTTTACCCGTTAAAATCCAAATTGTCATCTAAGAAACCCATGGGATTGGACTCACATTCCAATGCAAAATCTAAAGTCCAACTCCATGTGTCACTTAGGATATGTGTTGGGCCCATTGGAAAAAGTAAGGCCCACCTTAAAGAAGGTGGCATGACATGCCTTAGGTAAGAAAAGTCCATCATCCAAGGACACATTTTGGACAACAAATGCACTCAAGTGCCATGAGATCAACTAAGGATGAGAGTCCTACTTCACATGAGAAGTTCCTCTTCAAAGTCCACATGTGGCCAAGGATGGACTCACTTTTATGCCAAGGTCATGATTCTCACTTAGGATGTCTCCATCTTTTTACACATATGCATAGACAAGTGAGGGATAGAAAGGAAACGGGCCCCTAAGAGCAACCCAAATGCCTCATCTCAATGGATTGGAGAGAGCACATAGCCCACTTTGGAGAATATGAGAACCCATTCATGGGTTAACCATGGGCAACCTTATGTGCCTCATCTTGATGAAAGTTTTGACCATGAGAATACAACAAGGAGGTCTACCCACAAACATATGAATCAAAGAAGCTAAGGGTAGAAAGTTGATGCACATAGCCTACATGAAGAATCAAAGTTGAAAATGCCCATGAAAAGGCAAGTTTGGGCAACTTATGTGCACCAACTTGTTCACCAAAAAGGGAGACCATTTGAGCACAAAAGAGCATGGCTTGATGAGTCACCCAACCATCATGAAAATGGATAAGAATGGTACATATAGCCCACTTGAAGATCAAAATCCAAAATGTCCCAAGGCATGGGACAAAAATGGGCAACTTATGGGTTCATTCTTTCCCACAAATTCAAAGAAAAATCACCCATACATGAGAATGATGGTGGATGACCCACCAAGCCCCAGAAGATCAAGGAACCATGGTTGTATGAATAGCTCGCTTGAGGATCATCCATTTGAGAGTGATAACATCTAATGAAGCTCTTGAGAACCACATTCCTACCATAAAGAAAACCATTTGAACTTAGTGAGATTGTGGGAACAACTCACTCATGGGACTTGTAGATGGTCAAGTAGCTCAAGTCCTCCATCCATCAAAGAAAAAGCATGAAAAGAAAAAATCCACATGGACAAAGTGTAGTGGGGCACACATGGTTCAAAAAAGTGTCCAAATTCCAAAGAAGGCCCAAAAGCCCATCCACATGAAAAACTCCAAGGAGCCCACTACACCTTGTACAAGGATGTACATCATAATCAAGAGATAGTGGAAGACTTGAGCCACTTGTCCATGTAGGCCCAACTAGGAAAACTAGCCCACTTGAGATCCAAAATGAAGAATGGGCTAGCCACCTTGGTCCATACACATGTGAAGAAAGATGGGGTCACCTAAAGTGGGACCCATCAACCCAAAACTTGAGATGGGCCCTACCATGCCCATGGGCCCAAGCCTTGAAAGGAAGATGGAAAAGAAAGGAGACTTCCAAGGGAAATGACAAGAGAAAGAAAGTAAGAGGGAGCCCAAAATGAAGCATTGGGCCCATCAAATACACCAAGGGCCATGACTTCACTTTGAGCCCATTTGATACACATGAAAAGAGGCCCAACTCCCATGAAGAAGATAGAGTATTTTGCCATGCACACTTGATGACATGGCAAAATCACCCTTTACACACACATGAAGGGAGTGTGAAAAGAAGAAAGAAAAATGAAGTGGAAAGCTTGCAATGTCCTTCTCCATGCACCACCTTTGAAAGAGACTTGAGATCTAGAAAATGGCCAAAAATGCTTGGGCCCACCTTCACACCTCTTGGAATAGCTACATGGAAAAAGAAAAGAGTCATGAAGAGACAATGAAGAAGGAAAAGGACAAGAAAGAGAAAGGAAGTGGTTCATACCTTCACCACCCACCAAAGAAGGACCACCTTGTTGTCCCAAGACTTCTCTAAGGCCCACCACTTGAAAAGAGCAAAGGACCACCAAAGAAGAGAAAGGAAACTTGAAGAAAGAAAGAGTATGAGAGAAAGAAGAGAGAGATTGCACGTTTGAGGGGGGGAGGGTGCCCCATGTTATATAGAAAAGGGGAGGGCACCCTTTTACCCAGCCCCCTGAAGAGACCAGGAGGCACAGACCGGTCGGGCTGCCCATGGGAGGCCGTCCTAGCCTCCATCTAAGTGAGGTGACTTCTCACCTCCTCTCCTTGGGAAGAACTCCTCCTTGGGAAGGGTGGTTGCAAGTGAATCTTGTACCTCCATGTAAGATTGAAGTGATGGAAGAGAATGGTGAGAAAAAGGAAGAAATCTCACCAAAATCTCATCTCATGAGAAATGGGTGAAAAATTGGGATGATGATATGGAAAAGTTCCATGGAATTTTCAACAAAAGAAAGAAAAAAGATTGACTTGGTCAAACAATGATCTCAACCATCCAAAGGTATGACCTGATGATCCGAACCATTCCAAAGAGAATTCCCGCAGTCTCCAACCTGGATTGTTGCTCTTTTGTACAGTTTCAGGGTCCGAAGACCTTAAACTACGTCGGGATCGACATCCCGAGAGATTTTCAATAAAAACCGGCATCAGTCTGGATTGTCCATCCGCTGACACCGGACATTTTTCCAAAAACAAAAAAAAAATAATGTTTGCCCCTCTTTTGTACAGTTTCATGGTCCGAAGACCTTAAACTACACTGGGATTAATTTCTCGGGGGACCTTTCTCGCTTTCAACAAAAAACCGGCATCGGCCTCGACCGTTGGGATCATGGTTCGATAACCCGGATCATTTCAAAAATACCAAAAATATTTTAAAGCTTTCCATAAAAACCAGTATCAATCTTGATCACCCGAGTTGAAATCTGGAACCTTTTCAAAACAAAAAATATATATATATAAATAATATATAAAACAAAAAAAAAATTTCACCACTAGTTTCAAACGCACCAATTTATCCCCAGCGGTCCGAAGACCTTAAACTACACTGGGATTAACTTCTCGGGGGCTTTCTTTCCTAACCTGTTCCAGGCATGGCTGACACTTGATCGTACGGGTGTCTGGAATCTCTTAAACAGGTAAGGGCTGTGGCGGGCAGAACTCCGCAATCCTGTTCGTGTTGAACGCACCGTGATAGACAACCTTGATTTGGAAGTCGCTGTTGAAGCTGACGGATGTTCCCTGTTCCTAGAACTCATGAAGGGGATTAAGGCTGTTGGGAGGTGGAGCTCACCCTCACGGAATTGTGAGCAACGTAAGACCCCAAACTGGATTGACTAAGGGAAATGTGAGGATGTGGCTCATTTTGTGGCCGAAGGAGTCCGTCGGACGATACGTGGTCTATGTGCATTGCACAGGAGGAACAGGCAACTTTGTGGGTGTATTGACTGAAAACCCTCAAAATCTCCTCATCCGAAGATGTAAAACTACGGCACTTAACTGTGTGAGACTCGTCTTGCTCGCTGACGTAAAATGGATCGGGTGCCTTACCAGCAGTAGAAGCTGGAAGCGGATGAAAATTCCATACTTTTCCCTGCATTTCAGAAAAATCACAAAATACCAAAAACATTGCAAAATCACCTCTTCAAAAAATTAAAAAAAAAAATATTTCCCATGTTTTCATCAAAATATTGTCAAAAATCACAAAAACATTTCCCTTGCTTTCACAATATTGTCAAAAATCACAAAAATATTTCTCTTGCTTTCAAAGAAAATTTTCAAAAACACAAAAATATTCCCTTTTGTTTTCAATAACCGATCTCTATCCTGACCTCTCAGGTAAAGATTCGGTCCCACATATTTACAAAAATCACAAAAAAATTGTCAGTATCCCCAGCACTACAATTCAGGAGTCTTGAACTCCGCTCACTTCACAGTATGGGATGACGGATCCAATCACCCGCAAATTGGAATCTTAACCAAAACGGGCAACCAAACACCATCTCAATCACATGTATGCCCAGAAGAGCATCTTGAAGTCGAATGATATCCTCGTACATTCTCATTAGCAAAGAAACAGCATCTTGGGACGATGGACCTGATCGACCACGGGTCGGGATCTTGACCAACCCGCTGTCCAAACCTCCGTATCAAAAAGAAAAATCCCCAAGGGAGTACAACCCTGCAAGCAATAAGCTCAAAATTCTCTGCATCTCCAGCAAAAGCAAAATCATTAAATGAAAAGAGAATGAACCAAGCCATGCATCCATCATGCATCTCCATGCATCAGCATCCATTGCATCAATCATCATGTTTACCTGCTTTCAAAATAAAAGTCGGTTAGCTAAAGACCCCACAGGCATCCCTAGTGGAGGCACATGCAAACCAGATTTCCATTTCAAAAAGACAAAAAATATTTCTGTTTGCAAATAAAAACCCCACGGAGTATCACTCCCCAGAGTGGGTATCTTTTCAAAAATCCAAAAATATTTTTCCAGTAGAGCGTTCTGTCTCCAAAACACCAGGAGATCTTCCATATCTCTGGGTAAGAGCCAACGCAAAAATCAAATAAGATCCGATGTCTCGCGATTTCCCCGGAGACCATCGGATCCAATGCACTCAAAGTACGGTCGAACTGAACTCCAGTGTCAGTGCGGTCGTACCACATGCCAAGATACAAAAAGATGAAAGCCAAAAGGCTCGGTCACAGAAACCATTTGAACAGGTGGAAACGATGAATTGTAACCCAAGTATCAAAATCAACAGATTGGGTGGAAAGAGTTCACCCGCACATACCTAGGCGTGGATGCCTGAAGTACCTTGACTGAGTCCAAGTCGGCGTAGTAGAATCCCGTAAGACTATCTGACGCAGGGCGTCTAACCACTTTGACAGTCAAGCGAAACAAGTACTCCTGGAGTGATCTGGGAAAACATCAAACATCACACAATCAGTCTTAGGGTCAGTATCCTCGTAAGACTAGCGGACGCAGAGGCTCTGCTGTACCTTTCCGATGTTAGTACCGATCGGGAATGGAAGGGTTGCGATTGGGTACACAGGTTGCAGCAAACTGCAGGGACAATCGCAACGTTTTCTCCAAACTCTCGCGGTATGTGCGAGTTATCAATTTCCAGACAATCAACTGACTCAGATACAAAGGACAACAAAGATTCCAGACCACAATCAAGGAAAGAATGAATTGCAAACTAAGCATCGAAACCAGCAGATCGGGTGGAAAAGCCCACCCGCACATACCTAGGCGTGGATGCCTGAAGTACCTTGACTGAGTCCAAGTCGGCGTAGTAAAATCCCGTAAGACTATCTGACGCAGGGCGTCTAACCACTTTGACAGTCAAGCGAAACAAGTACTCCTGGAGTGATCTGGGAAAACATCAAACATCATACAATCAATCACAGGGTCAGTAACCTCGTAAGACTGTCGACGCAGAGGCTCTGATGTACCTTTCCGATGTTAGTACCGGTCGGGAATGGAAGGGTTGCGATTGGGTACCCAGGTTGCAGCAAACTGCAGGGACAATCGCAACGTTTTCTCCAAACTCCCGCGGTATGTGCGAGTGATCTGTTTCCAAACGATCAACTGACACAGATGCAAAGGCAAACAAAGATTTCAGAACATGATCCATGAATGACCGGGTCAGAAGTGGAGTGTCCACTCGCTTTGGCATTCGGTTACACGCAACTTCTGCCAAAGAGGGGCATCTGTAGACACCCCACCTTCGGCTACAATGTTGATAGAGAAAGCTGGATAAATGGAGGACCATACCCCCAAACCCCAAGTCCAAACTCAGCCAAACTCACCCTTGTAAGCCCCATTCCATAGCCCAGTCAACCCAGTCCTAAACACCACCCAGAAAAACCCCCAATAAAAAAGGCCAGTAAAAAAATCTCAAAAAAGTCAAACTCACTGAGTCAACTCGCTGAGTTAACCCGCTGAGTCAACCCGTCGAGTCAAAACACTGAGTCAACCCGTCGAGTCAACCCGTCAAGTCAAACCACCGAGTCGACCCGCTGAGTCAACTCACTGAGTCGACCAGCGAGTCCAACAGCAGCCCCGAGGGAGCGACCGTACTCGCTGAAAACCGAGGAGCGGCCGTACGGGCGGCCCATGGCAGGCCGCCCGGACAAAATTACGAGAGCTGCCACTCTCCGCTGCTATAAATACCCCCCTCCCCTTCTCATTTCAAAATCCATTCGAACCCCTTCGAGTCCAAAGAGAGCCTGTCCGTCTGAGTCACCCTTTTCCACCCTTTAGCCCATTTTTCCACCAAGGAGAGCCCGAGTGAGGAGAGTCTAACCCTGGTCCAGCCCAGCCTGACCACTGGTCCAAGCCTCTCAAGCCACCCAAGTCTTGATCCAGCCACTCGAAGCAAACCCTTGCAACACCTCCGTCCACCCAGCTATCATTCATCCAGCATCATCTCATTTGCATCTAGCATAAGTGCAACATTTACTTTTCTTCCAACCCCCCTGCTTCACTACTAGCACCTTGATCCATCAAGTACACATGCATATGTCTTTATATTAAGCACCTGTCAGTTCGAGCGTATGCTCTAGGCTTGCCCGTTGTTGGAACCTGCCCATCAGAAACTCTTACTGTTCAGACCCGCATTCATGCATCATGTCATTCATGAGAATATACGAGGATTAAATTAGACTTTCAAGTATTCGATCGATTCTGTGAAGTAGAGACCGTACTTCGGTACGGGCAGTGTGTGGGGTGCTTAAACTTTTCCCACCCTGTAACCGTGATCCCTTACCTTGAATCTCTGGCCGCAAATCAACAGGAGTCATTTTAGAGGAAGGAATCTTCGGATTCCCTTCTCTAACGTTTCTACGGGGTCTAGCCGACTGTAGATTCGAAGTAACTGGCTAGTGGCGACTCTGGTCTTATATAAACTCATTTAAACATATCCAGCTTAACACGACAACCAAACGAAGCCCTCGAGAATGAGGCAAGCCAGTGGCACAAACGGCGATTTCACACTCACGCACCTCTTCTTCTTCTTCTTCCGAAAGGAAAGGGAGAACGACGTCGTGTGGGAGCGGGGGGAAAATCGGCGAGGGTCCACAACTACGAAATGTGACCTGATTAAGGTTGAAAATTAAACAAACGGGATTATGGTTACTACAATAAACCATATCAAAGAGTTCCAATTCTTTACAAAGCAATTGCTATGAACTGCCACATTACAACAATCGATGCCTTACCCATTCAAATGGTATCCATCGGTTGGGCTCCTCAGGTACACACCACTGTGGACCGGTCTTCCCGATGTCACTTGTCCAAACATGACAGGCCCGGGCCTAGAGTCGCACCGTCTCAGTTAAAAACTCTGACGGTTTCAGCCCAAATCTTCGGTCAAAACATGGGACAAATATCTGACTCATACAAAGATGGCCCAGTCCATAACAAAATATACAGGTCTCTACGACCATGAACTAAAGACCATAGTCTCTGCTGATTAGTCTTCTACCTTTTAATCAAGGGTCATCGACCATTCGAAGTAATTAAGGGCTTGTGCCAGATCACGGCTTGGAATGTACAAGATCTCAGAATCTTTGGAATAAAATTCGCCTTGCGATATCTTTCTCCTGTGTATTTTTGTGAATGCTTATGATTATCTATGAATGTTTCCATTACTCAGAACCCCAGAGCAACAATACACAAAAAATGTCATTGTAACATTTTCAGTTCTAACAAACTGGCGACTCCACTGGGGATCGAACCCAGAATCTCTGGTTAATTCTAAGTATAGAAACACTCTAAGATCAATCATTTGCAGATGCGAATGTATACATAAGAAAATTATCGCAAGGCATAATGTTTCGGCGCCCTCGGGCGCCAAACTGGTGACTCTTAACGGGAACATTCTCCCTTCATCTTTGAGGTAATAAACATTAAAACAAAAGTTTTCAAACTACACAAACTTCCATAACCTCACATGTATTTGTCTCTTTCTTGCTCATTTTCATCAATTTGTGCACTACGATCGATGGGTTCATACTCCCGACCGCGTGTATTAAATGTTCTAATGAGTGTGTGCGACCGCAAAATTAGCAAAATACTAACAAAGACAGGAGAAATGGCATGCCCGATGACAAGTTCATGTGTCTTCCTCGCCGCAGGGGGATTCAACTTTCCCCACTTCATCACAACCGTAATGGTCACGCCCGAGGCACAATGGCAGATAGTCCTTTCAAGCTAGCACAAGAAAGAATAGAAGAGAACAACAACAAGGTTCGCCCATCAGAGGCTAAACGTTGTCAAATGCGTGACTAGGAAAGAATGGAAGCCGAAGCAAGGCCAGAAGGTTCCCTTTAACAACCAAGTCTTGTCAACAGGGCCCTCCGTGCCCGTGTTTTTTACCAAAAAATTCCCAGTACTACCCAAAGCAGTACGGCGTCAACAAGAGCAGACCAAGCGAACACCCGAGAAGAGCTCCCGATCCGTGGACGCCGCAACATCCACAGGGTCAACGCAGGGGCAAGTCCAAAAGGTGCGACCAATGCAGGTAATGATGTTTCAGGTGACCGAAGGGGCAGGACCGTATGAAGTAGAAGGAGAATTACCTCCAATCTAAGATCAGATTGATAGTCTAGCCCGAGCTCAGCACGATACAGCAAACCAGATGAGGGCTGTTCAGGAAGCCCTGACAACTTTGATAGCCTAAAATGCTACCAAAAGTATTATGCCACCTACACGTCAGTCGGCTGAAGAATCCCAAGGGGCCAGCTGACGTTGAGTTACCTGTTCAGCCCAGGATCGTATCAGCAGATTGAGCGCCCATCTCAACCTCACATATAACACGAGAAGAACTGTCATAAACGATCGCAATTCTCATGCATCAGGAGAAAGAGAAAGAAAAGGGAACCATGTACAAATATCAGGTCCCATATCCATTGGAGATAGAAGAAATACCCTTCCCAGTCAATTTCAAATGACCGGACTTTAAAAAGTTCGACGATAGAGGGTCGCCAGAGGAGCACGTCACTCATTTCCTTACAATATTAGGAAATTGGTCAACCATGTCACAAAATTGTATATGGTTGTTTGGATCGACACTAATGGGAAAGGCTTTCCAGTGGTATATGTCATTGCCGGCCAGATCAATGAGATCATTGGAGCAGATGCGGGATAGCTTCCTCTCAAAGTTCTTCACCATTGAAAGGAAAACTTCAGTGACAGACCTAGCCCTGGTCAGGCAGAGACATGGCGAATCAGTAGAAAAATTCATGGACCGATGGGGGATAGTGGCAGCTCAATGTCAAGAGTTACCCAGTGAAAAGGAACAAATGAAGATGTGTCTGCGGGCTTTGGATCCAATGATAGCATATGGATTATCAGGGAACAATTTTCATTCCTACCGAGAGCTGGCAACTAAAACGCACCTGGTAGAAGAAGCCGCATCGCGAGTACACCTTAAGCCCGAAAAGCCAAGGAGGGAAGGTGGCAGAATAGCGAAAACGCATCACATCGACAAAGGCAAGGATCCAAAGGATCGAAAGCGGCCTGTCGTAGAGCATAAGGCAGAAATCAAGACAACACCCACCCAGGACAAAGGCAAGAAACCTTACGTGTCCCAGCGAGCGATGATAGTAGAGAGAGAAAGGGCCAATGGTCCATATACATTCGACATGGTCGACCTGATTCCTATCATAGAACAGCTAGTTGAAGAAGGTCTGCTCCACTTGCCAGAGCTAATTTGCCTGCACGAAGTTAGAAGAACAGATGACCCGAGATATTACAACTATCATCGGTGTCTAAGTCATAAGACAGAAGAGTGTTTCACTCTGAAAGGAAGGATACAGGAGTTAATCAATCTTGGGGTGATCAGTCTAAAATCTCTAGAAGCAGTCAGGAAAGAGACATTTAAGACAATTTCAGCAGTCTCTGGGAAAGAAAACACCTGCTCGGGGACTCTGTTTTTCGAACTTGAAAAGTCATGAACGCTTATGACTAGTTGCGAAAAGTTAGAAAGTAAAAAGGGGTGTACGTGTTTTCATTCATGCATCCATTTTATCCATGCACTACATTTTCTATACATTTATACATCCACTTACGTTGTGCCCTTGCATATATAAAATATGAAATGTTCATGTAGCTTCCCTCGACGACAAGTGTCGTAATCAGAAGGGCAATGAAAAGTCAAGCTCTGAAAATTGCTAGCTGCCTCACTAAGTTCTTGTAAGTGCCACAGTGCCTGGATAAACCCTACCTACTCAGTACAATCCTAAAATACAGTTCTAAAACACCCCAGGCTATGAGTCTAAACTGAACCAATACAATTATAAAACACCTTAAGCTTCGGGTATAAACTAGCCAATACAATTCTAAAATACCCCAGGTTACGGGTCTAAACTGAATCAATACAATTCTAAAATACCCCAGGCTACGGGTCTAAACTGAACCAATACAGTTCTAAGATACCCCAGGCTTCGGGTATAAATTAGCCAATGCCGTTCTAAGATACCCTAGGCCACTGGTCTAAACTGAACCACATGAAGATCAATCAATCAAATCAAGTATCAAATTTTCATATAAAGATGAGATCTCAATATGAGAACTAAATCTTTACATCAATCGGATCAAAACAAAGTCACCATATCGTCATGCAAGATCTTAACATCACATGAATCGCATATCTACATCACTTGAACAAGTTAAATCTCTACATTGCTCTAATCAATCGACAATGCTAGTATCAATTGTAAATCCAAGACTGATGATCATAATCGTCGATCACAATCATATCTTCAGAATTTTCGAATCAGTTTAGTCGGATCAGAGAAGCGCATTATATAAAAGACCTACATAAGATGCAACACTTTCACATTATTACTCCATTATGGGTTTTCTTACTATCATTATGGCTATGGGTTTTCTTACTATCATTATGGCTTTCTTCTACTCTATATGGGGGCAATCCGGAGTTGATAATCTCTTATATATAAAGCTTCATATAAAGGTGGTTCGAGCATTCTATTATATTTTATTTCGCATCAGAATATCTTCAGCCTTTCTTCTATAAATTATTTTACAAATGCGAGCATACAATTGAAGACTATGATCATCCGGCCTTCAATATGGATTCCTAAAGCAGAGAGCGTTCTTCATTAAGACATCTTTATAAACTCAAGTCTTTATAGAGTCTGAATATTCCTAGATGCTTGGAGATAAGCATGGAGCACAACAAGCTTATATATTCACCAAAACGACGACACACAAACAGAGACCAACAAAGTCAAAAGGGAAGTGATCTTGTCAAATACTTATCCTCTTTCAAACCATTTATCATATCCCTTGATTCATTCATCACTTTTATTGTGAAAAATATAACAGAAGTCACCCAAATGGCATACATATCATTACAATGCATTACAACACATTTTGAAAAAGTACAAAATGAAATTATTACACAATTCAAGCATTCTAGTTTTTCAAACATTTCTCTAACAAATCAATCGCAGATTCTTGAGCCACCTTTTACGTTGCTTCTACGTCAGCCAAGACCTGAGTAGGGTCAGGGATGTTCTGAAGAAACTACCTCAGTTTTGCAACCTGAGCCCATGTAGCACTGCACTCTGCCTCGTGCTGATCAACAGACGACTGTAGACAAGTTCTCTGATTGTTAAATTTTGAGAGGTTAAGATGGACAATCAAACATTCAGAATGCAGCCATTCTATTTCACTGTCTATCTCTGCCAGATGATCCGTAGCCCCTTGATACCTGGCTTTGGTGACCTGCCAATCTTGCCTTATTGCGGTCACTTGTGTCTACTATGATTCAAGCTTTGGAAGAAGGGATTGTAATTGGTTACATTTCTCCTCGACAGAAGGATCAGCCCTAAGGTGTCTCGCCCTGTTAACCTGCACAATCCCCTTCTTGAACAAGACTACGTGACTGCTCATCAAGGAGACATCAATCCCGAGCCACGCAGCATTATTCTCGAGCGCTTATAGTCCTTCATACAAAACCGACCACTCATCCCAATTCCTCAGAGACTCAGCAATGGTCATTAAAAGATTCTTTAAAAGGCTCGCCTTCATCTTTGACATACCTTGGAGCGAAGAGATGAATGCCTCAGGCAAGACAACAGGAGCAAAAACGCTGGCAGGAACAGTTGCTGATAGAAACAACGACAAACATCAGCATAGAGAAACTGCAGTAAGAAGAAAAACAGCCAAAATAATGAGAAATAAGTAATATACCAATAACTTCAGGAGAGTCAACAACTGGTACGTTAGTCGAAGCAATAGACATGGACAACACTGGGGCACACTCGGCTATTCTCTCTATTGATGGCTCAGGCAGTTCTGAAGAAGACAATATGACAACTTCAGGAATATTAGTAGTTGAAGTTGGCTCTACAGTAGGAGGTGCTTCCGCGATAGGTTCAGTTGAAGCTGGCTCAACAACAGGAGGCATTTCCACGATAGGTTCGGGTGCACTTGGTTCAATATCAGAAGCCATAACTTCTCAGGAAGGTAGACCAGCATCCCTAACCACAGTATCTTCAGTATGAGGAAGGGTCGAGGGAGGCACAACCCCCTCCGCTATAACAGTGAAGATTGTCTCAGGAATGAAACTTTGGTCGACTTCAGCTTCAGCCACAGGAAGATTAGAAGGGGGAGCAGTTTTAGCAGGCGTCTCATCGTCTAGATCCATAAAGATGGCTTCAACATCTGCTTCAAGGACAGATCTGTCATATACTGGCTCATCATCATTACCCTCTCTGGTGTGATGATCCCCGCTTAAATTGGCCTGAGAGCTTAACTCCCCTTCTTCCCTGACTTCACCTACAGCTGGGGCATTGCCTGTAGCTTTGGAGAGTTATTCCCGCAGTCTTTCAGTGTTGTATAACTTTCGCATCTCGCTGATTTTTTTAACTTCATAGATGACAAGGATACGATAAGCAATCTTCACTCGAGACCCAGTCCGCTCGGGCGATAATTCGTTGTCACTATCCCCAAGAACAGAACATCTGGATAAACCCCTTTTACTCCTACAACCACTTGTCGATGTGGTTCTTGCTACACCATCACCACCACCATCATCATCACCCTCATCACCACCGTCATCACCACCATCACCATCACCACGCCATCACTACCATCATCACCACCATCACTGCCATCACCACCGTCATCACCACCATTGCCACCATTATCATCACCATCATCATGATGATCACCCTCATCACCTTCACCGCCATCATTACCCTCATCACCTTCATCACCATGATCACCATCCTCCTCATTACCATCACCATCGCCATTGCCGTCATTGTCCCTCAGAACATTTCTTCCCCAGGGTACTTCGTCAATAGGCTCGAGAGGCGGGAATTCTGACCCCTCTTGCTTTACATTCCTCTTTCCGTACGCGACCCAACCTTCAAGGGTATGCTTAGGCTTCTCAAAGCTGATTACCACATTCATAGAGGTTGCAAGTTTCTGTGTACCCGGCATGGCAGGCTGGTGAAGATGCTCCGACACATATCCAAGTCCGTCAGCAGGAACAAGATTAATGACCGGAGGTGTAACAAAGACAGGCTCGATGACGAGAAGATTATTCCAGACTAGCGTATACTGGTGGGCCCACCATCTCATCCACCCGTAAGAAGCCCCAATGGTATACTTCATCCTAGGGATAGCAAAAGAACAACCAGTTCCAGTTAGTAAAAGTTGTCGCTACGTCCATATCCAGTGAATGGGCTCAACACCATATGCTCGCTGCTCACGCATTATCGGTTCCAACGTCTCAGGTACCCCTTGGTCGTAGCCAAATTGACGAGCAAAGCGATTGGGATAGTATGGCTTTCTCTAAAACTCTAACCCTTCGCACAAAGGGAGCGATGATGGACGAATTGCCATCAGGAAGAATCACTCATAATAATCGATGCTATCGTCATCGGTGCACAATATTGATTCTTTGCTTTTGGTGCCCGAAAAATGAAAGAAATAGACATCGTCAAATCGCGCAATTTTCGTCTCAAGGGTTGTCAAGTTCTTCCCAACCATCTTCCGCTTCTAGAAAAATATAGTGGAATCTTTCCTTCTTGAACGTAACCTCCACATTTTATCCCATACACCCAGGGAAAATATACTCTGAGCCACCCAGATAGAAAGTGCCACCCGCAGTAAGCAGAGTTCATTCCGAAGGCAGCGCGATCATTGTTGTTGATGACATAACCAAAGGCCCGATAGAGAGAACATAAAACCACTGGGGATAGCGCATATTGATGACCATTCGCCAAAGCTCCCACGACAATGAAGCAAGGCACCCTTACGTTATCTGCTTGCTTGGAACTCGGCAAGGCTACGTAGCTTAGCCAATATGCCAAGAAACTGGCTAGCTCCACGTCAGAGATAACTTCTTTGGTCTTGAAAAATTTTCCTTCATCCTATTCTCCAAGAACTCTTTATCCCCATGACCCTCGTGATAGGCTGTGTAGTCCAAGCTGAAAGAAGAAAGAGGTCATTAATAGAAAGAAAGACAAAATAAAATGCTAGTACACAATTTGTAACAAGATACTTACTTCAAGCCGTGGCTAAAGTAGACTAGCCAATCCTCAAATGAGAGCTTATCTTTTAAGCTCCAAAATTGTGGAAGCTCCGCAAATAACTAGTAGCAAGCCATAGAAAAGAAACCCCCGTCCACGCCTTTTTTCTTTGGCGATAACTCATCATCGCTAGGGACCCACTCATCATAGATCCTCCCACGGATTGTGAGACCTGTGATACGATTCAAATCCCAGAGCGAGATGCTCATCTCCCCGTACAATAGATGAAAGGAGTTGGTGATGGAACACTAGTGGTTGAGGAATCCTTTGTAAACTCACGGTTCACGATAAAAATGGCTCGACTTCGCCTTAATAACCTTGTATAGGCCTACCGCCCGCAATGTAACCCTATGTTGTTCCATAATACGATTCGCCCAAGCTTCATAATCGAGGTGAGGAATCAAATGACCATGGGTCCGGAATGCACCTGATAACTAGACTGTTGTATCTTCTTGGTGATGGAATCTCTGCCAAAGAGTCTCAAAATAATGTGTCGGGAAAGGCTGATGAGGATTATGATTCGGTTCTAGGAAAATCATGTTCTTCTTACCAAGAACCACCTGATGCTGACCATTCTCAGATAAAGAACATTTGAGAAACAGTGCTGGAATAGACGTCCAAGTATTCACACTGAAAAAGGAATTGCTTGCGGCATGCATCAGAGGGCTCGATGTTCAGGAGAGAACATTGTCGTTGAAAGCTTTTGGCAAATCTAATATACTACTGCATGTAAGGATTTCATATCACAAGAGGCGATGTGATCAGCTTAACAGTAGACTAAAGAATCTTCATCTTATTGGACTTAGACTTGGCCTGCTTCTCTAAATACACCTGCTTAACACCTTTACCGGTTCTCCTCGGCCGATCGCGTTTAGCAGATTGGACATGAACAGACAGGTTGGCCTCACCCTCTTCAGACCCCACAGTCTCATCAAGTCCGAAAGCCACGCAGTGGGGCATACCAAGCATCCCACTGTTCTTGTGTACCCCTATTCGAAGGAGGTGGCACGACCCTATCACAATGAATTTTCCGCTGTATTTCTTTAGGCAATGTCAAGATGCTCTTATAAAAGTTGAAGGTCTCTGGTGGGAGGAACCATTCTGGATTCTGATCAGACGGTCTGCTGACTGTCTTCAGTGTGGCCCGCTTGCGCTTAGACGGAGTCAGATACGAGCCGGAAGGACTAGCTTTCGAAGAACCGTTAGCCATTATAACCCATAAAAGCGCACAAGACGTTCAAATCCAACTCAAAACAAAGGACAACATGCACAGGTATGCTTAAACTTTATTACTAGAGTTACGAGAAAACGTCATTCTTAGCTTAGCATGGTCTAGAGTTTTTAAGGGTATGAGGCCCTGACACCTCTTCGAAGCAATATTTGCGCATATGAAAAGTCGAGATGAGGGTATTTACCCCGCACCCTCCAAAATCTAGATATGTTGAGCATCGTCAAGTTAATCATTCCCTTAAAATGACCAAAGTACGCACCCATATATTTTCTCTATCGGCTAGATGACATCATGTCCGTTGGTCAAGGCAAACAAAGTAACTCTAGTGCTTGTCATATATGATGTTTTATAAGCCTATAAAACCTCTAATAAAGTTCTATTCTAAGAACGAGGGTTATCCTCTATCATTTGTTTCACCAAATTATCTAAAAATGCAGCCCCTTTATTGATTGTGATAGTCTTTGGAATTCTGAACCTATGGATGATGTGCTTCTTAATCAAATCAATTATCTTCAATTGGCCGACTCATTTTATCGGCTTATAGCTTCAACTCATTTAGTGAAGTAGTTGGTCACAACAATTATAAAAACTTTACTGGACAAACAACAATGAAAATATTTTCCCAATCAAATCTATAGGACATCCATCGAAAGGTTATGGCTTGACGAATGGGTGAAGTTCCACAACTGGTACATGTGGCAGTGTCCCATACTTCTGATAGGCCTAAAATTCCTTAGTGTATTTCATGCAATCCTTTAATATTGTTGCTTAATAATAACTGTGTCGACAGATAAGCCATCTTATCTTTTGCCCCACTTGATGAGCTCCACAAATTCCTTCATGAACTTTTCCCATGACGATCATGGTTTCATCTATTTCCAAGCACTTTAAGACCGTAAGCTCATTTTTTATAAAGATCGTTGTCAATGAGGAAATAGTGTGAGGCAATCATTTGAATAGACCAATTAGATTTGTTACTTAGCCTTATGAGGTAATAAATAATCGGAATTCTCCATCCATCCTTAAGAATATCTAAAGAGGTAATTTCCAAAGTATGATCATTTGTTGAGCTGATGAAGTAATGTTCTCTGAACTATGAGGAACGTCTTAGTTATTCCGTCCCACAACTAGAGTCCTGCCACAATTTGCACCATCTTATTCACATTGGTGTTCTGATTTTAAGGGACATATTTTAGAATCACATCATCAAAATTTGACATTAGTTAAACTGTTATCCTAAAAAAGGCATTAATGCCCAACTCGAGCATTTATATATGTTGGCCAACTGGTTGATTACCAATTATGAATCTTTAATGATCTTGAATGTTTCACTCCTAACTCCATCAAGATTTTGAGTCTGATAATCAAGGCTTCATACTATGCTTAGTTATTTGTGCACTCGTACTTGATTTGGAAAGTATAATCTTCTCTTTTTTCATTCAGAGATATAATAATAATTCTATCTTCTTACGAATGATTAATCCTTAACCCATTAAAAATTAATCTCTAAGAAATCAGGTGAACTGCATATATCCTTAAAATATTAAGCAAAATCTTATCATTTATTCTTAATGAATGTTGGCCAAAAAATCCACCAAGACCTGATACTTAACAGCCTTTTGAGGAACGTACCTAAAGTAAAATTCAAAGAAGGCCAAGATCCATTTTTCAATTCTTCCTCTTATAATCGATCATGTCGGCATATATTTAATAACGTTAGTTGAAGTGATAATATGGATCATACTAGTTAATAAATAATGCTGGAGCTTAGCGATGACAAAATAAAAAGATAGACATAGCTTCTCTATGAGAGAGTACCATCACTTAGTTTCATGAAGAGTCCTATAGAGATAATAAATTACTTTCTTTTTATAGTCGACATTCTCTTAGACTATAATGCTTGATCAATTCTTCAGTTACTGCAATATATAGTTGAAACAGTCGATCTTTTTAAGGGGTTATCAACATCGATGGCCTGATTAAATATTCTTTCATTTGATCAAAGGCTAGCTTATGTTCTTCATGCCATATAAATTCTTCTCCCTCCTTGAGTCTAACTAGTGGAGAGAATGTACTAATCTTTCCAACTGAATTTAAAATAAATCGGCAGAGAAAATTGATTTGGCCGAGAAATTTTTGGAGTTCTTTCTTATTCCTTGACAATAACACCTCTAGAATGGCTCACACTTTGTTCAAAAACTTCTCCTTGCACAAGTGAACTAGCACGTTATGACCCACTTTAAACACATTTTTAGCACTGATGTTTATTAGCCTCTTCCTTACACTTAGCATTAGACTTCTTTGACTACTTGACTGTTAATAGGGATGGCACATCACACAGACTCATACTTATCCTCATTGGACCCTTATAAATTAGTTCCTCCACTTGTCTTGGTAAGATCTCGCATTCTTTCAAACCCATCCAATAATATAGCGATTAGGCAGATTTACCACTGGGACAAGATCAATGTAGTGCTGAATAATATGCATGGGGGGCAACTCGTTGGGAAGTTCATCGGCCATAGTTCTTTTTAACTCCTGTAATACTGGTGTCAACTTTTTTGAAATGTTTGTGGATCTACTTCTTTCTCCTTTAAAGTAATGCATTGATCTCCCTATCTTCTCAGCTTCTTTGATGAAATTTCATATAGTTATAAGAGACCACTTCTTTACTTTATAAGCTTGGGTTCGTTCTCCATTCTCATAGGAGCAAAATAATATTTCTACTATCTTTAATAAAAATAAATATATTATTCCAACCTTTATATGTGTTATCAACATCATATTTCCATGCATGGTCAACCAAGTAGAATGTGACAAGCTTCTATATCAACCACGTCACACATTACTTTATCCTTATAATATTTACCAATTGAGAAAGGAATACGATATCATTCAGTTACATTTATTTCGCTGACTTTCTTGATCCATCCAATCATTAAGGAGATGAGCGCTTTTGTTTTTAGTTATAACTTTTTACCATACTCTTTGACACGATACTCTTACTGCTTACACTATCTATGATCAGATAAAAAAACTTTTTGTTCACGGTGCACTTCGTTCAAAAGATAGTATGCCGTTACAGATTGGCTTTTTTCTTTGGTGTGTATAATGCCTTTCTTATTATTAGAGACTCCTCATAATCTTCCTAAGTTCATTCACCGTCTTCTTCATCATCCTCAGCGTATTCAGCTTCATCGACTTTCAGATTGTTCTCTCTATCATCTACTTCTTCATTATTAATGGTCATATTAGCCATTTGCCTCTAGGGTCACATATTGGATTGATGACTAGGTTATCCACATCGGTAACACTTGTCCAATTAGGGTGGAACATAGGGGTTAAGGTTTCTACTTGGACCAACAACAGTGATGACTGTTCTCTAAGGTCTAACTTAGTCACTCCCCGAATCTCGATTCGCGGTTGGAGGAAGTTGAGGCCCCCCATAGAATCCTTCCTTTGGCATTGTGCCTCATACCTGCAAAGGTTCAAAACTAGTCACCCCGTTTAAAGCATAATTTTGTGCATTGGGATACTCTAGTTGTATCTCCTTTTGGGTGGCTAATTTGACTGCTTCATTCATTGTCCAGATAGATTGCATCTAGACTCGATCTTGGATCGTCATACATAAATTACCAGTGAATTTAGTGACCCATTATAACTCGATCTCGACTAGATCATTTTTATAGACAAGCGATAAAATTCTTTTACGTAATCTCTTATAGATTAGCTACCCTGCTGACAATTCTAGTATTACTGAAACAATATGTAGTCATAATCACTCGATAAGAATCGTGACCGCATCAACGACTTCATTTGCTGTCATGTGTGAATCTGAGCTTTCATCTGCCTAGTTCATGAAAGTTGGATTCCCATCAAGCTAAGCTCCACCCTTTAACTTGTAGGCTATAAGCTTGACCTTTTTCTCCTGAGGAATTTTCATATAGTAAAAAAACCATTCAACTTTAAGAAACCAATTAAAGAAGTTCTCGATGTGAATTTGTCCATTGAAGCTAGGGAGATCAACCTTCATTTTGAAACCTCTATCTCGATTTGACTTGGCCCCTCTTCATTTTTCTTGTTATATGATTAATCTCCTCATCGTTAGATCTACCATCATTAGGTTGTAATCTACAATTTGCCACTAGTATCACATCACGAACATGACGATCGCGAGCCCTAACGCCAACCTCAAGCCTCTCATCATCATGAACACGCGTATGTCCTAAGACTTCAGTTAAATGGTCAAAAAGTAAATGGACCAGTTTGCACTAGAATGCGGGATGCAGGCATGAAAGTTAAATCGACCAATGTAAACTAGAAAAATAACTGGTTAGTAGATTAATAGGCTAGTATGGGACTAGTAAAGACTAGAATGGTGGAAGTCAATGAATCCTCGAAAAAATCGCAAAGTCCTATGTTTTGAGTTGGGCCTTAACTAGTGATTAGTAGTCCCTAGTGGAGTTGTCATTCTATGAACACCCTCCCATGCAAGTGTGTGCGGAAAATGCCCTCACTTTCCTCGACTTTCTTTGTCTGTCAGTTTCGATTTCGATCTGATTTAAATGCGGAGTTGACTCGAAGGTAAATGTGCATTTGACTTAGAGTCGCCACTAGCCAAAAGAAGCTTAATTAGAATCTACGGCTGGTTAGAAATCATATAATCACTTAAAAGTCGAGGATCAAATCGTAAGATTTCCCAACTCAAATGACTCTCGTGGTTGGTTTGCGACCATAGATTCTAGGTAAGGGCCTCGATTATAAAAAAAAGGAATGGATTAGGCACATTTTTATTGCACGGTGTCTACTTTATGAGACTGTACGATTTTTATGGAGATTTAGAGAAATTCTGGTGCCACTGTGTCTAGGTGTGCTTTGTAGAGTTTAAAACTCTTGGTAGTCTAAAAGAGAAAATAAATAAGATATAGCTTTAGATTTAAGATCTCAGGTAGGCAACAAGAAAATAAATGAAACTTAGCTTTACTTTGCAGGGTTTAAGACCCCAGATAAGCAAGTAAAATGAAAATTCGGTAGTAAGAAGATTGCAGAAAATAAAAAAGGTGAGTGCGTGTATTGCTGGTGTTTTGGTATATGCAGATTGAAATACGACTTTATTCGAGATGTGAGAAAGAAAAGGAGAAATTAGGTAATATTTTTGTCAAAAGGGATGGTCGGATGTCCCGAATTCCAACTTTACTCGTTGACTTTTATGGTTGCTTCGACTTTGACTTCGATTGGTAGGGGAACCAAGCGGGAGTACTTTAGAGAGGTCTGAAAATTAGGCACGCATTGCTTCAGAAATAGTGAGAGTTATTTAGCATCTGAGACATTCAGAAAAATCTATTTCTCTTTAACCGAACCCTTTAGCGACGTTTGTCTCATCTCCTTAGCTATCCTTTGCCTTCATATCGTTCTCTTTGTCGATCTCGCTTTTCAACGAGTTGCCTTAAATAGGCAACGAGCATGTGACACGTAGGGGTTACAACATGGATCAGATGCTGCCAAGCCGAGACCATTCAAGGAAGCAACATGGTTGGGCGTAGTATCCAGAGGCTAGGGGTATCCTCTGATTGGAGCATTGGTGGGTGAGGCCTAAAAATAGTTAGCTAAAGACCCTTTTTGTGCAAAAAGGGTCATCAGTAATTTGTTTTGGCTAAAAATAGATTACTTTAGTTTGTTTATAGACTTTATAGCTTTTTTGAAATTTGGTGGCGCTCCGTAGGGGATCCTGGGTTCGTACACCCTCATTTAGTCCGCCACTCGTATGCCCTGGTAATGGCTGATCCGACCCAATGGTTGTCTTTAGGGCCTACCATATGTTGTACGGGTGTTTTGATCAAAACTCGACTGAAGTCAACGAGTAGGATTCATTCGCTCTCACTTAAGGTGGGGTCACACCTAAAAACGATTTACGACAGATTTGTCACCCAAAATTGTCACCACAAGACCATTTTTAGGTGGGGTGTCTACACCTTCCTAGGGCCCACCACATGTTTATTTGACATCTACCTTTCTTGCAAGGTCACATAGACATGGATGAAAAGAAAACGCAAATATTAGTTGGATAAAAAATTTGATGTTTGACCCTTGAGCAATTTTCATTGGCATACCTTCAATTCCCACTGTTTCTAATGGTGTGGTCAACCTGAGCTTTGGATATGCATATTTTTGGATTGGATTCATGCCCTAAAATTATTTGGAAAAAATGGTTGGAGAGGGTGAATATAATAGATACGTCAAAGAGCTTTACCATGTCAAAAGTATTAGAGCTTGTTTGGTTGCAGAATCCAAATTCTAGAGGAAATCTAGATTCCATTGTTGGAATCCAAAATTGCAGAAACTAGATTGGAAACTCAGATTCCATCTGGAACTTGCTGTTTGGTTGAAAACTGTGTAATTCAACCGTTGCTTGCGGCATGGCCTACTTGGGCTTCGGATCCGCCTGAGAACTTGACCCTTGGCTTATAATAGTCCCGCAAGATAGATGGTTGGGTTGGATGACAAATAAACATTATAGTGGGCCCTAGAAAGTTTTTAATGGTGGACGTTCAATCAACATTGTTTTCCTGTGGTGTGGTCCACTTGAGATTTAGATCTGCCTCATTTTTGGTCTAGTGCTCTTAATTGAGCTCTCAAAATGGATGGACCGTGTGTATATAAAACGCATACATCATTGATGTACAATGCATACATTGAGGTGGGCACCCCTAGTGATTCTCACTTCCACCTCTTTTCCCTTCCATAGAAACGACCCCCTGCACCATTTCTACTAATCCCGATTCCATCTAATTTACGTTTCTAGGTGGAATCCTGTTTGGCTGGAATTTGCTGCCAAACTCCCCAGTTGAAATTAGATTCTGCTGGAATCTAGATTTTAAGCTGGAAACAGGTTTCCAGATGCCACCGTTTGGTTGCATAATCTAGATTCTAAAGAAAATCCACATTCCAATGTTGGAATCCAAAATTGCAGAAATTAGATTGCAAACTTAGATTTCATCTGGAACTTGTTGTTTGGTTGAAAACTGTGTAATCCGATTGTTGCTTGCGGCATGGCCCACTTAGGCTTCAGATCTGCCTAAGAACTTGATCCCTGGTCTATATTAGTCCAGCAAGACAGATGGTCGGGTTGGATGGCAAATAAACATTATAGTGGGCCCTCGGAAGTTTTTAATGGTGGACGTCAATCAACACTGTTTTCATGTGGTGTGGTCCACTTGAGATTTAAATCTGTTTCATTTTTTGTCTAATTTTTTGTCTAATGTCGTTAATTGAGCTCTCAAAACAGATGAACCGCATGGATGTAAGTGTTTTTTTTTTTTTTATTCCCATTCAATACTTGGCCCTCTCTACTTGTACCACAACTGGTACCCGACTCACACCCGGAGGTACCATCATGGTGTCACGAACCTAGATTTGCTGGTTGTCAAACTCAAACACAACCAGCAAGCTAACAGGCTGTTTATAGAAAAGTAACTTTTATTTTATACTGTACCGTCTTGAGTTCGGAAGTCTAACCGATTGAAAGTTCCCTCGGAAGTCTAGTCGACAGGAAGTGACACGTGTATTAAGGGTAGGGGTGTAACAGCATAGTGAGAGAGGCCCTGCTGTGGGCCCTCCTTCGCGTCTGTGCCTCATGTCCACACTGTCCATCCGTTTTAAAAGTTCATTTTAGAGCATCGTGCTAAAAATGAGGCAGATCCAAATCTCAGGTGCACCATACAGCAGGGATTGAACTCCCACCATTAAGATCAACAGGCCGGGCTCGGCTCACGGTCTTTTGGATATGATATGCTAGTCTAAGCCCGGCCCGTTGACGGTTAATCGTGAGCCCGGCCCTAGTCCGGCCCGAGGTCGAGGCAGGCCAGACCCGGCAGCCGACGGGCCGACCCGGCCCATCGACAGCCGGAACTTTTTCCGCTCCTCCCGAGCAACATTCCTCCCTCTCTCTCTCTGCACCACCTTTAAAAACCCTAGAAATCAACTCCAAAAACCTCTTCTCCTCCTCGTCTAACCCAAAAGAGAGAGAAAATGCCGATAAAGCATCTCCTCATCCTCCACCGTAGATCTCCCAGACTCCATCCCTCTCTCCTCCAATCCCTTCGCTCCTTCTCCACCTCCCCCTCCGTCGCGCCTGACCTCTCCCCTCCATCCACCTCCTCCCTCTCCACCCCACCACCCGTCATGATCTACGATCGCCTCGCCTCAGCCGTCCAATCAAAGCTCCACCTCCTCTCCGACCCTGACCCCCGCTTCCTCCGCCACGCCTCCCCTCATCCGTCCATCACGGACCACACCTCCATCCTCTCCGCCCCCGCCACCCGCGTCACCACCCTCCCCAACGGTCTACGCGTCGCTACCGAGTCCTCCCTCGCGGCCCACACCGCCACCGTTGGCATCTGGATTGACGCCGGCAGCCGGTTTGAATCCGATGAGACCAACGGCACGGCTCATTTCCTTGAGCACATGATATTCAAGGGGACTGAGAAGCGGTCGATGAGAGTGCTGGAGGAGGAGATTGAGAACATGGGAGGCCACCTGAATGCGTACACCTCCAGGGAGCAGACAACGTACTATGCTAAGGTGCTGGATAAGGATGTGCCGAAGGCACTGGAAATACTCGCAGACATTCTGCAGAACTCGTGCTTCAGTGAGGACAAGATCAACCGTGAGCGCGATGTCATTCTACGGGAGATGGAAGAGGTCAGTGATTCTTTTCTTTTCTTTTTTATTTTTAATTTAAAATTTGAAATTCCATCACTGTTTTGGAGAGGAATTTTTTTTTTTGTTGAGTATGGAGTCTTGAGGGCTAGTCTATAGTTATTTCTGGGAAGTGGCTCCTTATGCAATTGAAGGATTTATGGGTTTATGGTGATTGAATCCTTTAGGACTCTATTCTTGAAAGGTGGAACATACAATGCTCAATCGGGTGATTTGCTCATTGGCCACCAACTGCACATGCAGTGGTATCCTTCTGGTGATCTGATGAATTGTGGAAACAGGGGTCCCATACCACATGTGTTGAAGGTTTGAAGAGGGGAGCCAAGATGGTGGCAAGGGACTTTTTCTGTCTGATCAATGCCGTACCCTACTTCATGGGCAACCGTGAAATTCACACTAGTAGAGGAACTTTTCCATCTGATCAATGCCGTAGAAAATGGATGCTATGGATGAAGGTCCAATAGTCTATGAACTATTCAGTGATAGAGTCCACCTTATATAATGTCTTTAAAGAACCATTTTGATAAGATGACCGTAAGTAAACATTCTGATCCATGACTTGAAAATAACAGTTAGAGAAACGTTGGTCAATATTCTGAAGGTTAGGATCCTGTGATCAGCATGTCTTTTTCATAGTGCTTATTAAGTGTGACTTCATCCTAATGGGAATTCCATGTCAGTGATTACCGCTTTTGAGAAGAGCTAGGTGGCGATTAAGATCATAAATTTGTTTAGCTGGAGATCTATGAGAGCTACTCAAAGACGTCGGACGATGAGATTCATTATGTAAACCTTCCAAAGAGTCTATAATAGCAGTATAAGCCTTTCTTGCAATCAACTAAATCCCAACAAGTACTCTTGTATGTCGGGGGTGCCTATAGTGAGTGCAAAACAAATTTTCCTTCTCAAGGTGTGCCGAGTCTGCTGCATAACGGCTGTATCGGTTGTTACGTAACAATGTCGGTGGCCCTGATAGTTGTTACATGGTCGTAATGGTGCGAACCTGGACAAGTGAACTGTAATAGCCGTTATAGGCATAACGGTTGAAAAATGCCATTTTTTTATTTATAAGAACCCTTCCAAATCCTATTTTTTTTGCTTTTCTTCTTTTCCTTCCTGTTTCTCTTTCTTACTTCAATTTCGACCCACCTTGTGCACAAAAACAGGATTAAAAATTCCTATTTAAGGTTTTTGAATGGATCAAAGCTTTGGGGGCCATTTTGGGGGAAATTAAAAAATAGAGATGAGTGTTTGTTTTTTTTAATTTCCTAGAAATTGTTTGTATGATGATTAGAAGCCTAAATTGACCACATCTTGTTAGATTTGTGGTCGATTTGGTACTTTTTAGCGCTATTTATTTCATTTTAAAATTTTAATATATTGCTTTTTTAGTTGAAGGATAATTGATTTGATTTTATTGATAAACCGCTAAGATGAAAGTCTAATGGGAAAAAATACAACGCCATCATTATAACCTGAGCAAAGACAAAATTTTACACTCTTTTCCATTCTTTACCCTAGAAGCCCATTGTAACACCTCTTTTGGATTTCCTAACCACTTTTTCCCACGGGCCTAGCTTGTTGAGAAAGCGTTGCCTGTTTCATTCTCCCCAAATATTCCATATGACCTTTAGGAAGACCATGCGCCAAATTACTAATTCCTCCTTTGCTAGAAACTCGTCATGCCACATGCCCACGCCCTAAATAGAACATCTACTGAAGGAGGCATTACCCAATTAACTTCAAATATTGCTAAAAACACGCTCCAAATGTTCCATCCGAAGGAGCAATGAAGGAAGAGATGATCTATCGATTTTGCTTCATAATTATTAGAGACATTTTAGGGAGAACCATAGACCTTTTCCCAAGGTTGTCTATGGTTAGGATTCTCTTTCTTCCTACCAACTAGGCAAAGGCCACTGCTTTGGCCAGTGCGCTGTAGAATGAGAAGTCATAGAAGAATTCCTCTCTATGTATGGTTGATGTTTGTTGAAGTATTTGGTGGAAAGAACGAAATGAGAATTTCCTGGACATAGAAGCCTTCCAAATTGGAGAATCCTCTGACATTGGATTGGGATGAACATGATGAAGGCGCTCTAATTGCTTGGTGTAATTGAAATATTGAATGCCTCGTTGTTTGAAAAATCCTTACGACAAGGGGGACACCAAGCACATTCCACAAGGTGGGAGTAAAAGTGGCTACCATCATTTTTTCCGACAAGGCTAATGTTGACAACGAAGGAAATACCATTTCCAAAGGGACGTCCCCGCACCAAGGATCCTCCTAAGAACAGATATGAGACCCATCTCCAAGAGAGAAAGCCAATCCTTGCTTGAACGAAGAACCAATCAATGTAACCACTTTCCAAATACCCGAAGCTCAATAATGCGAACTCTTCTGTTGTTTGGGCAGATCTGTAGTCGTTTTGTTTCCTTTTTTTTTTTTTTTTTTTTTTTTTTTTTTTTTTTTTTCCCTCTTTTTAGTTTTCTTTTCTTTTGGCTTCGGCCTTTTCTCTTAATAAAATTATCACTGTTTCAAAAAAAAAAAAAATGTGAATTCTTCTATCTCCTACCCCCTTAATTGCACTCCATACTTTGAAGCTGTTTTCATATAAAAAAGTAAAAAAATATTAATTTTTTTGTCCAATATTCAGTGTAGAATAGTCTAACAAATGTGGCATGATTAGGTCACAACACCATGCTTTAGATTATGATTGATATGCTCTTATTTGTATTTTTTTAATTTTTAAAAATTTTCTGATTTTCAGATGAACAATGACTGTGGAAAAAACTCTTTTTTTTTTTTTTTTTTAATGTTTAAAACCTAATGTTGATGCTTGGAAGAGATGTAGCATGATTAGTTGCACACAACCATGCCTTTGATTAGGGGTGGTAAGCTAATTTAGTATTTTTTTAATTTTTTATTTTCTGGCTATTTTTGCATAAACAGTAACTATGAGTAAAAACTCCCAATTTTTATTTTTATTTTTTTGGTCTAATTTCATTTCAGAATACTGTAACATGTGTAAGATGATTAGGTGTACAAACTATGTCTTATATTAGGATTATATGCTAATTTACTATTTTTTTTTAAATTTTCTGGCTATTTTTACGTGAATAGTAACTATGAGAAGAAATCCCATATATATATATATATTTTGTATATTTATTTTGGAATACTCTAACATGTGTAGGATGATTAGATATACAAAACCATTTCTTAGATTATTCTTGATATCCTAATTAATTATTATTTTATTTTCTTGCTATTTTTACATGAACAGTAACTATAAGAAAAAACCCTTAATTTTTTTTTTTTTTGTCTAATATTCATTTTGGAATACTATAACATGTATAGGATAATTAGAACCATGCCTTAGATTATTCTTTTTTTTTTTGAAAGGATTATGAATAAATTTGATTAAAAACATGCCTTTGATTATTCTTGATATGCTAATTTACTATTTTTATTTTTGACTATTTTCACATTAACAATAGCTATGAGCAAAATTCCCAAAATTTTTATTTTTTTCTGTCTAATATTTATTGTGGAATTCTTTAATATATGTAAGATGTTAGGTGTACAAAACTATGCCTTAGATTTTTCTTTATAGCCCTTGAGAGTTTATACCAGCATTGGGAATTGTTGAGTGATATATTCGTTTTCCAGGACTGACTTAACATAAAATATGGGCAAAAGACATCGAGAACACAAGTTGAGGTTGTGGCGACCATCAGAGAGCAAATATTGGAAGGTTGTAGGTGTCCTCAAGGTGATAGAACCCCTCATGAGATTCTTTCATCTTGTGTAATCCAATGAGGCACCTACCATGGGCTTCCTCTGTAATGCCCTGGACAAAGCAAAATTGCAATTCATCATGATTGTAAACATTATACATCATACTAGAAAATGATCGACAAGCAATGGACGAAACAACTGTTCATGCAGCTGGATACTATTTAAATCCAAAATACTGATATGCTACTTCATTTGTCAAGGATGATGAGGTTCATGTTGGGCTGAAGAACGCGATCTAAAGATTAGAGCCCACTGATATTGTTATGCCTGCCAAGTTGCCTTAGTCATGACCCCCGATCTCCATGACTATGACCATAAGTCCATATCGTAACTAGAATCACCAAAGCCCACACCATAACCACTGGATCCAAGTCGTCCACCCTGACTGATCTTGCTTCACACCATTGCCTCTACCATGTCCAATACAACCACCACTGTATTTACTGGGCAGAGCAGATCTATCATGCACACTAGACTGCCAGATACAGCTTTTAACATAACTTTCTGATCACTTTCTTATCACTGAAGCAAGGAGGATACTGTCCCAATAGATTGGAAGGGTTCTTGACTGAGAACCCAAGTACGAGTAGTCCCATACTTAGGATCGAGCCCTGCAAGACAATCAAATATTTGTTCTTCTTCAATTTCAACCCAACACTCGTGAGCACAACACTAACGTATCAGTCTATAGTGACCCAACTCCAATCACATCCCTCAAAGAGTAGTATAATAATTTCCCAAAGACTTTTCCACCTGATGCAAAATGGCAATATTTTGAGTTAATTGGACAACTCAAGCTATGTTCTTTTTCTGTGAATATGAAGTTGCGATGATGTTCCAAATTACTGTACATAAAGTTTTCACTGATTTCTTCCTTCATGGAGTGAGGTAACCAAGGTATGACAATCATGTTGTCAGTCCCAATCTGAATGAGTATGATCAGATTTATCAAGTTCCAAAAGTGCCCCATATAGGTATTTTAATTTCTTTTGTCCTGGTACATTGACACCCCTTGTATCATTGAAGAGCTTGAAACATCACTGAATATGGAGAATACTCTCCATGTTACTTAAATAGAACTGCAACAACTTGTAGCAAAGAGACACATCTTGCAATTCCCAACTGCTGACACAGGTGTGTAACACCTGAAGGCATGGCCATACCTCCAGAGTGAGATATCAACCAGAAAATCAACAAAAAAAATGCCCAAACACCAACTAAAACCCACTAAAAATTGTGGAAAAATTATAAAAAATCCTCTCAAATCTTCCAGACCTGGACTCTTCCTCTTCAGGGGGCCATTTGACTGTATGTTGCTAACTCGTTCGGATTGATGACATAAGCAGTGGGCCCACCAACGCATTCTTCAATGAACTATGGAAAGATGCTTTGGTACCAAGTAGAAAGTGTAGATAGATAATAGATAGAGACTGAGAGAGAGTGTAGGGCATCATGTGTTGTGTTAGTCTAAGCTCTAGCACCTTTTAGTAATAAAAAATGTAGGTTAGGTAGGCCACATGACTACCTACAGTTATACAGAAAAGAATAAATTTGTCTTGCTTCAAAACTATGGCAGGAAAGACTTTAACATGTTCAGCTTATGGTACCGTCACAGAATCTGATGATTTTATTTTGATCTTCCCATATAGATGATATTAGAATTTGTTGTCTATTTAGTCTCTGTCACTGCTGTAATTAAATTGTGGTAAAATTGCCTCTCCTTTTTTCTATAAGACAAAAATCAGTAATCACCTTTGATGTTAGTCACTTCTAGATTGCATTCTTATGTACTTGAAAATTTGCTTTTTTTGTTTTGGAGATAACAAATGGCTTAGTTCTTCTCATTTTGTTCTCAAGTTATGATTGCAAATTACACTGAATAAAGTCATAAGACAGTGACACATGCTTTGGCTTGTAGGTGGAGGAGCAAGCTGAAGAAGTTATTTTTGATCATTTGCATGCAACTGCCTTCCAGCACACTCCTTTGGGTAGGACCATTCTAGGACCAGCCCAGAATATCAAGACGATTACCAAATCGCATCTTCAGAACTACATTTCTACTCACTACACAGCTCCCAGAATGGTTGGGTGCTTTACATGTCAAGAGTCAATAATGTCCTTCTCTTTAGTCTTTTTGTTAATCTATTGATTGTTTAATGCCAGTTCTATATTTGCAATTTAATCTTGTACTGCACTAGCCTTAGATGAGTTGGAGCTTCGGAAGTTATCTTGACTGGCATTCTCTTGGGACCTTTTATTGTATTTTCAGGTAATTGCTGCTGCTGGCGCAGTTAAGCATGAGGATCTAGTTGAACAAGTGAAGAAGCTGTTTACCAAGCTGTCAAGTGATGGTACTACAGCCTCTGAGCTGGTTGCGAAGGAGCCATCTGTTTTCACTGGTTCTGAGGTGTGAATATATTTTTTTTTGATTCCTCATGCATTATTATTATTATTATTATTATTATTATTATTATTATTATTATTATTATTATTATTTTGATGACATCAGGGTGTCCCCACCCCATTTTAAGGCGAGACTGTTCCCTGCGATTGCACGCAATCACCCACAAACCATGTGCATCGGGTAATTTCGGGGAGGCGAATTGAACTCACATCTGTGGGGAGCACACCTATGATGCTTGCCTTGTGCATTATGGTCTTTCTGTTTCTCTGTGAGACATTGAGACTACCAACACTGTAAAGTATTCCCCTTTATCTGGTTCTTTTGTGGCAATTCAGGTCCGGATGATTGACGACGATGTTCCACTCGCACAATTTGCGGTTGCATTCAGTGGAGCATCTTGGAGAGATCCAGATTCAATTGCTTTGATGGTCATGCAGTCAATGCTGGGTTCTTGGAACAAGAATGCATGTGGCGGAAAGCACATGGGGTGAGTTTTTTTTTTTTTTGGTAAAACCCAATTTGTGCAAATTAGGGGGCTTCTGTTCGAATCATCCTTCTAATGGTTGCTAATCCCAAGCAAAACAAGACCCACAAAATAGAACAAAAACGGAGAAGGAAAATAATCAATAGCAAACTCACAATATAGTTTTCTTGTTTTTTTTTTTTTTTGTTTTGTTTTTTTTGTTTTTTTAACTTTTTGTTTCAAGAAATGTAACTGGGGTTTCATTAAAAGGAGAGCGGGGGCCAGGTCATACGAAGCTGCCCTGGCTGACTGGGCAAAGAAATGTTTAGCCCAGCAGCCAGAGTCCTGATTTCCTGAAATATAATGGAAATAGCACCAGTGGAACAGGCCCCACCAATGACCTCATGCAACAGCTTGCAGTAAGGCCCTTGATATTGATATCAGCATTCTGAGAATATTGCGAATCGACTGAACCCACAATATGGTTGAAACCTGGATAAACTCAAAATAACATTCTGCAAAGACACCCTAGAAATCCACCAAGAATGTATAGGAAAAAAGTCATTTGGACAAGGATGAGCAATGCGCACTGAGAAGCACAGATGCAAGGAGAAAACTTCATTTTGGTATGTGGGGCAAAGGACTAATTCCTTGGAGAATGCTTCCTCTAGCTATGATGTGGGGCATTTGAAATTCAATAAGGAAATAGGAGAGTCTTTGACAGTAAAGTTTTGTTCATTGAGTCTGTCAATTGTAATATAGAGGCATTCTTGGTGGACTGGGCTTTGGTTATACTGGAGTTCCACAACTCCTGAGAGCAGATCTCATAGATATGGAGAACTTTGGTTTCTAGTGTGGAGTAGAGCTTCTTAAGGAGAGCGTGGCTGCTGGGATTTATTTTTCCCCTTGGTTCCCCATCCATTGTATTGGGTGCTCTTCTGTCTCCATTATTGTTTTAATAATAAGCTGTCTCCCTCTTTGGGAAGCAATGACGATAGGGTCAATCCCTTTTGCTAGGTCTTTGCTATGCTTTTCTTGTATTTTTTGCTTTTCTAGCTTGTAGATTTTTGCTTCTTGTTTTTAATGAAATTACCGTTAATTATCGAAAAAAAGAGGATTAAGGTGCACAACTGGAAGCTGGAAGAGCGAAGAAGCAAGACCTTAGGGGATTGCCAAAGGCCTTTCAGGCTTTCTTTTCACTGTTTGATTTCCCAGAGGATTGGAGTAAGGCGGAGCTTATTTATTTATTTTGTTTTGGTAATTTTGGGAGGGTCATCAACATGGTTGTGCCCAGATGCCAATCATCCTCTACTGTTTTGGGTTTTGATCAAGGTTTCCTAGATTGTTGGTTGCTCCCGTACATGATACGAGAACGGGTACCTGCATGCAGTGTTTGAAATATCGGTATCGCGTTACATATCACATCCTTGGGATATAGATACATATCGGTTATCCCATGGGATATATCGTTTTTATTGGGTAATTTATCACACTTTTTGGGAAACATGGGGAAGCATTGCGAAAATGGTTGAATTTTTCAATAAAACTTCAGGGATTGTTTAAAAGAACTTAATACACACTTTTAAATCATAACATCTCAAAAAAGAAGTGCACCTAATAGGTTTCCTTTGTATGGGGTCTTAAGCTGTGCACTGTCTAATTGAACTAATGCAACTATATTCAAATTGAATGCATAACATTTAAAGCGTATGTGATAATCATTTCATCAAACACTCCTAAATACTTCGAAATTAGTTTCAATTGACAGCTTGTTGAAGGGAAATTTTGAAAAAAAATTAATATTTTAATAATAATTTATATTAATTTTTAATTTAAAATGATTTTTATTTTTCAAAAATTGACAAGGACTTTACAAATCAGTAGATCAGTCCTCATACGTGCTTGATTTCATGTTTGGAGTGCAACTTTGTAAGTAATTTGGGAGAAGTTGGGGAAATTTCAAAATTTCCCCAAATCGGACCACCTCTACTCAAATTTCAAAATTAGAGGTATGTGATAATCATTTCATCAAATACTCCTAAATTAGTTTCAATTGACCGCTGGTTGAAGGAAAATTTTGAGAAAAAACATGGAGAACATGAAGAACTAATGGATATCGAAATCAAAGCTCCAACTCCATGTTTTTTCATGCAAAACATGAAGAACCAATGGTTTTGTAACCATTTGACACTAATTTAATATAATTTAAAAAAAAGGGATTGAAAATTGAAAATGCTCACCGGATCGAACATGTGGGATATATTGGCACTACTTGTGCTTTTCATATCGCATAGGTGGGATACAAGATATAGCGTGGGATATATACGGCCTATATCGTCGATATTTAATACATTACTTGTATGCTACTTCCTCTAGTACATGGTATGTTGTAACGCCCTGAATTTCAGAGGTCAAGCACGAACTCGATCCCTAACATTCTGGGTGTCACTTTTGCTTTGTGGAAGTGTGATTTACCTGTATGATTACATTGGTATTCAAACAATCATATGAGATAAAACCAAGCATTGTATAACCATTTGAATATAAGTGTAACTAACCCAATAATCCCAAATATACAAACATACACCCATCCAAATATGGAGTCTATATAGCTGGGAACTCCAATATACATGTCCAAAGATAATTTAAAGTATCAAATATCATGTTCTCTGTCCAAAATGTCCATCGTAGCCCGACGATGAAATGAGTTGGCTACAACTGTCCATCCGAAGTCTGGAAATAGGAGATCTCCTTTGCAAGGTCCAAGTAGGACTCATCTAAGGCGTCAACCTCGATGGTACTTGCATCAATAACATCATCTGGTTAGTGTTTTAAAACACCGTCGCAGATGGGAGTGAGTGATCAACTCAATGATACTATTATTCTAAGTTACACATATTATCAAATTAATCAGGCATATGTAATGATAGCATAACAAAACAATCAATTCCCTAGACTAGTAGATTAGATGCATGTATGTCATGGCATGTAATCCATGTCCTGGTCAAGAAATGTAAGGGCTTGTTTGGGAGCATGTAAATGGGAAATGGATTTTGAAGTAAATGAATTGGGAGTAAATGGCTTTACATAGTTGTGTTTAGATGCGAGTAAATGAAATGCATATGAAATCAAAATATTTTGTTTGGATGGGAGTAAACAGGAGTAAATGAAATGCATATGAAATCAAAATATTTTGTTTGGATGGGAGTAAACAGGAGGAATTGGAATGCATTTGAATTTTTCAATATATTCACTGGAATATATGTGATATCTCAAATTAGCGTTAATATCCTAACTTAGTGTACATATATGATATTTAACAGAATGATTGTAATTAGCCTATTGAAATATATACTTCAACAAAAAATGAGGAAATTTCGAGCCTTGGGTAGGCCAAAAACGTAAGGATCACAAACAAGCAACTTGCGAATGTTTTTTAACCATCCATTTAGATGGCCATCCTTTGGATGGTTTGGATCATTCTTTTGATATGATTTTAATGATGTAGCTAATATTTGGATTGTTGGGGAGTATCATTAGCGTGACACGTGTATAGCGGACATGTGTATAGTGGCACATTTGTTTACACGTGCAACTCTCCAAGGGAGCTCTAAAAGGCATTTCACCCCATTTACTTTCAAATCCTCTTTTGTGGAGAGGATTTCATTTTCATGCACATTTACTACCATTTCATTTCATTTACCTGCATTTACTTCCATCCAAATACACCCCAAATACTGTTTACCTCCATTTACTCCTAATTCCACCCATTTATTTCCATTTACTCTCATCCAAACGACCCCTAAAAGGAAACTCATATGGTGCACCGATCTTTAACAGTCATCCAGGCACCCACTACTTCTCATGCATGAATGAGGGTCGTTCGAATAGTATTCTGGCCTTTAACAGTCAGCCAGTTACCCAATAATGCCCATGTTATGTATGCATGCTTAGTTCGGCCTATATTAGTCCTTTCACATACAACAATATTTGCGAAGGTAGGATACTGCCATTATATCGCGAGTCGATAATTGAATCACATGGCTCCCTGCGACACGTAGCGGCTCGTCGCCAGTGTCCCTTGATCCAAATTTTGGTTTCACCAATCAAGTATTCAATTCATACAATTATTCAATTGTAAGCGCACACCAGCCCAAAAATCTATTCAACACGAATAGGGCTCGTCATCCTCACTAATGCTCATTGGTCACTACGGGGGGTTCATCACCCAACATAGGTCGACAACTCGAATACAGTGTCCCATACCACCATGCTCGGCCCATGAGTCTTCAGTAGGATTGTATCGCATTAATGATTATGGGTGGACTCACTTTCAGTGATATTCTAGATTCCATAGTGTTATTCAACACTAAACATAGATATGATCAACCCTACATTAGATTGATCCAATTGACAAGGGAGAACCCCAGCCAAATCGGTATTGGGTGCAAAGCATCCCATGTAGTTCCAATTACTGTTGGTCGTCAGCTTTCAACCCCTGTTGATCGAATAAGCTTGGGGTGACCAAACCCAAGGTGGGCCACCTACATGCTTACTCAATTTGCAAAGCTCAATCCACCACAACCATAGTTTAGATTACCAATATAAAATCATAATCACGGAGCAATTTAATACCACACCAAGGTATGCCAATTAAACGTATGTATGAACCAGTACAACTCAATTCATATTAATGGAATCAAAAGCACATCAGCACACTAACAAGTGGCATAAAAGAGTTCTAACTTTAGGAATTTCATATCATATAAGCATTTCATCAACCATGTTGACTACCGACAACATTTAACATTAGGGTTGCCATAATAAAGCGATTTAAACACAAATAGCATGTGAAACCCTACCAACATCCTTGAATCATTATCTAATATCGTCAAGAGTTGATAAAAGAAAACCTAGAAGGATAGTCCACACTTTTGAGAAAGATTTCTCAGTCTCCGAGCATCTAGGGTTAGTGTTTCGAGGAAAATGCCGATCCTTACATTAAATAGAGAGGACTATGTAAGATTTATAGAATTCAAGATTGAGGTGTTTGAAATTAGAAGGTAGGAAGCGTTTCTTTCCTCTGATTTCGTATGGAGGTAGATCCGGCGGAGAAAAGTGGTGGTAACTGGGGTTTGTTGAAGTAATCAACCCACCCTAGAACAAGATCACACAATCAAGATCTTAGCCACACCCTCACTTTCCTTCTCTCTCTCTCTCTCTCTCTCTCTCTCTCTCTCTCTCTCTCTCCCCTATGCTAGGGCAAATTCGAATGGAGGAGAGAAATGGCCAATAGTGATGTATTTATAGTGCCAGATGTGGTGCACTTGGCCCTGATGACTAGGTGTTTGGTCATATAACCCTATGGGAGGTTAGTTTTAGCATTTGGGGCCCACATGGGACCACATGGGTCGATCTAAACCGTGGGATGGTTGCCCTAAGTAGTGATCTGAGAAAACTTCGATCGCCCCACAATTTGGATGCGACGATCAACGGTTATGATCAAGTCGTCTTAACGATTACATCATTGATCGGGGTCACGACTTTAGGGATGTTTGTCGAATAATAATTAAGACTAGTGTCCTAAGTTTGGTCACATACTAATGGCTCAAAAGCCACAACATTGGTTAAGTCTAAATGGGCACAATCAACTTAAGTCTTGAGTAATTTCTGAGCAACTTCACGCATCACATGTGCTAGCCTCTTGGCTCCAAGTTGAGCGATTCGGCGTGCCGTCTCGGCTCAATGTCTCGCGAGGGACGTCAAGCCCGGTAAGACGGATGATTTTCCTTAGTTTCAGGTTCGATGGTCCACTAACGGACGGTGTAGAGCTTGTTCAAATAATTAAGACATTTTTAGGATTATTTGAATAGTGGGATTTATTGTGCACGGTAATTAGGGTCTAGACTTGCCGATCCATCGTTTGGCCTTTACGCGATTAGTGGAAATGGCGATTTGGTCTTAATTAGGCCAAACTATTGATTTCTAGGTCAAGAGGCAATTAAATGGGATTTCGTACAGTTTTATGATAGTACCACTTGTGTATGTGCTAGGTTCTAGTACAGAAATTGCAGGACATTACATATGCTATGCTAGCTTGCTAGGGATACAATCACATGGATTGTTGCTCTTGTGTATACAAGATACTACCAAGAACATGTAATCAATGTTGTCAAATCGCATATGCGATCTCATGCGACTCATGCGATCGCATAATCGCATATGCTATCGCATATATTTTTTTTTGAATTTTTTTTTTAAAAAGGAAAATTTGAAAAAAATTAAAAAAATCTAAAAAAATAGGAAAAACTTGCCTAATTAGGGGTTATTTTATTTATTTCATTGTAGTTTAAGTGTTTCATTAAGTATATATTTAATTACTTATATTATATTATATAAATTTTTACAAAACAATCAATAAGCTACATTAAAAGAGAATTAATTATTAAAAACTTTGAACAAAGAAATTTTATTAATAAATGGATAACTTGAAACAACTTACAATTTAATTTACAAAAAATAAGCACAACTTACAAAATATAAAAATTAAACATATTTGAAATAGTTGTAGAGAGATTAGAGTAAGAGATTTAAAGCTTTGGAGTAAAGAATAGTGAAAATGGAGAAATAAAAAATAAAAAAATTGCTCCCATTCTGACCGTTGGGAAATATGCGATCGCATATTTGTTGAATATAAAAGTATGCCATGGCATACTTTCCAGGATTGCATATGCCATCATGGCATATGCGATTTGATCCACAGTATGCGCATATGCAATTGCATATGACAACACTGCATGTAATGTAGTTATATATCCTAAATTGGTAATCATATACATGAAGGTGATGAATGCTATTATTTTGTATCCTTCATGCATATTGTTATACTATATATGTCCCTTATTAATTAAATCAGATAATAGAACTCTTCATTCTAAAAATAAATTGTAGATTACAACTTATTCAATGGTAAGAATGAAAACCATAATTGCGAGTTGCTAAACTAATCCATAATCTGGATCACGTGATTCGGGACAAAATGCAAGGGGGTTTGATGATTAAGGTAATGTTGGTTTCTGATTTATCGGAAAGGAAGTCTAAGATGCCGTTAAAGGTTTAAATGGGAGAGCTGTAGCTGGCAAATAGCCATCTGTTTTGTCTGCAAAATATGGGCTGGAATTTTTGGAGGTGGGAGTGAAGTATCATATGCAGGGTATGAACAAGCCAGGCCTGACAGTCTATTAGCTGGGAAGGAGGCAGCCACTGAAAGAGTCTTGAGAAGAGGAGTTGAGGGAGTGAACCCAACTAGGATAAAATGAAATCTAGTTGCAAGAATGAACTTCTACGTATCAGATTTTGCAGCAAAAGATCACCAATGACTGGCATATTTTGCAATGAAAGATCACCAATAAACAAGCTAAACCGCACACAGAAAACAATATAACATTTTTTCCCTCAAGAAAGCTCCCAAGTCCTAAGAGAAGGAAGAAAGAGAGAGGAGAGGAGAGGAGAGAAAATGTTAGGTCAGCAAGTGTTGTGTTAGCCCAAAAGACTAGCACATGCACATATTAACATGAGTACGCATATGTTGCTCCATAGACATGAGTCTAGTAACTCTAGTTGGGAGAGGACCTTAGATCAATAAAACCTTCCAAACTATTTGTTGGGCCCAATGTTGTCAAAATTCTACGATTTACGATATACGATTTTAGTCGAATCTTAAGCAAAACTATTTGAATCCCAACCTTGAATACCTTTTTATATGAATCCTATGATTCTATGGTTTGAATCCTACAATTTACGATTCAAATCCCGATTTACGATTCAAATTATACTTGTTCTCTTCTATTTTAAGCTTCATTTGCCTCTCATTTTATGTTTTTAAATTGGTGGGGGCTTTAAGAATCGTTTAGAAAAGCTAAATTATTTTTATTTGTTCTTTTTAAGAGATTAAATGATATCTATTCTCTTCAATGTAAAATCATGTAGCGTTTTTGGTGATTTCTTACGTCTCTTAACTGGTCGAAACACCAAATTGATGTATGACTTAACTGTAATGTTTTTATAGATGGTTACGATCATGCTGATTTATATGTATTATGGAATGATGTTTAGAAATCAAAATAATTTTTTTCATTGATCTACAATATCGAAGGCCTCTTTTCCACCATGATTCTACATTCAAGAAAGGTAAAAAGAACATAAATTATTAAAGGACCCTTGTATATTTTAAAGGAAAATTTCATGGAAAACAAAAAGTAAAGGAATAAAAATCCTTTAAAGGACCCTTCTAACACGGTATTACTTGGTGCACATTGATGGCAAAAGGAAGATAGATGAGTTTTAATGAAAAAATCTGCTTTATTTATATTTTTCATATTTTTTTTCAAAACTTCAAGAATTGTAAAAAATCTTACGATTTACGATATGATTTGCGATATGATACGATTCAACCCCTACTACGATTTATGATACGATAACGATTTTGACAACATTGGTTGGGCCCACCTTGTTGTGTTTATGCCATCGAATCCACTCATTAGAGTGCCCTGGTAGGACAAAGTGACACGCCAAAAATAAGGTGATTCCAAAACATAGGTGGGTCATGCCAATTGAATTTAGATGCTTTAGGCATGATCTTACACTATATCATCCAGTGTGGCCCGCCTGAGTTTCCGATTGGGCTGATCTTTTTGCTCTAAGGTGAACTTGAGGTAGTGTACCTGATGGATGGAACAAGTGTCATGAGTGCATCATGTTGGGCTGACATTGCTGTAACTAATGGTTTTCTTGATGCTATGTGATCATTCTCCTTGTGCGTACGTGCACACACACACATGGGTGCACTAGTGCATATCAATGTTTCAAATAGCGCTCGTAGCGTAGTGTAGCCGTAGCACTATATAGCATGCTAAATAGCGTTAATCCCCTATAGCATACGCTACAATGTAATTTTTTTATTGTTTTATTTATTTATTTGTTTATTTTTACATTGTCTTTGTATCTAATGTTGAGGAATGTGAGACTTGTATTGTACTCGATACTTTTAACGTGTAGGATTTTTATTTCTTTTCATACTTGTGACTTATGGTTTCATTTAAACATTATTAATTAAAGTGTTTTGCTTAGAAAGTTGTTCATGTGATAATTATTTGATAAAGTTTATATCTGTGGATTGGCTTTTGATAAATGATAATTAATAACTTGTTTGAACATGCTTATATTTGAAAAAAAATGAATAATCTTTTAGTCATTATATATATATATTCATTTTTTTCTTACTATTTATCATATTTTTCCTATTTTTAAATTAAAAAATAGAAGAATCGTATAGCTTACGCTACATGCTATGCTATTTATGCTACACGCTATAGATTGCTGAGCGCTACACAACACACTACTGCTATTTAAAACACTGGTGCATATAAAGCTGGAGGGAGTACTTATGCCTCCACCTATTAGATATTAGCCTTCTTTTTATTCTAATCTCAGCTGTTTTGACATTAAAAAAACTCTAAATGGAATCTAACTACATCTACTGCATCACATACTGTAGTTGTACTGTACCATGGCTCTTTCGTGTAAATAGGCAGTGGCCCATCATCATTCACATGATAAACTGGGGCCACTGTTGGCCTAGTGCATGGGCTGTGATAAGCCGTTGGGCTATATCACTAAAACTTTTATAGTGTATCCATACAAGCAAGCACATACCAGATCATGTGCTTTTGTCCTCTCGCATGGTTATCTCAGATTATGATCAATTTATTTTATATGCATACTTTAATTGCTTTTCTTATTCTATGCGCAGATCAGAGCTTGCTCAGAGGGTTGGGATTAATGAAATAGCTGAGAGTATGATGGCTTTTAATACCAACTATACGGACACTGGCTTGTTTGGTGTCTATGCTATTGCTAAGGTTAGATAAAATATTATTGAAGTTCACAATTTAATTGCAGATACTATTTTTAGTCTATTATTAACCAGTGATTTCCTTATTTTACATCCAAAAGACATTTGAATGGCCAATATATATATATATATATATATATATATATATATATATATATATATATATATATATATATATATATATATATAATGCTTGTGGTCATCGATCTATGTTTAAACTTTAAAGCTTTAAACCTCGTTTTCTTTCTAGTCTTTGACTCTTTGGTCATGTTTTGATCACTGTGGTTCAGCTTTGTATTAAATGAGTCCCTTGTTGCAGCTTGTGAAAATCTTTGCGATTTTGTAAATCTATTATGCATTGGAGCTTCATTTGTTCAATAAGTATTAGAACAAACTTCTGGTAACAGGAATGCACCATATTATTTTTCGCCTGCCACATTCAAGACAGTGCATTTCTTGTTTGCTTATTGTCTCATCACACGCTTCTTCCTTGTTTTTTTATTATTTTTGTTTTCCTGTTACAGTCTCACGATATTAGGATATGACTGACCTTTCTTGACCTATGGGCATATGAGCCTAGATAAGAAGAGTTTGCCAAGATATCGCCTTTCGTTCCTGACAGGAAATGTTTTATACTCCACATATCTTTTCAACTGTACTAACAGCAGAACAACTGGAACTTTGAATCACTCTGCTTACAGTTTCGTGTTTGTGTTTCTTCCTTAGCATGAGGGAAATTGTAGCTTGGATGGACGTCTATTATGTGCTAAATTCATGTTGTGTTTTCCCTGTTAGCATCCTCCTTGAAAGTATGTACCCAATAAGGATTTTAACTGTCGTTTCTTTTTCATTTAAATTTTTTTTTTTTCCTTTTCTTGTTTCTCTGGTAATCAGCCAGATTGCTTGGATGATTTGTCCTATGCAATCATGTACGAGATAAGCAAGTTGTCCTACCGGGTTTCAGAAGCTGATGTTGCTCGAGCTCGCAATCAGGTACTTCATTGGTGGCGTTTACCATAACATTGTTTATTCGCTTTTTTTCCCGTCTTAACATATAATAGTCCATTTTTCTTTTCTTTTCTTATTTTTGATAATTAGCAGAATTTTATTTAAAACAGAAAAAAAGCAATTGTCGATCAAGATAGTTGTTAATGTGCCAATGAGGGTGGTGGTTTTTGTAATCTCATTTAAACCCCTTAAAAGTATGATGAAATACAATTTGGAAGCTATAGTCTAATTAACAATGATAGTTAAATTTGAAGATTCCATCTTGGATGAAGAACGCCACTTGATGGTGTTTAACGAATTTCGCTTTTGTAGTATCTAATACTTGTGTTCCCTATAAAACTAATATGATGGCACCTTCATCTTCCATGATTTCACCGACTCTGGAGGCTCTTGGCTTGTTTGTTGAATTACCATCGGTGTTTGACTTTTAGACTTCAGATGGTGGTTTGACCATTTAGTTTCTCTCTTGTACACGTAAGCATCCTACATCTGTTTGAAGCATCCACATTCAATAAGAAACAAAATAATAATAATAATTTTTTTTTAGGGTACCCTTCCCCCTAATAGTCGTTGTTCATGCAAAAATGAGCCGAAATAAAAAAACATATAAAAGAATATAAAACGGGGTTAAAATTCCTAAGCTTTGGTATGTTGTACGTGTAAGCATCCTATATTTGTTCAAAGCATCCACATTCAATAATAAACAAAAAATATTATTTTTTGGGCTTTTTTCCTCATAGTAACTGTTTGTGTGAAAATCAGTTGAAATTTAAAAATTATAAAAAAATAAAAAATGGGATTAAAATTCCTAATCTATGGCATTGTGTTGTACATGTAAGCATCCAACATCTGTTTGAAGCATCTACATTCAATATTAAATAGAAATAAGTAATTTTTTTTGGGGTTTTTCTCTCATAATCACTGTTCGTGCGAAAATCAATTGAAATTAAAAAATTACAAAAAAATATGAAGTGGGGTTAAAATCCCTAATCTATGGATTGTGTTATACATTTAAGCATCCTTCATCTGTTTTAAGCATCCATATTCAATTATAATATATATATTTCTTTTGTGTGTTTTTTCTTTCCCGACAATCACTGTTCATGCGACAATCAACTAAAATAATAAAAAAAAAAATTACAAAAAGTATCCACAATTTTCCTTTGATGGGATTCAAGTCCTACGAGAGTGGGCGAAGGAATGTTGAGTTTTGAGTGGCAAAGGAAAGATCCTATGGTGGGGGGATTGGGTTCTAGTCATCTTCCAGGGATTCTGCAGAGGGGTTTTACAGGGAAGATTGGAGTAGGAAAGAAAGGGCTGATTACAGAGTGAGGCAATGCAGAAGGGGAGGGGGATTTAGGAGAGAAGGAGGGGTTAGGAAACAGTTAAGAGGAAGAAGTCAAGCTGGGGAAGAAGGAAGGCAGGAAGGGTTATATCTTGAATTACCTGACTCTTTACATTACAGGATTTCTAGAGGGATGGCTCCCTATCAATTTCGCCAGGGTTTTCGGGAGAGTAGTAGTAATGGAGGTGGTGTTGCCTAGAGATTGGTATATGACATCGTAGAGGGTTTTGCATTTGTTTGGATGAGCTTGGAGGAGGAATTAGCTCGTGCGGTGAAGATGTTACATGGAGAAAGCTTTGGAGAAAGTAAGCTTTTGGTACAGGGGACTTGTTCATTGCGGTTGCTTCCTGCCTGGGGGAAGCCATTCACCCTTCAACAGAGAATGGTTCGCATATGATGGAAGAAAGGGCTGAGGGCCTCAGATTCGGATGCTGCGGTGATTGAGGAGAGGAAGGTGTTGACGAAAGTCCAGAGGGAGGAGTACGGAGCTATTCCACTTCATTGGGGACGACTTTGGAAGGTGCGGGAGGTCGAAGGGGGAGTCCGACAGCCATGGTTTGCAATGGGGTGCGCGGATGACGGAGCTTGGATGCCCAATGCCTTTTTTTTTTTGGGGGGGGGGGGGGGGGGGGGGGAGCTTCTAAGCATATAAAAATGATAAAAGGAAGCAAAAAGCAATGAGGCCTTTCATTTAAGAAAAAAAATAGAAGAAGTTTGTATGGTTACTTTAACAATGGATAGGAAAGAGATCTATGTTAGTACATTTGATTTTGTCAATTGACGTGCCATCTGGTCGCGTCTTGTCTTGTGAGCCCCGATTGAAGATTTGAAGCTCAAGACTTAAAGACTATACTGCTTCCTTTGCTCAAGCTCAAGCAGAAACATGATCTTAGGTAAGTTGCATATAGATCGACCTTAGGAATCTCAAAACATCAATAAATGACGTAATTATCAATCCATCTTAACCCATTCCCTCTCGACCCTTTAGCCCAAGTTGATCTTGATCAGGCTTGATTCTACCTGGCAAGGTGCTAAAATCATGTTGAACACATTGTCCAGACCTTGGACTCTAAGCACCATCAATCCAAGCTGAAAATACAGCTTAGTTGCCAAGGTTCCAAGGTTGCTGACCGGTCATAACTGGTCGGACAGACCCTGGAGAGGACTTCAGCTGAACTTGAAACATATCCAAGGCAGCCGACTGGTCTTGACCGGTCGGACCGACCTCTAATATGTCCAGCAGCCACCCCTTGTAAATTTGGTTCTTACTGAACAGGCTGCTGACCGGTCTTGACCTCAAAAAGGTCCAACAACTTTCCTTGAAGATTTGCCTTTTGCTAGACAAGGCATCCAATTGGTCTTGATCGGTCGGACAGACCCAAAAAGTGTCCAACGGCTTTGGCTTGTACATGACCTATCTGGCCGGTCGGGCTTCTCTCTGACAGGTCGATATGACTGTTTTAGATCCGTTGGAGCTCTCATTTGGGGCTCTATATAGGCACATCTTGGGGTCTCTAATGGTAGGCATTTAATACCCATCAAGAGCATAGTGAAAGAGCTTTTACTCACTTCTTCCCTTATTTTCCTTGAGTTCATCATTTAAACCTAGACATTAATGACTTATCATTGAGTATTCAAAGCTCGGTTTGAACTATGAATTTAAGCTTTGCATTCATGGCTGACCTATCATCGAAACTTCATTAAGAGGTCTTCTATAGCCATTGAATGCTGAGTTTGGTAGTTCCTACATAACCATTGCATTGAATAGGCAAGATGAACTTGACCATCTCTCCCAACTACCCGGCATAATCATACACATATCGTTTGCATTAGTAGCTGATCTTGGGAGCACAAAGAGGAGCTGAAGCACGTGGAGCTGAAGCTACTTGTCAAAGGTACTGAATCGGGGCTCATCTCTTGTAAGTGTTTAAGCTTATAGAGTCCATTGTTTGATTCCCCCTTCTTGTTGAGATTGGGGTCTAGAGATTGTGACCCAATCTTGTTCTTGTCCTTGAGTAGGACGTGTGAGTCCTTGTGTAGGATGTGGAAGTCCTTGCGTAGGCCTCCGAGACGGGAGAATACGTGCATTGTCCTTGTGTAGGATTTTAGGAGTCATTGTGTAGGAATAGACGTTGTGTAGGTTGTAAAGGTTGAGAGGTGAACGTCATTTAAAACCTCCAATAGTAAATGCCGGTGTGCTCAAAGGAGTTGAGTACTTGTATCGGGAGTGGAGTAGACTCATCGTCGAACCACTATACATCGTGTGTAATGTGGTAAATGCATTTTGTCTATTTTTATGATTTTGTGATTGATTCTACAAGTGATTAACTAAATGCCCATCTCATGTTTGACAAAATGCCTTTATGCCATCTTTGAATGATTTAGTACAAGTATACACATCAACTGGTTGATCAAATGTTTTTCTAAGTATAGTTGATAATCTAGAGAGATCTTTTGAGATTGATTCACTAGCTTTGCTTGTGACTAATTGATAGATTGGATTACGAATGCAATTAATTTTTAATTAGCAAGAAAGTTTTAAAAGTCCTATTCACCCCCCCTCTAGGACATTAGGCATATCTCCAAGTATCTCTACAAGTGGTAAAACCGCAATTTTAATCTATAGATAGAAAAATAGAGAAAGAGAAAAGATAGAGATATGAACCATGTAGATACTACTATTAGAGCTTAGGGGGCATCAAGGGTGAGGTCATGGGTCTTTGAAAGAGAGTGAGATTAGGGGGAGATGTAGATACTACGTTCATAGTTTTTGAATGGAGAAGTGGGCACAGAGATAGAACTTGGAGGAAACTAGGGCCTTGGACCATAGTAGGTGGGAGCTTATGTGTATAATTGTATAATTTGAGTATGGAAAGTAAAAGTAGCCTCACTATGGATGCAGGAAAGGTTGTTAGGACAGATGATAGACCATGGATGGAAAGACACTGAATGAAATCAGATTAGTTTGGTTGACTAGTCTTCTCAACATAATTTGCTTAAAAAAAAAAAAAACGGAGAGGCGGAAATACACCAAATTAAAGGAGAAGAAGCATCTAGATACTTATGGATAAGAACTAACGAGATGCACAAAATTGCACCAACAATAGGTGGATCGAACTTGCGAGTCACACCATGAAGCTTTGGGATAGGGTGGTGGAACAAAGACTAAGACAAGAAACAAGAACATAAAAAAAATCACTTGTGGTTCATTGCCTTGGAGATTGATAATGGAAGCTGCTTTTCCTAATTAGATGATTGAAGGAAAAGTGTAGAGAAAGAAGATTCTACAAATGGTTTTTATGGATCCAGAGAAAACATATGCTAGAGTATCGTTTTTTTTTTTTTTTTTTTGAAGTCTGATGGATCACTTGGGGTGGTTATGTTGTGGATGATGAGGAAAGAGATCGTAGGAGGTTATATTGACATCATTAAAGACACATGAGGGTGTTGCTATAACTTATTAGCGTGGGATTGTCTTATGGTGAGACTGATGAGTTCCCAATGTAGTGGGTCCTTCATATGGTCTCTCTCTCTCTCTCTCTCTCTCTCTCTCTCTCAACTCACCCTCATCAAATTGTCATCTAATTTATTTTCTGCAATTGGGATGAAATTAATTACCTTTTTCTTTTAGTTTAGTCTCTCTTTCGGACCAAGCAAATGAATGTCTTTTGGAGTCCATGTAAATCAATACCGCTTTGGCTGATTAACATGCTGTTTTGCAGCTGAAATCTTCTCTACAACTTCATATTGATGGAACCAGTCCTGTTGCTGAAGATATTGGTCGCCAGGTGAAATTATCTTTCTTGGGATAGCAAATTCATTGCCCACTCAAGCAACACAAGCCCATCTATATGTTTAAAAACTTTGCTTTTTTTTTTTTCCTTTCTTTCTTTCTTTCTTTCTTCACTAATACAGTCTTTTTTCTTGCAGCTGCTTACATATGGTCGCAGAATTCCGTTCGCTGAGCTCTTTGCAAGGATTGATGCAGTTGATGCAAGCACTATCAAGCGTGTTGCAAACCGGTTTATATTTGACAGAGTAAGGATGAATCTATCTCAACAAATTGAATATTACTGTTAGACATGAGGCTGATCCACATACTTATACATGAACTGATCTTTCTTAACTTCAACCAAGAATGCCAATTTGTCCAATTGTTAACAAAGATATCCAGACGCACCGAAATGATTTCTGACGTCTCTATTTCGAGGAAGGACATTTATATTCATTTCAGTTTTTTGTTTTTCTAATCCTACCCATATCCTTCGCCACCTAATTTTCATTCCTGTTGAATTTTGTGTCAACGTCCCTATAAACTAGGGATTTTGTGGGCTGCCATAAACTGATTGGAACAATGAGAAAATTGAAATTCGAGTGATATCGAAGGAGAGAAGGAAGAAGAGAATCAGCTTTGAGATTTCGATTTGGACAGCAGTGGATACTAGCAATTGCCACACACACCTTCTACTGGAAAATTTTGGCAATCATGCCTAGACTTTAATACCCTTCTCCATCTGATCCTCCTGTTCCCTATCAAGCTTTTTACCTCATTTTCTTTCCCTTAACCCAATTGAATCAAAAGCTTTCCCTCCAAAATATTCTTAGGAATATGTGTGGTGACAGTGAAAGCCGAAACAGATGCAGGGGCAACAATGGTTGTAATCCGGGCTACAATGGCAGGTCCAATGATCAATCATCATCCACCAGAGCACTCAAACTTAAGATGCCCTCAAGCATTTATTATAGGGCTCAAGGGGCATTTTTGTATAAGAAGCTAGGAACTCAACCATTTTTTTTTAAATCAATAAGAAATTGCTTTCTAAAAGAAAGAATTAAAAAGAAATGCTACAACTAAATGCTTGCATTACCATGTAGAACTGAAACAGAGAATGGAATCGAAAATCCTAAGATTGAGAAGGCCAACTGCTTTTGCAACCAAATTCACCTCACGCCTCACATATGAAGTACAAACTTGTACAAACTTGGGAGTCACATGACCCAAATTCAAATCCTGCCCATGAAATCAGCAAGCCTCCATGGTAGACTCTAGGGGAAGCCCATGAAGCACATTGGAGGATTTACTCTCCACCATGATAGGACTAGGACAGAGTTATTGGAACTTGTGCAGCCCAGAAAATAAGGCCTTATCCTTTGCCACATTGGAATCACAGTTTCCATGCACAGAATTATCTTGAGTTATACCTCCAATAGTAGCTAGTCCCAGGATTTCCATCGAGCAAAGATCAATGTTTATTTCTGCCGAGACCATTAGTTGGAGCCATTCACCTTTGTTTTTGTTCTTAGGTGGAATAGAGGAAGAAGAAAGAAGATACGAAAGAAAGCAAGATAAAAGAGAGAAGGCCATCAATAAGCCTCACATGCTCTTAGCCTTTCTTAAATATTATCAGGGCTTTCATATAAAAGAAAAAGTACAAAACAACCCCTCCATACTTAAGATATTACATAAGCAAGGCCCATGGGCCCAAACTTCATTCCAACAAATATTTTAGCCCAATAATGACAAGAAACCGCCTGTGAGACCATCATGGTCCCCCAACACTTTCTCAAGTTGGATCATATATATCATCATGAATGCCCAACTTGACAGAGAGACGACCCAAATGAGTGCGACCAAGAGCCTTATTGAACACATTCGCCAATTAATCTTAAGACTTGACGAATGACATGCAAATTTTCTTATTCACGACTCTCTTTGATGAAGTGACAATCAACTTCAATGTGTTTGGTTCTTTCGCGATAAACAATATTGTTGGCAATATGCAAGGCAACTTGATTATCAATTTATCACAATATAATTTCATGGAAATATCAATCATAAACCCCAACTCAAACATTAACGCTGTTAACCAAATGAATTTAAATGTACCATGAGCCATTGTTCTGTATTCTACCCCAACACTTGAAAGGGCCACCACGCTTTGCTTTTTATTTCTCAATGTAACCATATTACCCCCTACGAAGGTACAATAACTTGTAGTAGACCACCTTTTGATCCAAACTCAGTATACCCTTTTGCTCGAAGATGACCATTAAACTTATAGAGAATACCATGACTGGGAGCTCCCTTTAAGTGCTTGAGAATTCAACACAGCTTTCATACGAGGACCATGGGAAGCTTGCTGTTGGTACGAGTTTGGATCGCGTATAGATTTACAATGGAGACTGCTTTCATTGCTATTCACAAGACATTCATAAGACATTCTCATCATATTGCCACATTCACAAAAGAGACAAAATTACACACCGTGAAAGGCTATCATTATTTGAGTTATATTACATTCTAAGCTGTGACATACCACAAACCTTCAATTACAATCCTGGGGAATAACGCTTGATTCTAAGGTAAAGTATAAGTAGAGGCATGAGCTTATAAATAAACAAGTGCGGGGCATTTAACATTAATAAAAAACCGAAATAAATTTACCAATCACAAGGAACTGAAATAGTCCGAATGCACAAGGGGTCAATGAGATTGTACTAGGTGAAGTCCTTGTGCTCCGGGCGAAAGGACTTGCCTGATATAGGATACGGGACTAGTAAAGAAGGGAGCCAAGCAACAATCCACAAGATAAAGATTTACGTGGTTTGACAATTTTGCCAACTCTATGGTGTAAGTTGTAACCATGTTGAGCTTCCACTATAATAAAAATAATATGAAGTAAAAATATGATTATCCACAAATCAGCTTCGAAGCTATAAACTTGAGCTTTGTGGTCTCCTCAGTCCTCATATGGTTAAATAATATAAATAACCTTCTTAGCACTTAGCTTTGAGGGTCTTCTGAGATAGTATCATGATCAAGTGGCACCATAGAGTATGTGGAGTGCATTGTGATGCACGTGAGTTAGTATTAATGCATATGGAATGCATTGATGTATATGAAGTGCACTGGTACATATAAAGGTGACATTAATCAAGTATGATGATAGCATGGTCAAGTAGATAACCATAACATCAATTAAAGAGCAATTTAAGTACCAGAAGAGCTTTTTAGGTAGGTATAGCTACTTGACTATGTAGGCTACTTAGCTAGGTATAACTATTTGGCTATATAAGTTACTTAACTATGTATGAGCTTCTTAGATATGTATGAGCCTTTTAGCTAAGGAGAGAAGTAGCTTGGCTAATGAATAACTACTTGGCTAATGAGTAACTTCGTGTACAAACAATCATGTGTACAAATCTAATATATTAGAGAGATCAATCTATATACCAATTAAACTAAATAAGTCGTTAGCATATAAACTAATTAAATATGCTATGAGCTAGTGGAATGAACCATAGGCAATTGGAATGGCCTAGGGCCAACCAAATGGGCGGAGGGCCAAACAAATAGGCCATGGGCCAAGGGTCATAAGCATATGAGATGGGCTTTAAGCCATTTGAGATGGGCCTTAAGCCATTTGAGATGGGCCTTGAGTCATTTGGATGGGTTGGAGACTATTCAAATGAGACGAGATCTGTTTAAATGAACCATGATCCAGTAGACCGCACGATAGTTAAATGGCTCACGTGCTTACTCAGGTGCGCCGTGGGCTAAGTGAATGTGTAACGTAGTAAGCAATGTTGGATGAAATGCGATCTACATAACTGATGAAATACAATGAATGATTCTGATCATTTAGTTTGATGCATCAATGCTAACCCATATGTATCATAATGTACTTCGCGTGCACTCTGATGCATGCCACTTGATCATGATACTATCTCAAAAGACCCTCAAAGCTAGGTGCTAAGATCAATGTTTTAAATAGAGAATAACGTGTAGCGTTGACGACTCTGAAACATGAGGCGTAAGCTACATAGCGTTTAGCGTAAGCTACATGCTACTTCTAGATTTACGCTACACGCTACTTCTAGATTTTTCATCACGGTTGTACTTGGTTGCACCAATTTCGTGATATTCACTTCCAAATTAGACTGATTAATAATGAAATTTAACAAAATTTCATGATATTTGGGGCAACCAAACACAACTTAAAGTAATAGGAAAGGGTAATCATTAAGTATGAAGGTAAAGAGAGCAACAAAACTGATTTAATATTGTTACTTATATTATTTTTACTAAAAGTATTGAAAAGAACAACTTTTTTTTTTTTTTTTTGAATAGAAAAATGTAACAAATCATTGAAAACATTATTTTATTTTAATATCGTAGTAAAAAATGATTTGTAGTGTGAGCTACGTAGTGTGTAGCATAGTCTATGTGGCGTGTAATGTATGCAAACTATCCTGTAGAGTAGGCTACTACTTGAGCTATTTTCATGAGCTACGTAGCGTTAAGGCCAAGCTACACTACGTAGCGTAGGCTACACGCGACATTGCGTAGCTATTTAAAACACTGGCTAAGATGTTATCTCACCATGTGAGGAGGCCACATAGTTGAAGTTTTTCACTTCAAAGCGGACTTATGGAGAATCATACTTGTACTCTAGATTATCTTTACTGTAATGGAAGCTTAACATGGCTACATCATGAAGTAGGTAAATTGCTGAACCATGTAAATCTTTGTCTTGTGGATTGTTGCTGGGCTTTCTTCTTTATTGGTCCTACAGCTTGTATCAAGTGTGTTCTTTCGCCCCTAGCTCAAGGACTTCACTTGATAAAGTCTTATTGACCCTCTATGCATTTGGACTATTTTAGTTCCTTATGAGAGCCTAAGAAAAGTGGGAGTCTCCCACTCCCTTATGGGAGTGAAACAATCTATTTCTTCACTCCTCATGTTAGCCCCCCCCCCCCCCCCCCCCCAATGTTGTGGATCGATTGCTCTCTTACCCTTAATAGGCACTCCTCTGCCTAATAGGCAATTTATGAACGAAAGACTCTAGTTGGGCTAAGGCAAGCATGGGGTACTCAAACATCGGAAGAGGGATTGAACCCTTGGCTGGGAGCCGTGCTAACCAAAGGCTAGTTCTCGCCATTCAAGCAAGCGTAGGAAACAGTTCTGTACCTGATTGCATAGGCAGAGGCTTAAGTGTTTTTCAACTAGTCTGTCAGTAGCATTGAGAAAGAAGAACAACTAGTTAAAAGACAACTATATATCTATATAGGCCAACTTGACAACCAAGAAGTCAAAGTCGTGGGATTAGTTCGTTCTCCAAAAGATGTAGTGAAACACTCGTCCCAGTTGGTAGTCTTAATGAAAGGTTATTTCCTAGGAATGTAATCAAGGGTTTGTGGTAACTCATAGCCTGAAATGTTAGAACTTAGATAATGATAGCCTTTTGATTGTGTGTGCTCGTCTCTTTCTTGGATGTGGCAATGTGATGAGAATGTCTTATGAATGACAATGAAAGCGATCTCTGATGTGAATTTATACTTGATCCAAAATCATTTCAACACTTGTATAAACTGAGTAGCCACATTGGAAAAGTGATATTAGGTCGAGTAATTGTTTAGTAGATTAGCTTCCCCAACAAGTTGACAATATTGCCCCAAATTATTAATCAGTTTCCCTTTATCTGTATTAAGCTTCTGATTTGGATCCATAGGAGTTTTAATTGGCTTGGCTTCTGGAAGACTTGTTTCAGTTAATAAATCCATTTTATATTTTCGTTAGGACAAATGAACGCCCACCTTAGATCTTGCTACCTCAATACCCAAGAAGTACTGAAGATGTCTGAAGTCCTTTGTATGGAAGTGCTATTGTAAAAATTTCTTCAACTTGTTAATACTTGTATTGTCACTACCGGTGACAATGATATAACTTATATACATAACTAACATAATGACGCTTGCCTCATGAATCATGATGCCTTATAAAGATAGAGCAGTTAGCCTAACTATGCTTCATCCCATATTTAACCACCACTTTACTAAATTTATCAAACCAAGCTGTTGGATATTGTTTTAAGTCATAAATTGACTTCTTAAGGTGTCACACTTTGTCTGACTCCTCGTGAGCAGCAAAGTGGAGCAGTTGCTCCATATAGACCTCTTCAGTAAGATCCTCATAAAGTAACACATTTTTACATCAAGCTAGTATGACGACCAATATAAATATGTGGTAATGAAAACAATAATTACACAGTTAAGTTTTGCTACAAGAGAAAATGACTCCTTAATAATCGATTCCTAGAGTTTAGGAGTACCATTTTGCAACCAATCACGCTTTCATCTGATCAACTGATCTATCATTGTCGTACTTAACCATATACACCCATCTACACCGAACCACGTGTTTCCAACAGATAATTTAGCTAATTTCCAAGTCTGATTCTAATAGAGAGCACTTTTCTTCCGTAGCTTTTTCCATCCATCATTACTGAGAGCCTCTTGAACAAAATGAGGAATAGACAGACGACAACGACAAAGCACACTTTGGAACGAGATAAACCATCACATAAAACAAAATGTGAAATAGGATGTAGAGTGCAAGGACTTGCATCCTTGAGCAATGTGGGTAAATTGCATTCGTTAGATAACGAACGTGAAGATTCAGGAGGACGATGAGCTTCTAACGAAGTAAGGGGATTGACGGGAGACAAGATTGTATGAACTTCATTTACATGCTTGGAACGCCTGGAGTAGGCCTGCAAAGGTGAATCTAAACATTGGAGAGGCATCCCACTCACTGAAAGTGGTATCGAGCACAACGGGAAAGGTAGTAGAAATTTCTGTAAGTTGCAAGAACCTTCCACCCTCAGAGAAATAAGTAGGATGCTCAAAGAATATGACATCAAATGATACATAACATTATGAGAGATTGGATATAATATTTGTATCCTCGTTGGGTATGCGAATATGTAAGAAAGACACATTTAATGGCCTTTGGTTCAAACTTGTTAAGAATCTTTCAAAAAAGAAAAAAAGAAATAAAAAACTTGTCAAGAACATGATTTAATTGATGTATGAGACACAACCGAACACCGAGGAATGGAAAATATGGGAGTACCAAGACATAAAACAAAAAAGCAATTTACCATCCAAAAGAGTTGTAGGCATCCAATTTATTTGATGGCATGCAGTTAATATTGCGTCACTCAAAAATATTTTTAGAACTTTCATATTCAACAATATACCCCAGCAACCTCAAGTAAATGTCGATTCTTATGTTCAGTTACACTATTTTGTTGTCACGTGCGTGCACATGAAGTTTAATGAATAATGCCATGGGATGAGAGGATGAATTAAATTCATGAGACACATATTCCCCAACTTTATCTGAACGTAAAATATACACCTTAATATTGAATTGTGTTTGCACTGCCATAAGAAATTCCTTAAAACAAGAAAACGCTTCTGAACAATCTCTCATTAAGTATAACTATGTCATGCAAGAATAATCATCCACAAAGGTAATAAAGTACTTAAATAAAATAAACAAGTACGAACTAAACCCCAACATTAAAATGTATTAAAGATAATGACTATCACTTTGTCCACACGAGGTGGAAATGAAAATCTATGACGCTGGCTTAACTCACAAGTTTTACACTTTAATTTTGACACAAAATACAGTGATACACTTTAAATTTGACACAAAATACAATGATGGAACTACTCTTTAAACTATTCAAAAGAAGGGCGACCAAGTTTGTAATGCCATTGATGGGGTAAGATATTTGTCAGCAATGTAGCTCAAGTTATTCCACCGTTGAGGTAATAAAGATCATTTGTTTCATGTCCTCTACTAATCATCATCCCCATCTTTAGATCCTGAAATTAATAGTAGGAAGAATAAAGTGTAATAGAACAATTTAATGATTTGGTTAGCTTACTAATTGATAATAAACTTAAAGGAAATTTAAAAATATATAGCACTGATGACAATGGAAGTGATGGGGTAGGACAAGTAGTACCCAATGCAGACACATGGGTTGTAGTACCATCCACTAATATCACAGAGAAAATGGAAGCAAACTTATCTAACTGAGACAATAGAGTGTGTTTACCAGTCATATGGTTTGAAGCTCTAGAATCAATTACTCAAAGGACACTTTTAGAGGAAGTAAGACATTTCATACTTGATTAAGTAAAAGTAGTAGTCGAGGATGATGCATGTGTAGAGCGATTTTTTAGTAATTTGGTAAACACATCCTTGAACGATGTAACGATATCATCTGTAATACTCGATTTGAAATGGGCCGACATGGGCTTAGAGATAAGACAACCCTCAGAATTGTCATCAGAAGAGCTGACCTGATTTGCCCAAGCTGGCCTACTAGTGAAATCCCAACATGTATCGACAGTGTGATTAGTAAGACTATAATGATATCACTGCTGATTACCACGACCACGAACTTGGCTGCAAGCCTGCCACCAAAATTTGTAACACGACCTCCCCAAATATTCCCACCTCATCCATCATGAACATGACCACCATGACCTCATCTCCCCTACCAGATGAAGAAACAAATGCAGGGTGATTAAATGTAGATGAACTCCTAAGTACATGTTGAACATGGACAAACACATCTGTAGCAAATGGAATTTCACTTCCTCTAAGAATCTGAGCTTGCAAAGAACTCAAGATGGAGACCAGGAGGAATTTGGCAATATGAAATCCTTTTCTCTGCCATCTCATGGTCTCATAATCAGTCAATAGTGGTTGATATACGTTTAGTTCTTCCCACATACCTGGCAACACTGAATAATATTCCTGACACCTTTATCTCCTTGTGATTCTCAAATTGTAAATGGAAAAATTGAGATTTCCTTACCTGTGTGCCATTCTTGACCTGGAATTTGCATTGGTTGTTTGCAGGACGTTGCGATAGCCGCCATGGGACCAATCCAAAGTCTCCCTGACTACAACTGGTTCAGACGCCGGACATACTGGCTCCGCTATTAGGTTTTTTGTCACATTCATCGTTTATTTCAAATTATCTTAAGATCTCACTAACAGAGCTCCTTTTTGCTTTGAAAACATCATTTCCTCCATGAAAAGCCGTTAATGGCTGGCCGTTTTGACCTTTCTTTTTAAAAATATATTCTTGTTCTGTATTCTGTAACATCCATGTTTCAGTCAAATAATCAGTTTGCAGAAAAGCATGGTCAGGCTGTGTTTTTGCCAGACGTGAACCACTCTTTATTTCTCTCTCAATGGCATGTCATGTATTTTGCATTGTTTTAATGGAGAGATGAGATGATAGAAATCGAATACTGGTTTTCTTAGAAGATTAGAAGAAAGGTTTTAAAAGCGGGAGCCAAGGTCAAACCTGAAGGGTGAACAGTTTGGTCCACTCCTCAATCTCAAGCTTAAGCTCAAAAAGGTACAGAAGGTAATACCTTAATACTCTTGATGACTTTCATGATTCATGGGTGTGTTCAAATCCGGCCCATGGTTTGGTAGTCCAGGCCGTTGGTCTGTTGTGTCCCACTGTGGATGGACCATGCCTCAAAATATCTCCCTGAATGACAAATTTTTTATTTAGTGTTTTAATTCATGGCCTACAGGTCTAAGAAATGCAACAATGTTCCACATTCAACTGAAAATGGTTCAAATATTTTGCTGGGATTGGGATTTTTGGGGCATTTTTCATCCATGGTAAGACCCAGAGCAGTGGTATGGATTTTGGAACCATGGCTGCACTAGTCAGAAATTGAAAACCATGAATACTGTGCAAACAAAAACTCGGTCTTCCTTATCCAAAGAGAGATGCTTTAATACTGGGGCAGAAAGTGATGGGTCTGAGGAATTGCATCAGTGGCATACAAGCAACTCAAACTAAACTGTCCAAATTATGGGGACTACTTTAGATGTATTATGAACCAAAACTTGTATTTGGTTTCCTAAATTTATTGGATGGTTAAAATGAAGTATATCTAATGATCTCATTTCCGGTTAGGATTGATCGACCAATGTGATTTTTACAACGTAACTTAGCTGGCTAAGTTTCCACATTTTAGAATGTTTAATATGAGTTGATATATGCCACGTGTAGCATTTCAATGTTCCTGTGTACCAAGGTCATACGAAGCCAGAGTATAATACCATATAACTCCCGTTGTCCAAATGATAGAAAATGGCAGCGTGGAATATCCTTAGCTTAACGAATCCCAGGCTCACACTAGCATAGTTATAAAATCGATAGTTATATACTGTTAGTTTTGCACCATTTAAAAAATGGTGGTAACTCGTCTGCATCACATCCGTGCCACGTAAACCAGATCATCCAAATTTTGTGTCCCATTATGGATGGGAACATATCAATATGGCAATCACAGCTATCTATGATCACAGAAACCACAATTCAAGAATGTCCATTAGCAACCCAACGATAAAATGACCATACTTAGCTGTAGATGCATACATACAACTATTAGCATAGTACATCCACACCTTTGGGACAGTGGTAGACTGGTTGAAGATAACCTCATTTCAACACTAAAGTCCTGGTATCGATTCCCAATGTGGGGTGGCTAACATTGAAGTGTGACTAACAGTGGAATGTGTGTCCTAATTCCCCGCCCTCACCCCCCAGAGATAAAAAAAAAAAAAAAAAACTTCAAAAATACCACTATTAGCATAATTGGGTCTCTTTACTCATGCTTCAGTGGTAGACTCACAAGCGTTCCAATATAAGGTCATGGGTTCACCATTGTGGTGAAATCCCCTGGTGTGAGTGTGTGTGGGGTGTGACTGCGCGCGTGTGTGTGAAAAACACTATTAGCTTAGTTTTAAAATTCGGTGATCACCTCAAAACTCTACAGACTCGACACGACCAGATTTTGAGCCCAGCAAGTCAAGCACTTAAGCTGCTTTTAGCTCTCTCTCTCTCTCTCTCTCTCTCTCTCTCTCGTTTTTTTGTTCATTCATCGCTAAAATGTTTAACCATGAGACTTAATAACATATACCTAATTAAAACCTTTCAAAAGAAAAAAAAGAAAAAAAACTTATAACCAATTAATTATATCGAGTCAAGTCGAGTAAAGACTTGGTTGATTCTTCAAGTAGACCCAAACTCAATTGGACACCAGTTTTTTTGGGTTTTTGAACTACAATATCAGGAAGCCAGCAATCAAAAGAAAAGCATTGGCTCCTTTAGCTATTTCAGTCACAGCATAGGATTGTTGCTATAATGAACAACCTCAAAAGATAGTGTTCATATATCAAAATAGATTTACAGACCTGTTCAAGAAGGCAACCATCTGAATACAAATAATTAATGGTCCGTTGCAGCAGGATCTGAATATAAAAAAATGAAAAAAGTTGTTGGTATCAATCTTACCTAAAACAAGAAAACACCCACATTTCCCATTCCAGATCCAGATTAATGGGTCATTTGCCATCCAGATAATTATTTTTAGCGACCCCAAATTATAGCTCCATTTACCTACTATTGACTAATTTAATGAAAAATTATTTTTATAGTGTATAAATTTACATCTTAATTATAGTGTATAAAATTATTTTTTGATCTACTCATTCATTGTAATCAACCTATGTAACAGACTATTAGATTGCACTTGGTTGTGATCAACCCATGTAATAATCTATAGCAATCTTACCTAAAACAAGAAAACACCCACATTTCCCATTCCAGATCCAGATTAATGGGTCATTTGCCATCCAGATAATTATTTTTAGCGACCCCAAATTATAGCTCCATTTACCTACTATTGACTAATTTAATGAAAAATTATTTTTATAGTGTATAAATTTACATCTTAATTATAGTGTATAAAATTATTTTTTGATCTACTCATTCATTGTAATCAACCTATGTAACAGACTATTAGATTGCACTTGGTTGTGATCAACCCATGTAATAATCTATAGCAATCTTACCTAAAACAAGAAAACACCCACATTTCCCATTCCAGATCCAGATTAATGGGTCATTTGCCATCCAGATAATTATTTTTAGCGACCCCAAATTATAGCTCCATTTACCTACTATTGACTAATTTAATGAAAAATTATTTTTATAGTGTATAAATTTACATCTTAATTATAGTGTATAAAATTATTTTTTGATCTACTCATTCATTGTAATCAACCTATGTAACAGACTATTAGATTGCACTTGGTTGTGATCAACCCATGTAATAATCTATAGCATGGTGTCTGTCAGAGTTTGTGCTCTCATTGCTAGTCCCGAGCCTAAATAAAAGGAGGGTTTTGTTAGGTTGGCAGCCAATATTAAACTAATGCCATGACTTTCATCATGAATCCGGATAGTATGACATTTCAAACATTGGAATGACAGAACATGAATCATGAGGTGACACTAATTAATTGGGATGAGACATAGATAATGTAATAATCTATAACATGGCGTTTGTCGAAGTTTTTGCTCTCATTGCTAGTCCCAGGCCTGAATAAAGGGGGAATTTGTTAGGTTGGCAGTCGATGCTAAACTAATGCCATGACTTTCATCATGACTTGGAATAGTATGACATACCAAACATTGGAATGATAGAACAAGAATCATGGGGGTGACAATAATTAATTGGGATGAGCCGTAGATGATATAGTAATCTATAACATGGCATCTGTTGGAGTTTTTTTCTCTCATTGCTAGTCCCACGCCTGAATAAAGAAGGGCTTGTTAGGTTGGCAGCTGATGTTAAACTAATGTCATGACTTCCATCATGAATCTGAATAGTATGACATTCCAAACATTGGAATGACAGAACAAGAATCATGAGGTGACGCTAATTAATTGGGATGAGGCATAGATGATGGTGATGATTTAGTTAGTTATAATATAACACTAAGCATGTTGGGTTTATCATTTGGTATATAAATTGCACATTTGGGTACTGGAGTGATTCTGTCTTGCCTGCTAGCCCAGTTGGAAGACGTTTAGGCGTTTCAACAGCAGGTCTCAGGTTTGAGTGCTAAGGAGACACACTAACCCCTTGGTGGGTGGGTGCATCGTATGACTAACTGGGTGGGTGAGTTGCATGACTAACAAAAAAAAAAAAAAATATATTGGAGCGACACACATTATCCTACCCCCAACATACCATGTTGGTACCACATGCAAAAGAGACTGACTATTTAGTTAAACCTTGGTTGCTATTTTGAGACAGCAGCTTGAAATTGTTTACTAATTGATGGAATTGGAAATAAGTCAAATTATTGATTGTGTCATAAAGACCTTTATGACTACGTCCCAATCCCAATCCCCCCTCCAAAGGAGTATATGCTTCTAAAATAATCTTACACTGTATGACCCAGTTGCACTGAGGAAAAGAATGAAAGAAGCATCTGACTCCTTCATGTAGAGGTGGTTAGTGATTCGGGTTGGGCTGAGTTAGCCCTAGTTTGGGTTTGGCTCGTTTTTGTGCCACCTCAGTTTGGGGATCAACATTGTTTGAGTTTCGGGCCGACCCATGCGACCCGAGTTTGATTTGCTTCAGAAAAATCTGGTTCAGGTTGGTTTGGTTGAAAATTTTGAACTAGGCTAGGCCGAGTTCAAACAGGTGCCGACTCTTTTTTTTTTTTTTCCTGTTTAAATAGAAAAGAATTAAATTTTTTTTTAGAAATAACATAAAAAAGAAACAAAACTATCTTACTACGGGGTGTTCAACATCCTCCAAAGGAGGATTGCAACTTCAAAATAGACCTGTGAACTTTGTGGGCCCACCATTATATATATATATATATATCCACGTTGTCTGTCCGTTTTTACATATCATTGTAGGAAGTAATGCAAAATTGAATCATATCTGAAGCTCAAGTGGACCAAACAACAGGAAATAGTGTGCATTCATGTATATGTATTATGTATTATCTACGTCGTCATCTATATGTATTATCCATGCTGCCCATCCGTTTTTACGTATCATTTTAGGACATGATCCCAAAATTGAATCATATCCAAAGCTCAAGTGGATCACACGACAGGAAATTATGTGCATATAATCAATGAGCTGAATTGAGCCGAATCAAACCAAGCTGAGCTTCAAGTCGGTACTGCCCTGGTTTGAGCTCGTCTTTTTTTTTTTTTTTTTTTTAAATTTTTAGGGATTTTTGTATACAGTAGCTTATCTTTTAGACTATTTGTGAGAAAAAGCTTCTTTTTAAAATATTTAAAGCAAGTCACTTAAGGTTTTAAAATACACCCCACATGTTTTTGAGAGATTGCAGGTGACGGCTGTTTCCATTTCAAATAACTAATTTTCCCTTAGACTCATCAATTTTTACTGTCATGCCCTATCTGCCTGGTTACGTGAAACACTCAAGCATCATAGAGGAAGTTCTTGCCCTGATAACCTAGGTGGGGCCTACAGTGATGTTTGTGAGAAATCCACCCCATCTATCTGCTTCACGAGCTCATTTTAGGACATGCAGACAAAAATGACCCAGATCCAAGACTCAAGTGGGCCGCACTAAAAGAAATGGTGGGTAGGAAAATTTCTACTGTTGAAAACTTCCTAAGGTCCACAGTAATGTTTATATGCCATCTATACTGTTCATAACATCATTCCTACCAGGATGAGCTGAAAACAAATATATTAGCCTGATTCAAAACTTATGTGGCTCCACGAATATTTCAACTGTAGACATTCAGTCCTCACGTTTTTGGCCTACTTGAGTCTTGGATCCCGCTCATTTTTTTTTTTTTTTTTTTTTTGTCTATTTTTGGGGTAGATTTCTCATAAACTTTTACATTGATGTAGCCGGCTGTTATACAGCTGGATTTGCACTGCATAACCCTTTTCTCAAAATTGGTCCTATGGCCCACGCCCATCATAATGTTTATGTTACATCTATACCGTCCGTCCATCTCCTTATCTCATTTTAGTGCATTAAAAAAAAAAAAAAAAAAAGAGAGAGGTATATCAAAACCTCAGGTGGACCACACCCAAAAAGCAGTTGGGAGTGAACGCCTACCCATGAAAACTTCATGGTGACACAATAGTCTTGGATAAAACTGGTATTTGTTTTCTCCATTCACCCTAACCTTTTTTTACCTAATTGTGGGGCCCATTGCTAAGCCCCGAAAATGAGTCAGGTCCTGATATGAGGTGTAACCAACAGTAGGAAATCAAATAGTTGGATAGATACGTCCACCCTTAAAACCTTTCTAAGTTCCCTATGGCGTTTATCTTTACTTTTAACCCATCATTTTCATCCTCTGGGCCCACCACGGGCAGTCCGAACTTGTGAGCGGACTGGATCATCTACATGTGCCCCCATTTGAAAAGAAAAAAAGAAAACAAAAATTGCCGCTGGAGCAAACAGCGTAAAGCAGCATGGTCGGAAATGAGGGTCCCACCTTGATGTAATTGTTTAATCGATACCGTTCATCCGAATTTCTAGATCGTTTTAGGACATTTTCCCAAAGCTGAGGCGGATCCAAATCTCAGAAGGACTACACCATACGAAACAGTGGGGTTGAACGTCCACTGTTGAAACCTTCCTACGACCACCAGATGTATGTGCTGAATATTCATACCGCCCATCTGTTTTCCCAGCTCATCACGCTCGTGCCAGCTGGTTGGGGAATGGGCCACTGATCAGTGGGGCCCACCCAACGTGTGAGGACTCGACCTGTCCACCATCTGCTAGTACATCAGGTGGGGCCAGATTCAAACTTAACAAGAATGGACGGTGTGGATATAACACACTCGACCTGTCCACCATCTGCTAGTACATCAGGTCAGCAGTAGATAATGTAAGGAGGGTGAGTATCGAACCTTGGGTCTCCTCTCCCGAGTAGACCTCCTCACAATCGGTGTCTGCAGCTCTGCCTCATCATGCTCCTGTGCATGCTCATCCTGTGGCACTGTAACACCCGTGTCCGGTAACTCTTCCAACTCTACGAATTCCTTCTCATCGGCCTTTTTTGCTTTTGCTACACACTATCCTTATGCATCACTTTTTCATTGAAGATTACATCCTTGCTTCTGACGATTTTTCGGTTCTCAATATCCCAAAACCGGTAGCCAAAGTCATTCTACCCGTAGCCTATAAACGTGCACCTCCTGGACTTCGCATCCAGCTTGTTTCTGTGCTCTGCATCAATGTGAACATAAGAGGTGCAACCAAACACTCTGAGATGTGCAAGGTTCACTTCTTTTTCAGTCCATGTTTCTTCTGGTAGCCCACCATCCAATGGTGCTGAGGGACTTCTATTGATGAGATATACGGCAGTATTCACAGCATCTGCCCAAAAGATCTTCGGCAACCCTGCATGTAGTCTCATGCTTCTAGCGCGCTCAAGAATGGTCCTGTTAATGGGCTCAGCCACACCGTTCTACTGCGGTATCCCTGGAATCGTTTTCTGATGTTTGATTACACTTACTGCACAATACTCCTCAAATCTCTTGTCACAGTATTCTCCCCCATTATCCGATCTGAGACACTTCACAGTTTTACTGGTCTCATTTTCTACCATAACTTTTCACTTCTTAAATACATCGAATACATCTAATTTGTGTTTTAAGAAGTAGACCCACAGTTTTCTACTAGCATCATCAATAAAAGAAACAAAGTAACGTGAGGCACCAAGAGATGATACCTGTGCCAGTTCCCACACATCAGTGTATACAAGTTCCAATAGATGCGTCTTTGGAGCGCGTCCTATCTTCTTGAAGCTAACTTTCTTCTGCTTGTCATACACGCAGTCCTCGCAGAATTCTAGATCGATTGCCTTCAACCCTGGTAGCTTCCCCTTTGATAAGAGCATTTTCATTCCCTTCTCACTCATATGTCATAACCTCTGATATCATAACTGCCCGTTCATTCCAGTTGATGCAATTGCGAGTGAATTATACGATCCAGAAGTCACATACAAAGTACCTTCCTTCTTGCCTCGAGATATAACCAAGGCACCTTTTGTGACATTCCATGCATCGCTCGTGAATGTCATCACATATCCAGTATCGGCCAACTGCCCCACTGAGATCAGATTCTGTCTCAAACTCGGTACATGTCTGACATCCTTCAGCTTCAAGACCGTTCTGTCTTTCTGACTTAAATGAACGTCTCCTTTGCCAACAATACTGCATGGCTCATTATCACCCAGGTAGACTCTTCCAAAGTTACTTGAGACATAATCACGAAGAACTTCTTTTGATGAAGTGGCATGAAACGAAGCAACCGAGTCTATAACCCAAGACTCATTACGCGCATCAAGAGATAAGATCAACGCTTCTGTGTCACTCTCCTCAGATAGATTCACTGAATCCTTTCCACCTTGAGAGCTTCCTTCTTGTTTCTTAAGCGCCCTACAATCACGCTTCATGTGCCCCTTCTTCTCGCAATGCCAACACCCGTCCTTGTCTTTCGGTCCATTGGACTTATTCCTCGACTTAGAACGCCCATGTTTATTGCCACCTTTGTTTGAAGATCTTCCTCTTCCTTCAACGTTTAGAGCATTTCCTGAATCCCTTGAAGTTCCTGATGCCTTCCTTCTAGATTCTTCGCTTAGAATTAGACCGACCACATCATCGAATTTCAATTTTGTAGATCTTGAAGAATTGCTCACGGCAATCACCAAACCATCCCAACTGTCTGGCAAACTTGACAAGATCAATAGAGCCCTGACCTCGTCATCAAAAGTGATGCCAACGGATTCCAATTGGCTCGTGACCGTATTGAACTCGTTAAGATGTTCAGCCACGCCCCCACCATCTGACATCTTCATGTTGAATAGTCGTTTCATAAGATGAACTTTATTTGACGCCGAGGGTTTCTCATACATCGTATCCAAAGCCTACATCAATTCTTTTGTGGTCTTTACTTTGGATATATTGAAGGCGACACTCTTAGACAAAGAGAGTCGGATCGTTCCTAAAGCCTTCCGATCCCCTAAAGCCCATTCATCATCTGTCATCTTCTCTGGTTTCTTCTCTTTTCCTCCTAGAGGAATGTAGAGGTCCTTCTGATACAGATAATCCTCCATCTGCATTTTTCAGAAGGCAAAGTTTGAACCATTAAACTTCTCAATTCTAGTTTTTCCATCTTCCGCCATCGCTCCCACATGAACTAAACCAATAGCTCTGATACCAGTTGTTGCGCAGCATACCAACAACGCCGGTGAACCGAGATCCAATCTCCGGTTTCACCCACAAACGATAAACAGGAAGTAATAATAACTAGAAAAGGAATCACACAAACCAACAACCCACAAGACAGAGATTTACGTGGAAAAACCCCAACAATGGTAAAATACCACGGGTGTAAACTTCACTATGAAGAAAAACGAAGTTACATGCACAGAGATGACCCTTTTGCTAATCTTCTCTCCTTTTTCTCACCTTGGACGTATAGAAGCCCTAATCCCCATTCCTAATCCCGGTTTACACCCCTTTATATAGTAAACCCAGCAATTAGAACACAAAATAGGAAACCCGTGGTTTGAGTCCGCGGCCGGTCGGGCGCCTGGTCGTAACTGGGTTGGGCGCCCGGCTACTCACAAAACAGTCCAGTGGACTAATGATAAAAACAGATTGAATATCAGACGCCCGATCATCAGACCGTCCGGGCGCCCGACCATTGATTTGTGTGGTTGTCTCCACACTCAACAAGCTGAAGGTGGGCTCTATTTCATTCACATTTTCGGGATTGACAAGGATAAGGTCTTCAAATATATAAGGCTATTTATCTATCAAGACTGTCGCATGTTGCTACCAAGCTAGGCGGTTGGTAATTGCTTGGGCCTCTGAAAGTGCAATATTCCCCATTAAAAGCCTGCTTTCATTTGTATTAATGAGTTAAAAGTTTGTGTCCGAGGAACATGGAGGTTGTATATAATCATGCTCCTAGAAAATCAAATTGTATGGAAGATTCGTTTGCCGAGTACATGTTCTGTAGTCTTTGTATAGAAGATTATTTTCCATTGCCTTGAGTTTTTTTTGTTTTTTTTGTTTTTGGGTCTTGCAGTAGATTTGGAAACAAGACACAAAACATAAAAAAGGGAAAAGGGAAATTGTACTGTAAAAGTCCTCAAGAATTTGCATTTGTCCAAACAATGCCTGGACATTAGAAATTAAGGAAAATGTTCTAGAGAGAGAGAGAGAGAGAGAGAGAGAGAGAGAGTGAGGCCTGCCCAAAAATCACATAGTTTGTTCTATCCTACTTGACCGAATCGTTCCTCTGAGTCCACAAAGGTTTGATGATGAGAACTAAACTTAGAATGGAGTTTGGACCAAGTTGCACCAATGATCAGGACTACACATTGGACAGTCCATGTGCATGAATACATTATCTGGCAAGTGTTTGAACAACCCCTTTAAAGAGAATATTATATTTTAGACCGAGTCCATTGAGTAGCAACTTTTGCAGTGACTAGGCTCAAAGTTCACAGAGTTGAGTTGACTCAGCCAAGTTTCGAGTTGAGTAAGTGGGTTTCTTAAATCATCATTTCCGATTTCTTCTCCATTTGCATTCTGTGGATTCCAATCCATTGGAGCATCCATCAATTTCTCTGTATTGGTATGAATTATGGATCGGTTAGATTTTCTACAAATATCGTTTCCAAAATCGACAAAGAAATAACTGAGTGAAGCAACAATTAATTTTATTCGTAGTGCGAGCAGTACAATATACGAGTACTCCATGCATCGAGCGATGAATGGTAAGTATGAAAGCTCCATGCAACTTAAATACATTAACCTAATTTCCTTCTAAGTGTTGAGAAACTATCTATGGGAAGAAGCACTAAATAGGATCATAGGCAAGATGGAGGCCTTTGTACGCCAGAAGAAGTTCCCTTGACGTTAGAACATGAGGATTTGACAGGTCCATCCAATCCATTATACAGCAGGTTGATGCTGTTGAGATGCACATCTTGGCATGGCACACCTTTGCTGCACAAGAGATTGACTGCAACCTGAGATGCCGAACTGCCCCTAATATTGGTGAACTTCACATTGCTGATCTTAACGCGTGAAGGAGCCTGCAACCAATTACACAAAGCAAATGTAATGAGTTGGGATATTCATAAAACACTCCATATGTTTGTAGTATAATTCTTAGGAAGTTAGTAATATCATACCACTGCATTGCAAGAACCAGATGGGCAATACTCTTGATCTATGATGATTGGATTAGCGACGTTGTTCATGACTATATCTTGGAATATGAAATTGGATGCAGACAGAATAGAAGAGTCTTGCCATGTCTTAATCCGAATGCCATTGGTGGTGCCTTTGAGGGTGCAATTCCTAACATTAATGCCTACCACATCTTCTTCATCAGGGTACTTGCCAAGGCTACCGATACTGATACCATGCCCCGGTCCACATAAGATATTGGAGATGGAGATATTGGAGCTGCCAGACCCAATGGAGATGCAATCATCACCAGTGCCTATTACAGATCGAAAGATGGAGATCTCACTTGACTCCCCTATATGGATACCATCCGTGTTAGGGCTTTCATCAGGTGCGGTGATTTTAATGGAGTGGATCTTGATGTTCTTGCAACCAGCAATGAGCATGTGGAAGAGCTTGCTATCAACTGAAGATATGCCACGAATGGTTGCATCGGTGACGGACAAGAATTTTAAGGACTGTGATTGTGAATAGAAGAAAGACAAGACATGAATTCATTCCGTTAGTAACTAAATCTCCATGCATGCATGCATTGTAGGAAGACCAACAGGCATGTCTACGGGCCACCTAGGAATCATAAACTTACAGTTGGTAAGAGCCTGCATTTGTCATTCTTGGAGCATTGATTGTGTGGCCAAGCTAAAGCTCCTTCGCCATGGAATGTCCCACCTCCGGTGACCACCAAGCCGTTGATGGAATGGAATTCTATCCAACCATCCGAAGGGAACTTTTCAAGACCAGGTGCCTTTACCACTCCTGAGACCTGAAATACAATGGGCCCTTTACATGGGCCTTTGAACACCACTGGTCCCACAAGGAATGTACCTTTGGGAATAAAAACCCTACCAATACCATTCCATGCACACGCTTCCTTCCATGCATTTAAAAATGCCTACAAAACACATGAACAAATTCAGTAAAATACACCTGCATTGCATTTGGAAGTGAAATTTCAATATCATTGTATTACTTGCATGCTCACCTCACTACAATCGGTTTTTCCATCGGCGATTGCACCGAAATTCTTTACATTGAAAGCTTTCTCCGGCGAGCCGGCTTCCACTGCACATGCAAACAAGAACACCAAACAAGCTATTTGAAGATTAGATTTCGAACCCATCTCTCTAATCAAGCAGAATGTGATTTCTTCAACTTTGGTTTTTTCAATGGATGGAATGAGAGCATTTGCATGGGGTATTTATAGCGCCACCCCCCCCCCCCCCCCCCCCCCCCCCCCGCGCCCGCGCGCTCTCTCTCTCTCTCTCTTCCTTCTCTTTGTTTTTCCACTTCTAACAACTTACCTTCCTTGCCATTGTAGGAGCGACACATACCCATCACCGTCCACTTGTTAGGGGAAGATCAGGACCGTGCACCTACCATGCCCTGCCGTGGATGGGCCATGGTTAAAATATTACATAAAATGGATGATCCTAGCCATCCATTTGGTGTGTTTTAATTGGATGATGGGAATGAAAGTACTTAACGGTGGATATTTTGTAAGGAAAGGGGAGAGAAATTGATGACTAGGATTATCTTTTTGATATGGTTTTTTAATCACCAGCTATCCATGATTGGATCTACTAGGTGAATGGTCACGATCAGTAGTTTAATCTGCCACGTGTGCAGCTGAAAGGGGTTGTATCGTGATTGTTTGTATTGCCATTTTTTTTTTTTTTTTTAACATGTATAAGGTCTCTCTATTTTTAGATTTTTGTCCAGTAGATGTAGCTGCCAACTTCCTTACAAAGCTACTTCCCATTCATTCACAGGCCTAGAAATACTTTGATACTTGGGTGGAGTGTGACAGATGATACACAGGCAGTTGGAAATTAATGAGAAATTTCATACTTGGCGTATAATTAATTTCGAAATAAACCGTCTAAAATCATGCGTACCAGTTAGATGTATTATAGAGAAAAAAATAGTTTTTTTTTCTGTAATTATTAGATTGATGGACATTTATTGGACGGTCAAAAATGAAAATGATTGTACGGCCTTGTTTCAAGGGACAAGTGTTCATGAATGTAGCTTAGTAATAGTGTGTTTCAGTATTTGATCGACTTAGTTTGAGTTAATATATTCTACGTGTACCATTTCTAAGTGCCTGTGTATCAAGCGTCACGCGCAGCCAGAGTATCGTATAAGTCTTTGCAGCCAGAGCATCGCGCAATTAACTCCTCTTTTAGGGCATGAGCCCAAAAAGTATAGATACGGACGGTCCTGTCAGGGTCCTGTGCGGCCCACCGTGATGTATGTGTTTTATCCACGCCGTCTATCCACTTTAGCAGATCATTTTAGGGCATAAGCCTAAAAATAAGTAGATCAAAGGGTTAAATGGACCACACCATAAGAAGCAACGGGGATTGAACGCCTACAATTGAAAATTTCTTGGGGCCCACAAGTTTTGGATCAAGCTAATATTTATGTTTTCCCATCATCGTGTCCTTTGAGACCTTATGAACAGGTTAGATGTCAAATACACATCACGGTGGGCCCAAGTAAGGTTTCAATGGTAGCATCATTGTCACCACGGCTTCCTGTGGTGTGGTCCACTTAAGCAGTAGATCTACCTTATTTTTGGGTTCATGTCATAAAATAACCTATGAAAGTGGACCACACTACAGGAAAAAGTGGGGATTGAACGGCTACCTCTGAAATCCTCTTGGAGGCCACGGAAGTTTTAGATCAAGCTGATATTCATGATTTTCCTTCATCCAGGTCCATGTGACCTTATGAACAGGTTGGATGGGGAAAAAAAAAAAAATAACGGTGGGCCCTAGGAAGGTTTAGATGGTAGGAGTCATTGTCACTACTGCTTCCTCTGGTGTGGTCCACTAGAGGCTTCGATCAACGTACTTTTTGGGTTAGTCATCTAAATTGATCCGTCAAAATTGATGTACGGCTTGGATGAAACACAGAGATCTCAGTGGATCTCACAGATCCACTGACAGGACCGTCGGTCTCCAGCTAGCTAGCTTCTCGCGGGAGTAGTACTACCCAATCCACCTCCCCTGTTTGGCGCTCGTCACGGCGCTGTTACCATAAACGTTTTTGCGCTTAATCGGCAAGCCCGTATGAAGCGTGGCCGGGGTAAGAACTTAATGGGTGAGGCCCTGACCGTGCGGCCCACGTTGATGTATGTTTTATATATCCACGCTGTCAATCCGTTTTTCCAGCTCATTTTAGGGTATTGTCCCAAAAATGAGACAGATCTAAATCTCAGATGGACCACACCATACGTAGGCGGTGGTGATTGAACACCAACCATTAAAAACCTACTAGGGCCCACTGTAATGTTTATTGCCATCCTTGTTGGTAAGGTCACGCACACCTGGATGAAGGTAAAGCAGAAATAGCAAGTTGCTCCAAAACTTTTGTATCCCCTCGAAGATTTTAATGGTGGGAATTATTATTATTATTATTATTAATTTTTTCAGTTAGCACACCCACCTACCCCAGTTAGCCACCCTACTGTGAAAGATACCATGACATCAGTTTTGAGTAGAGCTGTACACACCAAACAAGCCCGTTAGAAAAAGCTTAGCTTGGCTTGAAAAAGCACGATTTGGCTTGGCTCATTAGGCTGAACAAACCAAGTTGAGCTTTTTTTTGGGGGGCTTGTTAAGAATTCAAACCAAGCCTGAGCTTGACCTGAGCTCGATTCAACTCGGCTCGAATTAGGGCTCGGTTTGGCTCGAAGCAGGCTCAATTTAGCTCGGCTCGTGTATAAGCTCGTATATTTAAACAATTAAATAAATATATATTATATAATATATAATATGTATTAAAAAAATTTAAGTTAAAAAGTAAAAAAAAAAAAAAAAAAGAAGTAAAAAACCCTAAAGTTACCCTCCCCCTCCAAATTCGAGCGCCTGCCCCCTTCGAGCACTCTCTCTCAAAACCCTTGCCCTAGGTCGGCAGGCTTTTGGCCAGCACTTGGCTGTCTGACAAGATGGGCCAGCTACTCTCTCTTCGCTCCCTGCGACCTCCCTCTCTCTCTCTCTCTGTCCATCAACCACCTTCACCGTCCGACAATCCCCGTTGTCCGACGGGCAACAACCAACCTCCCTCTCCTGTCCGATGAGGCGACGACCCCCATTGTCCGACCGCCGATGACCACTACTATCCATCTGTCCATCCAGCCGACAACCACCACTGTCTGTCCGTTCGTCCAGCTGACAACCCCGCCCTTATCTAACAGCCACAAGCCCACAATCAAATCAACTAGGCGACCAGGACTGGCAAAGGACCAAAGGTATTTTACAATTATTATTTATTAATTTTAAATATTAATTATAAATTGTAAATTGTTGTTAACTGTAGATTATTAAATTGTTGATTTGTAAGTTAGTTATAAATTGTAAATTGTTAAATTGTTGTAAATTAGTTTTAAATTATTTTAGAAATTGTTGTTAGTTGATAGAATATAGTTTTTTTAAATATTAAATATTAATTGTAAATCATTTTTGTTTTAGGAATTTAATTTTAAAATTAATTAAATTAAATTTAATTTTAGTTGGATTGAATTGTTATTTAGATTGAATTGTTATAAATAATTGTTAGTTGATTTGTTATTAGTTGTTTTAAATTGTTATAATTCTTGATTCGTTGTTTGTTGAATTGAATGAGTTTTAATTGTGATATGTTATAAATTGTTGTTAACTGTAGATAATCAGTTGCCCATTTGAGCATTCCTATGTGGCCAAGCATAGATTAGTGTGTCTTTGGTGCATAGCAATCCTCAAATTGTCTCATTTTAGACAGTTCATGATTTAATAGATTGTAATGTTTTCATTTTATTGATTTAAATGCTTGTGTCGGTTTCGTGCGGTATCTTTCCTTTTATCTCTGGATGTATTTCTTTCATTTGCGTTCTATTGTCATTTATCATCATTTTACATAACGAGAGTACTTGACAATTGGAAATAAATGGAGGATTAATATATTCTGGAGAGATAAGGGGAGATGCTGCCGAAATTTTGATGTAGACATTTAAATCAATAAACGAAAGCATTATAATTTATCTAATCTTGAATGGGTAACTGATTTAGGTAGAGAAGAGTCGTAGACTCGTAGTGTTTGTGTCATATGTCGTAACTTGTAAATCCTCGTTAGGTACTTAGGTTCAGTAACTTCTCTACGAGTCGCAATCGTTGCAAGTTAGATTTTTGACATGCTTAATAGTTTGATATATGCTTAAGGATTATTTTTTACATGTTATATCTATAGATAACTAGTGAGGCCGAGGGAGTCATAAACAATACAATCAATGCTGAAGTGTCATTTACGTAGCCTACACCTCCTCTCAATCTCATTGTGGACTTAGATGAAGGCGTGAGTTCAGTCATGGGTCAAAGTTCAATAAAAGGAAAGAAAAGGTCATCAATATAGGATGCCTTTGAAGAAATCGAAGTAAATAGTGTAGTGAATGTTTGATGTTTCCATTGCAAGTCACTGTTCACCAAGAATCTTGGAGGGGCAACTTCATATTTAATTAGACATGGTAAAATTTGCTCGAAGAAACCAATGGCTCGAAGTTCAGTCCAACAGTTACTTTCATTAATTAATAAGTCTGAAACAAATGATACAGAAGGTGTAGTGTCCACTCATAAGTTTGACAAATAAAAGCTGAAAGAGTGGTATGTTAGATTAGTGATTGTTGAGGAAGAACTATTCAAAATGATAGAGAGCAAGACATTTATAGGATATGGCAAATTCCTCAACCCTCAAGTTGAGAAGGCCTCTCTCAACACTGTCAAGAGAGAGTGCATGAAGATGTATGAGAATGAGAAGATGAAGATAAAAGCAGTTTTGACATCAGTCAATCGAATCAGCTTAACTTCCGATTTGTGGATAACGACCACTGAGAGAAAGGGATACATTTAATTGACTGCACACTATGTTGATAGTGATTGGAAACTCTATAGGTCAATTCTAAACTTTCGCCACCTTCCTCCTCCTCACACTAGGTTAGTTATTTCAGATTGCATCTACAATTGTCTGCAAGAATGGGGTATTGAGGGTAAAGTTTCATCAATAACACTAGATAATGCCACTATAAATGGCAGTATTGCTTCGCGCTTGCGCAACCAGTTCAAGGCAACTGAAAATTTATTTCTTAACGGAAAAATATTTCAAGTAAGATATTGTGCTTACATACTCAACTTGATTGTACAAGAAGGATTAAAAACAATCGACCCCGCTATCGAGAATATAAGAGAGAGCGTAAAAGATATGGGGGTCACCTTCTAGATTAAGTATATAGAACGATATCATCCAATGTTTGAATATCAAGTCTAAAAAAATGTTAAAATTAGATGTATGCACAAATTGGAATTCGACGTTTGAAATATTGGATTTGGCCATGGAATTTGAGCATGCATTTCCTAAATTTGTGGCGCGTGATAGAAACTATACTTGGTTTCTTAGTAAAGATGATTGGAGCAAAGCTAAAAAAGTTTATAAGTTTCTCCAAGTATTTTATAACTGCACGAATATATTTTCTGAAAATAAGTATCTGACTACAAACTAATTCCTGCCGTCTATTTGGAAGGTGAAGGAAGCCCTATAAGAATGTGCACAAGAGGATTCAAAATTTATATAGATAATGGTCATTGGTATGCAAGATAAGTTCGATAAGTACTGGGATCAATGCCAACTGCTGATGGCTATAGCAGTTGTACTAAATCCTTGGTGCAAGATGGGTTTGGTTCAGTTTATTTATATGAAGATATATTCATTTGAAAAGACGGCATCGAAACCTCTAAGGTTAAAAATACAATCGAAGAGTTATTCAAGATATATGTTCCTGCCTCACCTTCAGCAACAAGTAATACATAAACAGCATCGAGTGATAGTTGTAGTTCACAAGCAGTAAGTAAGGCCAGTGTACTCGATGAATATATGTTTTTTTTAATTGCACAATCATATGAAAGAGATCAGTGTCACGATTCAGATTGAGCTACAGATGTGTCTTAAAGAGCCAATTGTGATGCGCACTGAGTAAGTTTTGAAGTTCTTGAATGGTGGAAGATGTGAGTTAGCGAAGCGAAATACCCTACACTGTCAATGATGACACGAGATATTCTGTCAATTCCAATTTCAATAGTGCCATCAAAATCTGCTTTCAGAATTGAAAGTAGGGTCGTGAGCAAGTATCAAAGCTCACTTTCACAAAAAACAGTAGAAGCGTTAATCTGCACACAAGATTGGCTGCGTCTAATTTGGGGAGGTAGTGGTCTGGATAGTGAGGATGAGGAGGAGGATGAAGCCGAAAATGCAGGGCTGCAACTGCAATGACATCAGCAGCTTGATAAAACATATCTTTTTATTTTTTACATTTCGAATTTTACATCAGCGGCCAGTAATGAACTTATATTACTATTACATTTCTTTTTTATTATGCAATTATATTTTTGTTAGAACTGGAACATATTTGTTGTTTCATTATTTATTGCGTTTTGTTTATGTTAAATTTTATAATTTGTGTATATCTGATTGTCTGTTTGATTATTGAATCTTCTTCACTAATTAAGTCAACTGTCTCACTAGTCACTACATTAATTATTTTTTTCAAAATATTTAATGTAGATAATGTCTTCACCCGATTCTGACCCATTGACCGAATGGAGGGACTATGGTTCCATTGTGTATTCTCCAAGGTCCGACAAAAAATAAATACAGTGTCTGATGTGTGGACAAATAATATATTATAAAACTAATGGACTTAGATTGTATCTTTCTTATCGGGGTGGAGATGCAAAACCATGTCCCTAAACCCCTGAGGAGGTTAAGCTTCTTTTCCAAACACTTCTCGATTCAAATAAAAAACCTCTTACTAAGGAAGATGAGAAAATGAAAAGAAAAGAATTAAAAGAAGTACAAATTCAGGAAGTTATAACGCTTAGCATTGAAGAGGCGAAAAAACAAGAACGACATCCTTCGGCTCCAAGACAACATGATGCTGAGGTAGGATCGAGTGGCTCGAGCAAGAAGAAGAAGGGTAACAAACCATTCAAGTTTCTATCCAAACTTGGTGCATTCTACCGAGCAATAAGTACTAAGTTCAAACCTGCTCATAAGAAAAGCTTGAAAGATCTAGTTTAAACAATGCAAGAGCACGGTGAAAAACTCTCCTCACCTTCTGATGGAGAAGATGTCAACCAGTACGTGTATGAAAATTTGGATAGTAACTCTCCAGATGACTCATCCTATTCACTCGAAAATTTGTAATTTTTGAATTGTGACCACAATTTGTGTAGTGTAACTTGTTGCGTTGAATTTGTGAGTTGTAGCTCGACATAGGCTTGAAATAGGCAAGTTCGATATAAGCTCGAAAGCTTGGCTCAAATTCAGGCTTGAAAGCTTGAAGCTCGGATAGGCTCGAACATGCCTGAATTTGGCTCGAAAGCTCGTCCGAACCAAGTCAAGCCCATCACCTGGGCTTGAGGACCAAGTTGAGCCAAGCTCAACCCTAGGTCGCCCGCTGACCAAAATAAGCTGAACTGGGTAAAGCTCGGTTAGGCTCGGCTCGTGTACAGCTCTAGTGTTGAAACCAGGCTATCTTCACTTAGTCTGCCACTTAAGTTATTGACCTAGGTGTAATGGTGGGAATTTAATCCCTACTGTGTGGTCCACCTGAGATTTGTATCTACCTCATTTATAGGATCGTACCCGAAAAACGAGGGTGAAAAACGGATGGACGGCATGGATAGATATACATCACATGCATCGATGTGGGCCCCACAGACCTCACCCACTAAACTGTTCTCCCTCACACCTAATCTGCGCTCTTAATCTGCTATGCTCCGAACGTAGTTAGGGTTTTGATTGGAGGCGTCTGTCGTAATGCTGTAGGTACGTTGTTCATCAATAGCCATGTGGGTGGAGCTTTCATGTGATTCAGTGGTAAACAAGTGGTGATGCAGCTGATCGACCTGATGGATTTCATGAACGTTGAGTCTTTCTCCCTAGTTAGAGAAAGTGATTTTTTGAGATCAATGACAAAATTGGGACGCTGCATCTTATGGACGATGTGGATCTTATTCTAATAAGCTTTTCTTCCCATTCTTGCGGTAGGCACATCCAAGCCCTCACCCATCCACATAATTGAAGCCTTGGGTTTCAGACTTTATAAAGGAAGGAAGCACTTGTCTACATCACGCAGGTTGCCACTGGGCTAGGGTACGTAAATGAATTGAGATGTATAAAATCTACACCGTTAATCAGGCATGCCTAGTTGTTTGGCATTTATTGAGTGGCTAAATCTTGCCTTTCTTAGGGCTGATGATGAAGCTACAATGAAAGAGAGATGGGAGAGAGAGAAAGAGAAATGCAACGTTGTGAATGGGAGTTGCTTGCTATGTATGTGTGCAATGCTCATATGCATCTAGTCGTTCGTCCAACTAGTTAGCGTGTGGGATTATTATGGTATTTGTATGACATCTTGCCCGTTTATTAAGATTATGCCATCATGAAAATGAGATGCTAAAAAAATCAGATTGATCCAACTATTAGGTGGGGTACACTATAGAAAATTATAAAACAATACCTAAAAACTCCACATTCACATAGAGCATCCCATTTTCATAGTTAGAATGTCATGATTTTCTATTCATCCTATTTTTGTGGTGGGACAACCTATATGTATAGACAAGATGTCATACAAACATCGTGGTCGGTCTCTCTCTCTCTCTCTCTATATATATATATATATATAGAGAGAGAGAGAGAGAGAGAGAGAGAGAGAGAGAGATGGTCTCGTTGTGCACTAGACGGTAAACAGGTGGGCCCACCATGATGATTATGTGAAATCCACTCTAACCACGAGGTGTGTCATCCCATGTTAGGCTCGAGACCCAAATATCATCCCTATCTATGATTCAAGTGGGCCACACTAAGGGAAATAGTTTGAAGAGTAATGTCGTCTATACACTGTTTCCAATCGTGTGGTCCACCTGTATCACGAAAGGGGACGGGCCAATTTTTCAACCTTAGGCTTAAAATTTGGTCATTCACCTTCTAATTAGAGTGGATTTTAAACATGCATGATAGTGGGGCTCACCACAACTACATCACCTTTTACGTCAGGTTAAGCAAAATACTTTTACATAGACACGGACTGTGCAATGAGGTGGCCACACCGTCCAATAGTTTCTCGAGCTAATTTTAGGGTATGAGCCTTAACTTGAAGCATATCCAAAGTTCAAGTGGACCATACCAAAGTAAACAATGGGAATTGAATATCGATGGACTGTTGAAAACTTCTTTGGGCCACAAAAGTTTTGGATTAAGTGTATATTTGTGTTTTCCATTCATCTATGTCTGAGGACCTTATGAACAATTTGGATGACAATTGAACATCACTGTGGGCCCTAGGATAGTTTCAACAGTTTATGTAATCACCACCACCGTTTTCTGTGGTATGGTCCACTTGAGCTCTGGATATGTTTGAATTTTGTGTGCTCATGCCCTAAGATGAGCCAGAGAAATATATGAATAGTGTGGATAAAACATATACTTGATGATGGGCCTCACAGAGTGTTTACATGAGGGTAAAAGGTGGTCACCACTTCACTGCACAATCTGATCCAACTTTCAGCGCAAATTTGAGGTGAAGAGTGATATAGTTGGGGTGGACCCCGCTATTATGTGTTTTCATAATCCACTTCAACCAACAGGTTGAGTGACCTAATTATAAGTTTAGAGATGAAAACCCAGATCCATCGACAATTCAGTTGGAAATGGTGTGTAGGGGACACTACACTCTCAACTGTTTACTTTGGTGTGCCCGGCCCCTTGAATCACCGATAGGGCTGATATTTATGCCTTGGGCACATGGCATGAGATGGGATAGCACACTTGGTGGGTAGGGGTGGATTTCACATAAACGTTGAAGTGGAACCCACTTAAACCACCTACCACTTAAGACCGACAGTACTTTAAGGTCCCTGCAGTCAAGTCAGCAGTAGATGCCCTCTCCCTCCTATTTTTTTTTTGGTCAGTCATCCAACGCACCCACCTTGTCAATTGTCTAACACCCCCACCCATCAATCATGCAACGCACTTACTGGTGCTGTCAGCAGTGTGGATTTTCACCACTGATGGGTTTCGAAACCAAGACCCCCTGTTGAAACTCCGCAGAGTCTACCAACCAGGCAAGGCTCTGAACCCTCTCTCCCTCTATGGGAACCTTTGTGCAGGGCAAATGGGTGGGCTCGAGCTGAAGGTGGGCCTCACCATATTGTACACACGAAATCCACTCTAACCATTAAGTACATGATAGAATTAGCCATAAGGCTAACAAAACTGAGTGGATTTGTGATTTAGGTGGGCCACACGAAGAGAAACACTAGGATAGGGGACACCTATCTTTGATTTTTATAAGGTCCACTATGATGTTTATATGAAGTCCACTCCATCTATTAGCTATCTCATAGAAAGTTATGTATGGGTACAAAGCAATTAGGCACCTATGTGATTTATATGGGCCATACCAAGTGAAACAATTTGGATGACACTGTTTCCACTCATATTGCCCACTTGAATTATGAATGTGGCTGATTTTTTAGCCCTATAGCTTAATAGTGACAACACACCTTATGGCCTAGGTGGATTTCATGTACATGACAATGGTAAGCATGCACTTCCCACTTTCTTATGGTGTGGTCCGCTTGAGATTTAGATATACTTCATTTTGGTCTCACACCTTAAAATGATATGGAAAAATGGATGGACAGCGTGGTTAAAATATGTACATTAAGGTGGACCCCACAGAGTCTTCACATTGTGGTAAATGCTAATTTGTCCCACATTGGTTGGGAGGGGGGCATGGTTTGTCTTCATAGATCGTGGGGTTACTCCACCTAATAGGTTAGCCTCACTACAAGAAATAGGGTTTTTTTATTGACGACTATATTCGTCGCTGATATACGTTTTTTCGTTGAAAAAAATAATTACCGATGAAATTTATCATTGTCATAATCATCGCAACAAGGCCATGGCTAAAGAGTTTTATCGATGAATTCTCATGTCGTCAATAATTAGTAAGTCATTACCGACAAAACAAATCGTCAGTCAAGTACGTGACTTTTGGTAGAAAAAAACTAGAAATTTCGTTGTTAAAACTCACAAATACCTACGACTTATTTCATCAGTATAAGTATAGCTCATTTTATTACCTACGACCCATTTCGTCGGTATAAGTATAGCTCATTTTATTACCTACGAAAAATTATGTCGGCATAAGTGTAACTCATTTTATTACCTGCGACTCATTTCATCGGTATAAGTATAATTCATTTTATTATCTACGACCAATTTCATTGGTATAAGTATAATTCATTTTATTACCTACGACCAAGTTCGTTGGTATAAGTATAACTCATTTTTATTACCTACGAACGATGTCGTTGGTATCAATTTATGCCTATGATTATCAATGATTTATATTCGTCGGTATAATTTTTTTGAGTATATTGCTGATGATATATTTCGTCGGTAATAGCTTACTTCTTCCTGATTTCATTTATTTTTCGTATTTAGGAAAAAATTCTTGATATACACTTGTTATAGTATATTTTCATCCTATCTACATCCACATACAAAGCCACATCCATTCACACACAAACCCACATCCATCAACACACAAACCACATAATGAAAATATAAACAAATACATCAAAGTACATTTAATATATAAAATCAAATAAATATTACTTATAAGTTTAACATCTAAATATCGATCAGAAATAAAATAAATCGAATAAATAAAAAAATCATGAAGATGAAGGTGGAGGTGGTGGGGGCATCGGTGCCTAAGCGTACAGCGAGAGCTTGAAACATTTCCTACATCCGTCGCTCATGCTCCACCCACATTTCCTCGATCCTCATCTCCTGCTCCTACCCCCGCCTCTCCTCCTCCTCTCTCTTCTCCTCATCCTCTCTCCGTCTTTGCTCCTCCCTCCTTCTTACACCTCTACTCCTCCTCCCTCTGCCTCTTTAGCTGGTCTCTGATCTCATGGACGAGGATCCGCAACTACTGAACCTTTCTCTGCGATATCAGCTCAGCGTAGGGCGCTCTCCCCAGCGACAGAATGGTTGGAGGCAGCTCTAGCGGGTGCTATGAGCTTGAAACATGCCAAGCCCACACACATATCCAAAACGGGTGCCAAGTACCTCGCTCACGATATCTGGCTCACTTCGCTGAGTATTGTCAAGAGTGGGCTGACTACGTATGTTGTCCATCATCACCTGTAACGAAAACATATTAATTTTTATAACGAATAACATTATTATAAATCAATGTAAGTATATTTTATAATGTAAAGATTTTTACCTAATGCTCACTGGCTTTAGGATGAACCCAAGATCCCGTTGCCTGCCGACAGTGAGTCCCTTTGTAGAGGTAGGCTTCTAGCCGGTGACGGGATCCCGCTGTGCAATCGAAAGGACAGTAGAGTTAGTATAAATGCATGGAAAGAATATATAACTTAATGATCAGTAGTAATTTCTTACCATGTTGTAACGATGTCATACAAAGGACTTTGAATGAGCTACGTGGTTCACATATAATTTTTCCTTGTTCATAGAATTTATTATGCTCCTCTTTTGAACACATTATTCATAATATATTGTTATTAATTGCGATTTTAATTATTAACTTAAGATATTGTAAATATATAAATATGACCTTAAAAGCCTCAGACGAAAATCGCTCGTAGAGTATTCGCTAGTCCTCTATACTCACATGCGGCGGTGCGGACAGTACGACCTCATCGTGGGCCCTGCACCGCTTGTACTGCTGGTGTAACTCTCCGCGGTACTCCTTAAATTGCTCCCTGACTATGTCTTCGACAACAGTGGGAGATGTAAGAAATAATTAAATCTATGACAAATTTATTCTACAGTTTCGTAAAGAATAGATTAAGACAATAAACTTATTAACATAATAACTTAACCGTAAATGAATATTCACAAAAAAAATTTAATTTAATAAAATTTACTTGAAGGAGTTGACAGATGAGCTGCCTTACATCATCTGTCACGTTTGTCCATTGCGGGGTGGTGATAGGGATCAGAAATCGGCATAGGACTCCGATCTCCGACGAAAATAATTTGACATTATTCCCAATAGGTCTAAGGTAGTCTTGTGGGAACTCTACCGTCACCCTTCCTTCACGCATAAGTCGCTCTAAAACTAACCCACGCGTGAGTCCACGTCCTCGTTGGCTGATCGACGATGCTATCGCAAAAGAAATATATAAGTCTAAACATAAACAGAAGTCGCTAAAAAAATATGTGTCTAAACTTACATACAGTGCTTGGTGTATGCTCAACCGAAGGATCAGACGCCTGTGATGCAGCATGCGATGTCGATGCTGTTTATGTCGCATCACGGGTGGAAGGGGTAGATCCAGTGTGTGAACGACCTAATCTCCCACCTAGTGCCATGACTGAATTTGTGTAAAATACGAACTTATAAATTTAAACACTGTCAGTACAAGTGTATGAATATGAATATAATAAACATATTAAACTTTACAAGTAGTGGTGATGGTAGAATGAATCTGTACTTGTGCATAGAGAGGATTAAAATGTGATTAGACCATTACACTATAATGCAAGCAAAATATAATAAAACCGTAAACATTCTAGTAAAAAATTAAACGTCCATTACACGTTGTCATTCTATATTAAATACATGAATTTCATTGCAATACGATACAACTTCGGATCAATTATCTGAAGTACTCCCTGTGTAAGTTATTGTACGCTTCAGAAGTATATGTCAAGCTGTGTGAAGCACTCGACATTATTACAGTCAACATGCCAGTCACAATAGGAGAAATCTGGTCTCTCGGGACTCCATTCAGATGTTCAAGTGACAAAACCACATCTTCCATACATCGTTTCCTGCAGTTATATTCCTCCATCAGGTCCAGAATTTCTTTGAGATAGTATAATCTTTCATTTGAATCATCGTCGATATATTTCTCCATAGACTTATTGACCAGACTGGGTATCTCTTTGGCTCTACTCGAAGAAGATAGGGCCAGAAAGTCCATTTGCAACAGCTGATGAAGTATACTGCATGCTTCCGCTACGCTCCGATTTGAGGAAGACATGATAAGAAATTAACTCAACTGCAAGTGGATTATAAACAAGTCAATTAAAGGAATAAATCATGACTTGTAAAGTATGTATACATGTAATAATCAAATTATTCGAATAAATAAATGACATGTAAATCATGTATACATTTAGTAATTGTCGTCTGTCTCACTATCGCTGAACAGTAGTATTAGAGCCAAGTTATCTGCCCGAGTCATGCCTTAGGCCCACGTAGGTGGAAAGGAGGGGGAGGTCCTATGCATGTGTGTTGCACGCCCTAAGTTCTGCTATGGGGAGGGGGATTGTTGGTTTGTCCCACATCGGTTGGGAGTGGGGCAGGGTTTGTCTTTATATATCCTGGGGTCACTCCACCTAACATGTTAGCCTTTTGGGTGTGACACGACAGTAAATGGTAGTTAGCGCTAATCTTAAGGGGCTGTCAAGTTGAGGTGGGCCCATTATCATGCATTCTTAAAATCCATGCCATCCATTAGGTGAGTGACCCAATTTTAGGCCTTTGGCAGAAAAACCAACTCCATCCATATTTTAGGTGGACCTCGCAATTGTAAACAAACGAAGGGTGACACTCACCTTTTAAATTGTTTTCCTCGGTGTGATCCACCTGAATCAAGAATGAGCCTAATTTTTAGGCCTTGGCCTAAAGCGGCCTAACAAACCTAATGTATAGAGTGGAATTCATATACACATCATGGTGGGGCCCACTTGAATTGACGAGACCTTTAGTTAAATGCTCAGTTGTGCACCGGTTCTCACCAGAACTTGTGAGCACCTTTTGTTACGTGATGTGAGCGCAAAATTTGAACGATCCACGTGATGAGGCACCCCATGAAACCCCCAAGGCCCAACTTTTAGCCTTATCCAAAACTTTGGTGGGCCATGGCAAAAGGAAACAGTTACGTACCTTGATTTGCTTCTCGTTTTGCTATGGCCTCTAGAGTTTTAGATTAGGCTAAAAGTTGGGTGCTCACGTAAGAAGGTATATATAGAGAGAGACGCTCATTGCGCACCAGTTCTCATGAGAAATCATGAGCACTTTTTGAGAACTCATCACACGTAATGTGAACCCAAAATCCAAATTGTCCACACGATGCAACACCACAAAAAAACCGCTAGAGCCCAACTTTCAACTTGATCCAAAATTGTGGTGGGCCGTAGTAGAGAGGCAAATCAAGTGAGGAAATTGTTTCCTTTTGCCATGGCTCACCAAGGTTTTGGGTCAAGTTGGGCCCTCTGGGTTTTTTTGGGTGCTGCATCACATGGATGGATCAGATTTTGGGCCCACATCACATGTAATGAGTCATCAAAAAGTGCGGTGTGCAGGTGAGCATCTCTCTCTCTCTCTCTCTCTCTCTCTCTCTCTCTCTCTCTCTATATATATATATATATATATATATATATATATATATATATATATATATATATATATATATATCCGCCTTTTTTAAAGAGCTCATTGTAATGATTATGTGAATTCCGCTTTAACCATTACATGATATAGAAAATTTAGGCATGGGTTCCAAAAACCAGGCCCATCCACAATTCAAGTGGGCCACACCAAGGGAAATAATTTTAATGGTGAGTATTGCCTATACACTTTCCAATCATGTGGTTCACCTGAATCATGAATGGGGTAGTTTTTTACTGCTAGAACTAAAATTGGGTTATTTAACTGATGATTGGAGTGTATTTTGAAAATACATGATGTGGGCCCACCCCATCTGGACAACAACTTCACCTGAAAGCCAGTTACATAGTACAAGTTGTGTAATGAAGCCCTCACCATCCTTTACCCTGGTGTGAGGACTCTGTGGGGCCCATTGTGATGTATGTGTTTTATCCACATAGTCCTTCCCTTTTTTCCAGCTCATTTTAGAGTATCAGACCAAAATTGAAGTATATCCAATGGTCAAGTGGACCACACTACCAAAAACACTGGGAATTAAACACACACCTACCGTCGAAAACTTCTTGGGGGCAATAGAAGTTTTGGATCAAGCTAATATTCGTGTTTGCTCTTCATCCAGGTCAGTGACACACCTTATGAACAGTTGGAATGATAAATAAACATCACTTTGGGCCCTAGGATGGTTTCAACAGCCGACGGCATCATCATGAATGTTTTTTTTTTTTTTTTCTGGTGCGGTCCTCTTGAAGCTTTGGATATGCTTCGATGTTGGACTCATGCCTTAAAATGATCTAGAGCAATAGATGGATGGCATAAATAAAATAATATATTACGATAAACCCCACAAAGTCTTAATCACCATGGTAAATGATGGTGAGGGCCTCACTCCACAACCTAATAGCCATTTAGGTGAAATTTATCGTCTAGTTGGGGTGGGCCCCATCATTTATCTACAAAATCCACTCCAACCATTATACTCAACACTAAATTTATGCCAGTAGAAAAAAAAAATGAAAAAAATCAGCCCTATAATTCAGGTGGGCCTCATGAAGGGAAACAGTTTAGAGGGTGGGCATCCCCCTTCACGCTGTTTTCGTTTGTGTGGCTCACTTGAATCACTAACAGGCCATAATCCTAACATTAGCTGATGCTTCTATTGTAAGCAGTTCACATACACATCATAGTGGGGCCTACTTGCGCCAGTCAATGCACCAGACTGTAAAATGTTACGTCATCTGTGTGTGTGTGTGTTTCGAAACATGTGAGAATTGTGTTCCCATGTTAGGCCTTACATGGGCTTCCAACATGGGTTTGGCCCATTTCATAAAGGTTCATATTTAAGCTATTTATCTAAGTAGGACTTATTCCACTGCTATCTTTCTATAGAAAGAAGCCACCATTCAACATTCCAGACGAAAGCAAGCCAAAGGGTGTACAGAGGCAAAAGGGTGTACCTCCACGAGGGGAAAAAGCTAATGAACGATCTACTCACACGTCAACTCACTTTATCCAACCCTTTATATAAATGAGCAAGGAAGGCTGCATTCCAGTTGTATGTCTCCAGAAAGGCGATTTCCCTCACTGGATGCAGCAGCGACAGACTTATTCTCTCGTTGCCATGGCTAAGGATGAGCCCTCCAAGTGCAAAAAGGATGAGGGCCCAAGCCTTGCGGATGGCAGGCTTCTTCGTCTGAAGAACTAAGGGGGCAAAAATAGTGGAAAACCAGAGCAACTTGAAACACCCACCTGGATCTTGAAAGTGGGTGAAGTGAAGCCAAGGAGGGATCCCACTGTTCAATAGTGGGATATATCGACAATTCCTTACTGTGAAGGAGAGGATGGTCCTCGTACCGCAACTCGGTCTGGATGAAGATATCTAGCGAGGTAACGCCCCACTCGCTAAAAGGAAGTTGGAAGGTATGCATCTCCGTGCACCACTGCTCTACAAAGTAGGTCTCAACTCTAAATGCATGTATCGAAGTTGGAGATGGAAAAGGCAGCTCAATGGGGTTTGTTCGAAAACCTTGTCAAAGAGAGGCCGAGAGTCCTCAAATCATGTGTTCCAAACTATTCGAATTCCATGACCCTTCAAGTCTGGTAGAGAACTGCCTGTCTTAACATAAATAGAAAGGTGTGTGGCTCTCTCAGGTGGTATGAGTAAGATGAATCCGGATCCTCAGCAGGGCTGACAATGTCAGTGCTAAGCTGGACCAATCAGATGGTCAGCAAACATGAAAACCCTGTTGAAGCCGAGCAGATCCAAACTTGAGTAAGATCATTCGAGCTATTTGTTGAGGGCCCCACATAACCTCGATGTTCGCTAAACATGCTTAAAGGAGAATTCGGGAATCAAGTCTCCTACTCCCATCTCACAACATTTCTACAGTCCATGTGACCATTTGGTCCATGCAAGCAAGCTGTGGACACTAAAATTCCCATCAAATTGAATTTGGGTCTATTTTAAAGGTTTTTAAGACCCAATTAGCCACATATACGAATCTTGAAAGATTAAAACTGACTGAATGGGCTTTGCAATGGGCCCATTGCGTCTTATGATTCAAGTTTAGAAGGTTGATATTCATTTAATGGGCCTTGGAAATGGGCCCATTGCATCCCATGGCCAAATCCAGAATGTTCGTAATTGCTTAATCGGCCTTGCAAAATGGGCCCATTGCGTCTCATGATCAAAGGTTGACAGTGGAAAATTGCTTGAAGGGCTTTGCAAATGGGTTCATTGCATCTCATTATTCAAGTTTGGAAGTTGATAATCATTTAATGGCCTTAGAAACTGGCACATTGCATCCCATGGTTAAGACCTTGGAAGTTCATAATTGTTTAATGGGCTTTAGAAATGAGCCCTCACATCTTATGGTAAAAATCTTTGAAGTTGGGGATGAGCTTAATGGGCATGGTTTGGGACCATTTAAGATCCACGTAGCCTTTAGGCAAATGGATGAATCTTCATGGACTTACTGGGCTTGATTTGGGCCCACTTGAGATCTGTGTAGCCCTCCTGGCCACATGGATGGATCCTCATGTTTTAATGGGCTTGATTTGAGCTCGCTTGAGATCCATGTAGCCCCTCTTGGCTGCATTGATGGATCCTCATACTAAGCACTTTGGAAAGTTTGAGTTAGGCCCATTTGTGATTTACATAGCCCTCTTAGCCGTGTAGATAAATTTCTATGCCCAAATTCGAGGTGGTGGGCTACGAATGGGCCCATTATCACCGGTGGAACCCTCTTAATTGAGTTAAGGGGTCTAAAATTAGACCATTCTTTAAACCACATCCAAAAGCTCCAAAGGGGACCCACCCTTGACACTTGCTCAAATGGATGTAATTGGTCATGTCGGGTTTGACTTTGGCTTGAGCCCCATTTTCAGAGTAGAACGAACCCATCTTAGACTTTGTTAAAAGAGGTCTAGTGGAATGGGCCTCCATGCTCTAAGTTGGTTAGTAGAGAAGGTCCACCCTTGCCCTATGTGGCGATTTTGGCCACAGACGATTTATGCCATTAATGGATCGAAAAGATCAAGTGACGGGCCCATTATTTCACTACATAAATGAATGTTCAATGTGCCCAAATTGAAGCCTACCTCCGAATTAGTCTGGAGCTTTCCAAGTTGTTTCCACTTCCTCTTAAGTAATGGCGGATTCTATGGCATTACAAAGTGTTCCAAATTGTTTTACACATGCATGTGTGGGCCACCATGATGCAAGTGAGTCCATTTCCTTAAGGCCTAAGCACCCTTCTTGAGGCGGATGATTCAAGTTCTAAACCCAAGTTGGTAATTCTCCTCCATTATTCATGAAAGTCGCCTTGTAATACAAAGAAGGGGAGTATATATGGGTCCAGTTCAAGGATTTTGAAAAGTCCAACAGGTGGATACACAACATCACATATGGGCCTGCGTGAGTTATTGGGCCATCTCCATCATAAGAGGAATGAGAAAGCAAGCAACATACATGAGGAATTGGCAAAAAGGGGTAAAAAAACAACGGCTGGCCCATAAGGGGAATTCATATGGCCCCTAATTTGCTTTAGAGAAAAGAAAAAAAAGAAATATATATGAGATATCTTTTAAGATGAAACCATCCAGAGTCCTCCAATTGGAAGAAAGTCACTTGATGAGTTTTCTACATACCCGTGATAAAAAAGAGGTCCATATGAAAGGTGTTTATCTTTTACATACACGTTGCTCTCGATTCAAAAAATTCCGACCACTCGTGTGAGGGCCTAAATTAAATATTCGTGTGAGTATACGATGCACGGGCATGTCAGAGTTTGCCTGACTCAAGAATTGATTGAATTGTTGGTGTCCCCTACACTTAGAAGTACAAATTAGAGACTAGACACAAAATCTAAAGTCTTGTTAGCCACCTGTATTGCGCTCCGTTTAAGCGATTTGTGAAAGGATAGGAGGCGAAGCCTTTTGGATGAATTCTTTTGCCCTTGTGACAACTAAATGACGTCTTCTCACACCAACGTTGAAGTACAATATTTCTCAAAGGAGCAAGTGTATTAAAATGGAATAAGAAAGACAAAATGCTGTCAATTTCATTAATATGTAGAAATGATACTTATTACAATCAACAGTTTACGAGGCAACCCAATAATATTAAATGAGAAAAATGAAAAGGGGATATCTACTACTAGAAAAATGACTTTCCCCGACGGCCGCCGACGGCTGTTGGCCGTCGGCCGGGCCATCGAGAAAGCGGGCGTCGGCGTTGCTTCCCGACAGTTTATAGTCGGTTCATGAACCGTCGGCATTTGCAACGGCTACGAATCAGTGATCAACCATCGGACAATGAGACGGTTAATGACCGTCGGCGTTTCTTTAGCATATAAAAAAACCAACAACATTTGGGCATGGTCACAACAATTGATAGCTGGCAGTCTCTTATGATCAACTGTTAACATTGAAAGATGAATTTTCTGGGAAAAATGAATGCCAAGAGCATGTTCGTCTCCTAACATCAACAACCGATGCAAAGAGCCTGTGCGCCGGTGATCTGCTATTGTAGCCATTAGCTCAAACGCCAACGGCTCAGTTGTTGGAAACCTACGAAGAAAATGAAAATAAATGAGCATGGTATGAAAACAGATTTGTAAGGAGACGAAAAGATATTTCTAAGCAGTAGATGAATCCTTCACCGTATGAGGATGAAGTGAAGTCTAAAGGTGAAAAATATAAATCAGCAATAATATGGATGAAGAAAATTAAATGTGAACCAAATGAATACTCAAAATGCTTAGCAAGTAAACTCCAGAGCCACAAAGGAGAAGTTATACTCCCAACTTAACATAACGAAAATAAACAAATAAGTTGAAAAGGGAAAAAAATCAATCACTCAATCTAAGATTTTGGCAGAAAAAAAAACAGATCTTTCATAGCCGTACAATTCAATTGAGATATCTGCACTACCATTAGTTCATAAAAGTTGTGGAAGTATGGACAGTTGGTTCACATGAGACAGCAGACACCACTGAAACGTGGATTAGCAAGGAGCCCATGCAAAACAGAACCCTAGCATCAATGTCATGAGATTTGCATGGCACTAATTGCATACCCTTCATAATACCATTTCGTGAAAGCAAATGGGGGCAAACTTTGGTAGACCACCACTACCCGCAGGGTGGATCAACATGAAAATAGTTGAATTAAAGGGCTTGTTTGGGTATGACATACCTTAACAAAGACTTGGGTAGCATGAGCAAGAGCATTATTCGCAAGCTCCATGCTTCCACACTAGCTTCCATAAAACAGATTTTTCTCCCTGAAGGGGGAAAAGAATCATCAAGGACCATTTCAACATCAACTAAAATGGTTTGAAAACACATACAACAAAGCAGGACAAGTAGGCAAAGAATATAAATACACCCAATCAAATAAATAAAATTTGAACCAGGACTTTCTTCCCAAATTGTCATAGATTCTCAAGCATAAACAACATAAAACATATGAAACCATGTAAATGTCGCAGCTGTTAAGATGTGGATCCAATCACATCAGTATGTGGTCAGGCGTCAGGATGGTCTGTGGACCGGGCGCTCGATATTCATGTATTTGAGACACATGTCTCTGGACTGTTCTGTGAACAGTTGGGCGCCCGATATTCATGTATTTGAGACATACGTCTCTGGACTGTTCTGTGAATAGTCGAGCGCCCGACGGTCAAACTGACCGGCTGCCCCATAATAGTCTGTTTTGGCCTGTAGCTCGCTGGACATATGTTGCATTGGGCGGGCGCTTGACTGAGTTTGACCGGGCGCCCGACCGGCTGCGAACTAAAGTGCGGGGTTTCTTATTTTGAGTTGTAATTTCGGATTTTACTATATAAAGGGGTGTAATCCGGGATTAGGCTATGGGATTAGGGTTTCTATACGTCCAAGGTGAGAAATAGGCGAGACGATTAGCAAAAGGGCCATCTCTGTGCATGGGAGCATAGGAAAAGGAAAGTGTATTGCTTGTAACTTCGTTTTTCTTCAGTGGAGTTTTGCACCGTGGTTTTTTACCCTTATTTGGGGTTTTTTCATGTAAAATCTGTCTTTGTGGATTATTGGTTTGTTTCGATTCTTCTTCTAGTTATTATTTCTTCCTGTTTATCGTTTGTGGGTGAGACCGGAGAATGGATCTCGGTTCACCAGCGTTGTTGACGTACTGCGCAACAACTGGTATCAGAGCTATTGGCTTAGTTCAAGTGGGAGCGATGAAGAAAGAAGGGAAAACTAGAATTGAGAAGTTTGATGGTTCAAACTTTGCTTTCTGAAAGATGCAGATGGAGGATTAATTGTATCAGAAGGAACCAGAGAAGATGACAGATGATGAATGGGTTTTAATGGATCGGAAGGCTTTAGGAACGATCCGACTCTCTTTGTCTAAGAGTGTCGCCTTCAATATATCCAAAGTAAAGACCACAAAAGAATTAATGTAGGCTTTGGATACGATGTATGAGAAACCCTCGGCGTCAAATAAGGTTCATCTTATGAAACGGCTATTCAACATGAAGATGTTAGATGGTGGGGGCGTGGCTGAACATCTAAACGAGTTCAATACAGTCACAAGCTAATTGGAATCCGTTGGCATCACTTTTGATAATGAGGTCAGGGCACTATTGATCTTGTCCAGTTTGCCTAGACAGTTGGGATGGTTTGGTGATTGCCGTGAGCAATTCCTCAAGGTTTACGAAGTTGAAATTCGATGATATGGCCGGTCTAATTCTAAGCGAAGAATCTAGAAGGAAGGCATCGGGAGCTTCAGGGGATTCAGGGAATGCTCTAAATATTGAAGGAAGAGGAAAATCTTCAAGCAAAGGAGGCAATAAACACGGTAGTTCTAAGTCGAGGAATAAGTCCAGGGGACAGAAAGACAATGACGGGTGTTAGCATTGCGGGAAGAAGGGTCATATGAAGTGTGATTGCAGGGCGCTTAAGAAACAAGAAGGAAGCTCGCAAGGTGGGAATGATTTAGTGAATCTATCTGAGGAGAGTGACACAGAGGCGTTGATCTTGTCTCTTGATGCGCGGAATGAGTCTTGGGTTATAGACTCCAGTGCTTCATTCTATGTCACTTCGTCAAAAGAAGTTCTTCGTGATTATGTATTAGGTGACTTCGGAAGAGTCTACCTAGGTGATGATGAGCCATGTAGTATTGTTGGCAAGGGAGACGTTCACTTAAGTCAGAAATATGGAACGGTCTTGAAACTGAAGGATGTCAGACATGTACCGAGCTTGAGACAGAATTTGATCTCAGTGGGGCAGTTGGCCGATACCGGATATGTGACGACATTCAAGAGCGATGCATGGAAGGTCACAAAAAGTGCCTTGGTAATATCTCGAGGTAAGAAGGAAGGTACCTTATACATGACTTCTGGATCATATAGTTCACTCGCAGTCGCATCAACTGGAGTGAATGGGTAGTTATGGCATCAGAGGTTGGGACATATGAGTGAGAAAGTGATGAAAGTGCTATTGTCAAAGGAGAAGTTACCAGGGTGAAAGCAATCGATCTGAAATTCTGCGAGAACTGCTTGTATGGCAAGCAGAAGATGGGAAGTTTCAAGAAGACGGGACGCGCTCCAAAGACGCATCTGTTGGAGCTAGTACACACTAATGTGTGAGGACCAGCACAGGTATTATCTCTTGGTAGTTCACGTTATTTTGTTTCTTTCATTGATGATGCTAGTAGAAAACTGTGAGTTTATTTCTTAAAACACAAGTCTGATGTATTTGATGTATTTAAGAAGTGAAAGGTTATAGTAGAAAATAAGACAGGTAAAATTGTGAAGTGTCTCAGATCGGATAATGGGGGAGAGTACTATGATAAGAGGTTTGAGGAGTATTGTGCAGCAAATGGGATCAAACATCAGAAAATGATTCCAGGGACACCACAGCAGAATGGTGTGGCCGAGCGCATTAATAGGACCATCCTTGAGCGCGCTAGGAGCATGAGGCTACATGCAGGGTTGTCGAAGACCTTTTGGGAAGATGCTGTGAATACTGCCGTATATCTCATCAATAGAAGTCCCTCAGCACCATTAGATGGTGGGCTACCAGAAGAAACGTGGACTGGAAAAGAGGTGAACCTTGCACATCTCAGAGTGTTTGGTTGCACTTCTTATGTTCACATTGATGCAGAGCACAGAAACAAGCTGGACGCGAAATCCAGAAGGTACACGTTTATAGGCTACGGGCAGAATGATTTTGGCTACCGATTTTGGGACACAGAGAACCGAAAAATTATCAGAAACAAGGACGTAGTCTTCAATGAAAAAGTTATGCATAAAGACAGTTCGCAGCAAAAGCAGAATAAGGCCGATGAGAAAGAATTTGTAGAGTTGGAAGAGTTACTGGACGCAGGTGTTACAGTGCCACAGCATGCACATGCACAGGAGCATGATGAGGCAGAGCCGCAAACACCGGTTGTGAGGAGGTTTACTCAGGAGAGGAGACCCAAGGTTCGATACTCACCCTCCTTACATTATCTACTGTTGACAGATAATGGTGAGCCAGAGTGTTTTGAAGAGGCGTTACAGTTAGATATGTGGGTTAAGTGGGAGCAAGCCATGGATGATGAGATGGACTCTCTTGAGTCTAATTGTATGTGGGAGCTAGTCACTCTACCTAAGGGTAAGAAAGCTCTTCATACAAGTGGGTTTACAGATTGAAGGAGGAACATGATGGTTCGAAGCGGTACAAAGCTAAATTGGTTGTGAAAGGGTTCCAACAAAAGGTAGGTATCGACTTCACTGAAATATTTTTACCAGTGGTGAAGATATCTACGATTCGCATTATCTTGAGTATAGTGGCTACAGATGACTTAAATCTAAAGCAGCTAGATGCTAAGACAACCTTTCTTCATGGAGACCATGAAGAAGAGATATATATGCATCAACCGATAGGATACGTGGCACCAGGAAAGGAGAACAATGTGTGTAGACTGAAGAAGAGTTTATATGGCTTGAAGCAGGCCCCAAGGCAGTGGTACAAGAAGTTCGATAGTTTCATGTCCGAAAATGGGTATAAGAGATGTCATGCAGACCACTGTTGTTACTTGAAGAAGTTTGATACGTTGTACATCATTCTTCTTCTGTATGTTGATGATATGCTTGTGGCCGGATCAAGCATGAAGGACATCTCAGATCTCAAAAGACAACTGTCTAGAGAGTTTGCCATGAAGGATTTAGGAGCTGTAAAACAAATCCTGGCATGAGGATAAAGCGTGACAGACAAAACAAGAAGCTAGTTTTGTCACAGGCAGATTACATAGCCAAAGTACTTGATCGATTCAGCATGGGATGTGCTAAGCCGGTTAGCACTTCATTAGCCAACCACTTCAAGCTTTCTAAGGAGTAAGGATTTAAGATACAGGAGGAACGGGACTACATGGCTAAAGTCCCTTATGCGTCAGCTATAGGGAGCGTCATGTATACTATGGTTAGCACGAGGCCAGATATTGCTCTAGCAGTGGGAGTTGTTAGCAGGTTTATGAACAACCCTTGGGAGGAACATTGAGAAGCTATGAAGTTGATCCTCAGATACCTGATAGGTACTATGGATGTAGGGCTGTGTTATAGAGGATCAGAAATTAAGCCACAAGGCTACGTCGACTCAGATTTGGCAGGGGATATCGACAGCAGAAGGAGCACTACAGGGTATATCTTTACCGTAGGTAGTGCTGCAGTCAGTTGGGTCTCTCAGTTATAGAAGATAGTATCCATCAGTACAACGGAAGCAGAATATATTGCAGCTACAGAAGTGTGCAAGGAGATGGTGTGGATGCAAGGTTTTATAGAAGAGTTGGGAAGAAACAAGCAAATTGCAAGTTGTACAGTGACAGTCAGAGTGCAAAACACTTGGCTAAGTGTTCGCTTCCCCAAGTGTAGGGTTGCGATGTAGTAATAATCTCAGTAAGACTGAGGTCGTTCCACAGGGACTTGTGTAGGAATTCACAAAACACTTCCAATAGTTTCTAATTGAAAACTAACTAAACAGGAATTTGGAATTGAATGTAGATAGCAATTTTGAACTAAATTAAATGTAATCAATAAAAAGCACTAGGGGTTTAAGGATCCACTTGTAGCTATCCTTGATGCTTAATTCGCTGTAGTTTCTCACTTTCTCAACTAGAATCGAAATTAAATCCGATCTAGCCAGATGATAGAGCAGTTAAAACAAACAATCTGCCATATGTGTGATTCAAGTACATGATTCTCTCAATTCAAGTTAGGACTTGAGCACACTCAATTGCATAAGTCAATCCTAGTTCCAATAGGTTAAGATCACAATCATAATCATCATTAAATTCTGTCATAAAGTATAACTAGATCATGATTTGAACTTCATTCAAATCACATACACAATCACACATAAGCAGGAATTCCAGAAAAGTAGAACTTTTGGTATGAAGTTCCCACATGAGGATCAAAGGTCTAGAGCGTATTGAACCCGATTCCTCAGAGCATACAGGTCTAGAATAATTCAAAATAATTAAGAACTCAAGCAATTCTTCTAAACATCCATGAGCCATCATAAGTTAAGAAAAACTACTTAGAACTTTATTCAAACTTCAACCATTATTCTTCACTAATAATCCAACTTGAAACCAAATCAAACCAATTGAAACATCTTAGATTCACTACAAGCTTCACATCTTAGCCCTAGCTAAGAGGTTTAGCCGTTCATGATCTAAGGAAACATGAAAACAACTAAGAAAAACATAAAAACTAGAAGAACAAACTAGAAGGAGTTGTAGAACTCTGGATCTAACTTCCGCCGCCTTCCTACCATGGTAAATCTCTTATAAGATGCCCAAGGAATGAGCTAGAGGAGTCCTTTTATAGCTTTGGGGCCCTAGGTGCTGAAAAAAACTTTGAGAAATCCTGCAAGATTAGCGTTTTGCATAGAGATTTTCGGAGCTCCAGATGTTCCTGAGTGTTGACCGGCCAGTCGGACCCCCGGTCCGGTCGGTCGGATAAAGTGCCTGCGAATGCAATTCTCACTGGAGTCTTTTTTACACAGTCCGACCCATTAGCCGATCGGTCGGCCGGCCGGCCGGTGGAACTGCTTCAAACTGCTGAATTCGTTGGATGATGAAATCTATAGACCGACCCTTCAGCCGGCCGGTCGATCAAGGGGTCCGTCCTCCTAAAATGTGTCCAGTGACTTTCTTATTTCTGGAGGGTTTGGCCGGCCGGCCGGTAGACATGAAATTGGCTGAATTCTCAGCTTCTCCTCCTTCATCTTCAATGCACTTTTGCTCCGCCTTTGGTCCTTCATTCCTTTGATCTTCAAGGTGCGTAAACAGCTTCTCTAAGCCCCCAATTGATGGATTCTCTCTCTCATTCCTACAACCACAAAACCATGCATTCGTTTGGGTCTTTAATCACTTATTTCAAGCATAGTTAGTAATGAAATGGGGTTAGAATGTGCACATTTAAGAGCTCAACACACCCCCTAACCAGCATTTTGCTAGTCCCGAGCAAAACATGCATGAAAGAAATTTCATTCTTCAAAACCCAACTCTCCTTCAGAAAGTATGTTTCTACATACTCAATGATATGCAAGTGTACGTAAAGAATTCTGAAATGCCCAGTGATAGAAGTTGAAGCCTTGATTTTTTCAAAATATACCAAATACTCATATGAAATTCCCGCTGATTGATTGATAAATAGAAGAATCCAAACAATTTAACCTAGTGTGCTCAGTGAATGCTTATCTCATGGATTTTTAGGGTTACCTTCTTCATGAATTAGCTAAGGTATGGATTCAACGGTGTATAGATCAACAACAAGCCTATGACAGGAATTTGCCTTACCGTCCTTCCGACGGCTTTCACACTATGTCCCATTTCCGGCTTTGGTTACGAGTAGACTATCCCCCGGTTGGTAATAGGTAGCCCTTTTCGAAAATTTCCACCATATTCTCCATCATTCCCATATTTTCATCCTTCCTTTCCTGTTTTCTTTTTCATTAGATAGGATTTATGAAAATCCATATCTTTCGTTATTTTCCCATGGACAAGGATGGACAAAGTACCCCGGCTTGGTTTCTCAACACCTCAAATCCAAACTTAACCAATCCATAATTCTACATAATCCTTTCAAAGTGTGAGAATCATGCAATGTGAACTAGGTATAAAAAGTGTTTAGAAATTCTATTAATCATAAAAATAAGAGGATTCGCATAGAAAACTAGTATCTTAGAGATTGTTCAAGATATTCAACTTCACTCACTTTGCCTCTTCTTTTTCTTATACTCACACCATCCCAAATGCATAGAAACAAAGTTTTCCAATGGAGTTTTGAATTTGTAGAAAAATTGAAAAATTCCTACATAATTGCTCGAAATATTACAAAACACTAGATCATCCTAGTGATCTCACACCCCCTAACCAAATCTTGCATTGTCCTCAATGGAAAAGATATGCAATGAGCAAAATATGAGAGCAATTATAAAATAAAGGGAGTAAGGAATGAGAATACCGGAGAGAACAACTGGAATTCTACCTCCTTTTAACAAACCTAAAAAAAAAAAAAAACAAAAGCAACAAAATCCTAATCCTAACTAATCTATACCTCCATCAGACTAGGAGATCAAACATCCTGATACATAGGATCAGTCAGAGGTATGGATATACCTTCTGAAGGAAAATTCTCAAAGAACGGCTTTAATCGCTGATCATTTGCTTTAAAGATATTACCGTTCCTTGGATTCAATAACTCGACGGTCCCCTATCGATAAACAGTTTTTACAATGTAGGGACTGGTCCATCGAGATCGCAATTTCCCCGAAAATAAATGTAGGCGAGAATTATACAGAAGGACTTTTTGATTGCTCGTGAATGTCTTACGAAGAATGTTTTTATCATGGAACACCTTCATCTTGTCGTTGTAAATTCTCGCATTCTCATATGCTTCGTTCTGGATTTCTGCAAGTTCATTCAATTGTAGTTTGCGCAACGAGCTCGCCTTGTCAGAATCAAAATTCATCTTCTTTATTGCCCAATATGCCCTATGTTCCAACTCCACGGGCAAGTGACAAGCTTTTCTATAGACAAGTCTATAGGGAGACATTCCAATGGGGGTCTTGAAAGCAGTACGGTAAGCCCAGAGTGCATCGGTTAGTCGAAGCGACCAATCCTTGCAATCGGGGTTGACTGTTTTCTTCAAAATATGTTTAATCTCCCTGTTGGATATCTCAACTTGTCCACTTGTTTGTGGGTGATAGGGAGTACTCACTTTGTGATTTACGCTAATTTCTTCATTAAAGCTTCAAACGGGCGGTTACAAAAATGAGATCCCCCATCACTTATAATGACTTGAGGTATTCCAAACTGGGAAAGGATATTTTCTTTTAAGAAATGAATAACTACTTTATGGTCGTTGTTCCGGCATGGAATCACCTCGACCCATTTTGAAACATAATCGATGGCTAGCAATATATAGAAATTGTCGAAAGAAGATGGGAATTGACCCATAAAATCGATGCCCCAACAATAAAAAATTTTAATTGGTAAGAAGGGATTGAGTGGCATCATATTTCTATGGGATATTCCTCCCAATTTCTGACAAGGTTCACATGTTTTACAAAACTCATGGGTATCTTTGAACATGGTGGGCAAATAAAACCACATTGCAGAATTTTGGCTGTGGTCTTCTTAGCAAAAAAGTGGCCACCACACGCCTGAGAATGACAAAAGGAGATGATACTGTGTTGTTCATCATCCGACACACATCTCCTTATGATTTGATCGGGATAATACTTGAATAAGTATGGGTCATCCCATATAAATTTTCTCACCTCGTTAAAGAACTTATCCTTATCTTGCTTTTTCCACTATGTCGGAATTGTACTTGTAGCAAGATAGTTAGCAATGTCTGCATACCATGGCAATTGGGAGACTTTTCAAAGTTGTTGAACAGGGAACATGTCATTAATCGCGGTCGTCTCAAGAGAATTAGTGAGAACAAGACTAGAGAGATGGTCCGCCACAACGTTTTCTACTCCTTTCTTATCATGTATTTTTATGTCAAATTCTTAGAGTAGGAGGGTCTATCTTAACAAGCGTGGCTTAGCGTCCTTCTTAGAGAGAAGGTACTTAAGCGCAACATGGTCAGTGAATATGATGATCTTGGATCCAATCAAGTAGGACCTAAACTTGTCTAAAGCAAAAACTACGGCTAAAAGTTCTTTTTCTGTAGTAGTGTAGTTTTCTTGAGCCGAGTTTAAAGTTCTACTTGCATAGTAGATGATGCATGGCTTTTTTTCTTTTTCTTTGGCCTAACACAGCCCCAATAGCGTAGTCGCTCGCATCGCACATAATTTCAAAAGGAAGGCTCCAATCAGGTGGTTGCATTATAGGAGCACATGTCAACATACCTTTTAGTTTGTTAAAGGCATTTTGACAATCTTCAGTCCACTCGAATGAGTTTTCCTTTTGAAGGAGGTTACATAAAGGACGAGAGAGTGAACTAAAATCCTTTATGAACCGTCTATAAAATCCGGCGTGTCCCAAAAAGGAATGCACATCTCGTATGCTCTTGGGTGGTGGAAGGTTAGAGATAAGATCGATTTTAGCTTTGTCTACCTCGATTCCATTTTATGAGATGAAGTGACCAAGTACTATTTCCTTTTGAACCATGAAGTGACATTTCTCCCAAAGGTTCTTTTTCTTCACATCTTTTCAACACAGTTTTTAAGTGCGTAAGGTACTCATCAAAGTTACAACCAAATATAGAGAAATCGTGCATGAAGACTTTGAGAATCGTTCCTACCATATCAGAAAAAATACTCAACATACAACACTAAAAAGTGACAGGGGCATTGCATAGTCCAAATGACATCCTTCGATAGGCGAAAGTGCCGAATGGACATGTGAAAGTTGTCTTCTCTTGGTCCTCTAGGGCGATCTCTATTTGGTTATACCCTGAATACCCATCAAGAAAGCAAAAATGGGAATAACCTGCCAACCTTTCTAAAATTTGATTAACAAACGGTAGGGGAAAGTGATCTTTCCTCGTGACTGTGTTTAGCTTCCTGTAGTCAATGCACATTCTCCAACCGATAGTGACTCTAGTTGGTACGAGTTCATTATTGGCATTGTCTACGATGGTTATTCCGGATTTCTTAGGCACCACTTGAGTTGGACTCACTCGTTGACTATCGGGTAAATGATACCCACATCCAATAGTTTCACCACTTTGGCCTTAACCACCTCCTTCATGTTTGGATTGAGGCGTCTTTGTGGTTGCCTAGATGTCTTGGCATTTCCTCAAGGTATATGCGATAAGTAGAAATTAGTGGGTCTATGCCTTTGAGATCCGCAATCGACCATGCAATGACGCTCTTATGCTTTATTAGAGTGGCTATTAGCCTACTCTCTTGTTCCTGATCTAAGTGGGAAGAAATCACCACCGGATGTGTCTCATCTCGACCTAAATATACATATTTCAAATCACTTGGTTTTAGGTCGAGCTTTGGTGCCTTGATATTGGATGGTTGAGGCTTGTTCTCGCTTAAGGGTAAATGTTCAAATAGTGCCCTCCATCTTTTGTTATCAAGTACCGGCATAACATCCAAAATGGAATCCATCTCTCGTATTGTGTCATCATTCATCTCATGAGAGTGGGCCACACATGCCTCCAAAGGGTCGGAATAGAATGTCAAGGGGAATGTATCCTCCAAGAATGATTCAATCAAATTTATCTCGTGGATCTCGTCATCAACTTCCCGTGGTTGTTTGCATAAATCAAATATATTCAATTCGAATGTCATATTTCCAAAGGACATTTGTACAAGCTCGTTTCTACAATTGATAATTGCATTTGAAGTAGCTAGAAAAGGGCGGCCAAGTATGATGGGAATTTGAGCACCGGTACCTATTACGGGATGTGTATCGAAGACAATAAAGTCCACTGGGTAGTAAAAGTTATCAACTTGGACCAAGACATCCTCAATTACTCCTCTCGGTATACGAATAGATCTATCAATAAGTTGGAGTGTGGTTTTGGTGGGTTTCAATTCACCTAACCCAAGTTGTTCATAGACGGAGTATGGGATGAGGTTAACACTTGCCCCTAAATCGAGTAAGGCTTGTTTGATTCGGTAGTCACCTATGATGCATGAGATGGTGGGACTACTCGGATCCTTGTATTTTTGGGGCACCTCTTGTTTGATAATAGCGCTCAAATTCTCAGTCAAAAGTACTTTGTTGTGAACATTGTGTTTCCTTTTGACTGCACACAATTCCTTTAGAAATTTGGCATAGGATGGTATTTGTTTTATAGTATCCAACAACAGAATGTTGATCTTCACTTGCTTAAAAACCTCTAAAATTTTTAGGTTTTTGTCTAAAGGTTTGGGTGAAATCAACTTTTGGAGAAACGGGGCAACCAACTTTTATTGCCGTTCCGGTTCTTTCTCATGTGGAGTGTTGTTCGGGCTATCATCCTCTTTGGAAATTTTTGGATCATTAAGCTTTGGGGCTTCACCGGATTAGATTTATCGATTATTTTTCTACTTCTTAAAGTGGTGATAACTTGAACATGCTTCGTATGTTGGGAGGATGAGCTTGCGTCTTGTATCTCAAATTTGGTCCTTGGGTTAGGAAGAGGTTGGGCAGGAAGTGTGCCTTTCTCCCTAACACTGAGATGAGATTCAACTCTAGCCATTGAGGTTCTCAAGTCATTAATGGCTTGAGATGAATTTTGATTGAATTTCAGTTGCTCTTGCATGAACCCATCAATTTTCAGAGAATTAGTCTTGTTATATTCAGCTTGAACCGATACGAATGCACCCAACATCTCCTCTAGCATAGCTTTTGGTGTAATTACTAGGGATGAACCTAGTAAAGGTTGAGCTTGAGGGGTATTGTTTGCATTCGCAGTGGGTCCATTCCTCCAACTGAAGTTGGGATGGTTCTTCCAACTAGAATTATACGTGTTTGAGTTTGGAGCACTAAATGGTCGTTAATAACTGTTTATGGCATTTGATTGTTCTTGTAAGATATCTTGGAATGCAGAAATTGTGGGATAATCCTGTGTTGCATGTTGATTTTCGGCACAAATTTCACAAATAGTTTCAACGTCTTTTGAGTTGATCATCTCTCATTTCTTCAATTCCATGGCCTCAACTTTTCTTATGAGGCTAGCCACAGGTGCACTTATGTTATCTTCTTCTGAGAGGACACAAATTTCTCATTTTTCCTTTTGCTGGCTTGTCTTGGAATTTGTTGGCCTAGATGTATCCCAAGACTGTGCATTCTTGGCTAATTCATCAAAATAGTCCCATGCTTCTTCGGCTTCCTTATTCATGAATTCTCCATTGCACATCATCTCTACGAATTAGCGCATGGGTAAAGTCAGTCCTTCATAGAAAAAGCTTATTACCCGTCAAATTTCGTAGCCATGATGTGGGCATGCATTTAACAAGTCCTTGAACCTCTCCCAACATTAGAAGAAGGTCTCATCTTATTTTTGAGAAAAATTCATGATAAGGCGCTCCAACATGATTGTTTTGTGAGTAGGGAAGAACTTTTTAATGAATTCCCTAGTCATCTCAATCCATGTGCCAATTGATCTTGACCTTAATGCATGAAGACAAGCCTTAGCTTTCTGTTCACTTCCCCAAGTGTAGGGTTGCGATGTAGTAATAATCTCGGTAAGACCGAGGTTGATCCACAGGGACTTGTGTAGGAAATCATAAAATACTTCTAATGGTTTCTACTGAAGAGCTAACTAACAGAATTTTAGTAATTTGATGAAGATAACAATTTTGAACTAAATTGAAGGTAATCAATTAATAAAAGGCACTAGGGGTTCAAGGATCCACTTGTAGCAATCCTTGAGGCTCAATTCGCTGTGGTTTCTCACTTCCTCAACTAGAATCGAAATTAAGTTCTATCTAGTCGGATGATAGAGCAGTTAAAACAAGCAATCTGGCATATGTGTGAATCATGTACATGATTCTCTCAATTCAAGCTAGGACTTGAGCACACTCAATTGCATAGGTCAATCCTAATTCCAATAAGTTAAGATCATAATCATAATCATCATCAAACTATGTCACTAAACATAATTAGATCATGATTTGAAGTTGATCCAAATCACATACACAATGTCACATAATCCAGAATTTCAGAAAATAGAACTTTTGGTAAGAAGTTCCCACATGAGGATCAAAGGTCTTAGAGCGTATTGAATCCAATTCCTCGGATCATACGGGTCTAGACTAACTCAAAATAATTAAGAACTCAAGCAATTCTTCTAAACATCCATGAGCCATCATAAGATTAAGAAAAACTACTTAGAACTTTATTTAAACTTCAAACCATTGCTCTTTACTAATAATCCAACTTGAAACCAAATCAAACGAATTGAAACATCTTAGATTCACTACAAGCTTCACCTCTTAGCCCTAGCTAAGAGGTTTAGCCATTCATGATCCAAGGAAACATGAAAACAACTAAACAAAGCATAAAACTAGAAAAAAAACTAGGAAGAGTTATAGAACTCCGAATCTGACTTCTGCCGTCTCCCACCGTGCTCAATCTCTTCTAGGATGCCATAGGAACGAGCCTTAGGTCCCCTTTTATAGAATAGTACGGAGAGTTCTAGATTGCGCAAGAAATTTTGGACTGCACAGAGAAAATCGGAGTTTGTGGGACACTCTGTTACACAGACGACCGGTCTCAAAATCGCAAAAACAGTCCAGTGAATTTTTTTCAGAAATTCACACCCAGGCTTGTAATTCAAGGACCGGTTGCACGATCGGTCTGAGCAGTGGACGACCGGTCTTATGACCGATCGTGGATGGTCCAGCAAGCTATGCAGTATGGCCCCTTCTGTTGAGTATTCGAACCGGTCGAACGACCGGTCCTAGGCTATGGACGACCGGTCGAACGACCGGTCTTCAGTGTATTCTTCTGCTTTCTTTCTTCTCTCCTTTGCTTCTTTCTTCTATCCTTTAACGCTTGGTCTTGTGATCTTCAATGCTTGTAAATAACATCTTTAAGCCTTCTATTGATGAATCTTCTCTCTCATTCCTATAACCACAAAACCATGTATTAGTTGGGTCTTTAATCATGTATTTCAAGCATAGTTAGTGATAAAATGGGGTTAGAATATGCACATTTAAGAGCTCAACACTTTCTCTTTAAGGGAAAAAGGAAATAATTTGAGTTTCACCACATCATCGGTTACACTTGCAAAGTGCATTGTGGCTATCACCTCATCAAATTCCTTAAGATGTTGATAGGCACTTTCACTATCTAGTCCATGAAATTTTGGAATGAGTTGGATTACTCCCGGTTTCAAATCTATATTCCCTGCATTCAGTGGAAAAACTATGCATGAGGGAGTGCTCACTCATGCAGGTTGCAAGTAATAACATAATGTTCTAGGTCGGGGAACATTCTCAACCACATTCCCTCCCGTTTCGATTTGGTTTTGGCCCAGTTTTTTATTGGCCATAGGGTTGGGTTGATTTCCGGCCATACTTTCAGACAAAATTGGAGAATCTAAACGTTTCTTAGACGTGGCTCCCTATCAATCCCTTCAACAATTCGCCCTTCAATAATGAGTCGGTTATTAGAATCCCGAACCCAATCTGGCATGCAAATCTAAGAAAAATAAAAAGAAAAGGGTTAGAAAAACCTGATTTGAAGTGAATACTTTAACTCTTAGAATTCTTGGAAAAACAAAACAAAGCAAACAAACTAAGTTAGTAAAGGAGTCCTAAAAATCTCAAATAGAAACTGTTTTCAGAAATTTTGTGAAAAACTGTCAAAGTCCCCGGCAACGGCGCCAAAAACTTGTTTGCTTCCCCAAGTGTAGGGTTACGATGTAGTAATAATCTCAGTAAGACCGAGGTCGATCCACAGGGACTTGTGTAGGGATTCACAAAATACTTCCAATGGTTTCTGATTGAGAACTAACTAAACAGGATTTTGGAATTGAATGTAGATAGCAATTTTGAACAAAATTAAATGTAATCAATAAAAAGCACTAGGGGTTCAAGGATCCACTTGTAGCTATCCTTGATGCTTAATTTGCTGTGGTTTCTCACTTTCTCAACTAGAATCGAAATTAAATTCTATCTAGCCAGATGATAGAGCAGTTAAAACAAAAAATCTGCTATATGTGTGATTCAAGTACATGATTCTCTCAATTCAAGTTAGGACTTGAGCACACTCAATTGCATAAGTCAATCCTAGTTCCAATAGGTTAAGATCACAATCATAATCATCATTAAATTTTGTCACAAAGTATAACTAAATCATGATTTGAACTTCATTCAAATCACATACACAATCACACATAAGCAGGAATTCCAGAAAAGTAGAACTTTTGGTATGAAGTTCCCGCATGAGGATCAAATGTCTAGAGCATATTGAACCCGATTCCTCGGAGCGTACAGGTCTAGAATAATTCAAAACAATTAAGAACTCAAGCAATTCTTCTAAACATCCATGAACCATAATAAGATTAAGAAAAACTATTTAGAACTTTATTCAAACTTCAACCATTGTTCTTCACTAATAATCCAACTTGAAACCAAATCAAACGAATTGAAACATCTTAAATTCACTACAAGCTTCACCTCTTAAGCCCTAGCTAAGAGGTTTAGCTGTTCATGATCCAAGGAAATATGAAAACACTAAGGAAAACATAAAAACTAGAAGAACAAACCAGGAGGAGTTGTAAAACTCCGGATCTGACTTCCGTCGCCTCCTACCATGGTAAATCTCTTCTAAGATGCCCAAGGAACGAGCTAGAGGAGTCCTTTTATAGCTTTGGGGCCCTAGGTACGAAGAAACTTTGAGAAATCCCGTAAGATTAGCGTTTTGTGCAGAGATTTTCGGAGCTCCAGATGTTCCTGAGTGTTGACCGGCTGGTCGGACCCCCTGTCTGGCCGGTCGGACAAAGTACCTGCAAATGCAATTCTCACTGGAGTCTTTTTTACACAGTCCGACCCATTAGCCGACCGGTCGGCCGGCCGGCCAGTAGAACTGCTTCAAACTGCTGAATTTGCTGGATGTTGAAATCTATGACCGACCCTTCAGCCGGCGGGTCAGTCTGTTCGGCCGGTCGGTCAAGGGGTCCGTCCTCCTAAAATGTGTCCAGTGACTTTCTTATTTCTAGAGGGTTTGGCCGGCCGGTCAGTGGCTGTGGCCGGCCGGCTGGTGGACATGAAATTGGCTGAATTCTCAGCTTCTCCTCCTTCATCTTCAATGCACTTTTGCTCCGCCTTTAGTCCTTCATTCCTTTGATCTTCAAGGTGTGTAAATAGCTTCTCTAAGCCTTTAATTGGTAATTCTCTCTCTCATTCCTACAACCACAAAACCATGCATTAGCTTAGGTCTTTAATCACTTATTTCAAGCATAGTTAGTAATGAAATGGGGTTAGAATGTGCACATTTAAGAGCTCAACACTAAGAATTCAGCCTTTCATTCGAGGACCAAGAATATTAACATCAGATATCACTTCATACATTCGTTACTAAAAGATGGATCGATTATTTTGGAGAAGATCCATACAAGTGAGAATCCTGTAGATATGTTGACCAAGGCGGTCACACGGGATAAGCTGAAGCTCTGGTCAACTTTGATTGGTCTTCAAGCTTGAATACGGGGAGGTGGTGCACTCCGGATGTAGAAGACGAAGGACTATGGTGATGTGTCTCCAAGTTGGAGATTGTTGAAATGTGGATCCAATCACATCAGTATGTGGTCGGGCGCCCAAACGGTCTGTGGACCAGGCGCCCGATATTCATGTGTTTGAGACATGTCTCTAGACTATTCTGTGAACAGTCGGGCGCCCAACGTTCAAACTGACCGGGCACCTGATAATAGTTTATTTTGGCCTGTAGCTCATTGGACATATGTTGCATTGGGTGGGCGCCCAACCGGCTGTGAACTAAAGTGCCGGGTTTCCTATTTTGAGTTGTAATTTCGGGTTTTACTATATAAAGGGGTGTAATCCGGGATTAGGCTATGTGTGGACCGTCGTCGTTCCGCGCTCTCACACGACATCGTTCCTTTCCTTCCGGAAGAAGGAAGAAGAGGTGCGTGGGTGCGAATCGCCGTTTGTGCCACTGGCTTGCCTCGTTCTCGAGGGCTTTGTTTGGTTGTCGTGTTAAGCTGGATGTGTTTAGATGAGTTTATATAAGACCAGAGTCGCCACTAGCCAGTTACTTCGAATCTACAGTCGGCTAGACCCCGTAGAAGCGTTAGAAAAGGGGATCCGAAGATTCCTTTTTCTAAAATGACTCCTTTTGATCTGCGGCCAAAGATTCGAGGTAAGGGATCACGGTTACAGGGTAGGAAGAGGTTAAGCACCCCACACACTGCCCGTACCGAAGTACGGTCTCTACTTCACAGAATTGAACTAACACTTGAAAGTCTGCTTTAATCCTCGTATATTCTCATAGATGACATGATGCATGAATGCAGGTCTGAACAGTAAGAGTTTCTGATGGGTAGGTTTCCATTAACAGGCAAGCCCAGAGCATACGCTCGAACTGACAAGTGCTTTATGCGAGATGCATGCTGTGTGTTTGAATAATCAAAGTGCTTATAGTGACTAATGTATGAATGCAGGTCTGAACAGTAAGAGTTTCTGATGGGCAGGTTTCCATTAACAGGCAAGGCCAGAGCATACGCTTGAACTGACAGGTGCTTTATGCAGGATGCATGTCGTGTGTTTGAATAATCAAAGTGCTTATAGTGAAGCAGGGGGGTTGGAAGAAAAGTAAATGTTGCACTTATGCTAGATGCAAATGAGATGATGCTTGAAAAAGAGTAGTTAGATGGACGGAGGTGTCGCAAGGATTGCTTCGAGTGGCTGGATCAAGACTTGGATGGCTTGGGAGACTCGGACCAGTGGTCAGGCTGGGCTGGACCATGGCTAGGCTCTCCTCACTCGAGCTCTCCTTGGTGGAAAGATGGGCTAAAGGGGGATGGAGGAAAACTTGGACGGACGAGTCGCTCTGGACTGAATGGGATGTTGAAATGAGAAGGGGAGGGGGGTATTTATAGCATTGGAGAGTGGCAGTTCTCGTAAATATGCTGGGGGCCGCTCGTACGGACTCTCCTCGGGTTCCAGCGCGTGGTACGGTCATGTCTCGGGGCTGCTGCTTCTACTCAATGGGTTGACTCGGTGGGTTGACTCAGCGGGTCGACTCGGTGATTTGACTCGGTGGGTTGACTCGGCGGGTGGACTCGGTGATTTGACTTGATGGGTTGACTCAGCGGGTTGACTCGGTGATTTGACTCAGCGGGTTGACTCAGTGAGTTTGACTTTTTTAGTATTTTTTGACTGGTTTTTCTTATAGGTGGTTTTTCAGGCTGATGTTTAGGGGTGAGTCGACTGGGTTCAGGCTTGAGTTGGACTATGGATTAGGGCTTACAAGGGTGAGTTTGGCTGAGTTTAGACTTGGGATTTGGGGGTATGGTCCTCCATTCATCCAGCTATCTCTACCAATAGTGTAGCCGAAGGTGGGGTGTCTACAGATGCCCCTCTTTGGCAGAGGTTGCGTGCAACCGAATGCCAAAGCGAGTGGACACCCCACTTCTGACCCGGTCATTCATAGATCATGGTCTGAAATCTTTGCTTGCCTTTGCATCTGTGCCAGTTGATAGTCTAGAAATCGATCACTCGCACATACCGCGGAAGTTTAGAGAAAATGTTGCGATTGTCTCTGCAGTTTGCTGCTACCTGGGTACCTAATCGCAACCCTTCCATTCCTGATTGGTACTAACATCGGAAAGGTACAGTAGAGCCTCTGCGTCCGCCATAGTCTTAGAGGATACTGACCCTGTGATTGATTGTGATGTTCGATGTTTTCCCAGATCACTGCAGGAGTACTTGTTTCGCTTGACTGTCAAAGTGGTTAGATGCCCTGCGTTATGTAGTCTTACGGGATTCTACTACACCGACTTGGACTCAGTCAAGGTACTTCAGGCATCCACGCCTAGGTATGTGCGGGTGAACTCTTTACACCCGATCTGCTGGTTTCGATGCTTGGCTTGCAATTCATTCTTTCCTCGATTGTGGTCTGGAATCTTTGTTGTCCTTTGTATCTGAGTCAGTTGATTGTTTGGAAATTGATAACTCGCACATACCGCGGGAGTTTGGAGAAAACGTTGCGATTGTCCCTGCAGTTTGTTGCAACCTGGGTACCCAATCGCAACCCTTCCATTCCCGATCGGTACTGACATCGGAAAGGTACAGCAGAGCCTCTGCGTCGCTAGTCTTACGAGGTTGCTGACCCTGAGACTGATTGTGTGATGTTTGACTCCAGGAATACATGTTTCGCTTGACTGTCAAAGTGGTTAGATGCCCTGCGTCATGTAGTCTTACGGGATTCTACTACGCCGACTTGGACTCAGTCAAGGTACTTCAGGCATCCACGCTTAGGTATGTGCAGGTGAACTCTTTCCACCCAATCTGCTGATTTTGATACTTGGGTTACAATTCATTGTTTCCACTTGTTCAAATGGTTTCTTTGACCGAGCCTTTTGTCTTTCATCTTTTCGTATCTTGGCATGTGGTACGACCGCACTGACACTGGAGTTCAGTTCGACCGTACTTTGAGTGCAATGGATCCGATGGTCTCCGGGGAAACCACGAGACATCGAGTCTTATTTGATTTTTGCGTTGGCTCCTACCCAGAGATATGGAAGATCTCCTGGTGTTTTGGAGGCAGAGCGCTCTACTGGGAAAATATTTTTTTGGATTTTTTGAAAAGATACCCATTCTGGGGAGTGATACTCCGTGGGGTTTTTATTTGTAAATAGGAATATCTTTTTTTTGTCTTTTGAAAAGGAGATCTGGTTTGCATGCCCCTCCACTAGGGATGCCTGTGGGGTCTTTAGCTAACCGACTTTTATTTTGAAAGCAGGTAAACATGATGATTGATGCGATGCATGGGGATGCATGGAGATGCATATTTGACGATGAATGCATGGTTTGGCTCATTCTCTTTCCATTCGATGATTTTGCTTTTGCTGGTGATGCAGAGAACTTTGAGCTTATTGCTTGCGGGGTTGTGCTCCCCTGGGGATTTTCTTTTTTTATACGGGTGTTTGGTCAGCGGGTTGGTCAAGATCCCGACCCGTGGTCGATCAGGTCCATCGTCCCAAGATACTGTTTCTTTGCTAATGAGAATGTACAAGGATGTTATCTGACTTCAAGATGTTCTTCTGGGCATAAACGCAATTGAGACGGTGCTTGGTCGCTAGTTCTGGTCAAGATTCCAATTTGCGGGCGATTGGATCCGTCATCCCAAATCGTGAAGCGAGCGGAGTTCGAGACTCTTGAAGTGTAGTGCTGGGGGATAGTGACAATTTTTGTGATTTTTGCAAATATGTGTTCCGGATCTTTACCTGAGTAGTCAGGATAGAGATCGGTTATTGAAAATAAAGGAAATATTTTTTGTGTTTTTTTTGAAAATTTTTTGCTTGAAAGCAAGGGAAACATTTTTTGTGATTTTTGAAAATATTTTGCAATGTTTTGGTATTTTGTTGGATTTTTCTGGAATGCAGGGAAAAGGTATGGAATTTTCATCCATTTCCAGCTTCTACTGCTGGTAAGGCACCCGATCCATTTTACGTCAGCGAGCAAGACGAGTCTCACACAGTTAAGTGTCGTAGTTTTACATCTTCGAATGAGGGGATTTTGAGGGTTTTCAGTCAACACACCCACAAAGTTGCCTATTCCTCATGTGCAATGCACATAGACCACGTATCGTCCAACGGACTCCTTCGGCCACAAAATGAGCCACATCCTCACATTTCCCTTAGTCAATCCAGTTTGGGGCCTTACTTTGCTCACAATTCCGTGAGGATGCGCTCCACCTCCCAACAACCTTAATCCCCTTCATGAGTTTTAGGAACAGGGAACATCTGTCAGATTCAACAGCGACTTCCAAATCAAGGTTGTCTATCACGGTGCGTTCAACACGAACAGGATTGTGGGGTTCTGCCCGCCTCAGCCTCTACCTGTTAAAAGATTCCGGACACCCGTACGATCAACTGTCAGCCATGTCCGGAACAGGTTGAGAAAGAAAGCCCCCGAGAAGTTAATCCCAGTGTAGTTTTAGGTCTTCGGACCGCTGGGGATGAATTTGTGTAGTTGAAATTGATGGTGAATTTTTTTTTAAAGGTTCCAGACTTCAACTCAAGTGATTGAGATTGATACTGGTTTTTATGGAAAGCTCAAAATCTTTTGGTATTTTTGAAAATGATCCGGATTATCGAACCTTGATCCTAGTGGTTGAGGCCGATGCCCGTTTTTGGTTGAAAGCAAGAAAGGTCCCCCTAGAAATTAATCCCAGTGTAGTTTAGGGTGATCTTCGGACCAAAACTCTGTATATGCTGAAAATACATTCTTTTTGTGATTTTTTTTCGAAATGTTCCAGGATGTTAAATCTCAATTTGAGCGATCAGGATTAACACTAGTTTTTATTGAAAATCTCTCGGGATTTTGTTCCTGACGTAGTTTAAGGTCTTAGGACCAAAACTTTGTGCAGAATAGGGCAACACTTTTTTTTGTTAATATCCGGACGTCGTCTGATCTTGATGTGAGCAAACAAGACCGATACCGGTTTTTATTGAAAATCTCTTGGGATGTCGATCCCGACGTAGTTTAAGGTCTTCGGACCAAAACTATGTACAAGCGATGTTGGAAATCACACTTTTTTTTTATTTTTTTTATAGAAAATGTCCGGAGTCATCAGATCTTGATGAAGACCGATGCTGGTTTTTATTGAAAGTCCCTTGGGATCTTGATCCCGACGTAGTTTAAGGTCTTCGGACCCAAAACTATGGAGCGAGACTGGTAATACATTTTTTTTTTTTTGTGATTTTGAAAAGCGTTCTGAGTCATCGATTCTGATTTTGATGGTTGAGATCGATGCCCATTTTATTAAAAATCCCTCGGGATCTTGATCTCGACATAGTTTAAGGTCTTCGGACCATAAAACTGTACAAAACAGGGCAAACACATTTTTTTGTTTTTTTTTTTTTTAAAAATGTCCGGTGTCAGCGGATCTTGATTCGAACGATCCAGACTGTTACCAGTTTTTATTTAAAAAGTCCCTCGGGATCTTGATCCCGACGTAGTTTAAGGTCTTCGGACCCAAAATATGTATAAGCGAGCAGCAATTAAAGTTGGAGATTCTGAGGATTCTTCTTAGAATGGTTCAGATCATCAGGTCATGACTTTGGATGGTTGAGATCACTGTTTGACCAAGTCAATTTTTTTTCTTTTTCTTGAAAATTCCATGGACCTTTTTCCACATCATCAAGCCAATTTCTCACCAATTTCTTACAAGATGAGATTTTGGTGAGATTCCTTACTTTTTCTCATCATTCTCTTCCATCACTTCATTCTTACAAGGAGGTACAAGATTTACTTGCAACCACCCTTCCCAAGGAGGAGTTCTTCCCAAGGAGAGAAGGTGAGAGGTTGTTTCAAGTAGGTGGGAGGGAGGACGGCCCCCTGGGGGCCGCCCGGACTGTCTCTGCCCACTGATTTTTCCAGTGGGTCGGGTAAAGGGGTGCACTCCCCTTTTCTATATAACATGGGGCACCCTTGGCCCCTCCAACGTGAAATCTCTCTTTTCTCTCTCTCATACTCTCTCTTTCTTCAACTTTTTCTCTCTCTCTTGGTGGTTCTTTGCTCTTTTCAAGTGGTGGGCCTTAGAGAAGCTTTGGGACAGCAAGGTGGTCCCTCTTTCGTGAGTGGTAAAGGTATGGACCACTCCCTTTCTCTCTTGTCTTTTTCCTTCTTCATTGTCTCTTCTCATGACTCTTTTCTTTTCTTTTCATGTAGCTATTCCAAGAGGAGTGAGGGTGGGCTCAAGTGTTTTTGGCCTTTTCTAGATCTCCAATCTCTTCTAAAGGTGGTGCATGGAGAAGGACGTTGCAAGTTTTCATTTCATTCTTTCTTTTCTTCTTTCACACTCGCTTCATATGTATGTAAAGGGTAATTTTGCCATGTCCATCAAGTGTGCATGGAAAAATATCCTATCTTTCTTCATGGGAGTTGGGCGTCTTTTCATGTGTATCAAATGGGCTCAAAGTGAAGTCATGGCCCTTGGTGTATTTGATGGGCCCAATGCTTCATTTTGGGCTCCCTCTTACTTTCTCTTTCTTGTCATTTCCTTTGGAGCTTTCTTTTCTTTTCCAACTTCTTTCCAAGGTTTGGGCCCATGGGAATGGTAGGGCCTACCTCAAGTTTTGGGCTCATGGGGCTCACTTTGAGTGGGCCCATCTTTCTTCACATGTGTATGGACAAAGGTGACTAGCCCATTCTTCACTTGGATCTCAAGTGGGCTAGATTTCTTAGTTGGGCCCTTATGGTCAAGTAGCCCAAATCTTCCACCATCCTTATGTACAAAGTGTGGTGGGCTCCTTGGAGTTTTTTTTTTTTCATATGAATGGGCTTTTGGGCCCTCATTGAAACTTGTGCATTTCTTTGGACCATATGTGCACCACTACACTTTGTTCATGTAGGATTTTTTTCTTTCATGCTTTTTCTTTTGATGGATGGAGGACTTGAGTTACTTGATCATCTACAAGTCCCATGAGTGAGTTGTTTCAACAATCTCACTAAGTTCAAATGGTTTTTTTCATGTGGTAGGAAAGTGGTTCTCAAGAGTTTCCCTTTAATGTTATCAATCTCAAATGGATGATTCCTCTTCAAGTGAGCTATCCATGCAACCATAGCTCCTTGAACTTCTCTTGGGGTGCTTGGTGGGTCATCCACCATCATTCTCAAAGATGAGTGATTTTTCTTTCAATTTGTGAGAAAGAATGATACCCATAAGTTGCCCAATTTTGTCCCATGCTTTGGGTCATTTTGGATTTTGTCTTCAAGTGGGTTATGTATACCATTCTTAGTTAGTTTCAAGATGGTTGGGTGACTCATCAAGCCATGCCCTCTTGTGCTCAAATGGTCCCCTTGTTTTGTAAAGAAATTGGTGCACATAAGTTGCCCAAACTTGTCCTTGCATGGACATTTCCGACCTTGATTCTTCATGTGGGCTATGTGCATCAACTTTTTACCATTGGCTTCTTTGATTCATATGTGTAGACACCCCACCTTCGGCTACACTGTTGGTAGAGATAGCTGGATGAATGGAGGACCATACCCCCAAATTCCAAGTCCAAACTCAGCCAAACTCACCTTTGTAAGCCCCAATTCATAGCCCAACTCAAGCCTAAACCTAGTCAACTCGCCCCTAAACATCAGCCTGAAAAACCCCCCCACAAGAAAAGCCAGTAAAAAAATCCTAAAAAAAGTCAAACTCACTGAGTCAACTCACTGAGCCAACCCGCTGAGTTGACCCATTGAGTCAACCCGTTGAGTCAAAACACCGAGTCAACCCGCTGAGTCAAATCACCGAGTCGACCCGCTGAGTCAACTCACCGAGTCAACCCACTGAGTCAAACAGCACCCCCGAGAAATGATCGTACCACGCGCTGGAAATCGAGGAACATCCGTACGGGCGGCCCACAGCGGGCCGCCCAAAAATATTTACGGGTTCTGCCACTACCCGCTGCTATAAATACCCCCCTCCCCTTCTCATTTCAACAGACCATCCAGCCCAGAGAGAGCCTGTCCGTTCTGAGTTTCTTTCTCCATCCTTAGCCCATTTTTCCACCAAGGAGAGCCCGAGTGAGGAGAGCCTAGCCCTGGTCCAGTCCAGCCTGACCACTGGTCCAAGTCTCCCAAGCCATCCAAGTCTTGATCCAGCCACTCGAAGCCAAACCTTGCGACACCTCCGTCCATCTAGCTGTTCCTTACTAGCATCATCTCATTCGCATCTAGCATAAGTGCAACATTTATTTTTCTTCCAACCCCCCTGCTTCACTGCAAGCACTTTGATTATTCAAACACACAGCATGCATCTCGCATAAAGCACCTGTCAGTTCGAGCGTATGCTCTGGGCTTGCCTGTTAATGGAACCTGCCCATCAGAAACTCTTACTGTTCAGACCCGCATTCATATACATATCACTACAAGCACTTTGATTATTCAAACACACAGCATGCATCATCTCACATAAAGCACCTGTCAGTTCGAGCATATGCTCTGGGCTTGCCTGTTAGTGGAACCTGCCCATCAGAAACTCTTACTGTTCAGACCCGCATTCATGCATCATGTCATCTATGAGAATGTACGAGGATTAAAACAGACTTCAAGTAATAGTTCGATTCTGTGAAGTAGAGACCGTACTTCGGTACGGGCAGTGTGGGGTGCTTAACCTCTTCCCACCTTGTAACCGTGATCCCTTATCTCGAATCTCTGGCCGCAGATCAAAAGGAGTCATTTTAGAGGAAGGAATCTTCGGATACCCTTCTCTAACTTTTCTACGTGGTCTAGCCGACTGTAGATTCGAAGTAACTGGCTAGTGGCGACTCTGGTCTTACATAAACTCATTTAAACATATCTAGCTTAAACACGACTACCAAACAAAGCCCTCGAGAACGAGGCAAGCCAGTGGCACAAACGACGATTCGCACTCACGCATCCTCTCCTTTTCCCGAAAGGAAAGGGACGAGAACGTCTCGTGGGAGCGCGGAACGGCGAGGGTCCACAGAATGGCGACTCCACTGGGGATGAGCTAGTCCCACTAGTCGTGATCCGACTTGAAAAATGGAATCCTTCCCGTACTTGAAAGTCACTAATCCTCATACAATCTCATATGCATAGCATTCTACCCAAAACAAACAAAAAATAGAAAATCCCAAAACCAAAAAAAATATAGAAAATCCAAAAACCCAAAAAGAGTAGAGTATAGTCCTCACCATTGCGCCTCCTCGGGCTCAACGTGTTCGGAAGCAACTTCCCTTCCAAAGCATAATCCGCAATCGGGCTCAGCAAGCCATGTCCGACCACGAAGAAGAAACTCATCTCTCCCTTGCTCTTGAGATGACCGAAGCGCAACCTCCAGCTCAACAGCCAATTGATAATACGCCAATCATACAAGAATTGGCACAAGGATGAGAGCAATGCAAGAAATGCTCTTGCAATTCATGCAAGCACAAGCCACCGTAACAACCAATAAACAGGTTGGCCCAGTTCAGCAACCTCAGCAGCCATACCGGGTCCCTCCGTCCTCCAGTTCAAATCAAGCACAATCATTGGAGTCTGCCTAAGACTACCGACAGCACCCATCTCAGCCCTTCGCTATGGGGCATCCTCCTCAGTACCTTCCTGCGTCGACAAGGTCGTCTCAGAGCACTCCTATCGCAGGAACTTCCAGTCAGCTTCCAGTCAATCTTACAAACAACAGTCTCAGTAGATCTCAGCATGTCCCCGCCGATGGGACCCCTTTTCAATTTCAGCACATCCCCGCCGATGGGATTTCAATTCAATTCCAGCAACAGGAACAGCACTGGCGAATGCCCACAATGGGGGTCAGTGTCAAGCCCACATCAATCAGCGGACAGTGGCGAATACCCAACAAGAGGGTCACTTCCCAACATCTCAGCCTCCTACAAACAGGAGCACTTTTCAATTCCATCACATCCCCGCCGATGGGATTCCAGTTAATTTTCAGCAATCTTCAATTTAGCAAACTCCAGTTAATTTCCAGCAATCTTCAATTAAGCAATCTCCAGTTAATTTCCAGCAAGTTTCAGTTCAACCTTCAGTACAGTCTCCAGTTCAGTTACAATCCTTTCAAGCACAAGTTCATCAGAATCCAGTTCAATCATCAAATCAACTTCAGCAACCCGCGGTTGCTTTTCAGCAAACCCATAGGGTCGAAGACATCGACCACTATGCTGAAGAAGAACGTGCCTTACTCCAAGAGGCACCAGTCGCTCGAACAGATCATTCAGGACTGGACGAGTTGCGGGAGCAGTTCCAGATCTTGCAAAATCAGCTTCAGCGACAACAAGGAATCGATCTACCTTTGACCAAGTTCAGAGACTTGTGTCCTTTCCCAGATGCTCAAGTACCTCAAAACTTTGAGGTACCAAAATTCAAAAGATATGATGGCAGCGGTTGTCCCATAGCACATCTCAAGGCCTTCTGTGGAGAGCTGAGTGCAATCTCAGGAAATGAAGGGGCCCTCATTCGTTTGTTCCAAAAACCTCTGAAGGGCGATGCCCTAGATTGGTACACTTCATTGGACTGCCACCACATCAGGACGTGGGAACAGCTTGCCCAGGCTTTCGTCGATAGATTCGCGTACAATCTCAATATGGCACCCAGAAGAGCCGACCTCGCAGCTCTCAGGCAAAGGAGTGATGAAACACTATCTGCCTACGTGGGACGTTGGCGAGCTATGGCAGCCCGAATGCGAACACCTATCGACGACGAAGAACAAATCTCCATGATTGTTCATTCAACATATCCGGGCATATCTGGATATCTAATCTTGCATCCATACGCGAATTTCTCACAGTTGATCCTTGCTGGAGAGCAAGTCGAAGTAGGAATCAGTGCCAGGACAATCTCCCCATGGCCTCATCAAGCCACTCCAGTCAAGAGGAACAGAGTGGAGGGAAGACCCATTGGATATGGGAATGGAAACCGAAGCGGTTCTTCTCCCTGCCCGACAGAGGTAAACAACATCAATACCACTGCTCAGGGTAATCAATACGCTCCCCCACAGGGACATCAACAGCATCAGTAGAATCAGGTTCAGCACCAACCTCAGAGGTATCAACCACGACCAAATCCGCAACCACAGCCACAACAACCTCGACAGCAGCAGTAGTTCAGAGGGAATGGTCAATACTCATACCAGAACAGGCAGAATTACAGGGAGCTCAGGAAGTTCACTCCACCTACTTAGCCACTTAGTCAAGTCATGACTATGCTGGTAAAAAAGCAGTTACTCACTCTAATGGCACCCAGGCCTCCTCCTCATCCTCTGCCTCCGAACTACCGAGAAAATGAGTACTGTGCCTACCATCAAGGGCGTGGCCACACCACTGATCGATGCTTTACTTTGAAGAATGCTATACAAGATCTGATTGATGACCGCAAGATCGTCATCTCGGTCCCTGGGACTCCTACAGCATCTTCCACCAACATTCTTCAGAATCCTCTGCCTCAACATCCGACGGATCCTAGCTCATCTCATGGCCCCACTGTCAACAACATAGAAGAAGGAGAGCGCCTTGATCGCTTCTTCTCCCTTATCCAGTCCATTCATGCCTACACTTATGGGCCAACAAATCCTCCTCCGATCATGCAAGGGGTAAGTCCCTTTCTTCCTCCAGTCTCCGAGCCAGTAGTACTTGAAGGAACACTTCCATACGATGTGCCAGTTGTTTAAGGGGCATCTTATGGCCCCTCATGTTGGGAACCAGTCGTCTTGGAAGGAGCACAATCATACATTGAACCCACATACGAACCTGTCATCTTGCAAGGGGCAATTTCAGCATAAGAACAATACAATTTGCCATGGAGAAACCATACTCATCAGCAGCAAGAACCCATTGTATTGTAAGGAGCTCCTCCAGTTGAGCCAGACATATTGGAAGGGGCAAATCTCGGAGGCGTGTCAATCACACTACGGCAACTGGGACTAACAGAGATACCTCCTGCCATATCAAGAGGACCAGTATTCATTCCATGGGAGCCTCCTGCTCCAGGAACGGTCAAGCCAGGACCGCAACCTTATGTGGTCTATGAAGACAAGCCTCGATATTACTCCTCCAGCACAGGTAACAATGTAGTCCTCAAGGCAAAAGCTCCGTACGAAGAAGATATGGTACCCACACTAGCACCATCGCAAGAACCTGTGGTCGTAGAGGGCAAAGGTGAGGAAAATTATAAGGAGGTCCATGGCACTATCCAAAATGTGCGGAAGTGGAAAACATGAATCCCAATGGGCGTTGCATCCGAAGAGATAATCAAAATAGAGGAGATACCAAAGGCGCTCTCTCAGGCCTCGGCAACAAAAATGAAGCCGCATACGATGTGGCGACTCAGCTCAAGTCAATCCCTGCTCAAATCTTAGTATGGGAGCTACTCTGCACATCTCGCATACACCGAGAAATGTTTGCCAAAACCTTGAACGATGCTCACGTCTCTTCCGACACCGCACCAGAGATAATAGCATTGATGATTGGACAACTCCTGGCTCCGCGCGCCATCACCTTCACCGATAATGAGTTGCCACCGGAAGGACACGATCATGGGCGATCCCTCAACATAGCCTTACGATATAAAGACCTCTGTGTCCCGCTGGTCCTTATCGATAATGGCTCAAGCTTAAACGTCTGCCCGCTTAAGACTGCGGAACGTCTGCCAAAATCAAGAATTTGCGACGGATATGGTCCGTCGCAAAAATTGCATGCTTTAACGACAGACTTAGTCCGTTGTTAACTAAAAATGTCCGTCGCAAACCTATTTTTAAGGGGAAATCTTGGGGGTTATCATGGCGGGATTTTACGACGAGTCATGTCCGTCGCTTAATACATATACAACGGATTAGGTCCGTCACAACTTTACGCCGCACTAAATTTGTCACAAATCTTTATTACGCGACAGCCACGGTCCGTTGTAGAAAATAAACGTTTAGCGACGGTCTTTCGCCATTAGCAACGGACAAAGTCCGTCGTTAAATTATGGTTTCATAACAATTCTTAAAAAATTGAGATATTTTTAAAAAAACTACAAAAAAGAATATTAAGATTTTGACAAAAAATTTACATTTCAAAAAAGAAAGTACAGTAGTTTAAAAGAAATTAAAAAAAAATAACGTGATTTTGAAAAAAATCGAGAAGTTTGATTAAAATTTAAAGAATAGTGAAAAAAATTTGAGATTTTGTATTTTGAAATAAATTTAGAAGATTGATAAAAACAATGAGATTTTCAAAAGAACTGTGATTTTAAAAAAAAATGAAGAGTTGAAAAAATTTAATTTGATATTTTGAAAATAAATGGTAAGGTTAGAAGAAAATTGAAATTTTGAAAAAAAATTTGAGAATTAAAAAATAAAAAAATCTGGATCATGATAAAAAAAATGACATTTTGAAGAAGAAAGTTGAGAGGTCTTAAAAGAATTTTGCATTTTGAAAAAGAAATTGGCTTTAAAAAAAAAAACAGAAGTTTGAATAAAATTGAGGGTATAGTGAAAAAAATTGAGATTTATATTTTGAAATAAATTAAGAAGTTTAATAAAAACGATGAGATTTTTAATAGAATTTTGATTTTAGAAAAAAAATTGGGGAGTTTGAAAAAATTAATTAGATATTTTGAAAAAAAAAAAATTGAAATTTTGAAAAAAAAATTGAGAGTTTGAAAAAATTGAGATTGTGAAAAAAATTGTCGTTTTTAAGAAGAGAATTAAGAGGTTTAAAAAATTGTGATTTTGAAAAAATTGACAATGTTTGATAAAAATTGAGATTTTAAAATATTGACATTTAAAAAAAAAAATTGGCACTTTGGAAAAAATTTGTAAGTTAGAAAGAAATTATATTTTGAAAAAAAAAAAGATTTGTAAAAAGAAATTGAGAAGATTGAAAAAACTAAACATTTTGAAAAAAAAATAGAGATGTTTGAAAAAAAACTTAAAATTTTAAAAATATTAGGATTAAAAAAAACTTTAATTTTGGAAAGATGAGTGTCATTTAGAAAATGAAAATTGAGAAGTTTAAAAAAATTATGATTTTGATAAAAAAGTTCAAAAGTTGGAAAAAAATTTGACAATGTTATAGAAAGATTGAGATTTTGAAAAAAAAAAAGATGAGATTTAAAAAAAAAAACTGAGATTTTGAAAAATAAAATGACATTTTGAAAAATAAAATTCGTCATTCAGTGGTAGGGTGTTCGTAGAAAAGAAGGCGTCGCCCAACGAGTGGCGGATTTTGATGATTCTTAGATGCTGGGGAGATCCATAGATCTGGATAGAGTCTCGCTCATAGGGGAAGAGTACGCGTGCTACAGGCTTCGTAGTTGATCGGATCAGATAGCCCTTTGGGCAACCAACACAACCCGACACATCCAATTCCAATCAACGACTTGGAGGGTCCATGGCTGCCTTTATTCTAGGTAGTAGGCATCGGATCGACATCATGAAAAAATTAACGGTGTTTGAGAAAATTTGAGATTTTGACAAAAAAAAAATTAACATTTTGAATAAGAAAATTGAAAAGTTAAAAAAAAAAATTGTGATTTTGAAAAAAAAATGATATTTTGAATAAAAAAATTGGTATCTTGAAAAAATTGAGAAGTTTGAATAAGATTGATAATTTTAAAAGAAAAATTAGGTTTCTGATAAGTTTGAAAAAGTTCAAAAGCTTGAAAAAAATTGAGATTTTGAAAAAGAAATGGAGATTTGAAAAAAAATTGAGATTTTGTATTTTGAAAAAACAATTAAAATTTTGTAAGTTTGAAAGAAATGAAAAGTTTAATAATAAAAAAATGAGATTTTGAAAAATGTTGAAATTTCGGAAAAAAAAATTTGAGATTTAAAAAAAATTAAAAAGTTTGAAAAAAAAGATTTAAAAATAAAATTTTAAGATTGAAAAAAAAATTGAGATTTAGAAAAAAATCTGAGAAATTTGAATTGAGTGGACCAAATTTATTGGTTGGACGTTTATTGGATGGTTGAAAGTGAAAAATTACACTCATTCAGTTAGCTGGCTATCGAATTGGTTTATGCATACACACAAGTTCACTAGTACAAAAAATGATGGCCCAAATATAATGAAGTTAATTGCAAGAATAACTTATAATGATGAGATTGATCAAATTCTATGATCAGGACATCCTAAAGTTAATCTGAGCGGTTAGATATGTTCAAACATGCTAATTAGGAGAGAGAACAAAATTTAGCCCAATCTGACCTGAAACGAATCAGAACCGTCCAAAACACTCTTTAAATGGGCACAATCATTTTGTCTAGATCTATAGCGATTTTGGACAATTTGATCGTCCATATTGAAGAGTAAATGACTTCAGATGTTTAGATTAAATTTCACTTAAATCTTATCGTTGGATCGCAAGATATAGCCCATCATATTGTTGATCAATCTTGTTTACCCAATATCTTTCTCATTTGAAATCCGATTGGAGAGAGTGACTAGTCAAATTGAAGCTCTTGATCAATAAAATAGAGTGACTGGATCAGATTTCCAAATTGAACCAAATTTTTAGGTTAAATTGTGTTGCAACTTGCTGACCTCATGAAAACCTAAAAAAATGTGTGGTTAATGGGCTCTGAACTCTATTTCAATCGTTGAGATTTGGATCTTCTAAAGGTTTGATATTGCATCCTAAAATGATATTAAAGAACACTTGGACAAGATATATATACATAAAACACTTCAACTTGGGTTTACACCGGTCAAGGTAACTGAAACGGATGGGCTATTGACCTGCCACTAGCCAATGGCTAGTGATCGGTGCTCTGTGAGCCCCACCATGATGTATGTGTTTCATCCATGCTGTCCATACATTTTTCCATATCATTTCATAGTATAATTCCAAAATTGAGGTAGATCCAAATCTCAAGTGGACCACATCACTGGAATAGTGTTAATTGAATGCCCACCATTAAAAACTTCTTAGGGACCACAGAAGTTTTGGAAGAAGTTGATATTTGTTTTTCCCTACATCCACCAGGTCTGTATGAACTAATCAAGAAGTTGGATGTCAAATAAACATTATAGTGGCCCCTAGGAGGTTTTTAATGGTAGACATTCAATCACTATTGTTTCATGTGGTGTGGTCCACCTGAGATCTGGCTCATTTTTGGGATCAAGCCCTAAAATTATCTTGAGAAATGGATGGACAGCATGGATGAAACACAGAGATCATGGTGGGGGCCCACAAAGCACCGACCACGAGCCCACCTGGCGTCAATAGCCAAACCGCACGTCCCCAAATTGAGAGAGGGAAGCCAAAATCCCTCCTCTTTCCCTCTCAAAACCTCTCTTTTCACCCCCTCCCTCTCAAAACCCCTTTCCTCTCTCCCTCCCTAAAATCAGCGTCTGTCTCAAGCTAGGTTGGGATGAAACCCTCTCCAAATGGAGTTCTGGTGATGAAAAACCCCTCCTTTTTTTTCTCCCATTCTCCCTCTCTCCTCCGATTTTGTTCCCTCTTTATCTTTCTCGCTCTCTTTTAAGACCATGATATCTTCCCCTCTTCGTTGCAACCCCCATCTCACTCCGCCCGTCTGTTGCAACCCTCCTCTCATTTTCAAAGGAAAAGCTCAACAGCTCTGGTGGAGAAGAAGAGCGCTTTTTCGACTGTTGGAATCAATGGGTTGGGCAGATCTTGCTGTTGACGAGGGTATGTGAAATATATTGACGATCAATGACTCACTTTGTATATGAAAAATTGTAAGAAAATTTTTAATATGCATATTTTGTTTTCAATCAGGTGCAACAGATTCAAAATGCAACAAATGCATTTTATCGGTTTCGTTTGAGTTGATGTATTGAAGTAGTTTCTCCTTCTTTTTTTTTTTTTTTTATAATACATGGGTATGTGAAATCTGTAAGTGTTGAGGTAGCTCGACTATTGTTTGATGAAATGCCTGAAAGATGTGGCTGCTTGGAATGTCATGATGGCAGGGTATGTACAGAATGGGTGTTGTGTGGATGCATCTGAGCGGTGCACAAATTGGATCCATCAGTAAAGATGCTCTGGCCCATTCACCAAGGGGGCTATCCCTATATAAAAGAATGGACGGTTCAAAATGATTTCCATTGGTCAACATGCAACATCCACGTGTGGCCTGCTTGATAAGTGGACTTGCCGTCATGTGCAATAGCCATGAAGCCAAAAAAAAAAAAAAAAAAAACTCTTTGTTAATGGCATTCTTAGATGGACAATGAACTACTTGACAAAGGATTGGAATCGGACAACTAGCATCCAGTTCTCATAGCACAGCTATTGTATTTTTGTTGATATGTTTGTACAATCTATTTAGGATAAATGTCAAATCATGAATTGTTCTCCATGGAATTTGAATTGAGTTGCTAGATTTGGATCACAAATCATAAGCTTTCAACATTACTCTATTGACACCACTTCAGTTGGTCTGAATGACCATGTAAGATGGTTCTTTTTTCTATCCAGATTCAAGTAGTTGCTTTTGTGATGACCATGTAATGTTGTTTATATGCAGTTGTTTGCAGGAAATGATGCAGATGAATTCAATTTGTTCTTAAACGGGAATGTACTCCAAAGATACTGATCACTACTTGTCGGTTCAATTCTATTGTATGTTCCTGTTTATTTCTTTGTTTTCCTTGTCGAATGTTTTGTCCCATCATTACACAAATTTATTTGAATTACGTGTAACTTTATTGAAATTCTTTCTGAACTTTGGTTTCTTTATTGGTAGTTTTATCATTTTGCTTGATTTGCAGAGGGGACTTGCCTTTATTGCGGAGCTGTTATCTGTGATCCCAAATGCGCACTACTATAAAAGAGGAACCTATGACTTGAAAAAGGTACTGTCTTTTTGAAGGTGTCATGTTGTATGGTTTCACTGTAATTGTTGAGCCTCATATTGTAGATATGTTATCATTTCCTTTTTCCGATCTTTCTGCAGATTGTCGAATACGCAACCAACAAAGAGTTCACCTCGATTATAGTTGTCCACACCAACCGTAGGGAACCTGGTTAGTATTATTCCTTTGAAATAATGAACTTTTGTGAAGACCATACACAAGCAACCTTTGTTAATATCAACAAAGTGATGATGTTTCTTGCATCTTAACAAGGAACCTGGTTAGTATCATTCCTTGTTAAAATCATAAAAGATAAGTTCAAAATGCTACCACGATGACTTCATCAATAATAATGCATTAATGCTGTTATAATGCAATCCATGGAAGTTCAACAAAGTGCAGGCCCCACTGTACACTGTGCATATTTATTTGCTGATAATGACCACTGATGCAGAGGACCAGAGCCTGGTAATTCCATTGATTGGAACATCCTAGCTGTCCGGTCAATGTGGTTTTTTATGGTTAAATTGGACAATTTCTCCTTGTACTTCCATATCTTTTAACCATCCCCTTGCATGGTTAACTGGTCAAACAACTACCAAAGTCCGGTAGCCTTTGTTCTTCGGTTCCAACTCATGTTTGCATAGGTGTCAGTGACCTCAATCACTATGCATAGTTGCCACATATACACTTCTGGAAATCTCATGTAACTTCATTTGAATTTTTCTAAATTTAATATAGTAATTTTTTCTTTTTCTTTTTCTCTTAAATCTATCCTGTGGGGCACAGTATTGGTAGTTTAGTAGATAAGAAGCCCATGTCTCACAAGTGTTGGTGGGTGGAGCCAACTTGTTTAGAACAACCAATGGAGTTAGGATTAAGACCTGGCAGGTATGAGTGAGTTCTTTCACAGGGATGATTATGTACATATATAAACATATATGCATTGATGTTTATTTCTTTACGTACATATGCATGTGTATATATCCGTGCGTGTGTTCATTATCCATAAATGAGTTAAGTGGGCATGTGAGTATTTGTATATAAGAGCTGAGTGCATATAGGGAACTGTATCACAACTTGAGGTGTCGTACCATCCTTCAGGACTCGGATTGCTTACGGTAGAACACGCCATCGAGGTTGGTACTATATGTGGAAAAGCTATATGGGCCCCACCTGATGTATCTGTTTTATCAACGCTGTCTATTCATGAATTTCATATCTTTTTAGTGCATGAGCCAAAAAATAAACAGATCCAAAGCTCTCAAGGGGACATTGAGGAAACAGTGGGGATTGAATGCCTACACCATTGAAAAATTCTAGGTACCAAGCTTTGGATCAAGCTGATATTGTGTTTTCCCATCATACAAGTCTGTGTGACCTTATGAATGGGTTGGATAGCAAATAAACATCATTGTGGCCTTGGGAAGGTTTAAACAGTGGGTGTCATTATCCTCGCTGCTTCTTAGATTGTGGTCCACTTAGGCCATGAATTTGTCTCTTTTTGGGCTCATGCATTAAAATGATCTGAAAAACATGAATGGACAGCGTGGATGAAATGCAAAAATCATGGTGGGGCATAGAGATCTTTTCCACTTATATATGGTGCTGTGTTGTACACTAGGCAATCGAAGTCCCATCCTTTCCACTAGCACCTAACTATAGTAGGACATCAATAACATGAAAACTATAGGCCCCACTATTAAGATCACCCCTATCGCATAAACAGGGCGAGGCTATTGACATGGGTCTGGTTCTAGGGAATGTTGGCTGGACTAATGTCTTTAATTGGTCCATTCAAGTTGGTCTTAATTTTGATTTTATTTCTCATTAAATGTAAATGAAGTTTATTTTATTTTTTAACCTTAGAAATTCTCCTTATTAGAATTTCTATGTATATTTTATGTTGATTGAATTTTTTTTCCTATTAGGTGAAAGAAAAATAAAAAGAAAATTACTGCTGTTTTTTTTTATACAATAAATTTTCGACGGCTATAAGACGTCTATTTTCTCTTTAAAATAATAGAATACCGACGGATCTACACCGTCTGGAAGGGAGATTGAACACAATTCGACAACGATCAAGGATGGTTGATGGCCGTCTGAAAATTGTGTAAAATGCATTTCAGGACGACTATGGACCGTGTGTTTTTGAGACGATCCATCACCGTCTTTTATTAACAACGGTTATAGACAGGTCGAACAATTCGACAATGATCAAGGACGGTTGATTGTCGTCTGAAAAAAGGTGTAAAGTGCACTTTAAAGATGGCTAGGGACAGTCTGTTTTTTAGACGGTCCATCACTGTCTTTTATTCACGACGGTCATGGACACATGTAAGTTTTAGGACACAAAAAATATGACGGCTGCTACGACGGTCCGAAACCGTCTGGAACCACAGTTTAAGACGGTTTTCAACCGTCATTTTTTCACTGTTTTGGCGTAGTGTACCCAGCACCATATGCGTCAGAGCATTCGACAACACCCGCCGAACAGTGGAAGGGGAGGTCGACATAGAGGTACAGATAGGTCCAGAAGTCTCCACCATCACATTCCAAATCCTGGATATATCAGCCTCTTTCAACATGTTGCTCGGACGACATTGGCTGCACAAGGTGGGGGCTGTGCCATCAACCCTGCATCAACGAGTGAAATACATCTGCGGAAATCAAGTGATCTCTATCCATGCAGAGAAGGAGCTCATCATTCCTTCCAATGCTGCTGCCACTGAACCAGATATCCCTGTCATTGATATCCAGCACTCTGAAGAAGACATCCCGTTTCACAGTTTCGAAACAGTTTCGAATTTGAGACTATGAACTCTATCGCCAATCCAGAACCGATAGGGTGGACCGTGTCTTTTCATCGGCAGAACGTCTGAGCCTCAAATACCGAATGAAGAATCATTTCAAGTTTAGAATGGTGCCACTGATATATAACCAACGCAAATGGGGACTCGGATACAAGGCAATCTTCATGGACAAAAGAAGGAAGAAATTTTGGTGCTCACCCATCCAATTCGTCAAGGCAAGAGAACCTTGCAAAGATCCAGGAGGGAATCAACCAACTGCACTACATAAAGGCCTCCCGATGAGCCTAGCTTGGGCCACATGGCCCCCCATTCGATGGGATCAGATTCTCGAACCGTCTAAACCTCCAGAGGAAGAAGGAAATGATGAAGATGAAGAAGAAAGTCAAATACAGCAGCTTCAGGACCAGGTTACTCTGATACCTGCTCCCAACCAGGGGCACAACCTGCCCACTTCAATTCCAGCCAGTCAGGGGGCACAACTTGCCCATCTCAGCATCAATCAGCAAGGGGCACGACTTGCCCATCTCTGCAGAATCAACATCAACTAGCCAGGGGCAGAAGCAGCCCATCCATTGGACCAAGAAAGGGAAATGGCCAGCCCTAGATTGGTCTGATGTCCAGATCCTAAACATGTGTCTCATTGTGGAACCAGACGAACTGCAATGCGAGGTAAGTGATCCGGGAGGGACTAAGTACGACTCAGATCTCGAGCCCAACCAGCGAGAAATCATGGTCATTGAGCCAGACTGTGATTCTTCGCCCAAGTCATCAACCCCCACCTCTTCAGGGGAGGAAGTGTGGGGTCCTGAATGGTCATCCGTTCCCCTAACTTTTGAATCAGCCAAAGAACCATCTGAAGGCTCTAGCTTCCAAAAAAAATGTCTGTTTAAGCAGCGATCGAAACTTGGGAACAAGCTGGGATCAATCATGGTCTGCAATGCCCGCTTGTTCAAAGTCCCGTGAATTTCAAAAATCCAAAAAAATAAAAAACTTTCAAAAGCTAAAAACATCTAGCATTTCCATGTCAGAAAAATCTCAAAAAACCAAAAAACATTTCTTTTCCTGCATTCAATAGTGTGCCAAGTTCGTCGAAAGAGTCACATGAGTTTGAAGTCGAATCATATGATTTTGACATCGAATTAGACTTCGAGCTCATGGGTCTGGACGAAGCTCGGGATGAGGAAGATGATGATCCAGCTCCCGAACTAGAGGATCTCCTCAAAAAGTTCGAATCTAAAGCCAATGTTGTAGCCGATGATTTCGAGATAGTAAACTTGGGGACACCGGAGATCCCTAGGGAAGTACGCATTGGAAAATCGTTGCCACCTGAGATGAAACAGAAAATGATAGAGTTCCTAGCTCCAAGATTGTCCAACTTCGCGTTCTCATATGAAGACATGCCGGGGCTCGATGAAGAGCTCGTTGTACACCATCTGCCGACCAAGGCAAATATGAAGCCAGTGAAACAGAAACTTCGAAGAATGAAGCCAGAATGGGCTCTGAAAGTCCGAGATGAAGTCATCAAACAGTACAATGCAGGATTCTTGGTAGTCTCCAACTACCCCGAATGGCTCACCAACATCGTACCAGTACCAAAGAAGGACGGCAAGGTTCGAATGTGCATCGACTTCCGAGATCTCAACAAAGCCAGTCCTAAAGATGACTTCCCTTTGCCACACATCGACACACTACTTGACAACACTGCTGGATACAAGGTCTTCTCATTCATGGATGGATTCTCAGGTTACAATCAGATCAAGATGGCCGTCGAAGATCGCGAGAAGACATTGTTTATCACCCCCGGGGAACTTTCTGTTACAGGGTAATGCCGTTTGGTCTGAAGAATGCAGGGGCAACATATCAGCGAGCAATGACAGCACTATTCCACGACATGATGAACAAAGAGCTTGAAGTATATGTGGACGATATGATCGTCAAATCTCGCACAGTTGAAGGACACTTTGAAGATCTGAAGAAATTATTCAACAGATTAGAAAAGTACAAGCTCCGTCTCAACCCTCAGAAATGTGTCTTCGGTGCAATGGGAGGTAAGCTCCTCGGCTTTATGGTGAGCGAGGATGGCATCAGGGTCGACGAGACCAAAACCAGAGCAATCATCGAGATGCCCCCTCCTAGAATAGAGAAAGAAATTCGTGGCTTCCTCGGCAGAATTCAATACATCAGTTGCTTCATCGCACAGCTCACACCTATTTGTGAGCCCATTTTCAAGCTCCTTCGGAAGAACGTTCCAAAAGAATGGAATGATGATTGCCAAGTCGCCTTCGACCGCATCAAGAAATATCTCATGAATCCTCCAGTCCTAGCGCCACCCACTCCCGGACGTCCACTATTATTATACATCTCGGTAGCAGTAGAAGCCATCGGCTGTGTCCTCGGCCAGTACGACGAGACCGGCAAGAAGGAACAAGCAATATATTATTTGAGCCGAAAGTTCACCGACTACGAGACCAGGTATTCCCCGATCGAGAAGACTTGCCTCGCCCTAGTCTGGGCAACTCAGCGACTCCGTCAATACATGATTGCATTCCCTATTCTCCTCCTTGCTCACATGGATCCGCTTAAGTACTTGTTCGAGAAACCGGCACTCACTGGAGGGATAGCTAAATGGCAGCTACTCATGTCTGAGTTCGACATCACCTATGTCACTCAGAAGGCAATCAAAGGGCAGGCCCTCGCCAATCATCTTGCGGCCCACTCCCTCCTGGATTATCAATCGCTCAAGACATTCTTCCCTGATGAAGATCTCTTGCTTATCGAAGGGGAAGAAAAGAAGAAGAAAGATGAGTGGACATTATTTTTCGATGGCGCAGCAAATTCTAAAGGGAGTGGTATTGGAGCGATCCTCTACTCTCCAAATGATGTCCCTATTCCTATCTCAAGGCGCATAGCATTCAAGTGCACCAACAACATGGCAGAGTACGAAGCATGCATCGCCAGCTTAAGGGAAGCCATAATCTTGGGTGTCAAGAAGCTACGAGTATTTGGAGACTCACAGCTTAGCATCAATCAGACCAAAGGCGAATGGAAAACCAAGGACGAGAAGTTGATACCATATCATTAGTATCTTGAAAATTTGATTGAGGAGTTCAAAGAAGTCACCTTCTCATACATGCCCAGAGCCAAGAACCAGTTTGTAGATGCTCTCGCCACACTTGCATCAATGCTCGAGATACCAAAAGGAGCTTCAGAATGGGAGCTTACAGTCGAAATTCAAGAAGAACCTGCTTTTTTCCTGTAAATAGAAGAAGCCGAAGCTGTCCCTGACAAACCCTGGTATGCTGACATCAAACAATATCTCGAAACCCAGGAGTATCCAGAGTCAGCAACAACAACAGATCGCCGAACCATCCAGCGTTTGGCCGCCCAGTTCACCATCAGTGGCGAAGTTCTTTACAAGCGGTCCTATAATCACATCCTCCTTCGATGCGTCGATGAAACAGAAGCTGCAAAGATCATGAAAGAAATACACGAAGGAATTTGTGGCTCACACATGAACGGGCACATGATGGCAAAGAAGATTTTACGACTCGGCTACTATTGGCTCACCATGGAGACAAACTGCTGCCAGCACGTCAGAAAATGCTTCAAATGTCAGGAGCATGCGAATCAAATCCATGCCCCCTCATCAGAATTATACAACCTGACCACCCCCTGGCCCTTCTCCATGTGGGGACTTGACATCATCGGCAAAATTAGTCCCAAAGCATCAAACGGTCATGAGTACATACTTGTGGCAGTCGACTACTTCACCAAGTGGGTAGAGGCAGCCTCCTACACCACGATTGCAGCATCTCAGGTGATCGAATTCATGAAGAACAACATCATATGCCGGTACGGAATCCCCAATGCTATCATCACAGATAATGGGATCTCGTTTGTCAATAAGAAGATGGATGACTTCCTCAGCAAATTCAAGATCCAACGTCATCGATCAAGCCCCTACCGTCCTCAGATGAATGGTGGGGTAGAAGCCGCAAACAAGACAATCATCAGGATACTCGAGAAGATGGTCGTGACCTATCGAGATTGGTCAGATATGCTCCCATATGCACTTTAGGCTTATCGAACGTCCGTATGGTCTGCTACGGGCGCTACTCCTTTCGAGCTTACTTATGGAATGGAAGCAGTTCTACCAATCGAGGTAGAAGTACCATCACTACGGGTGTTACTAGAAAGTGGAATTGAAGAAGGAGAATGGCAACGGGCCAGATTCAATCAGTTGCAGCTAGCAGATGAAAAGCACATACGCGCGCTAAGTCATTCCCAGTGTTATCAGAAAAGGATCGCTCGGGCTTATAACAAGAGAGTCCGAAAAAGAAGTTTCAAGGTAGGCGACATGGTCATGAAGAAGATTCTACCGTCGCACCTTCCGGATCCCAGAGGAAAGTTCAAACCCTCGTGGGACGGGCCATTGATCATCAGAGAAGTACTTCCCGGAGACTGCCCTCAGACTCACCAGCATGAGAGGGGTGGATATTCCTGAGCCAATCAATGCTGACAAAGTGAAGATCTTTCACGGGTAAGTCGTTCTGACCTTATCAAGAGTTACTTTAATAGAGCTGAAGTCAAGAGGTCAAAGCCAAGACCTCTGAGAAATCACTTCCGTCCACCAACAAGTGTTTCAAATAAGGGGATTCAAAAGAAAAAGAAAAAATATATATAAAAAAGAGAGAGAGAAAAGAATACAAAAAAGAAAAAAAAGAAAAAAAGGAAAAGGGAAGCCAAAGCAAGGCACCCGAGAAAAAATCAACCCAAGAAGAAACACAGTCATCCATCCATTCATCTCAGAAGGGTCTTTAGCTAAGACTAACAGCTCTATCATCGTGACCTAGGATAAGGGCTGAAAGACTGCCATCGGCCGGCAACGACGGATTCCCGACCTCTAGCCGCCACAGTTATCCAAAGATCCAAAAAAAAAGAAAAAAAAAAAGAAAAAAAGAAAAAAAATGTGTGCCTAAACAAAGAGGGCGGAGTGAAAATCCGAAAGGGCGCTCTGATTAAAAACAGTGGGCATACAGCGGACTTGGTGAAAACCCGAAAGGGCGCCGAGGGTAAAAACAGCATAGCTGCCAAGGGGCAGGTAAGATTAAACACCCGGGATGTGGTGAATACCCGAAAGGGCGCCACGGGCAAAAATGACGCGAACAGGCCCGCTGTGGTGAAAACTCGAAAGAGCGCTGCAGGCAAAAATGGCTCAAATGAAAAAAAACATATAATAAAAGTGCAGGTACCAAGAAATCAGACAGTTCAGAACGGTTCAAGCAGTCACAGTTCAAGAACAAGAAGAAGTGCAGTCAGGATCGAAGAGCTCTGCACACTCTGACAATCTCAGGAAGCAACAGTTTCCATTACCTACACCTCTAAGGAACCAAAGGAGCACACAAGTCAAATCTCGAGACATCGGTCAAAGCACTGGCCGAGCCCCAACTCTGATTCCTATATCCCGACACAAAATCCAGACACACTCACAAGATAACTCATGGCTCAATAGATTCTCAAAAAAGTTTCTTCTTTTTCATTAAAAGCATCATATTTCTTTTACACATATCATGTCATCTTTTTCAAAAAATACAAAAAATGCATCATCATCAGTCATATATGCAAAAAAGAATGTGCAGGTGGCCAACACAATCAATCTCTACCCTCCTCCTCGGCCACATCAGGTAAGCCCTCTGACTCATAATGAAATAGCCTCGGCTCTCAACCTATTCACCTCCATACGCAGGTAATGCGCCTCATCGAGCTCAAGGGTACGGATCGTGGCCTCCTCATTAGACAACCTCTGATCGGCAGCCAACCTCCTCGACATCATCTCACAATGATACCGAAGTGCAGAGATCTCAGACAGCAAATGGCCATTGAGTGGCCAAAAGGAAACCAGGATCAATGAACGGGCGCTCCTCAAAGGGTTCATATGAACCAGATGAAGAGCCGGCATCTCCAAGGATATCCTGCTCATCCTCATCAGCAGTCTGGTGCCAGCAACGGATACGTCGATATAGAGACTGCTCAGTAACCCAGTACTGATATGGGGCGGTCGCCATCAGAAAAGCCCGCAGCTCAAAACCAAGCAAATCGGCAGTCAAGTAACTCGCCCAAGATCCATCGACCCGAGTCCTAAAGTCAGAGGTTCTGGATGGAAGTGCTCGACGCCCGATACCCGTGAAAGCAAAAAGAGGAACATCCTGCTCGTACCTAAACTGCCGCAGGAACCGGATAGGATGATAAGAAAAGTAAGATCGAAAGCCTACCAGCATCAGAGGAAGGCGGTGTGCATCGCAAAGCACTAGAGGAAGTGAAAGCCAAGATAACTCCCAACGAACATTCCAGTCACAAAGCTCAGCGAACATCCTGCGATACAAGGGCTCACTCATCCTAGCTGTATGAGGAAGAAACTCCATGATATGTCGCATAAGGTCGAGGCGACGGGTGTCAGGAAATGGTAGCTCATTAAACAGTTCGGCCAAGATGAGAGAAATGATTCCCTGCCGTCGGATAGCTTGGCTCATCACCTCAAAAAGCAAAGGAGTCTGGGACCTGCACCATCCCGAGAACAGCACCTCAGCTATTAAGCAAAACATCAGTGCATTCCGAGCAAAAACAGATCCGTCCACACTCCGAGGACCTGAAAAAAGATCATACAGCAAGTCTAAGGAGAACACTATAGCATCCTGGCCGGCAGCAGCAGGCCGAACAAGATAGGAAAACCCGAACCAGTTCTGCGGTGTGGCAGTCTTCGGCGAGAAATACTGAGTATAATCCCAAGGTAGGCCTGTCAAGCTTGCAAGCTCCTCCAAAGAGGGTCTCATCTTCATATCGTTGAACGAGAACAAGTTCAACGAAGGGACCCAATCAATCAAGGCAGCTCCGAGCATCCTCCAATCAATGTCAACTCTAGCCATATGGATCAGACTGCCGAAGCCATAGGACTCCAAATCTCGAATCTCATAAGCTGACAAGCTGTCAAGCTAAGCAAGCAGTCGTGGCGAGCAAGAAGGACGAGGAAGCAGCTGACAAGTCCTCACAGGTACCCCCTCCAGAACAAAAGGCCCAAAAATCAATGACAGCTCATCGATGATCGGAAGATCAACGGGCGAAGGGGAAGGAAAAGCTGGAACCTCTGCAGACTCGACAGCCCCTGACCTGCCCTCAGTAATGACTATGTCTGATATAGTCGCATCACTATCTGAAACTGTCATAACCTCAGCCGCGTGAGAAGACTCGCCCACCTCATGAACAGAGTGCGCAAAAGACCGACGATTAGGTGAAGGATGATACTCTCCAGCAAAAGGGCTATCGGTGAAGATCACACCACACATCGTGGCATCCTGACCAATATGACCATCAAAAAATACATCTGAACCATCAAGAAGGGTCCCGGCCACCCCGATCAAAGAATCAACGGTCAGATCCGGACCTGCTGCCCTCTCCAACAGGAAATCATGAATCCAGTCATCATCCTGGCCGATCAAAGGGATCATCGAGGCATCCACACCATCCATCATCAGGGGGACATCATCAATGAGCACATCAAGTCCACCCAAACAAGTATGCCGCACATCTTGGCCCTCATCAAGATCATCCAAACCATCAAAGGTATCATCTGAACCATCCATCCCATTCAGACATGAGATCAGCCCATCTATGTCCACCATGGTCCTATCACCTCCATCAACCACATCATCCATATGGCCCACACTCAAGGGACACATAGCCTCACCTATGTCCCATCTCATCATCTCATCCATGCCATCCATTTCTCCCATAATGAGGGCCCCATTCAAATCAGAAATTTCAGCATGGCTGCCATTAATGGGGCCATTCAAAGCACCATCCCTAGCCCCTCATCAATACCCCCATTCAATGCTCCATCTCTACCATCTATTAAAGAGGTTCCACCATCATTAAAGCTTGCACCACCTCCTGAAGTGTGGGACCCACCATGAACAGCCCCCACAACCCTTAAATCTCCACCACCATTGCCCAAGAAAGGACAAAGCAAGATGAGGACAAGATGAGGAGGAAAGAGGAGACAAAGGGAAGATTCATGGTTGAAATCGAACCTGGACGTACAGAGCAGGTGGAGACAAGGGCAGCAGACAACAGAGAATGTCCAAACCCAAGCTAGCCTAGGCCGCACAAGAGGCGAGCCTTGGGCGGCCCGCTCTGGGCCGCCAGTACGGAAGCGCTCCCTCTCTCTTCGCGAGATTGGCTCCATGGTTCTTGGTAGGTGAGGCTGACAGTCCACATCAGCAGATGGTACCCTGAAGGCCGCCCAAGGCTCCAATCCTTTCCAGATTTCGATTGAGGTTGATCAAGATCATCTGGAAGATATTCCACTGGTCCAATCACGAAGCACTGCGGTCAGAACGGGTCTGATCAAGTCAAAGAGAGGGAAAGATGATCAAGTGGGGGCCACAAGCAATCCAAGTCATTCAAAGACTAGATCATCATGATCTAAACCATGGAAGGACCTACATAAGCCATCAAATAGCAAGATCAAAGGTTTGATCATCAAGAAAGAAGGCCAGGTCTAAGATCCGATCATCAAGTGGGCCCACAAGGCCGAATCAAGCAATCTGAACCATTCAGGTCATCATCCACACCATGAGAAGCCTTCTTAGCCTCACAAATCATCAAAAAGAGGTGCTCCAAAGTAAAGCCGAGGTCTCGAGTGGGCCCACAGGGCCGAATCAAGCAATCTGAGCCATTCAAAGACTAGATCAGCATGATCTAAACCATGGAAAAGCTTACATAAGTCATGAAACAGCAAGATCAAAGGCTTGATCATCAAGAAAGAAGGCCAGAATCTAAGATCTAATCATTAAGTGAGCCCACAGGGCCAAATCAAGCAATCTGAACCGTTCAAGTCAGCATCCATGCAGTTAAGAAGTCCCATCTTCCACAAATCATTAAAGAATGATTCAGAAATCAAAGCATCCAGGCGTCATCAAGTAATCTGAGAGAATTGAGGTTGTATATTCATCCAAAAGATTTCGATACAGAAGAAAGTAAAAGTAAAAAGTTGTACATCAAACAAGCTGAATACACCTTCACAAAAACAGGCTACAAGTCACCAACATAGTCGTCATCGTCCCTCCTCTCGTCTCGCTCTCGACGGTAAAGATCCATCAAAGGAGCTGTCACTGAACCTCCAGCGTATCTGCGACAGCCCCCTGGAACATAGAGCGGAGGAAACAGAGGCCCTTGGCCGTACAGCAAATACCACTCATCATAGTCGCGATCCGGGATCGTGAAACGAAACCCGGGCTGGCCCACAAGAGCATCAGCCATCTCGTCAGCAGGGATCTGAGCAGCTGGAGGAGGTGCAGAACAAGGGACCCGAGCCACCCCAGTGACCTGCCGAAGCAGCTTTTCACCCAGATACCACTGAAATGATTCAGCGTCAGAAAGCATGATACGGAGACATGAAGCATCATATGCCTCTACACGCTGGGGGGTGTAATAGAGAGGGAAGCTGGCATACGGCATCCGAGCAAGCTACAACAAATGAGGTCACCACGATCAATTACAGTACAGAGCAAGGGATAAGGAAAGCAAGATACTTACATCATCAACGGTCAACCCGTCTATGTCAGCACGCCAATTGTCCCCAGAAACTCGGGAGTTTCGCTGACGGTTTTGTTGGTGCCAGTACATGTGGTGATACAAAGAGGGCTCAATATCGTCCCGCATCCTTGGCGCGAGGTGGGGAAAATGGTCATAAAAGCAAGTCTGGGCAAAGGCGTACCTAACAATTAGAAAGAGGGGGAGGGTAAATGTCTCCAAGAAAGGTGGATGAAGAAATACCTCGACGACAGGCCAGAAACCGGTGTAGGACCGGCTGTTCCGACAGGTTTTATCCAGACCCTGAAAAATATGAGTCAGGATAGCCCCGTTCCAATTGTAGGGGTGGTGTAGATCCTCGACCAAGTGAAGAAATTTAGGGTCGACCCTCTCATTGGCGTGGCAGAGAAGGAAGGACCCGAACGCGTAAGTGATCATGGCCCGTGCTTTGTGGAGGGCCTCTAGCTCGGTAGTGGGGATGACGGAGGCAAAAGTATTGTAGAACCATCGCATCTTTACCTGATGGCCTTGGAATTCATCTTCGGGTGGGACATCACCAACAAGTCGTAGCCAGTCAGTGGAAGTGATGGGAGCCAGAGAGCTGACTTGGGGAACAACTGCCCCATGAAATGGAAAACCAATTTGTATATAAATATCCAGGAGAGTTATTCCCCATTCACCACAAGGGAGCTGGAAGGTGTGGGTCTCAGTCCCGCCACCTCTCGTAAAGGGCCGCGAGCATCATGCGGTTGGCACTGTTGTTATGAAAGCGTAAGGTGAGGAGGCCAGCAAAAGGAGTACCAGCCAATACTCGTTCAAGCAAAGGCTGTGGATCCTTCACCCAGTTATCCCAGTGATCCCTGGTACCTCGACCCTTGATGGCGGGAAGAGGTTAGTGCTCCATAGCCAAGGAACACATGTGGTCCCCTCGGCGGATGATGAAGGCAGGATCATCTTCATCAATCACTCGAAGTCTTCTGGTACCATCCTGCCATTGAATCCTACAAGCTTGGCAAGGTAAGTCCCTATCCTTTACCCGTTAAAATCCAAATTGTCATCCAGGAAACCCATGGGATTGGACTCACATTCAAATGCAAGATCTAAAATCCAACTCCATGTGTTACCTAGGGTATGGGTTGGGCCCATTGAAGAAAGCAAGGCCCACCTTAAAGAAGGTTGCATGGCATGCCTTAGGCAAGAAAAGTCCATCATCCAAGGACACATCTTGAACAACAAATGCACTCAAGTGCTATGAGATCAACCAAGGGTAAGAATCCTACTTCACATGAAAAGCTCTTCTTCAAAGTCCATATGTGGCCAAGGATTGATCTACTTTTCATACCAAGGCCATGATTCTCATCTTTTTACACATGTATATGGACAAGTGGGGAATAGGGAAGTGGGCCCCCAAGAGCAACCCAAATGCCTCACCTCAATGGATTGAAGGGAGCACATAGCCCACTTGAAGAACATGAGGACCCATTCATGGGTTAACCATGGGCAACCCTATGTGCATCATCTTGATGAATGTTTTAACCAAGAGAATACAACATGGTAGTCTACCCACAAACATATGGATCAAAGAAGCCAATGGTAAGAAAAATTGATGCACATAGCCCACATGAAGAATCAAAGTCGGAAATGTCCATGCAAGGACAAGTTTGGGCAACTTATGTGAACCAATTTCTTTACAAACAAGGGGACCATTTGAGCACAAGAGGGCATGGCTCGATGAGTCACCCAACCATCATGAAAATGGCTAAGAATGGTATACTTAGCCCACTCGAAGATCAAAATCCAAAATGCCCCAAAGCATGGGACAAAATTGGGCAACTTATGTGTATCATTCTTTCTCACAAATTGAAAGAAAAATCACTCATCCTTGAGAATGGTGGTGGATGACCCACCAAGCACCCCAAAGAGAAGTTCAAGGAGCTATGGGTGCATGGATAGCTCACTTGAAGAGGAATCATCCATTTGAGATTGATGACAGCTAAGGAAACTCTTGAGGACCACTTTCCTCCCACCAAAAAAAAAAAAAAAAAACATTTGAACTTAGTGAGATTGTTGGAACAACTCACTCATGGGACTTGTAGATGACCAAGTAACTCAAGGCCTCCATCTACCAAAAGAAGAAGCATGAAAGGAAGAAAGCCTACATGGACAAAGTGTAGTGGTGCACACATGGTCAAAAGAAATCCAAGCTTCAATGAAGGCCCCAAAAGCCCATCCATATGGAAAAACTCCAAGGAACCCACCACACTTTGTACATAGGGATGTACATCATAATCAAGAGATGGTAGAAGATTTGGGCTACTTGTCCATTAAGGCCCAACTAAGAAATCTAGCCCACTTGAGATCCAAGTGAAGAAGGGGCTAGTCACCTTAGTCCATACACATGTGAAGAAAGATGGGGTCACCTAAAGTGAGCCCATGAGCCCAAAACTTGAGATGGGCCCTACCATGCTCATGGGCCCAAACCTTGGAAAGAAAATGGAAAAGAAAAAGAAAGCTCCAAAGGAAATGACAAGAAGGAGAAAGTAAGAGGGAGCCCAAAATGAAGCATTGGGCCCATCAAATACACCAAGGGCCATGACTTCACTTTGAGCCCATTTGATACACATGAAAAGAGGCCCAACTCCCATGAAGAAAGAGAGATATGTTGCCATGCACACTTGATGGACATGGCAAAATTACCCTTTACATACACATGAAGGGAGTATGAAAAGAAGAAAAGAAAAAATGAAATGGAAAGCTTGCAATATCCTTCTCCATGCACCACCTTTGAAAGAGATTGGAGATCTAGAAAAAGGTTAAGAATGCTTGGGCCCACCTTCACTTCTTTTGAAATATCTGTGATGATAGCATTGGGGATTCCATACCGGCATATGATGTTGTTCTTCATGAATTTGATCACCTGAGATGCTGCAATTGTGGTGTAGGAAGCTGCCTCTACCCACTTGGTGAAGTAGTCGACCGCGACAAGTATGTACTCATGACCGTTTGATGCTTTGGGACTAATCTTGCCGATGATGTCGAGTCCCCACATGGAGAAGGGCTAGGGAGTGGTCAAGTTGTATAATTCTGATGAGGGTGCATGGATTTGATTCGCGTGCTCTTGACACTTGAAGCATTTTCTGACGTGCTGGTAGCAGTCTGTCTCCATGGTGAGCCAATAGTAGCCAAGTCGTAGAATCTTCTTTGCCATCATGTGCCCGTTCATGTGTGGGCCACAGATTCCTTCGTGTATTTCTTTCATGATCTTTGCAGCTTCTCTTTCATCGACGCAACGAAGGAGGATGTGATTGTAGGATCGTTTGTAAAGAACTTCGCCACTGATGGTGAACTGGCCGGCCAAACGCTGGATGGTTCGGCGATCTGTTGCTGTTGCTGTTGCTGACTCTGGACATTCCTGGGTTTCGAGATATTGCTTGATGTCAGCATACCAGGGTTTGTCAAGGGACAGCTTCGGCTTCTTCTATTTGCAGGCAGAAAGCAGGTTCGTCTTGAATTTCGACTGTGAGCTCCCATTTTGAAGCTCCTTTCGGGATCTCGAGCATTGACGCGAGTGTAGCGAGAGCATCTGCAAACTGATTCTTAGCTCTGGGCATGTATGAGAAGGTGATTTCTTTGAATTCTTCGATCAGATTTTTCAGATACACATGATATGGTATCAACTTCTCGTCCTTGGTCTTCCATTCACCATTCGTGTGATGGATGATAAGCTGTGAGTCTCCAAATACTCGTAGCTTCTTGACGCCCAAGATTATGGCTTCCCTTAAGCCAGCGATGCATGCTTCATACTCTGCCATGTTGTTGGTGCACTCGAATGCTATGCGCCTTGAGATAGGAATAGGGACATCATCTGGAGAGTAAATGATCGCTCAAATACCACTCCCTTTAGAATTTGCTGCGCCGTCGAAGAATAACATCCACTCATCTTTCTTCTTCTTTTCATCTCCTTCGATAAGTAAGAGATCTTCATTAGGGAAGAATGTCTTGAGCGGTTGATAATCTAGGAGGGAGTGGGCCGCAAGATGATCGGCGAGGGCCTGCCCCTTGATTGCCTTCTGAGTGACATAGGTGATGTCGAATTCAGACAGGGGTAGCTGCCATTTAGCTATCCTTCCAGTGAGTGCCGGTTTCTCGAACAGGTACTTGAGCGGATCCATGTGAGCGAGTAGGAGGATAGGGAATGCAATCATGTATTGACGGAATCGCTGAGTTGCCTAGACTAGGGCGAGGCAAGTCTTCTCGATTGGGGAATACCTGGACTCGTAGTCGGTGAACTTTCGGCTCAAATAATATATTGCTTGTTCCTTCTTCCTAGTCTCGTCGTGCTGGCCGAGGACATAGCCAATGGCTTCTGCTGCTACCGAGATGTATAATAATAGTGGTCGTCTAGGAGTGGGCGGCACTAGGATTGGAGGATTCATGAGATACTTCTTGATGCGATTGAAGGCAACTTGGCAATCATCATTACATTCTTTTGGAACGTTCTTCCGGAGGAGCTTGTATATGGGCTCACAGATAGGTGTGAGCTGTGCGATGAAGCGACTGATGTATTAAATTCTACCGAGGAAGCCACGAATTTCTTTCTCTGTTCTAGGAGGGGGCATCTCGATGATTGCTCTGGTTTTGATCTCGTCAACCCTGATGCCATCCTCACTCACCATAAAGCCGAGGAGCTTACCTCCCATTGCACCGAAGACACGTTTCTAAGGGTTGAGACGGAGCTTGTACTTTTCTAATATGTTGAATAACTTCTTCAGATTTTCAAAGTGTCCTTCAATTGTGCGAGATTTGACGATCATATCGTCCACATATACTTCAAGCTCTTTGTTCATCATGTCGTGGAATAGTGCTGTCATTGCTCGCTGATATGTTGCTCCTGTGTTCTTCAGACCGAACGGCATTACCCTGTAACAGAAAGTTCCCCAGGGAGTGATTAATGATGTCTTCTCTCGATCTTCGAGGGTCATCTTGATCTGATTGTAACCTAAGAACCCGTCTATGAATGAGAAGACCTTGTACCCAGCAGTGTTGTCGACCTAGAGTGTCGATATGCGGTAAAGGGAAGTCATCTTTAGGACTGGCCTTGTTGAGATCTAGGAAGTCGATGTACATTCGAACCTTGCTGTCCTTCTTTGGTACTGGTACGATGTTGGCGAGCCATTCAGGGTAGTTGGAGACTACCAAGAATCCCGCATTGTACTGCTTGATGACTTCATCTCGGACTTTCAGAGCCCATTCTAGCTTCATTCTTCGAAGTTTCTGCTTCACTGGCTTCATATCTGCCTTGGTTGGCAGATGGTGTACAACGAGCTCTTCATCGAGCCCCGGCATGTCTTCATATGAGAACGCGAAGTTGGACAATCTTGGAGCTAGGAACTCTATCATTCTCTGTTTCATCTCAGGTGGCAACGATTTTCCAATGCTGTACTTCCCTAGGGATCTCAGGTGTCCCCAAGTTTACTATCTCGAAATCATCGGCTACAACATTGGCTTTAGATTTCAACTTTTTGAGGAGATCCTCTTGTTCGGGAGCCTGATCATCATCTTCCTCCTCCCGAGCTTCATCTAGGCCCATGAGCTCGAAGTCTAATTCGATATCAAAGTCATATGATTCGACTTCAAACTCATGTGACTCTTTAGACGAACTTGGCACACTATTGAATGCAGGAAAAGAAATGTTTTTTGGTTTTTGAGAATTTTCTGAAATGGAAATGCTAGATGTTTTTGGCTTTTGAAAGTTTTTTATTTTTTTGAATTTTCGAAATTCACGGGACTTTGAACAAGCGGGCATTGCAGACCATGATTGATCCCAGCTTGTTCCAAAGTTTCGATCGCTGCTTAACAGGCATTTTTTTTGGAAGCCAGAGCCCTCAGATGGCTCTTTGGTTGATTCAAAAGTTAGGGGAACAGATGACCATTCAGGACCCCACACTTCCTCCCCTCGGAGAGGTGGCGGTTGATGATTCGGGCGAAGTATCACAGTCTGGCCCAATGACCATGATTTCTCGCTGGTTAGGTTCGAGATCTGAGTCTTACTCAGTCCCTCTCGGATCACTTACCTCGCACTGCAGTTCGTCTGGTTCCACAGTGAGACACAAGTTCGAATCTGGACATCGGACCAATCCAGGGCTGGCCATTTCCCTTTCTTGGTCCAATGGATGGGCTGCTTCTGCCCCTGGCTGATGATTGATGGTGTTGATTCTACAGAGATGGGTGAGTCGTGCCCCTTGCTGATTGATGCTGAGATGGGCAAGTTGTGCCCCTGGTTGATTGGAGTTGAAGTGGGTAGGTTATGCCCCTGGTTGATTGATGCTGAAGTGGGCAAGTTGTGCCCTTGGTTGGGAGCAGGTATCAGAGTAACTTGGTCCTGAAGCTGCTGTATTTGACTTTCTTATTCATCTTCATCCTTTCCTTCTTCTTTTGGAGGTTTAGACGGTTCGAGAATCTGATCCCATCGAATGGGGGGCCACGCGACCCAAGCTAGGCTCATCGGGAGGCCTTTGTGTAGTGCAGTCGGTTGGTTCCCTCCTGGATCTTTGCAAGGTCCTCCTGGCTTGACGAATCGGATGGGTGAGCACTGAAATTTCTTCCTTCTTTTGTCCATGAAAATTGCCCTGTATCCGAGTCGGCATTTGCGTTGGTTATATACCAGCAGTATCTTTCTGGTCTTGAAATGATTCTTCATTCGGTATTTGAGGCTCAGACGTTCTGCTGGTGAAAAGATACGGTCCACCCTTATCGGTTCCGGATTGGCGATAGAGTTCACAGTTTCGAATTCGAAACTATGAAATGGGACATCCTCTTCAGAATGCTGGATATCAATGACAGGGATGTCTGGTTCAATGACAGCAGCATTGGAAGGAATGATGAGCTCCTTCTCTGCATGGATAGAGATCACTTGATTTCCACAGATGTATTTCACTCGTTGATGCAGGGTTGATGGCATAGCCCCCACCTTGTGCAACCAAGGTCTTCCGAGCAACATGTTGAAAGACGCTGATATATCCAGGATTTGAAATGTGATAGTGGAGATTTCCGGACCTATCTGTACCTCTATGTCGACCTCCCCTTCCACTGATCGGCGAGTGTTGTCGAATGCTCTAACGCATATGGTGCTGGGTCGGAATGAAGAAGGACTGATTCCCAGACATTCCGCAGTCTTGAGTGGGCAGACGATTAAGTTGGAGCCATTATCGAGAAGGACCAGCGGGACACAGAGGTCTTTGTATCTGTTGGGGTCCCAAATAGTGGGGACTCTTAAAATGAGCAAAGTAACCACATACCTCTGAAGAAATCATCGCAGAAATGCCTTCCAGTGCACGCAAAACGGAAATATGCAGGAATTTCCTGACTTAGCCAAATTCTCTAGTGGGCCCCACCGATCATCGTGTTCGGAATCGCCCAGGAGTGGGCCCGCAACCTCATTACTATTTATGGAGAATAGTGCTAGTGATTGCTCGACGAAACGGGCCCCACAAACCCTCCAAAAGTCAAAACCCAATTAGTGGAGCCCACATTTACGTGTCCACGCACCCTGAAAATTCGGACACCCCACAGGCCCAAAAAATTAGCAAAAACAGGGATCCATCCAAGGGTGTTTTGACTCCCACACATCCTGAAAATGGTCCCACGCACCCTTAAAAAGCAGCACATTGATCTTTCATTACGGAGGCGTGTAGACACGCCACGCACCTTGAAAATGGGTCCACGCACCCTTAAAATTCATGGATTGTCAAATGTCGAATTTCAAGTTCGTGGAGCCCCACGCACCCGTCGATTAAGCCCCACGCACCCGAAAAATCGAGTATGTTTGGGGCATGTTATCGGGCGTCCGCACATCAATAAATAGGTGCGTCGGGGATGTTTGACAGGTACGTGGCACGTGGCGCTCTCCTATTGGCCTACTTCACCTATAAATACCCCCTCATCCCGTTCATTTGAGAGGATTCAAGAAAGAGAGAGAGAGCTGCCGCTGCCGGAAACCCAAAATCCTCGCCGGAATACCTTTCCGACCATCGGAATCCCCTTTCCGATCACAGATACATCACTACAGGTCTGAATCCCACAAGTTTGGCCATGCACCCGAAAAGTGTCCCACGCGTCTGTAAAGTTGGCTCCACTGCATCTTTAAAATCATCAAAACAAACAAGTACATCAGCCACCCACTCACCCGAAAAGTGTCCCACGCGTCCATTAATTCGGTCCCACGCGTCCGTGAATTCAGCAAGAATCAGATATGTAAAATTGGACCCACGCATCCTGAATATAGACCCACGCACCCCTTTATTCATCATGAAATCGACATTTAATTGATAGGTACGTGGAGCCCCACGCACCCGTAAATTAAGTCCCACGCACCCAAAAAATCAGTCAATTGCAGAACATGTTTGCAGGTGCACCGGGCTCAATTTTAAGTGTTTTCAAGGTCCGTTTGAGCCTATCTTGGGTATTTCAAGCATTCCGGACGCAATGGAACGGTCGAACAAATGTTTCGAGGACTCTAAACAAGTAAAACCGAGCATCTTCGAGGCTTGACCCGATTCGACACGATGAACGAAGTGACTTCCCAGAAAGGAGCCGCCAACATCCAGAGCTATGCAAATATGCCGTCATTTATGTTTACTGTAAAAGCATGATCCAATTTGTGTCAAAAGCTAGACAAGCAGGGCCATGGTTACCACAATAAACTATGCTAAAGAGTTTTGATTCTCTACAAACCAATTGCTCTCAACTGCCACAACACAACAGTCGATGCCCTACTCATCTAAACGGTATCCGCCGGTTGGGCTGCGCAGGTACACACAACTGTAGAATGGACTTTCCGAGGTCACCTGTCCCTACATTGACAGGCGCGGGCCCAGAGTCGTCCATCTCAGTCATAAACCCTGACAGTCTTAGCCCGGGTCTCCTGGCCAAAATATGGGACATAGACATCTGACTTATACAAAGGTGGTCCAGTACACAACAAAACAAATACAGGTCTCTACGACCATGAACTCAAAGACCATAGTCCCTACTGACTAGTCTTTTGCCTTCTAATCAAGGGTCATCGATCATTCGATGTAATTAAGGGCTCGTGCCAGATCACGGCCTGGAATGTACAAGATCTCAGAATCTCTGGAATAAATTCGCCTTGCGATATCTCTTCTCCTGTGTACTTTTGTGAATGCTTGTGATTGTCTATGAATGTTTCTATTACTCAGAACCCCAGAGCAACAAAACTCCACATTTCAGAAAATGTTCCCCGCGGTTCATTTTCTAGTTCCAATAGTATCGTAAGGCTATGTTGAGGGATCGCCCATGATCGCGTCCTTCCGGTGGCAACTCATTATCTGTGAAGGTGATGGCGCGCTGAGCCAGGAGTTGCGCAATCATCAATGCTATCATCTCTGGTGCCGTATCGGGGGAGACGTGAGCATCGCTCAAGGTTTTGGCAAACATTTCTCGGTGTATGCGAGATGTGCAGAGTAGCTCCCATACTGAGATTTGAGCAGGGATTGACTTGAGCTGAGTCGCCACATCGTATGCGGCTTCATTTTTGTTGCCGAGGCCTGAGAGAGCGCCTTTGGGATCTCCTCTGTTCTGATTATCTCTTCGGATGCAACATCCATTGGGATTCATGTTTCCCACTTCCGCACATTCTGGATAGTGTCATGGGACATCTTTATAATTTTTCTCACCTTTGCCTTCTAGGACCACCGGTTCTTACAATGGTGCTGGTGTTGGTACCAGATCTTCCTCGTACGGAGCTTTTGCCTTGAGAACTACATTGTTGCCTGTGCTGAAGGGGAAATATCGAGGCTTGTCTTCATAGATCACATAAGATCGCGGTCCTGGCTTGACCGTTCCTGGAGCAGGAGGCTCCCATGGAATGAATACTGGTCCTCTTGATATGGCAGGGGGTTTCTCTGTTCGTCCCAGCTGTCGTAGTGTGATTGACACGCCTCCAGAATTTGCCCCTTGCAGTATGACTGGCTCATCTGGAGGAACTCCTTCCAAGACAATGGGCTCTTGCTGCTGATGAGTATGGTTCCTCCATTGCGAATTGTATTGTTCCTGTGCTGAGATTGCCCCTTGCAAGATGACAGGTTCGTATGTGGGCTCAATGTATGATTGTGCTCCTTCTAGGACGACTGGTTCCCAACATGAATGGCTGTAAGGTGCCCCTTGAACAACTGACACATCATATGGAAGTGTTCCTTCGAGTACTACTAGCTCAGAGACTGGAGGAGGAAAGGGACTTGCCCCTTGCATGATCGGAGGAAGATTTGTTGGCCCATAAGTGTATGCATGAATAGACTGGATAGGGGAGAAGAAGCGATCGAGACTCTCTCCTTCTTCTATGCTATTAACGGTGGGGCCATGAGATGAACTGGGATCCATCGGATGTTGAGGCAGAGGATTCTGAAGAATGTTGGTGGAAGTTGCTGCAGGAGTTCTAGGGATCGAGATGACGATCTTTCGGTCGTCGATCAGATCTTGTATGGCATTCTTCAAAGTAAAGCATCGATCAGTGGTGTGTCCATGTCTTTGATGGTAGGCGCAATACTCATTTTCTCGGTAGTTTAGAGGTAGAGGATTTGGAGGAGGCCTGGGTGTCATCAGAGTGAGTAACTGCTTTTGTACCAGCATACTCATGACTTGACTAAGTGGTTGAGTGAGTGGAGTGAATTTCTTGAGCTCCCTGTAATTCTGCCTATTCTGGTCTGAGTATTGACCGTTCCCTCTGAACTACTGCTATTGTCAAGGTGGTTGTGGCTATGGTTGAGGTTTCGGTTGCGGCTGATATCGTTGAGGTTGGTGCTGATTCTGCTGATACTGTTGACGTCCCTGTGGGGGAGCATGTTGATTACCCTAAGTAGTGGTGCTGATGTTGTTTACCTCTGTCGGGCGGGGAGGAGAACCGCTGCGGTTTCCGTTCCCATATCCGATGGGTCTTCCCTCCACTCTGTTCCTCTTGACTGGAGTGGCTTAATGAGGCCATGGGGAGATCGTCCTGGCACGGATTCCTGCTTCGACTTGCTCTCTAGCACGGATCAACTGTGAGAAATTCGCATATGGATGGAAGATGAGATATCCAGATATGCCAGGATATGTTGAATGAACAATCATAGAGATTTGTTCTTCATCATCGATAGGTGTCCGCATTCTGGCTGCCATAGCCCGCCATCGTCCCACATAAGCTGATAGTGTTTCATCACTCCTTTGCCTGAGAGCCGCAAGGTCAGCTCTTCTGGGTGCCATGTTGAGATTGTATGCGAATCTGTTGACGAAAGCCTGGGAGAGTTGTTCCCAAGTCCTGATGCGATGATAGTCCAATGAGGTGTACCAATCCAGGGCATCGCCTTTCAGGGATTTTTGGAACAAGCGAATGAGGGCCCATTCATTTCCTGAGATTGCACTCAGCTCTCCACAGAAGGCTTTAAGATGTGCTGTGGGACAACCGCTGCCATTGTATCTTTTGAATTTTGGTACCTCAAAGTTTTGAGGTACTTGAGCATCTGGGAAAGGACACAAGTCTCTGAACTTGGTCGAAGGTAGATCTATTCATTGTTGCCACTGAAGTTAATTTTGCAAGATCCAGAACTGCTCCCGCAACTCGTCCAGTATTGAGTGATCTGTTCGACCGATTGATGCCTCTTGGAGTAAGGCACGTTCTTCTTCAGCATAGTGGTTGATGTCTTCGACCCTATGGGCTTGCTGAAAAGCAACCGCGGGTTGCTGAAATTGATTTGATGACTGAATTGGATTCTGATGAACTTGTGCTTGAAAGGATTGTAACTGAATTGGGGATTGTACTGAAGGTTGAGCTAGAGCTTGCTGGAAATTGACTAGAGATTGCTGGAAATTAACTGGAGTTTGCTGAATTGAAGATTGCTGAAAATTAACTGGAATCCCATCGGCGGGGATGTACTCGAATTGAAAAGTGCTCCTGTTTGCAGGAGGCTGAGATGCTGGGAAGTGACCCCCTTGTTGGGTATTTGCCACTGTCCGCTAATTGATGTGGCCTTGACACTGACCCCCATTGTGGGTATTCGCCAGTGCTGTCCCTGTTGTTGGAAATTGAATTGAAATCCCATCGGCGGGGATGTGCTGAAATTGAAAAGGGGTCCCATCGGCGGGGACATGCTGAGATCTACTGAGACTGTTATTTGCAAGATTGACTGGAAGCTGACTGGAAGTTCCTGCCACAGGAGTGCTCTGAGGCGGCCTTGTCGTCGCGGGAAGGTACTGAGGAGGATGCCCCATAACGAAGGGCTGAGATGGGTGCTGTCAGTAGTCTTGAGCAGACTCCGATGGTTGTGCTTGATTTGAACTGGAGGCCGGAGGGACCCGTCATGGCTGCTGAGATTGCTGAACTGGGCCAACCTGATTGTTGGCTGCTGCGGTGGCTCGTGCTTGCATGAATTGCAAGAGCATTTCTTGCATTGCTCTCATTCCTAGTGCCAATTCTTGTATGATTGACGTATTCTCAATTGGCTGTTGCGTTGGAGGTTGCGCTTCGGTCATTTCAAGAGCGGGGAAGAGGTGAGTTTCCTCTTCGTGGTCAGACATGGCTTGCTGTGCCCGAGTGCGGATTATGCTGCGGAAGGGAAGTTGTTTCCGAACGCGTTGAGCCCGAGGAGGCGCAATGGTGAGGGTTATACTCTACTCTTTATGGGTTTTGGGATTTTCTATTTTTTTTTGGGTAGAATGCTATGCAGATGAGATTGTATGAGGATTAATGACTTTCAAGTACGGGAAGGATTCTGTTTTTCAAGTCGGATCACGACTAGTGGGACTAGCTTATCGCCAGCAGAGTCGCCATTCTATGGACCCTCGCCGTTCCGCCCTCTCACATGATGTCGTTCCTTTCCTTTCGGAAGAAGGAAGAAGAGGTGCGTGCGTGCGAATCGCCGTTTGTGCCACTGGCTTGCCTCGTTCTCGAGGGCTTTGTTTGGTTGTCGTGTTAAGCTGGATGTGTTTAGATGAGTTTATATAAGACCAGAGTCGCCACTAGCTAGTTACTTCGAATCTACAGTCGGCTAGACCCCGTAGAAGCGTTAGAAAAGGGGATCCGAAGATTCTTTTTTCTAAAATGACTCCTTTTGATCTGCAGCCAAAGATTCGAGGTAAGGGATCACGGTTATAGGGTGGGAAGAGGTTAAGCACCCCACACACTACCCATACCGAAGTACGGTCTCTACTTCACATAATCGAACTAACACTTGAAAGTCTGCTTTAATCCTCGTGTATTCTCATAGATGACATGATGCATGAATGCAGGTCTGAACAGTAAGAGTTTTTTATGGGCAAGTTTCCGTTAACAGGCAAGCCCAGAGCATACGCTCGAACTGACAAGTGCTTGATGCGAGATGCATGCTGTGTGTTTGAATAATCAAAGTGCTTATAGTGACTAATGTATGATTGCAGGTCTGAACAGTAAGAGTTTCTGATGGGCAGGTTTCCATTAACAGGCAAGCCCAGAGCATACTCTCGAACTGACAGGTGCTTTATGCGGGATGCATGTCGTGTGTTTGAATAATCAAAGTGCTTGTAGTGAAGCAGGGGGGTTGGAAGAAAAGTAAATGTTGCACTTATGCTAGATGCAAATGAGATGATGCTGGAAAAAGAGTAGCTAGATGGACGGAGGTGTCGCAAGGATTGCTTCGAGTGGCTGGATCAAGGCTTGGATGGCTTCGGAGACTCGGACCAGTGGTCAGGCTGGGCTGGACCATGGCTAGGCTCTCCTCACTCGGGCTCTCCTTGGTGGAAAGATGGGCTAAAGGGGGATGGAGGAAAACTTGGACGGACGAGTCGCTCTGGACTGAATGGGATTTTGAAATGAGAAGGGGAGGGGGGTATTTATAGCATTGGAGAGTGGCAGTTCTCGTAAATATGTTTTGGGGGCCCCCAGGGGGCCGCCCGTATGGACTCTCCTCGGGTTCCAGTACGTGGTACGGTCATGTCTCGGGGCTGCTGCTTCGACTCAGTGGGTTGACTCGGTGGGTTGACTCAGCGGGTCGACTCAGTGATTTGACTCGGTGGGTTGACTCGGCAGGTTGACTCGGTGATTTGACTCGACGGGTTGACTCAACGGGTTGACTCGGTGATTTGACTCAGCGGGTTGACTCAGTGAGTTTGACTTTTTTAGGATTTTTTTACTAGTTTTTCTTATAGGGAGTTTTTCAGGCTGATGTTTAGGGGTGAGTCGACTGGGTTCAGGATTGAGTTGGACTATGGATTGGGGCTTACAAGGGTGAGTTTGGCTGAGTTTGGACTTGGGATTTGGGGGTATGGTCCTCCATTCATCCAGCTATCTCTACCAACAGTGTAGCCGACGGTGGGGTGTCTACACTATGGGATTAGGGTTTCTATATGTCCAAGGTGAGAAATAGGCGAGAGGATTAGCAAAAGGGCCATCTCTGTGCATGGGAGCATAGGAGAAGGTAAGTATATTGCTTGTAACTTCATTTTTCTTCATAGTGGAATTTTGCACGTGGTTTTTACCCTTGTTTGGGGTTTTTCCACGTAAAATCTGTCTTGTGGATTATTGGTTTGTTTCGATTCCTCTTCTAGTCATTATTTCTTATTGTTTATCGTTTGTGGGTGAGACCAGAGATTGGATCTCGGTTCACCGGCGTTGTTGACGTGCTACGCAACAACAACGTGATTCAGAAGCTAGAAATCCTCTAGATAGACCTTCCACAGTCATAACATTTTGCACAAAAATGACTATGTACTACTTAGTGTGGTAAGCTTACCACATTGCATCTTTTCCCCCACCAAACTACAAGATACGCCGAACATTCATCTGGCTCAAAAGCTCGATCCAATCATCTAGTGGGCCACACCTTCACAATTTTGAATAAAATTGGGTATCTTTCCAGTAAAATGATTATCGCTTATCTTACTGCATTTTTGCCAATAACAAAATGAAAATAGATGCAGTTATAATCAAGAAAGATTGATGAACTTTTGCTATGGCCGACCTGATAATTCAAGTAACTGAATTCTCTGGGAATCAATTATGTACTTAATTAGACATTACAGATAGGATGCAGTTGGACCATCTGGTACTAAGAGGTTGATAGAAATTGGTATAGGTCCGGTCCAGTCTTGAACCCTCAAACCTGTAAATAGATAACCCATGATTAGTGGCTATGGTGTGCCAATCTGGACTATATGTGGGGCTATCCGTTAGGTTGGAACCCCTACTTTCCAAACAACTGGAAAGACAGAGAGGGAGAGAGAGTACCTTGGATTGGGGGTTTTGGAGATGGGTTGTGATAGGGAGAAGGGATGATGGCTGTGATGGATTCCGTCAAGGGGTAGATTGAGACGGAGACGATTGACGATGGTGGTGGTGTTGGGAAGAGGGATTTCACCTGTCGATGATGATTGACAGTGGTGGTGGTGTGGGGAAGAGGGGTTTCACCGCTGATGATGATTGATGGGGGTTTTGGAGATGGGTTGTGATGGATTTCACCTGTCGATTGACAAGATGCTCGATGGAGAAGATCACAGCTGGATTTGAACTGAGGGTTTTGAGAGAGAGAGAGAGAGAGAGAGAGAGAGAGAGAGAGAGATGAAGGCGAGAGAAGCTTTTAGGCGCGATAAGGTTTTCATTAGGGCTCTCAATGGAGTTGGTCAGATCCGAGATCCGATTTGCTCAGAATCCGTATAATGCAGATTTGGATCTTAAAATAGGTCCGATTAGTTAAATGGATCGGATTTGGATCTTAAAATAAGTCCGATTACTTAAATGGACCGGATTTGGATTCATAGGAATATATCTGAGTTCGATCCGAATCCGATTAAGATCCGACTCATTGTCACCTTATTGTATGTGTTATATTCATGTTGGCCATCCATTTTACAGATTTATTAAGCCATGTCTCAAAATTGAGACATGCACTCTTAAGTCGACCATACCACAGTAAATAGTGAGATTTGCATCATTTTTTCTACTAAATTAAATATATTATATTATATATATTTTTTAAGATTTGTAATGGGGGTGGATTCGAACCTAGATCCGACCCGAATCCGATGGTTATATGGATCTTGGATCGGAAATGGATCTAACAATTTATAAATGGATCGGATATGGATATCACCTTTTGGATTCGAGTTGGATCCGAATCCATCTATAGATATACGGACTTAGAGCCGGATCCAACTGGATCCGATCCAGATCCGCCCCATTTAGAGCCCTAGTTTTCAGTTTCCCCCTCTCGATCTAGAAAAATGATGGTAAATGTTAGGTGTTAACTAGCTAACGTTTCAATGGGTGTTACCCTTATCATGTGGGGCCCACCTTGATCATTTTTTTTTACAATATCCACGTTGTCCATCCATTTTTTTAGATCATTATAGTATTTGAGCCCAAGACTTAAGCAAATCTAAATCTCATGTGGATCCCAACACTAGAAACAGTGTTGAATGACCATTCAAACGTTTTGGAGGCCACAAAATGTTTTATATTAAGGCCATGGATGAAAAATAAACATTATTGTGGGTATTATGGTCTTATGGACCTTATCAACAGGTTGGATGGAAAATAAACATTACTTTGGGCATTACCGTGGGCCCTAGGAAGTTTTCAATGGTAAGCGTTCAATCCCCACTGTTTCCTATGGTGTGGTCCACCTGAGATTTTGATCAGCCTATTTTTTTTGGACCACATACTAAAATGGGCTGAAAAAATGGATGGGTGGCGTGGATATACATCAAATCATCAAGGTAGGTCCCAATGTAAGGTTAACAACTACAATAAAGAGGTAAAGCCGACGGTTACTGTGATTCACCGACGGCTAAAGCCGTCGTCGACGTCGACGGTCTATAGCCGTCGGGGAAAAAAGATGGGACCATTAGGGAAGGCCATTTTTCTGGTAGTGAACTGGTGCGCCCATCAAAACAGATGATCAAGGCAGGTGTGATAAACCAAATTGAAACTCCAATGATCACAATCTACAACTTAAGGTTGCAGAAAACTGAATATACTCTTAAAGTATTGGAGTAGGAGCCACTAGGCAGTAGCTATGTAAAGACTAGGCTATGTTAGGAAATGAAAGATAAATGTAAAGATAGGTTGTTGTGTTTGGCATGGGGCCCCGAGCTCTTCTTCGATTGTTCCCTTTATAACTTGTCGAGGCAATAAAACCCTTGCTGGAGTTTCCTGATTGATCATATATTCTTCTCTCTCATGCCTCTATCAAGAATATGAGAATCCCTTCAGACCTGAAAACTCTCAATAAAGAAGGCCTCTGAAAAGTAAGTAGCCATTGGATTTCAGATTTTCACTCCTACATGTAGATGTTCCCCTATAGAACTTCTTTGAGGTGATCACGGGAGCACCTATTGCTTAATCACAGCCATTTCTGAGGTAACCTGATGTAGATCACTCCATTCCTGACAGGATGAGTAGGATTTGATACAGTATACCGATCTATTATTGGAGGTAAACTGATCTATCCAAATCTCCCATTCTCTTTATTTTGAATGGGACAGGGTTGCAGACCCAACCCAGATGACATGGCCAATCCTCCTGATCATGGTCTGATCCATGGTTGGGTCTGCTTAGGTATTGGTCCGATACATGGATCTTCGAAATCTATAGCTCCTTCGAACATCTCTGGGGAGACTCCCATTTTGGAAGGACGGTGAGAGATGGCCTCGCTAAGAAGATCATAGCCTAATTCACAATATGATCTTCTCTCTCAGCAGGCCTCTTATAGCCATGACGAGCACACTACCTCATTAATGGGCGTGTTCATTGTGGCCATGTGTCAATCATTGACTTCCTCTCTAAACGGATGGCATAAGGATTCATGCCTTCACATTAATACCGAATTCGTATCGTCGAAGAATTTTCAAACAATGATACTCTCAATTGAGATAGGTTTCGCGCCCTTCATGGTCATGTAGTGTCAACATGTGTCCACTTCTGTTGGTCTACATCATGACGCCAAAAATAGTTATAAACACATGTCATTGCCAACAAAAATAATAGAGAAAGGAAAGAAATATAAGAAGAATGTAAGGTAAAGTAGGGCATGGAACATGGCATGAGAAGCCATAACCCACCACCCACACCTAAGGGAAGGGCCACCATCTCTCTAGCAAGTAAACTTGTCTATAAATGCTTGGGGAAGAACTTGCCTTGATGAACAAAAATGATGAAGGATGGAGGAAAGAGTATGAAGTATAGAGGAGAGGAATCAAAATGAGAAGGGGAGAATGAGAAAGGAGCTTGCTAGAATGAAGTAGAGGCGAGTTGATATAGAAGAAGGGGAGTGCATGTAAGGGACCGGACCATGTCAAAATCCAATGGTTAAAAGAGGGTCAGGAAGCTCATTATGGGTTGCTTGCTGCTCATTATGAGCCACCCGGCCACTTTTTTAGGATGGGACTCAAGGTAATTGATTCCCTTATAGAGTGGGTTGCATAGGGAAGGAGCAAACATGAGGTGGCTTAGGAGAGGCATGATGGAAAAGAATGAGGAGAAATAAGGAGAAGAAAAGAAAAGAAATTGGAAAAGTAAAGAGTGATAGGAAAGAAAATATATGATAAGTGAGAAAATGGAGAGAGATAAGTATGATAAGTGAGACAATGGGGAGAGATAAGAAGGAAATTGAAGGCAGAGATGATAAAAAAGAGATTTAAGAGGAAGTTGGTAAAGTAAGGTTTGGTAAGAGAGAAATTAAGGAATGAGGAGGAAAAGTAATAATAGATAAGTGAATGAGAAGATAAGAAAAAGGAACGGAAAAGGGGAGATGAAAATTAAAGAAAATCACAAAAAAATATTTTCAATAAGTTCGATCTCAATTGTAATTGTTAGATTGCAAGACAACGGATTGAATCATCTTTTTAAGAATCCTGAAAATATTTTCAATAAGTCTGATCTTGATCATAACTGTTGTATTGCGAGATGATGGATTGGATCATTTTTCAAAAAATAAAAAATATTTTCAATAGGTCTAATCTCAATCACAATAAACGGATTGTGAAATAACGGACCATATCATATAGAAGAAATTATCAAAATATTTTCAATGAAAGCAAGTTTGATTGAAAATTTGTCGAAAATCCCTAGTGGAGGTGACATAACAAGTTGGATTATGCCTAACAAAATCTTTGTACTAAAAACCTTATGGAACATTATTCTACAAGTGGTGACATTTTTAAAAACCTAAACCAATTTTTTAATAAAAACTAATTTTGATAATCATCATCACCAGTTGCATCTTTAGTGGGGTGAAAGGACAAACTAGACAATTCTTAAAATCTTTGTAAACAAAGCCCCACAAAATATCATTTCAAAAATATTTCAAAATAAGCATTCAGTGTTCGAGTCACTAAGAAGTCCTTTTTTACCTTGGGTCGGAACCAACATAATAGAAAAATAGGATTCGACCTCTCGCAGTTTTCGTGAAGTCGTCAAATCTGTATGCAAAATAAAGTATGACCCGGCTTGAACTTCAGTGTCATGATAACTATACAACTGCTAGATGCAACGGAATAATGATAAGCCCAAGTCCTGGTCAGAATAACCGTTTAAACAGTGGAAAATAATAGTTGTAACCTATGTATGAAAATAAAAAATTACACAGAAAAAGGTCGCCAATACATACCTACTCCTGGATACTTACAAAAAACTTAATTGAGTCCAAATCGGCATAGTGAATTTCTGATAAGGCAGCAAAAAGCATAGGACAACTAATCACTTTGGTGATCAAGCCAAAGCAAGTACTCTTAGAAAAGCAAACGACATCTCACATCTAAATAGTAGGGGGACCCTGTAAGGCCATGGAGCATAGAGGCACTACTTTCCAAATCTACTATGATGCAATTGGTGATTAGACATGAAAGGGTTATGATTGGTTACCCATAATGCTACAGAAAGTGCATGGATAGTCAGAATGTTTTCAAAACCTCGTCCAAAACCCTCGTGATATGCATGAGTTATCTCTTTGATAACAATCAACTGATATCAACACTAAAGCAGGCAATGAATCTCGACCACATGGTAATCTGAGCAGTAGGATGGGGTGTCTACTTGCTTTAGCATTTAGTTGGAAGAAACCTCTGCTAAAGAGGAGAAATTCCCATCTTAACTATCCTAGGCTAGGCCAATGTAAATTCGGTGGATACGAGGGAGAATCGAGGTCGGTGAAATATTCATGATGTAGCAGGATGTGAATGGGTGATGTACTTGATGTCAGAGAGGGGTCCATGGTCTTTCTTAAAAGTTGTTCGGTTAAGTATTTATTCAATAGTGGCCCCCTCTCTGACAGCAGGTACATCACCTAATCATATCCCGCCACGTCACGGATTCATCGACCTTGGTGGTTCTCCAAATCCACCAAATAAGCAATTGAGAAATGAACCAACCTAACTTTTGAGTCAAAATAAGTGGTGACCCACTTAGTGATGCCAATTTCCCTAGATTTCTTGCAACAATGGTTAAAAGACTCAACAACCCAAAGAAAATCACTTGGTCCTTAGGTTTGATTCGTGCAAGTTGGGTTGAGTTTACCATATCTTAATTTATGCAACTGTGTTTAAATTGTTCCAATCTCAAGGTGCTTTCATTACTTCCTTCTTATAATAAAGATTAACATGAATTGAAAGGATCAATGGTTGGTTTTGTGGCCTAGTTTTGGGTGATTTTCTATTGTATCAGCCTTTTCAGTTCTTTGTTATTTTTCTCAGGATTTTTTTTTTGAAATGTGTAGATTCTGGCCTTTTTTCTCTGTTTGATTCATATGAAAGGTGTGACTCCTTTTGATATTTGTTGGAGCCTGGCCGCAAGGATGTATAACCCTTCTCAAATTAATAAATTTGTATGTGGAGGGCTTCCACCTTTTTGTTAAAAAAGAAGAAGCATGAATTGAAATCTCATCCCTATCTAATAAACAGCTAATCCACATCAAACTCACAATGGTTAAAAGACTCAACAACCCAGAGAAAATCACTCGGTCCTTAGGTTTGATTGGTGCAAGTTGGGTTAAGTTTACCATATATTAATTTATACAACTGTATTTAGATTATTCTAATCTCATGGTGCTTTCATAACTTCCTTCCTATAATAAATATTGGCATGAATTGAAAGGATCAATGGTTGTTTTGTGACCAAAATTTGGGTGATTCTCTGTCGTATTAGCCTTTTCAGTTCTTTGTCATTTTTCTTAGGACTTTTTTTCAAATGTGTAGATTCCGACCTTTTTTTTCTCTCTATTTGATTCAAATAATAGGTGTGGCTCCTTTTGATATTTGTTGGAGCCTGCCCGAAAGGATGTATAGCCCTTCTCAAATTAATAAATTTGTACGTGGCGGGCTTCTACATTTTTGTTAAAAAAAAAAGCTACCTCTCTCATAAACAGCTAATCCACATCAAGCTCCTAATTTCATGTAAAAAAATGCATTGCGCTTTCAAAACATCTTGAAAAACTGATAGTATAGTAACCTCGAGCTTGTTGGAATCAGATGCCTCAAATCTTCTACAATAGGAGTCTACAACCGATTGGTAGGTTTCCTAATTCAAGTCAGTCTCTTGTGCGGTTTTATGCAAGAGGTTTCTAATTTCGGTTTTATGCCTATAAAAGGGGTGTAATGCGGGATTAAGAGTTTTGCCATTGGGGCTAGGTTTCCTAGAGGGGATTGAGAGAGTTCTATGGCAAGAGAAAAAGCTTAGGGTTCTCTGGGATAAGGAAAAGGACTGGTGTTTTTCTGTCTTATATGAGAATAAGCTTTGGGTAGCTTGGGATTTCTCTTGTGGGCTTGTGATCCGGGTTTTGTTTCTTTTATCTCTTGTAACTTCTGATATCATAGTGGATTGGTGTCGCTTTGTGCCGTGATTTTTTTACCTATAAGGGGGTTTTCCACATTAAATTCGGATTGCCTTCTTGTGTGTGTTTGATTCTTGCTTGTGTAATTGTCATGGTGCTTTGCTCATTTGATTCGCTTTCGCTGTCGGATTTCTTAACAAGTGGTATCAGAGCAATTGTTGGGGTGGAGAAGAATTTGGATATGAGATAAGAGCATGACATCGAGCACGAGATTCGACATAGAGAAAGATTCCTTAAAAGAAAAATATGAAAAGCAATCGATATCTATGAAAGTAGTGGAAGAAGGTGGATCAGTACGCAAATATCTCAATTGGGTTCATTGGCTGCGATCGGTTTTGATCAGGAGCATGTTTTATGGTGGAGCTATGGGATTGGCAATGGAATCCACAGTTGCTCATATGTGGTAAGTGCCCAAGGGCAACATGAGAAGAGCGATAAAGGTGCGTGAAGGTGCAAGGATAGAGTAGATGAGGCATAACAAGCGGAGGAGCTATGATGATGACGAAATAGAGATTGAAGATGGTGTGTGAAAAGGTGTTACATGAATATAGGAGTTGTCGTGGCGATTGTTAGAATTGAATGACTCAAATCTTCTGCAACAAGAGTCCGCGACCGGTCGAGAGGTTTCCTAATGCAAGTTGGCCTCTTTCGTGGTTTTGCGCAAGAGGTTTCTAATTTTGATTTTATGCCTATAAAATGGGTGTAATGCGAGATTAGGAGTTTTCCCATCGGGGCCAAGTTTCCTAGAAGGGATTGAGAGAGTTTTAGGGCAAGAGAAAAAGCTTGGGGAAAGCTCAAGGTTTATTAGGATGAGGAAAAGGACAGTGCTTGTCCATCTCATGTGAGAATAAGCTTTGGGTAGCTTGGGATTTCTCTTGTGGGCTTGTGATCCGGGTTTTGTTTATTTTATCTTTTGTAACTTCTGATATCATAGTGGATTGGATGTCGCTTTGTGCCGTGAGTTTTTTACTCGTGAGGAGGTTTTGCCACGTTAAATTCAAATTGCCTTCTCGTGTGTGTTTGATTGTTGCTTGTGTGATTACCATGGTGCTTTGCTTGTTTGATTCGCTTTCGCTGTCGGTTTTCTTAACAAGTGGTATCAGAGCAATCATTGAGGTGGAGAAGAATTTGGATCTGAGATGAGAGCATGAATTTGATCACGAGATTTGACATAGAGAAGGATTCCTTGAAAGAAAAATATGGAAAGCAATCGGTATCTATGAAAGAAGTAGAGTGGAAGAGTGATCGGTACGCCAATATTTCAATCAGGTTCATTGGCTGTGATCGGGTTGGATCAGGAGCATGTTTCATAGTGGAGCTGCGGGATCGACAGCGGAATCCACGGTTGCTCGTATATGGTAAGTGCCCAAGGGCCACATGAGAAGAGTGATAAAGGTGCGTGAAGGTGCAAGGATAGAGTAGATAAGGCATGAGAAGCAGTGGAGCTATGATGATGACGAAGTAGAGATTGAAGATTGTGTGTGACAAGGTGCTGCATGAATATAGGAGTCGTGGTGGAGATTGTTGGAATCGAATGACTCAAATCTTCTACAACAAGACTCCACGACCGGTCGACAGGTTTCCTAATTCAAGTTGGTCTCTTGCGCGGTTTTGCGTAAGAGGTTTCTAATTTTGGTTTTATGCCTATAAAATGGGTGTAATGCTAGATTAAGAGTTTTACCATTGGGTCCAGGTTTCCTAGTGGGGATTGAGAGAGTTCTAGGGTAAGAGAAAAAGCTTGGGAGAGCTCGAGGTTTACTGGGATGAGGAAAAGGATGGTACTTGTCCATCTCAAGTGAGAATAAACTTTGGGTAGCTTAGGATTTCTCTTACGGACCTGTGATCTGGGTTTATTTCTTTTATCTCTTGTAATTTCTGAAATCATAGTGGATTAGTGTCGCTTTGTACCGTGGTTTTTTTACCCGTGAGGGGGTTTTTCTACGTTAAATTCGGATTGCCTTCTCATGTGTGTTTGATTATTGCTTGTGTGATTGCCATGGTGGTTTGCTCGTTTGATTCGCTTCCGCTGTCAGTTTTCCCAACAGAGCTTTGCAGGGCCACCATGATGTCTTTTATCCACCCCATCCATATATTTCTGGCATTTAAGTTTCTCTGACTGAGACGTTTACCATATTTTTAACAATAGAGAATGAATTAAACACAAATATTTCTTACACCATTTTTTTACCCGAGGCCAATTTGTGATGGTCCAGCTCAATGATTGGTCCATTTGCATGGACCGTCTAATTACCTATTGAATGGATGGTTAAGATAATTCAACAATGATAACAATGGAAACCAAGGGTGGGAGTATATGATGATGGTGGTTTAGATCAATGATCAAAATGTTTATAGTGTGATTACACAACTATCAACTTCACTAATCATTGAATGCACATGTTCAGTAAAAGTGAGTTATGACAGGATGTCAATTAAGAGTGAGAAGCACATGATCAATGACGTACGTCTAAATCAATGATAAGAACATTGAATGATCAATACGGGACATTCGTTCTCCAACATTGTGAATTACATGTGTAAAATTTTGGTCAGGTACGAAAAATAGAATGTATTCATTAATTTGATCACATTATATACAATTTACACTTGAGAATTGTAAATGATTAGGTGATGAAGTGGGTCATACTTAAAGTTCAACTTTGACACTTTTTAAATAAATAAAAAATATGCCACATGTGATTTTCAATTCATAAGGATAAGTAAATGCAACATTATAATTGTTGGAAATCACAATGCCCTACTTTTTAAAGTTACTCAAGGAAGAAAATTATAGCAACCAACAATTACAATAATTAGGCATTATAATAGTGGGTCTTGGAGTGGGTACATGATAGGTGCCCTCGGTGCTTTTAAGTTGCAGGGCAACCCGAATTGGTTACTGAAAAAAAAAAGGATGGTTCTATTTGCAGCTTGTTGATTGGGTGCTGGCGAGATGGCCCCTCGAGCTGTTGTCAGTTGGGTGCAAAGTTGCAGGGGTGTGATGAGATCAGACGAAACTTTAGAAGCCTATAGGAACAACATATAGTGGAATTTGGAAGCTTTTCTTTGTTTTGCATTCTTCTTGTTTCAACTTTCACCCTCTTCAGATACAAGTTTCCTGGTGGGCTTTTATTTGTGGTTGATCTGAAGCTCCCAGGTGGAGAGCAATGGGTCATGCAATGTAGGTGGAGAGAGATGATCGTTGCATGAAAGACGTGAGATAGAGAGGAGGAAAGGAAGTTGAAACAGTAAATTTCTTTTAAAAAAAGGTTGTTCCTAGATATGGTGGTGTTGGGTAGCATTAGGGAGGCGAGGGGCCTAGTTTAGTGGCTCGGGGTGTTTTCTCTACTCGGGATATGATAGACAAGTCCTAGACTTTTTTGCTAGGCTCGCCTGAATGTAAACACTTGCGGTTTTAGCCTTATTTATATAAAACATTTAAAGGTTAAAAAAATTATGCATTATAATACTTGACAATTGAAATGTGTTGTATTTTGTAATAAAAAACAAAAGTTTCTTTTTAAGTAAATAAGTATATTGGTTATGAAAACTTTTCATAAAAGAGTGTAAAAGCAGATGGTAGAGAAAAAGTTTTTTCTTTTGCAACCAGGGTTCAAATCTCGATCCACAAGGATTGTGTGACCGTCCACACACGTGTGCGACATGGGCTGTAGGGCTACTTGGGCTCTTTTTGACGCTTTATTAAGCACACTTAATACTTTACACTTGCGCATCGTTGCAAGGAGCTTTAAGAGCCTGAGTCTTTTTGGCATGTGGTTCAAATGTATCTGAGCTATGGTGCAACTTGAATTGAACTATGGTCTAGCCTGAGATATTTTAACCTTAATGTTGATTAAGACTAACTGTGACATGGTTGTACATGTGGCACCTATGCCACGTGTTACACACGTGGCAACAATTATGATGATTAGAACCTTTGGTACATGTAGCAACATTTTTGTACTGTTAAATGAAAGATCATCATTTGCTACGAATATGTATGTATGTCTTGAAAAGGCACATAAGTATCTTTTCAGAAAGGACTCCATAACCCATTCAATTGCTATATATCCTGTATACCATAGTCTAGAAGATATAATTCTATCCATTTCATTAATAAAGTCATTCATCGTTTAGTACTCTTGGATCTGACCTCTTACTGTATTTTTATTCTGAACGTTTTAAAGCCATATTGGTGTTAAAACTAGATATCTGTTTAACACTTAAATGTGCAAATTTTTGTGTTGAAATTTGAATTGAGAGTTCATTGTATCCTAAAGATAATTTTTGGATTTCCTTCGTTTGCACTTGGTAGAATTACCAAAAAATGACAGCAAATTTGTCTTGAGAAATTGACTATTCAAGTCAAGCCTTGAACGCAGATAGATCTATCATTCTCATTTTCTTTTTCTTCTATCCTCCGTTGTGTACTATCTTACCTCTTTTCCAACATTCAATACAAATTTATTATTTAGTCACAATGGAGACAATTCATTGCATTCAAATTATGAACCAAGACTTTGTACGACTGGATCATTCTAACAGTCAATTCTTCTCAAGATGGCAACAAAAGATGCTTTTCTTTCTGACAACTCTTAAGTTATCATATATCCTAGATGATGATCTGCCTTCTCTGCCCGAGCCAAAAGACGACGACTCGGAACAAGTGAAGGCAAAATGGAAGAAAAGGAAGGATGATGATTTTCTGTGCAAAGTTCATATCCTAAACGCCCTTTCTAATTCAATTTATAACTCTTACCTGTAAAATATCCTCTGCCAAAGATCTGTGGGCAAAGTTAGGTAAAAAAAATATATAACTAAAGTGGTCAGTGCTCAGAAATTTCTGATCTATAACTATGTCCACTTTAAGTTTAAAAATGATCAGCTAATTCTCTCCCAAGTAATTGAACTACAAAACTTGGTTGATGAATTGAAGATTGGTGGTATAGATCTTCTTGAAGAATTTTTTGTCGGTGTAATAATTGCAAAATTACCATCATCATGGTTTGATTATGAAAAGAAACTGAAACATGATGAGAAGAAGAAGAAGTATACTCTTAAAGAGCTTCAACGACATCTTTGTATATAAGAAGAGTTCAGAAATCGAGATAAGAGAGAAGATGCTTCAGAAAATCATTCCAAAGCAAATATAGTAGAAGAGGACATCCCAAAATTCTCAGAACTCCAAATACATTCTTCCAAAGAAGGATACATAGTTTAAGAAAAGGGAAAGAAGAAAGGCAAGTGTCACTTCTACAACAAGCCATGACACTATATAAAGGAATGATAGCGTAGGAAGAAGCAATTGAAAGCTCAGGCTAACATGGTAGAAGAACAACTTCTATTAATTAATGGTTACTGAAGCCAATAGAATAATATCCGATGGTGGATGCATGGTGGCTAGACACTAGTGCAACCATTCATATATCGAAGGATTGAAACATCTTCAAGACCTACGAATGTATGGCCAATGGACAAGAAGTGAAGATGGGTAATAACGTTCGAGTGAACATTGTTGGGAAAAGGAATAGTGGAGCTTCAGTTTACATCAAGCAAAAGACTGACGCTAGCTAGCAAATGTATTATATATACTTGACATGTCTAACAATCTAATGTCAGGCGATCTTCTCAATAAGAGAGGTTTTACAATAGTGTTTGCGTCTGAAAAGTTGGTTATCATAAAAAAAATGGTATGTTTATAAGCAAAGGACATTCCTGTAATGGTATGATAAAATAGTACTATTTGAGTCTGATAAGTTGGTTGTCACTAAGAATGGTATGTTCGTAGGTAAAGGATATTCCTGTAATGATATAATTTCCTTCGTTTGCACTTGCTGGAATTACTAGAAAAGGGCAGGAAATCTGTCTTGAGAAATGACTATTCAAGTCGAGCCTTAACTTCGATAGATCTGACATTCTCATTTTTTTTATCCGATTTGTTGTGTACTATCTTACCTCTTTTCCAATAAAATATCTATGCGACATGCCCTTAATTGAATTGAGCCACCCTCAAGTTTCACAAAGATCATCCTCCAAATCTTACTTATCACCCAAATTTTCAAATCCTTTTTTCCTTTTGTGCACATGCATGGGCACGTGTAAACTTGAAAGGTTGTGTGGCGTATGGGCTAACTGGATGTTTTTAGCAAGACTTACCGTTGCCACTAGTCAATATAGGCCTAGAATCTACGGTTGGCAAGACCCATAGAATTGCCTTAGGTTAGGGAATCAGAGATTCCCCAACTAAGATGACTCTTGGATATGGTCTACAACTGGGGATTATAGGTAAGGATCTTTATGACAGAGACTGAAGGGGTTAGGTACCCTTCTATGCTCACTTGCGTGCAGTCTCTACTTTAGTAGATTTTAAGTTTTTTAGAATTTTTTTGAGTTCTCAGATGGTCTTATACTAACTAACTAGTCAGTTGCTGCCACGTTAGAAGCTGACTACCTAAACTACTACTCGACTTGAATTAACACCAAAGAGATCATGATGTCTCACCTTCGTTGGATTCGAGGAGATAGTATTCACAAATGACAAAAATTAAGAAAAAGTATAATACACCAGTAAGTAAATAAGAAATAAGGATATTTTTGTTACACCAAGGTCCAAAGGTTCAATAATGTGTAGAGTATATAATCAAGAATTACTTAAACTATGGGCAATGAAGTATATGAGAAGGAGGTGTAAATGTAAAGACAAAAATAAAATAGATAATTAAATTGTTGACCAATTCTCCGAGCCGATTTGTCGATAAGTTAAGTGATGATGAGTTCTTTCCAAGAGAAGGGGACTGATGTAGGACAGGCCCGCTGAGTAATTCCTAAAGTGATAAAAGGAGTCATTTCACAATTTAAAGAGTAATAAAAGGGACCATTTCGAAACTAATGGGATCGTTTTAACCATTGAATTAAAGTTTTTTCAAACTCCGAAAGATCTTATCAAAGTAGATCATCTTTTAAATGATTTTGAAAATTTTTCCTTAAAATTTTTCCTTTCTTATTCCTTGTGGATTTAAGAATGGTTATTGGGGAGAAGACAATGATCATTTCCTCTTAGTCTTTCATGCTATCTGCTACGTTACAGCCACAGTGGCGACAGCATGTGCTTTATCCAAAGTGGAAGTGGAGAAAAATGTACAAAAAAAGAAAAAGAAAAAAAAGGAAGGGTTTTTCATTTTGATCGGCGTTAATTTTGTAGCATTTAAATGAACGTGGAAATTCTTCAACCGTGCCGTGATTTTTTTTAAAAAGGAAGGGTTTTGTTTCTTTTATATTTTGTAACTTCTGATATCATAGTGGATTGGTGTCGCTTTGTGCCGTGATTTTTTTTACTCGTGAGGGGATTTTTCCACATTAAATTCGGAATGCCTTCTTGTGTGTGTTTGATTATTGCTTGTGTGATTACCATGGTGCTTTGCTTGTTTGATTCGCTTCCGCTGTCGGTTTTCTTAACAAGTGGTATCAGAGCAATCGTTGAGGTGGAGAAGAATTTGGATTTGAGATGAGAGCATGACATTGAGCACGAGATTCGACATAGAGAAGGATTCCTTGAAAGAAAAATATGGAAAGCAATCGGTATTTATGAAAGAAGTAGAATGGAAGAATGATCGGTATGCCAATATCTCAATCAGGTTCATTGGCTGCGATCGGGTTTGATCAGAGCATGTTTCATGGTGGAGCTACAGGATCGACAGCGGAATCCACGATTGCTTGTATATGGTAAGTGCCCAAGGGCCACATGAGAAGAGCGATAAAGGTGTGTGAAGGTGAAAGGATAGAGTAGATGAGGCATGAGAAGTAGTGGAGCTATGATGATGATGAAGTAGAGATTGAAGATGGTGTATGACAAGGTGTTGCATGAATATAGGAGTCGTGGTGGAGATTCTTGGAATCGAATGACTCAAATCTTCTGCAACAAGACTCCACGACTGGTCGATAGGTTTCCTAATTCAAGTCGGTCTCTTGCGCGGTTTTGCGTAAGAGGTTTCTAATTTTGGTTTTATGCCTATAAAATGGGTGTAATGCTAGATTAAGAGTTTTACCATTGGGGCCAGGTTTCCTAGAGGGGATTGCGAGAGTTTTAGGGTAAGAGAAAAAGCTTGGGAAAGCTCAAGGTTTACTAGGATGAGGAAAATGATGGTACTTTTCTGTCTCATGTGAGAATAAGCTTTGGGTAGCTTAGGATTTCTCTTGTGGACCTGTGATCTCGGTTTATTTCTTTAATCTCTTAGTAACTTCTGATATCATAGTGGATTGCTGTCGCTTTGTGCCTTGGTTTTTTTACCCGTGAGGGGGTTTTTCTACGTTAAATTCGGATTGCCTTCTCGTGTGTGTTTGATTATTGCTTGTGTGATTTCCATGGTGGTTTGTGAAATTGCGGTTTTACCGCCTATAGAGATACTTGGAGATATGCCTAATGTCCTAGAGGGGGGTGAATAGGACCTTTTTAAATTCTAATTGCAATTAAAAACAAACCAAGTCAATCTTATCAAATAAGATAATCACAATAGCATTCAAGACAATTATATGAGCAGTTTGTAAGCAAGGACTATCATAGGCATTTCATCAAACAGTTAGCATTCATGATTGACTAAACCATTCAACACATAGCAATCATTCAATCTCACAATGCACAGCAATTTATAGTGGTTCGGTTTCCCTACTCCACTCCCGGTTCACGATCTCAACCTATGAGACCACCGGATTTCACTATAGTCTTGGTTTTAAATCAGGTTAACCATCAACCTTGACATCCTTTGATCTAGGACCGCGTATACCATCCGCCGATGGCCCAATCTAGGGACTTGACGAGTTTGGATCTCAAACTCTCACCAATCCTAATCCAAGGATGGTCACGTACCCTCCCGCCGGAGTTTCCCAATCCAGGGAATAGTGATTTAAAAGATGGACTCTCAAATACTAGACATACCTAGACGATTGAGCCCCGATTCGATGCCTTTGATGAGTAGCTTCAGCTCCACGTGCTTCAGCTTCTCTTTGAGCTCCCAAGATCAGCTACCAATGCAAATGATGAGGATATGTTGATGCCGGGTAGTTGGGAGAGAGTTGGTCTAGTTCCTCTTGCCTATTCAATGCAATGGTAATGAGGGAACTACCAATCTTCAAGCATTCAATGGCTTTAAGTGACCTAATAAAGATATTCGGAAGGTAGGTCAGCCATGAATGAAGGTCTTGAGTTCATACTTCAAACTGAGCTTAGAATACTCAATGACAAGCCATTAATGGCCAAGTTTGAATGATGAACTCAAGGGAGTTAAGAGGGAGGAAGGATGGGAGTAAATGCTCTCTCTCTCAGCTCTGAATGGGTGTTGAATGCATGCCAAGAAGGACCTCAAGTCCTGACTTTATAGAGCCCCAAATGATAGCCCCAACGGATCTAAAACGGTCACGTCCGACCTATCAGAGCACGGACTCGACCGGCCGAACGGACCGGTCAGCATTTGAAATACAAGCCATCATTTGGGACTGGCCGACCGGTCATGACCGGTCGGACTCCCTTGCTGGAGAGACTAACTAACATGGGCCGATCGGTCATGACCGGTCGGACCCCCTTGCTGGAGCTACTGACTAATATGCTGGACCTCAAGGATTTGTGAAGGTCGATCGGTCATGACCGGTCGGCAATGGTTGCTGGACTACACCTCTTGTGAAGGCCGACCGGTCATGACCGGTCGGCTATACTTGCTGGATCTTCAGACTTTGTGAAGGCCGACCGGTCATGACCGGTCGGCTTCTTATATGCATTCTGCAGCAAAACAAGCTGGGGTGATTGAATTACTGGCCGACCGGTCATGACCGGTCGGCAGTCCAGCTGAAACAGCAACCAGTAGGTCCTTGGTCCAATATAAGCTCCTGGTCGACAGGTTAAGACCGGTTGGCTGCCCATCTGCCTCTTCATAGCAGAGGATTACTTCAAGATGTGAAGTATGCAGCGATATGGTGCAAAGGGTCCAATATATGGACATATCTTCATTTACATTTAGCACCAATCCAAGGTTCACAAGCCTGATCAACCTGTGCAAGGGTCGAGAGGAATGGGGATAGAATATGTGAGTTTTTACGCCATTCTTTTGATGTTTTGGGTTTCCTATGGTTGATCTATATGCAACTTACTTGGGATCTTGTTGCAGCATTAGCTTGAGCAATGGACGAAGCGTAATCTTCAATACTTCGACCGGGGCTCATCCGACAAGACGCAACCAACCAACACGTCAATTGACAACAAAAGGTGTACTAACAATCTCCCCCTTTGTCAATTGCGTGACAAAACATCTAACCTAGACAAATCATGACTCCTTATCATGATTGACCCTTAAACAGAAGGCAAAATACACCCATATACATGTCTATACAAATATACAACATAATCTTTACAAAAGGACATGTACAGACTCGATTTTCTTCAAAATCTCCCCCTTAATGCTTGCACCTACAAAGTCCTGCAAAAAGATATAATCAGACCTTCTAGGTGGGATGATTCTCCCCCTTTTTGTTAGTAATTGACAAGGGTTAGCCAGCAAAAAGATATGCCTATAAAAGATGCAAGGCTAGCGCCGAAAATATGTCAATCACATTTCACAGGAAAGAGATATGGAAATATAAGTCCTGAGGAGATGTAAAGAACAACACATGCCAGATATACAAGTAAACATGAAAGCACAGAGGGCATATAGCCCAATCAACCAACCACCCCTCCAGATGTATATCTAGACTCAAAAGAAAACACAATGCATGAGCTAATATGGGCAAATACGCCCAAACCATCCAACCTCCCAAGGATATCCAATAAAAGAACAGAAAGCTCATATATAAAACATAACTGAAGCATCCACATCTGTACCAAAATGGGCAAGTAGCCCAATGTAGAGATGGATCAATCCAAAATATACAGACAACCATAGAATGATATAGCATGAAATCCAAACAACGTCATTGGTCATTCAAAAAGTAACTATGACCAAGACATAAGCCTAATAATCCGTGCCATCGCCCAGATCAGGGGGAGGAATGTCCCCACGATCCGCACACTCCCATCGCTCTATCCGTCTCTTTATCTGCGCCTGATGAGTGACTAGAGCCTCCTGCTGCACTAGTATGATGGCCTGACCCTGCAGGATCTGGCCTTCAAGCCTATCAAGCCGCTGAAATATATCCGCCTGAAGCTGGTGAAGCTCTGCAATGTAGGAAGAGGGATCCACGGAAGGAGAGTGCCGACGAGAAAAAGCTCGAGGCGGCGTGCTGAATCGTCCTGGAGCGTCGCCGGGATCGGGGGATGGATCTGATGACGGAGCTGAAGAGTGTGAAGGGCCAGTAGAGATAGGAGGTGCCTCAAGTTGGGATGGCTCTGCCTGCTCCTGCTGCTGCTCCTGCAGACGACGCTGGATAGCTTCTCTGGTAAGCTCCATCCTAGCAATGATGGTACGGTTGATGATGACCGGTTTGTGAAATTTATCGGTACCAACAATGCCAATACGCTCAGCCATTTTGCATATGAGATGCCCAAATGGCAGACTAGTGGAGTTCCCGTCGTCGCGCAGGATGACTTGTTAGATGGTATTCATGATACGAGTGGGAAGACAGAGCGAATGACCTTTACCAACCCGATACAGCAACCGAAACATAGTTTCGGAGACATCCGCTTTGTTGCTCATCCACGGATAGACATGTCGGAAAAAGAGATTATGCAAAAGGCGGAAGTCCCACGTCATTGAGGATGCTCGAAGTGCACCACCCACCCATTGGGGTGTCCCCTCACCACACAAAAATTGAGCGATAACTAGGTTGGGTTTGGGACCCAAGGATGAAAAATCGAAAGAAGGCTCCTCAACCCTTGGAACGCCAACAAAATCTGATATGGACTTCAAAGTAAACGGGCAAACCCGGCCACCAACCTCGACATTGAAGGAGGGGAGAGAAGACGTGACATGAACACAGGATGCATAGAATTTCCTGACAACATCAAATTGGACCGGGCCCCCCATGTGGAGTACGGGGCCCCAATTGATGGCATCCAACATGGAACGCACGTCGAAGTCAGACAAGTCACCCAAATTGACTGATTTTTCACAGACGACCTCCTTATCTTTGAAATCATCCCAATGGGTGGAATGGGATGAGACTTTTGTCCCCAAAGATTTAGATTTAACAGGGGGGAACCGAAGAGGAGGCAGCCCCTTTCCCTTTGGAAGCGGCTTTCTTGAACTTTAAAGGGCGAGGAGGAGGCTTAGGTTTTGCCTTGAGACGATCACTCCTCCCCAAAGGGAACTCATCCTCGCTTTCTTGGGATGACATAGAAGCTCCAAGAAGGTCTCTAAACACTCCAAGAGATGAAGGAAAGGGATGAACCAAAGAAGATAGAGAGTGAAGAGAATGAATCCCTTACCAACCGAAGAGGAGTGAAGATGAGGAGGTTAGAATCTCAAATCTAGCAATGAATCAGCTCGAAATCACCTTAGAGAGCTAGAGGGGAAGCTGGAGCATCGGGTGGAGGTGAGGAAATGAGAAGGACTGACCTAAAAAGGGCTCAAAACGGGTTAAATACCCCCCCCCCCCCCCCCCCGGTCGGCACACGCGTGGGCTAGGCTGGCCTGGAGACGCACGACCGGTCATGACCGGTCGTGGGATGTAAAAGGACTCTAGCAGGCTAATTTCTTCACAGCCCGACCGGTCATGACCGGTCGGCTGGCTTCACTGGTTGAGTCCAGATGGTTATAGATAGATGCCCGACCAGTCTTGACCGGTCGGCTGGCCGTTTTTTCACAGGTTTTGACCGAAATCCTCTACCATTAGCTAGATAGAGTCTGTCCTTTGGACAGACCACTAAGATCAAGTACCCTTAGCAAGGGTACATCATCAATGGTCATGGTGTACCAAGGTACACCTTAACCCAAAATGACGGACCCCTGAGGTCCAGATATGACAATAAATGGCTAGAAATTGGGACTATGATCCCGGATATCCGTGAAAAGCAATGAAAAGAGGCCATGATCCTCAGATATACCTATAACGAACAAAAAGAGAGGCTAAATCCTCAGATTTTTCCTGCAAAACCAATACTTTGTTAGATACACTAGATACATCCAACACCAATGGACTTCTGGAGGTTCGCAAAGCGAACCGAGTCCAAAGGTTTCGTTAGGATGTCGGCTAGCTGATTCTCTGTAGGCACATGTTCGAGAGATATTATTTGATCTTCAACCAATTCTCGAATAAAATGGTGCCTAATGTCTATGTGCTTAGTGCGAGAGTGCTGAACAGGATTCTTTGATATATTTATGGCACTCGTATTGTCGTAAAATAACGTCATTGTGCCTTGTTTGATCCCATAATCGGTTAGGGTTTGTTTCATCCATAATAGCTGGGCATAACAACTACCAACAGCAATGTATTCTGCTTCGGCTGTGGATAAAGAGATAGAGTTTTGCTTCTTACTATGCCATGCCACAAGGCAATTTCCAACATAAAAACAACCACCGCTGGTAGATTTACGATCATCCATGTTACCAGCCCAGTCGGCATCTGAGTACCCTGCAATATCTGTAGAGGAATCAAAGGGGTACCAAAGATCGTATTCGGTGGTGCTTCCAACAAACCGAATGATCCGCTTAACAGCGGTAAGATGAGATTCTTTGGAATCAGTCTGAAATCGAGCACACGCACTAACACTAAAAGCAATATCTGGTCTACTAGCAGTAAGATAAAGAAGACTACCAATCATGCTTCTATAAAGATGCTGATCTACACTTTTCCCTCCAAGGTCTTTTGATAGTTTAACAGTGGTGCTCATAGGTGTAGTGTAGGAACGACTAGAGTCTAAGCCAAATCTCTTAACAAGGTCTTTAGCATACTTGGCTTGAGTAATGAATATACCTGATGCAAGTTGTTTTACTTGAAGCCCTAGAAACATGTTGAGTTCTCCTACCATACTCATCTCAAATTCAGATGTCATTAATTCAGCAAAGGAGATGGACATTTTCTCACATGTGGATCCAAACACAATGTCATCCACATAAATCTGGGCAATCAATACAGAATTCTCGACTTCTCTAATAAATAGAGTTTTGTCTACGCTCCCCCTAGCAAAATCATGGTCTATAAGAAACTGAGTTAAGCGTTCATACAATGCACGGGGTGCTTGCTTGAGTCCGTAAAGCGCCTTTTTCAACCGGTAAACCTTGTGAGGATACTTAGGATCAATGAATCCTTTTGGTTGTTCAACATACACTTCCTCATCAAGAATACCATTCAAGAAGGCGCTCTTTACATCCATTTGAAATAGTTTGAACTTTAAAGCACAAGCAATAGCCATAAGAATTCTAATAGACTCGAGTCTGGCTACAGGGGCAAATGTTTCATCAAAATCAATGCCTTCTATTTGTGAATAACCCTGAGCCACTAACCGAGCCTTATTTCGTATTACATTCCCAGATTCATCGGATTTGTTTTTGAAAATCCATTTGGTTCCAATCACATTTTTCCTTTCCGGCCTGTCGACCAGATACCATACATCATTTCTAATGAATTGTTGAAGCTCTTCCTGCATTGCAAGGATCCAGAATTCATCATTTAGAGCTTCATCAGCATTTTTTGGTTCAATTTTTTATGTGAAACATAGGTGACTGTTGACTGCCTCCAATTGCCTCCTGGTTTTGACACCAATGCTAGGATCCCCAATGATTTGATTGAGGGGGTGATCCTTGACAATTTGTACATCACCAGGAGCAGTGGGGGCATTTGGAGATGAGGGTGGTTTATCAGATTTACCTATCTCGCATATGCCCTCATCTTCTTCTTCATCACCTGGAGACACAGGTTTATCCAACCTATCGTCCACAGTCACATTGATTGACTCTTGGACAGATGAGGTTCGAAGGTTGTAAACACTAAAAGCTCTACTATTCAATGAGTATCCCAAGAAGATACCCTCATCACTTTTGGATTCAAAGTTTTCCAAATTTCTCGGTCTCTCGAATATAGCATGTACTACCAAAGACCTTAAAATATTTAACATTCGGTGTTTTTCTACACCACAGTTCATAAGGCTGTTTTGCTTAGACCTGCCCTTAAATAAACTCGATTAACAATATAGCAGGCAGTGTTAACAGCTTCAGCCCACAGATTTTGAGCAAGTTTCTTATTATTAAGCATAGCTGTGGCCATATCCAACAACACTCTGTTTTTCCTTTCAGCAACTCCATTTTGTTGAGGTGTTTTGGGAGCTGAGAACTCATGACGAATGCCCAATTCATCGCATAATGCCTTGAAGCGATGATCTTCAAATTCACCACCGTGATCACTCCTGATTCTTGCTACCATGTATCCTTTCTCATTTTGTAGTCGCTTCACTAGTTTTTTGAATTCCTCAAAAGTGTCAGATTTTTCTCTTAGGAAGGCGACCCATGTGAATCTGGAGTAATCATCAACGACTACAAAGAAGTATCGTTTTCCACCTTGGCTAAGTACCCTGGTAGGACCAACTAGGTCCATGTGTAGCATTTCAAATGGTTTTGATGTTACCAGGATAGAGGTTCTCTTGTGTGCAACCTTGATTTGTTTACCTTTTTGGCATGCGGCGCACACAGTATTTGGTCTTTTACCCATCTTGGGTAGACCTCTCACCAAATTTTTCTGACTTAGTTTAAACAGATTTCTATACTGTACATGACCGAGTCGATGGTGCCATAATTCCGTTTCATCCTGAACGGCCACATGACACATGGTGGAGGAGCTTGAATTGTTGTGATTTTCAATGACATAGCAATTGTCTCCTGTGCGTAGACCTTTCATGACTAATTTTCCTGTGGAGTTCATGATCTTGCACATATCTTTGGAGAAGCTTACTGAGTGCTCTTCATCACAAATCTGTGAGATACTCAGTAGGTTGTGTTTAAGGCCATCAACATACAATACATTTTTAATTTCAGGCAAACCTGGCCCTGTGATGGTTCCTTTACCAATGATCTTAGCTATGCTCCCATCACCAAATGTGACAGACCCACCATCAAATTCGTCATATGCACAAAATTGAGATCTATCACCTGTCATGTGTCTAGAACAACCACTATCCAAGTACCATCTAGGAGTATTCCCAGCTTTTAAGGCAGTATGAATGACTAAGCACTTGTTCTTAACAACCCATTTAGTTGTTGTCTTTTTATAAGGGGTGTTCTTATGGTGAGATTCTCTAGTTTTCTTTGGAGAATCAGATTTTTCTTTTTCACGCAACAGAAGAGCCATTTTCAAATTCAGCATTTTAACTTGCTCTAACAGTTCATCCATCCTCTTGTCCTTCCTAGGAAGAGCAGGATAATTCTTTCGAATGTTTCCCCTCTTAGGTGAAGAATGCATGGGAGGATTCCAATTAGCTTAGACATTTTTTCCTGTCGGTACAAATTTACCTTTCAAGTTTCTGATCGAATTTTTGAATACCAAGCACTCAAATTTTAAGTGGCCAATGTCTCCACAAGCATGGCAGATAGGAGAGGCTCTAGTTTTACTTCCGGATGCACCATGACCATTTCTTACAATTGGATGGACTAAGGTGGTTTTTGAAGTGTGACTATCATAGCCCAAACCTCTTTTGTCCATTGGTGATCTTGCAACACCGAGGAGTTTTTCCAGGTTTTCTTCTCCTTGAGCGAACCGTCTTCTAGAGTCAACGACTTGACACTTAAGACGATTGATTTCATTGTTCGCCTCTTTGAGTTCTCTCTCAAGTCTAGCATGCTTGTCTAGAGATTCACCACTCACGAGCTTTTTCTTTTCTTGTTCAAGCTCATCATTCTTCCTTTTCAGTTCTTCTAGATCTTGACACATCTTTTGATTCTCTATTTTCAATCCGTCAATATTTTTCATCAGTTTGTCATTTTCAGCCTTCATTTGGCCCAACTTGTTGATGGTATTTATATTTTCAATGTATAGTTGGTTGTAAACCTCCTGAAGGCCTTCCTCCTCATTCTCATCATCACTCAAGGAATCATTTTCTGTGTTGGAGGATTCATGATCATCAATGTCTCCGGTGATCTTTGCAATGGGCTCAATTTGAGGTACGATATCAGTAATGGAGGCCATTAAAATTCTGATTGAACCTTGCTCCTCCTCACTTTGATATAGGACTGATTCTGATTCTGATTCTTCAGTCTCATCCCATGTAGCCGCCATTGCCTTTTTCTTGGCTTTGTTATTGGTGCACTCGGATGCAATGTGACCAAATCCTCTACACTCGTAGCATTGAGGATCTTTTGACTTAAAAAATTTTCCTTTGTTGTTTTTGGAGTCAAAAGGTTTACCCTTCTAGTAGGGTTTCCTTCTAGAGGTATTTCCTTTAGTTTTGAAGAATTTTTGAAATTTCTTGGCCATAAGTGTCATTTCTTCTAAATCAGGATCTTCCTCACTTCCACATTCAGACTCTTGCTTCTTGTGGGAAGATTTCAGGGCAGTACTTTTGGATTTTGAGGGAGTTTTGAAACCTAGCTCATAGGTTTGAAGGGACCCGAGAAGTTCTTCAACTTTCATGGTATTTAGGTCCCTACATTCTTCGATGGTAGTAACTTTGGAAGAGAACCGTTCCGGTAGGGATCTCAGAATTTTCCTACATAGTCTATGCTCCGGAACGGGATCCCCCAAACCCCACATTTCATTTGTAATCTTGTTCAGCTTGGTATAGAAGTCAGTGAATGTTTCATGCTCCTCCATAGTAATATTTTCAAATTGTGTGGAGAGGCGCTGAAGTTTTGAGTTTTTAACAATGCTTGTTCCTTCATAAGTAACCTCAAGGATGTCTCATGTCTGCTTACTGGTTGTGCAATTTTGAATCCGGTCAAATTCATCTTTAGATACTGAACAAAAGATGGCATTCAGCCCTTTGGCATTACAGACCCGTTGAGCTTTATCATAATCGATCCACATTGCCTTTTCTTTTGGCTTGAGGACATCCGGTTCACCTTCCTTACATATAGTGACCATTGGGGGTTTATATCCAATATCAATCATATCCCTAACGTCCGAATCAATAGATTCCAAAAAGATACGCATTCGGGCTTTCCAATATGGATAGTTAGACCCATCAAAGAAGGGAGGCTTAGTAACGGATGAAGAGTCCTCTCTAGACATATTTTCAAGCTCTCTTAGGATCTCACTCCTGGTTTTTAAACCTGAACGGAGGAACCTGCTCTGATACCAATTGAAATTGCGGTTTTACCGCCTATAGAGATACTTGGAGATATGCCTAATGTCCTAGAGGGGGGTGAATAGGACCTTTTTAAATTCTAATTGCAATTAAAAACAAACCAAGTCAATCTTATCAAATAAGATAATCACAATAGCATTCAAGACAATTATATGAGCAGTCTGTAAACAAGGACTATCATAGGCATTTCATCAAACAGTTAGCATTCATGATTGACTAAACCATTCAACACATAGCAATCATTCAATCTCACAATGCACAGCAATTTATAGTGGTTCGGTTTCCCTACTCCACTCCCGGTTCACGATCTCAACCTATGAGACCACCGGATTTCACTATAGTCTTGGTTTTAAATCAGGTTAACCATCAACCTTGACATCCTTTGATCTAGGACCGCGTATACCATCCGCCGATGGCCCAATCTAGGGACTTGACGAGTTTGGATCTCAAACTCTCACCAATCCTAATCCAAGGATGGTCACGTACCCTCCCGCCGGAGTTTCCCAATCCAGGGAATAGTGATTTAAAAGATGGACTCTCAAATACTAGACATACCTAGACGATTGAGCCCCGATTCGATGCCTTTGATGAGTAGCTTCAGCTCCACGTGCTTCAGCTTCTCTTTGAGCTCCCAAGATCAGCTACCAATGCAAATGATGAGGATATGTTGATGCCGGGTAGTTGGGAGAGAGTTGGTCTAGTTCCTCTTGCCTATTCAATGCAATGGTAATGAGGGAACTACCAATCTTCAAGCATTCAATGGCTTTAAGTGACCTAATAAAGATATTCGGAAGGTAGGTCAGCCATGAATGAAGGTCTTGAGTTCATACTTCAAACTGAGCTTAGAATACTCAATGACAAGCCATTAATGGCCAAGTTTGAATGATGAACTCAAGGGAGTTAAGAGGGAGGAAGGATGGGAGTAAATGCTCTCTCTCTCAGCTCTGAATGGGTGTTGAATGCATGCCAAGAAGGACCTCAAGTCCTGGCTTTATAGAGCCCCAAATGATAGCCCCAACGGATCTAAAACGGTCACGTCCGACCTGTCAGAGCACGGACTCATTTGAAATACAAGCCATCATTTGGGACTGGCCGACCGGTCGGACTCCCTTGCTGGAGAGACTAACTAACATGGGCCGACCGGTCATGACCGGTCGGACCCCCTTGCTGGAGCTACTGACTAATATGCTGGACCTCAATGATTTGTGAAGGCCGACCGGTCATGACCGGTCGGCAATGGTTGCCGGACTACACCTCTTGTGAAGGCCGACCAGTCATGACCGGTTGGCTATACTTGCTGGATCTTCAGACTTTGTGAAGGCCGACCGGTCATGACCGGTCGGCTTCTTATATGCATTCTGCAGCAAAACAACTAGGGTGATTGAATTACTGGCCGACCGGTCATGACCGGTCGGCAGTCCAGCTGAAACAGCAACCAGCAGGTCCTTGGTCCAATATAAGCTCCTGGTCGACCAGTTAAGACCGGTCGGCTGCCCATCTGCCTCTTCATAGCAGAGGATTACTTCAAGATGTGAAGTATGCAGCGATATGGTGCAAAGGGTCCAATATATGGACATATCTTCATTTACATTTAGCACCAATCCAAGGTTCACAAGCCTGATCAACTTGTGCAAGGGTCTAGAGGAATGGGGATAGAATATGTGAGTTTTTACGCCATTCTTTTGATGTTTTGGGTTTCCTATGGTCGATCTATATGCAACTTACCTGGGATCTTGTTGCAGCATTAGCTTGAGCAATGGACGAAGCGTAATCTTCAAGTCTTGATCTTCAATACTTCGACCGGGGCTCATCCGACAAGACGCAACCAACCAACACGTCAATTGACAACAAAAGGTGTACTAACAGTTTGCTCGTTTGATTCGCTTCCGCTGCCGATTTTCCCAATAGAGCTTTGCAGGGCCACCATGATGTCTTTTATCCACCCCATCCATATATTTCTGGCATTTAAGTTTCTCTGACTGAGACGTTTACCATATTTTTAACAATAGAGAATGAATTAAACACAAATATTTCTTGCACCATTTTTTTGCCCGAGGCCAATTTGTGATGGTCTAGCTCAATGATTGGTCCATATGCAGTATGATCAACATGGACCGTCTAATTACCTATTGAATGGATGGTTAAGATAATTCAACAATGATAACAATGGAAACCAAGGGTGGGAGTATTTGATGATGGTGGTTTAGATCAATGATCAAAATGTTTATAGTGAGATTACACAACTATCAACTTCACTAATCATTGAATGCACATGTTCAGTAAAAGTGAGTTATGACAGGATGTCAATTAAGAGTGAGAAGCACATGATCAATGACGTACGTCTAAATCAATGATAAGAACATTGAATGATCAATACGGGACATTCGTTCTCCTACATTGTGAATTACATGTGTAAAATTTTGGTCAGGTACGAAAAATATAATGTATTCATTAATTTGATCACATTATATACAATTTACACTTGAGAATTGTAAATGATTAGGTGATGAAGTGGGTCATACTTAAAGTTCAACTTTGACACTTTTTAAATAAATAAAAAATATGCCACATGTGATTTTCAATTCATAAGGATAAGTAAATGCAACATTATAATTGTTGGAAATCACAATGCCCTAATTTTTAAAGTTACTCAAGGAAGAAAATTATAGCAACCAACAATTACAATAATTAGGCATTATAATAGTGGGTCTTGGAGCGGGTATATGATAGGTGCCCTCGGTGCTTTTAAGTTGCAGGGCAACCCGAATTGGTTACTGAAAAAAAAAAAAGGATGGTTCTATTTGCAGCTTGTTGATTGGGTGCTGGCGAGATGGCCCCTCGAGCTGTTGTCAGTTGGGTGCAAAGTTGTAGGGGTGTGATGAGATCAAACGAAGCTTTAGAAGCCTATAGGAACAGCATATAGTGGAATTTGGAAGCTTTTCTCTGTTTTGCATTCTTCCTGTTTCAGCTTTCACCCTCTTCAAATACAAGTTTCCTGGTGGGCTTTTGTTTGTGGTTGATCTGAAGCTCCCAAGTGGAGAGCGATGGGTCATGCAATGTAGGTGGACAGAGATGATCATTGCATGAAAGATGTGAGATAGAGAGGAGGAAAGGAAGTTGAAATAGTAAATTTCTTTTAAAAAAAGGTTGTTCCTAGATATGGTGGTGTTGGGTAGCATTAGGGAGGTCAGGGGCCTAGTTTAGTGGCTCGGGGTGTTTTCTCTGCTCGGGATATGATAGACAAGTCTTAAACTTTTTTGCTAGGGCTCGCCTGAATGTAAATGCTTGCGGTTTTAGCCTTATTTATATAAAATATTTAAAGGTTAAAAAAATTAGGCATTATAATACTTGACAATTGAAATATGTTGTATTTTGTAATAAAAAATAATAGTTTCTTTTTAAGTAAATAAATATATTGGTTATGAAAACTTTTCATAAAAGAGTGTAAAACCAGATGGTAGAGAAAGAGTTTTTTCTTTTGCAGCCGGGGTTCAAATCTCGATCCACAAGCATAGTGTGACCATCCACACACGTGCGCGACGTGGGCTTGTAGGGTTGCTTGGGCTCTTTTTGACGCTTTATTAGGCACACTGAATACTTTACACTTGCGCATCGTTGCAAGGAGCTTTAAGAGCCTGAGTCTTTTTGGTATGTGGTTCAAACGTATCTGAGCCATGGTGCAACTTGAATTGAACTAAGGTCTCGCCTGAGATATTTTAACCTTAATGTTGATTAAGACTAAGTGTGACATGGTTGTACATGTGGCACCTATGCCACGTGTCACACACGTGGCAACAATTACGATGATTAGAACCTTTGGTACATGTAGCAATAGTTTTATACTGTTAAATGAAAGATCATCATTTGCTATGAATGGGTATGGATGTCCTGAAAAGGCACATAAGTATCTTTTCAGGAAGGACTCCATAAGCCATTCAATTGTTATATATCCTGTATACCATGGTCCAAAAGATATAATTCTATCCATTTCATTAATAAAATCATCCATTGTTTAGTACTCTCGGATCTGACCTCTTGTTGTATTTTTCTTCTAGACGTTTTAAAGCCATATTGGTGTTAAAACTAGAGATCTATTTAACACTTAAATGTGTAAATTTTTGTGTTGAATTTGAATTGAGAGTTCATTGTATCCTGAAGATAATTTTTGAATTTCTTTCATTTGCACTTGGTGGAATTACCAAAAAAAAATGACAGGAAATCTGTCTTGAGAAATTGACTATTCAAGTTAAGCCTTGAACGCAGATAGATCTGACATTCTCATTTTCTTTTTCTTCTATCCTCCGTTGTGTACTATCTTACCTCTTTTCCAACATTCAATACAAATTTATTATTTAGTCACAATGGAGACAATTCATTGCATTCAAATTATGAACCAAGACTTTGTACGACTGGATGATTCTAACAGTCAATTCTTCTCAAGATGGCAACAAAAGATGCTTTTCTTTCTGACAACTCTTAAGTTATCCTATATCCTAGATGATAATCTGCCTTCTCTGCCCGAGCCAAAAGACGACGACTCAGAACAAGTGAAGGCAAAATGGAAGTAAAGGAAGGATGACGATTTTCTGTGCAAAGTTCATATCCTAAACGCCCTTTCTAATTCAATTTATAACTCATACCGTAAAATATCCTTTGCCAAAGACCTGTGGACAAAGTTAGGTAAAAAAAAATATAAAACTAAAGTGGTCAGTGCTTAGAAATTTCTGATCGATAACTATGTCCACTTCAAGTTTAAAAATGATCAGCTAATTCTCTCTCAAGTAATTAAACTACAAAACTTGGTTGATGAATTGAAGATTGACGGTATAGATCTTCCTGAAGAATTTATGGTCGGTGTAGTAATTGCGAAATTACCATCATCATGGTTTGATTATGAAAAGAAACTGAAACATGATGAAAAGAAAAAGAAGTACACTCTTAAAGGGCTTCAACAACATCTTTGTGTATAAGAAGAGTTCAGAAATCGAGATAAGAGAGAAGATGCTTCGGAAAATCATTCCAAAGCAAATATAGTAGAAAAAGACATCCCATAAATCTCAGAACTCTAAATCCATTCTTCCAAAGAAGGATACATAGTTTAAGAAAAGGAAAAAAAGAAAGGCAAGTGTCATTTCTACAACAAGCCAGGACACTATATAAAGGAATGACAACATAGGAAGAAGCAATTGAAAACTCAGGCTAATATGGTAGAAGAACAGCTTGTATTAATTAATGGTTACTAAAACGCCAATAGAATAATATCCGATGGTGGATGCATGGTGGCTAGACACTGGTGCAACCATTCACATATCGAAGGATCGAAACATCTTCAAGACCTAGAATGTATTGCTAATGGACAAGAAGTGAAGATGTGTAATAACATTCGAGCGAACATTGTTGGGAAAGGAATAGTGGAGCTTCAATTTACATCAAGCAAAAGACTGACGCTAGCTAGAAAATGTATTACATATACTTGACATGTCTAACAATCTAATGTCAGGCGATCTTCTCAATAAGAGAGGTTTTACAATAGTGTTTGAGTCTGAAAAGTTGGTTATCATAAAAAATGGTATGTTTGTAAGCAAAGGACATTCCTGTAATGGTATGATAAAATAGTATTATTTGAGTATGATAAGTTGGTTGTCACCAAGAATGGTATGTTCGTAGGTAAAGGATATGCCTATAATGATATGATTTCCTTCGTTTGCACTTGCTGGAATTATTAGAAAAGGGCAGCAAATCTGTCTTGAGAAATGACTATTCAAGTCGAGCCTTAAATCCGATAGATTTGACATGCTCGTTTTTTTTTCTATCCGATCTGTTGTGTACTATCTTACCTCTTTTCCAATAAAATATCTATGCGACATGCCCCTAATTGAATTGAGCCACCCTCAAGTTTCACAAAGATCATCCTCTAAATCTTACTTATCACCCAAATTTTCAAATCCTTTTTTCCTTTTGTGTTACACATGCATGGGCACGTGTAAACTTGAAAGGTTGTGTGGCGTATGGGCTAACTAGATGTTTTTGCAAGACTTACCATTGCCACTAGTCAATATAGGCCTAGAATCTACGGTTGGCAAGACCCATAGAATTGCCTTAGGTTAGGGAATCAGAGATTCCCCAACTAAGATGACTCCTAGATATGGTCTACAACTGGGGATTATAGGTAAGGATCTTTATCACAGAGAGTGAAGGGGTTAGGTACCCTTCTATGCTCACTTGCGTGCGGTCTCTACTTTAGTAGATTTTAAGTTTTTTAGAAATTTTTTGAGTTCTCGGATGGTCTTATACTAACTAACTAGTTAGTTGCTACCACGTCAGAAGCTGAGTAGCTAAACTACTACTCAACTTGAATTAACACCAAAGAGATCGTGATGTCTCACCTTCGTTGGATTCGAGGAGATAGTATTCACAAATGATAAAAATTAAGGAAAAGTATAATACACTAGTAAGTAAATAAGAAATAAGGATGTTTTTGTTACACCAAGGTCTAAAGGTTTAATAAGGTGTAAAGTATATAATCAAGAATTACTTAAACTATGAGCAATGAAGTTTATGAGAAGAAGGAGGTGTAAATGCAAAGACAAAAATAAAATAGATAATTAAATTGTTGAGCAATTCTCCAAGCCGATGTAGGACGGGCCCACTGAGTAATTCCTAGAGTGATAAAAAGAGTCATTACACAATATAAAGAGTAATAAAAGGGACCATTTCGGAATTAATGGGATTGTTTTAACCACCGAATTAAAGTTTTTTTTTTTTTTTTTTTTCAAAATCCTAAAAATCTTATCAAAGTAGATCATCTTTTAAATGATTTTGAAATTTTTTCCTTAAAATTTTTCCTTTGTTATTCCTGTGGATTTAAGAATGGTTCTTAGGGAGAAGACAATGATCATTTCCTCTTAGTCTTTCATGCTATCTGCTACGTTATAGTCACAGTGGCGACAGCATGTGCTTTATCCAAAGTGGAAGTGGAGAAAAATGTAATAAAAAAAAAAAAAGAAAAAAAAAAAGAAAAAGAAAAAAAAAGGAAGGGTTTTTCATTTTGATTGGCGTTAATTTTGTAGCATTTAAATGAACGTGGAAATTCTTCAACCGTACACATGGCATGGTGGTCCAGCTTGACCAATGCTAATTTAGAAACACAATCCATCCATAGTTGGACCCACAATTCAAGCAGCTTGGATCGATGTGAATGAGCCGCACATATAAGAAAGACACATCTCCGCCATTTTAAAAATAATGCAAAACAATTACTAGTTTTGATATCTATTTGCAAAATGTGTGATCAATGAAGCACAGGGTCCAAGAAATTACTTGGAAGTTACACATGTGGCATACTAGCTAAGCCAAATTAGATTATCCACTCAGAATATAGGATACAGGTGTACAGCTGTATCTTATATAGATATGTATATGGTTGGATCATGAATATTTGTTAAGAACTACATCTCTCACCTCTAATTCTCAAATGAAATGAATGCATTACTGTTTCAACAGTATAGTATCTTGTGATTAAACTGTGGTTCTCAATTTAGGTGTATCGTAATTGTATGTAAACTGTTATTTGATGAATAACATAAACTATGCAAATTTGGTACTTGAAAACTTATTTTTATATATGTTTTTATTTTTGGTTTTTTCTATACAAATGCCTATCTTGAAAACTTAAATTTTCTGCCGTTAGTAGGGCTCTCAACGGAGCAGGTCAGATCCGAGATCCGATTCGCTCCGAATCCGAATAATACCGATTTGATCTTAAAATAGGTCCGATTATTTAAATGGACCGGATTTGGATCTTAAAATAGGTCTGATTACTTAAATGGACTGGATTTGGATTCACAAAAATGTATTCGAGTTAGATCCAAATCTGATCCAGATCCGACTCATTGCCACCTTACTGTATATGTTATATGCATACTGGCCATCCATTTTCCAGATTATTTTAGGCCCTGTCTCAAAATTGAGACATGCCACTCTTAGGCCGACCATACCACAGTAAATAATGGGATTTGCATCATTTTGCTATTAAATTAAATATATTGTATTATATATTTTTTTAAAGTCGTAATGGGGTGGATTTGGACCTAAATCCGTCATATGGTTATATGGATTTTTGGATCAGAAACAGATCTAACTATTTATAAATGGATCCAATATGGATATCACCTTTTGGATCGAGTTGGATCCGAATCTGTCTACAGGTATTCAGACTTGGAGCTGGATCCAACTGCATCCGATCGAGATCCAGCCCATTGAGAGCCCTAGCCGTTAGACATCCGGACGCCTGACGTGATTTCCCGTTTTGGATATGTACGATTGAAACATATTTAATAAAAGGCAACACTGACCTGCATATTTAACCCCAAACCATGGCTAGCAAGCATTTACGGTCCGAAGCTAGGTGGGACCCACCGTGGTGTTTATGAGAAATCCACCCCGTCCATATGTTTATCCAGATCATTTTAGAGTTTGAACCCAGAAATGAGACAGATCCAAAGCTCAAGTGGGCCACACAATAGAAAAGAATGGAGACCGTATGTGTACCGTTGAAACATTTTTGGGGAAATAGAAGCTTTGTGTCATGCTAATATTTTTGTTTTTTGCTTCATCCTAGTGAGAATGACCTTATTAACGGTTGGGCCACTTTATGAATGGTTTGGATTGCATATAAACATCATGGTGGAGCCCAAAAAAGTTTGAACGGTAAGCAACTCCTTTTCACTGTTTCTAATCATGAGGCCCACTTGAGTTTCCATTACGCATGATTTTTTTCTCTCATATCTTAGCATGAGTTACCAAAACCGATGAACCTCTTGGATTTCTCACAAGCATCACCGTGGGCCCACCAGCGGTAGGGCAAGCGATGGTCAGGTCATTCAACCGTTATGTGAGCCTAAAATTGCGGCTGAGAGGGGTGGAGTGGATTAAGTGTGGCATTGGCCACACTCAACACGGTGCGGCCATTATGGCCCACCTTCATATATGAATTGTATATCCATGATGTCCATCTCGTTCTGCAGATCATTTTATGGCATGGTCCCAAAAATGAAGTAGATCCAAGTCTTAGGTGGATCAAAATGCAGGAAAAAGTGGTGATTGAACATTAAAAACTTGCTGTGGGCGACAATTTTTTTGATCAAGCTGATATTTATTTTTTTTCCTTTCATCTAGGTGTGTGTGACGTTATCGACAGGTTAGATTGAAAATAAATATTATGATTGGCGCTAGGTATTTTTTAGTGGTAGGTATTCTATTACCACTATTTCTTATGATGTGGCTCTCCTGAGAAATGGATCCACTTATTTTTGCACTCATGCTCTAAAATGATTTGGAAAAATGGAAGAATGTCATGGATATACAATACATACATTAAGATGGCCCCACTACGAGGGTTATGTTGTGAAGGCCTCATTACTGTGCAATTATAAAGTCCACCGATCGGTCATCCGACCGGTCGGTCAGTGGACAGCGTGGTACGGTTTGAAGCACAAACTCTCTGGACGTTTTTTGCTGTTTTGAGACCGGTCGCTGGAGGCTCAAACCGGTTGCCAAACATGTCTGAGTTGAGGCAGCAAGGTTGGAGTTTTTGGTGAAAACTCTCTGGACAGTTTATGACTGGTCATCCGACCAGTCGTCCGACCAGTTTGCAGTTTGCGGGATTTGATTGTGTTGCGCGGTTTCGCGCTACAAGTTTCTAATTTTGGGTTTCCTCTTATATATATGTTTCCTAATCGTGTTAGACACCAAGCTAAGCAATACCTAGGTGATCTAAATGAGATTGGGGTTATTAGGAAAGATGATTGAGAGTTTTGAATGCCTTGTTCATCTTTGGGATCTACTTGGGTAGTTCTAGCTCTGTAATCATCTGAGATTCATAGTGGAGGTGTCGCTTTGTGCCGTATTTTTTTTCCCGCAAGGGTTTTCCACATAACATTCGTGTGCTTTTGTGTTGTGTGCTTATGTGGCTGTTTGTGATTGTTTGATCATTTTTGGTGCTTTTGCTGATCGGATTTCCAACAAGTGGTATCAGAGCTATCGTTGGAGGGTTGAAGAAGAAGTTTTCTGAAACAATCTCATGACTTCAAGTACGAAGTTCTCGGGAAAAAACAACTTTAAGTTGTGGAAGGTAAAGATGCGTACCGTCCTAACTTAGCAAGGGGTCATGTACGCCTTGGAAAGCGACCTGCCGAGAAAGAAAGATAATGAGTGGACGAAGATGGATGAGAAGGTAATGACCTTAATCCAATTGTGCCTTGTTGATGATGTCCTCTATAACGTCATGAAGGAGAAGAGCGTTTTAGAGACATGGGCCAAGCTAGAGAACATCTATGCGAATAAGTCTCTAGAAAATCGCATGTCTCTAATGATGTAACTCTTCACTTTGAAGATGGCAAAGGAGACAGATGTGGAGGACCACATTAGCACGTTCAGCAAACTAATTTGTAAGTTGCTCGATTTTGGTGAGTAAATGAAAGACGAGTATCAAGCCTTGATCTTGTTGAACTCGTTTCCTAGTTTATATAAGTCACTCAGGGACTCGTTGTGCGTGGATAGGGACACTATTAGTGTTAAGATTGTTATTTCAGCCCTTCAATCAAAGGCCATGAGACAGAAAAGCGGTGATATTAATTCCTCCTTCGAAGCACTGTTTATGAGAGGAAGGAATTCTGAACGAGATGAAGGATCGTCGCGTTATCAATCCAAATCGAAAGGCAAGGGCAAAGGCAAGTTGAAGTGGTGGGGATGTGACCAAGTTGGGCACATAAAGAAAGACTACAAGAGTCCTAAATATAAGAAGGAGAAGTCAAGTAATTCTTATAGGGAAGCCAATACCGCTTAAGTTGAGGAAGGTGGTAGTGATGTGTGCGAGGTCTTAACGGTGTCAAAGGCTGGATCTCTCTGCGATGAGTGGATACTCCGGCTATTTGTATCACATGTGCCCAGATAGGAGCGTCTTTACTTCCTACAGGGAGTATGAGGGAGGCTCGGTATTTTTAAGCGATGACTACGCCTGCAAGGTTGTGGGGATTGGTACTGTGCGCATCAAGATGTTCGATGGGATCGAACAGACCTTGACGGAAGTAAAGCGTGTTCCTAGATTAAGGAAGAATCTGGTCTCCCTTGGTGCACTCGAAGCATTAGGGTGCAAGTTCACCGGTTTTGACCGGTTCTGTAAAGTTTCAAAGGGGGCCCTTATAATTATGAAGGAATAGAGGCATGGTAACATTTATAAGATGATTGGGAACACTTCAGTAGGTAGAGTTACAGCAACTGTAGAAAATTCCACGTCTGCACGTATATGACATGCACGCTTAAGCCACATGAGCGAGCAGGGCATGAAGGTACTCTCTGAACGATCTTTAATTCCTTCCTTTAAATCTGTAGAATTTAATATATGTGAACATTGCATGTGCGGAAAGTAGTCTAGATTTTCATTTAAAGGAGAGAAACATATATATAAAAGGGTGCTTGATTATGTCAATTCCGATGTATAGGGGCCGTCGCCCGTTATTTCTATTGGGGGGTCATCGTGGTTCGTGTCGTTTATCGATGACTATAGCAGAACGGTTTGATTTTATTTTCTGAAAAATAAATTCGATGTTTTCATGACCTTCAAGTATTTGGAAGGCGATGGTGGAGAATAAGTCAGGGTAGAAATTGAAAATTTTAAGGACCGATAATGGAGGTAAGTTCACTTTCAGGGAATTTAACATGTATTGTAAGGAGGAGGGGATCGTGAGGCACAACACAGTGCGCCACACGCCAGAGCAGAATGGTGTGGCAGAGCAGATGAATCGGACTCTCTTGGAGAGAGCTCGATCCATGATTAGTAATGCTAGGTTGGGCAAAGAGTTATGGACTGAGGCCGTTAACACAGCTTGTTACTTGATAAATCGGTCACCCTCTTGGCAATTGAATGTAAAATCCCTAAGGAAGTGTGGAGTGGTCGTACACTAGACTACTCATGTCTGTGAGTCTTTGGTTGTCAGGCTTACTCTCACGTACCATTAGTTAAGAGAGATAAGCTAGACCATAGGGCTAGGAAAGGAATCTTTATGGGCTATGGTGATGGTGTAAACGGATATCGAATATATGACCCTGTCACACGGAAGATCACCCTGAGCCGTGATGTCAAGTTTGACGAAGGTTCTTTATTCCGTAAGGATGTTATAAAGGAACCAAAAACATCAGAACAGGTTGATACTCATGAGGACAGAGATGAAACACGGGCCGATACTAAGGCGTAGACAGAGGTACAGGATCAGGTGGAGCAGCCATCTGTGTGAATAAATCCACCTAGGGATCACAGGTTACCGACAAGGTCCAGGGATGACTCGAACGTTGCATTCGCTCTCATTACAGATGAGAGGGATCCGTCTAACTTTGAGGAAGCACTACAGGATGTAGATGCTGATAAGTGAAAGACGGCAATGCAAGACGAGATGGACTTCTTGTACAAGAATGAGAGTTGGGAGCTTGTGGAGCTTCCAGTAGGCCGAAAAGCGATAGGGTGTAAGTGAATTTTTTGAAGAAACATGATAGATACAAGATAAGGTTGGTAGCAAAAATCTATGCTCAGTGTGAAGGCATGGACTTTAGTGAGACTTTTGCGCCAGTTGTGAAGCAAATATCTATCAGGTTCATGTTGGCACTGGTTGCCCAATACGACCTCAAGCTGGAACAGATGGATGTGAAGAGTGCTTTTCTGCATAGGGAATTGGAAGAGCAAATATACATGGTGCAAGCAGAAGGTTATACAGTGCAAGGGGTCGAGAACAAGGTTTGAAGGTTGAGGAGATCGTTGTACGGTCTTTAACAGTTGTCTAGGTAGTGGTATAAGAAATTTAATTCCTTAATGATAAGTCAGGGCTTTACCAGGAGCAAGTACGATCATTGTGTCTATTTCAAGATACTGAATGATGAGAAGTTTCTCATACTGGTATTGTACATCAATGGCATGCTTATTGCCAATCATAGCATGTCTAACATTGATGTGTTGAAGACTCAGCTTTCAGGGACATTTGAGATGAAGGATCTGAGGGCTGCAAAGAGGGTTGTTGGCATAGATATTCATAGAGACAGGAAGAGGAGCAGGTTTTGGTTATCTCAGGAAGAATACCTTGAGAAGGTATTGAAAAAGTACGAGATGGACAAGTCCAAACTGGTTAGCGTTCCCCAAGCGGTTCACTTCAAGTTTTCTTTTGAACATTGTCCAAAAATGGAAGAAGAAAAGCATAGTTATGTCTCATGTACCCTATTTCAAGTGCTGTGGGTAGTTTAATATATGTCATGGTCTATACAAGATCAGATATTTCACAGGTTATGAGTGTTATTAGCCGATTCATGTCTAACTTAGGTAAACAACATTGGGAAGCTGTGAAATAGCTACTTTGATATATTCGGGGTTTGCAGGCCTACGTCTTGACGTTTGAAAAGTCCAATGATAAGCTGATTGGTTACGTCGATTCTGACTACATTGGTAGTGTGGATAGTAGGAGATCGACTTCAGGGTACTCGTTTGTATTAGCGGGTTGAGCGATTAGTTAGATGTCTAAGCTTCAGTCTGTGGTAGCTCTTTCCACTACTAAAGATGAGTATATGGTAGTGACTAGAAGCTTTCAAGGAAGCTGTTTGGTTAAAAGGGATGATAAATCAGTTGGGGCTTTAGTAGGAAGCCATACCGGTTAATTGTGATAACTCAAGTGCTATAAATTTGGCTAAAAATTCTGTTTATCACTCACGTACTAAATACATTGATGTGCGTCACCATTTTATTCGACAGGTGCTTAAGGAAGGAGATGTGACTTTGGATAAGATTCACGCTAGCATAAATTCGGCGGATATGTTGACTAAGGTGGTCCCTACAGAGAAGTTCAAGTTCTACGTAACTTCTCTGGGATTGGTAAAGGCTTGACGAAGACCCAGTGATGCATGAGAAGAGGTGACTATGATTGATGAGGAGTTGGCTCTATGAAGAGAAGAGAAGATGGTTCGATGCTTTTATGATGCCTTGGTGGAATTTGTTGTGAAGGCCTCATTACTGTGCAATTATAGAGTCCACCGACCGGTCGGTCAGTGGACAGCGTTGTACAGTTTGAAGCTTAAACTCTCTTGACGTTTTTTGCTGGAGGCTCGGACTAGTCGCCAGATAGGTCTGAGTTGAGGCAGCAAGGTTGGAGTTTTTGGTGAAAACTCTCTGGACAGTTCACGACCAGTCGTCCGACTGGTCTGCAATCTGCAAGATTTTATTATGTTGCGCGGTTTCGTGATACAAGTTTCTAATTCCGGGTTTCTTCTTATATATATGTTTCCTAATAGTGTTAGACACCAAGCTAAGTAACACCTAGGTGATCTAAACGAAATTAGGGTTATTGGGAGAAAGGATTGAGAGTTTTGAGTGCCTTGTTCATCTTTGGGATCTACTTGGGTAGTTCTAGCTCTGTAATCATCTGAGATTCATAGTAAAGGTATCGCTTTGTGCTGTGGTTTTTTTCCTGCAAGGGTTTTCCACGTAAAATTCATGTGCTTTTGCATTGTGTGCTTGTGTGGTTGTTTGTGATTGCTTAATCTTCTTCGGTGCTTTCGCTGATCGAATTTCCAACAGGTTGCATACTGTTGGGCGAGTCTATAGGTTGCACCTAATCCGATCAAACCCATTCACTGAATAGCCAAGAAATGAGGTAGATCCGAGGCATTTTTATTTTATTGGTTGGTTCACACCCCCACTTGTTAGTACACCCACCCACCCCTATTAGCCACATCACAATGTCAGCCACCCCCATTTTGGAATCGTTACCATGACCTCAGTGTTAAAAAGGTAGATCCAAGGCATGGGTGGACCGCACCAGACGAAACAGTCAGGATATTTAGGCCAATCGTTGAAAGTTTCCTAGGGCTCACCGTGATGTATGGACCTGATTAAACCTGTCCATTGAATAGGCCAATTCATTTTAGGCCATGAACCAATAAATGAGGCAAATCCAAGGTGCATGTGAACCGCACCAAATGAAACATTGAAAATACACCAGCCGTTAAAGTTTCCTAAGGTACATTGTGATGTATGGGTATGATCAAATCCATCCATTAAATAGGCCAGCTCAATTTAGGCCATGACCAAAGAAATGGGGCAGAATGAGGGCATAGGTGGACTGCACTAGATGAAATAATGGGGATATTGATCACAACCACCATTGAAAACATCCTAAGGCCCACCCTGATCCTGATCGCAACCACCATTGTCTCAATGGTAAGCATTCAATCACCACCATTTCCTGTTGTGTGGTCCACCTGCTATTTAGATCTGCCTCATTTTTGGGCTCATGGCCCAAAATGAGATGGCAAAACAGATGAACAACATTGATTACATAGACAATGTCGGTGGGCCCATCGTATCTTACGCACACCCAACCCCTTCGAATGGGGTATAATGGTGAAAATGAAAGGGTGGAGGGGCAATTTGGATTTTTTCATGCACTGTCCGTCGCTTTCCGTTCTTCAAACGTCAGTCAGAGATAATGGAGTGGCTCTTGAAAGAGGGCGTCTTTGGCCCAATAGCACTAAAATATAGGCAGTGGAAAAAAACGCTTTTTATTTTCACATTGAAAGACCCAATTTCTCTCCGGCTATAGATCATAGCTGAGGTGCTGTAGCAGCCCATCGAATGAGACTACTCTACAATCTGCCAATTTAGAGAAAACAAATCAGTGGTGAAATTAAAGCTATCCAATGGACGTAGATACTACCGCCTTGCCCGTCCCTACCTAATAATGGATAGGGGCTTTGAGGAGCTACTGTGATATATGGGTTTTATCCACACGGTCCATCCATTTTGCCATATCATTTTAGGGTACCAGTTCAAAACTCAGCCAGATCCAAGGCTCACCACAGAAAGCAGCGGTGATAATGACACGCTCTGAAACCTTCCTAGGGCCCACCATGATAGTGAATTTCTATCCAACCTGTTCATAAGGTCACATACACCTGCATGGAGGGAAAAAAACAAATATGATCAGCTTGATCCAAAAATTCTATAGGCACCAAATTTTTTTCGATGGTAGATGTTTAATCACCACTGTGTGGTCCACTTGAGCCTTGGAAATACCTCGTTGTTTGGCTTGTACCCTAAAATAATATGGAGAAATAGATAGACGGTGTGGATAAAACCCATATATCATAGTAGCTTCCCAGAGCCCCTGTCCTAGGCTCCTAGCTACGCACCGCCGGGTAGTACCCAATCCGTGTACCTATCCAACATGTGGACTTCCATCGAAGCCTTGACCATAACGTCAGCATCATCCATGAAATGTATGCATGGATAAGCCGACGAAATTTACTGCATCAATTCACCAACCCGTGAGAAAGGGGCGAATGGCAAAGGGTCAAAACCGCATCAAGACAAGTAGTGGCTGTTTCTTTCATGGAATAAAAGCTTAGCATCTTCCATTCAATTGGATGGACTTCCACCAAAGACCATAACATCACTCAGTGGTAGACGTTTGTAACTAAGGGTCTTCATGGGTCCACCAGGTTGACTGCATCGATTGACCAAGACAAGTCTTATGCGGCCAATGTCATCTACATAAGAGCAACCATCTCTTTCAAATGGGGTGTCTCTGTGGATCCCTGTGGGGCCCACGGAGATGTATGTGCCTTACATCCATGCCATCCATCTATTTTGACAGCTCATTTTAGTACATGATCCCAAAAATGAAGCAGATTCAAATCAAAGGTCCACACCACATGAAACAGTGGTGATTGAATACCCACCATTAAAAACTTCTTGTGGGCCACCAGAATGTTTATTTTCCATCCAACCTGTTGATAAGGTCACAAAGACCTGGGTGAAGGAACCACACATATATCAGCTTCATCCAAAACTTCTGTGGTCCACAAGAAGTTTTTAATTGTCAAGCATACTGTTTCCTTTGGTGTGGTCCACCTGAGAGTTGGATCTGTTTCATTTTTTGGATCATACCTTAAAATGAGCTGTTAAAATGGATGGACAGCATGGATGTAAGGCACATACATCAAGGTGAGCCTCAGAGAGGGATCCACCGTCCTTTCATGAGATAATAAAGAGAGAAACTTTAATACTCTTACTGTGTGTGAAGGATGATTCTCAGGCACTTGTAAATTACTTAAAATTGCATGGTTAAGAAATAATTAAGATAAATTAAGCTTTTCAAATTTTGTATTGTAGTTTAGATGTATCATTAATCAAAATCTATTGCACTTATTTGATCATCTAACTATCAGATTAGTAGACATTTATCAAACGGGTCAAAATGAAAATATTAAATGGTCATATTTCAGTACAAGCGTGTCCAAATCAGAGAGGATAAAAATTGTGCAACCAATCTAAGAAAGATTATAAGTTGGCGACAGTGAATTCCACAATTTAATCCATATTTAAGTTGAACTAATATATGGCATGTGTACCATTTCACAATGCTTGCGTATCAAGCCTCTCATATACCGCTGGAGTATCAACTTCTCAATGATAAAAGCCTGTGCTACTGAGGGCCTGTTTGTTTCCCCTTCTACCATTTTAAATACGCGTGGCTTTGTGATGGTCGCCTTTAGCTGGCATTTGATAGAGATGGGGAATCAAAATGCAATGAATGACATGACTAATGTCAGTCAAGTCATTTAGCCATTTGGTGGAGCTCCATCATCCATCATCACGGCATGTATTATGCCCCTCACAGTTATTGCTTAACAGCTGGATTCCTGCTACGTTTCAAGTGGGTAATAAACATGAACCTTCCCTTATAGTATTACCACCACAGTAGAATTTAATCATTAAGTTTGGGATGAAGCGGTGTGGCTTCTCTAGGGCTGAGGACATCAGAATATCCAATCATCAATGAAGAAAGGTGTAACCAACATCAATGGTAGTTCGTGGTAAATTGTAATTATTTTATTTTTGTCATTATGCATTGAAGTAGGGAAGGGTGTGATGAGGAAGATCACACTTTATTAATCACTAATGTTATGTTTATTTGTCTCAATTACACTATTAATAAAGAAAAAATAAATCTTAATTCGTAATTAGTAAAAATAGCAAAATTCTAACCTTAATAGAATTTATGCAAAATAATAAAATTCATCTAAAGTTTAATTTACCAAAATAGAAAGTAAAAAAAAAAAAAAAAAAAAAAAAAAAAAAAAAAACCCTTACTGAGAGAGTTCTAGCATAATTACAAGTAATCTCTTAAAAAAGATGAAAATCTAAAAAATTGGAAATATAATAAAAATCAGAATTACTAAAAATAGCAAATTTTCTTACAATTCCATTTTGAGCTAAAAGCGCGCGTTTTCTTATGATGTGGTCGATTGACCCTAGATGGCCCATTATAGTGAAAATTAATATGTCGTGTGTCCCATAATGATACACAGATTAAAAAGTTATGGTGAATTTATGGTTCACACTTCAAACTACAATTTCTCCTATCCGGAATAAATTTTTTCAATTTAGACATGCTAAAGCCCAATTACATCATGCCTTACGCAGAAATGGGCTTAGATCCCAATTACATCATGCCCTACGTAGAAATGGGCTTAGATATGACGGCCTATGTCCAGTTCCGTTTAGCCTTCTTTTAGTCCAGCTATGTTAGAAATGTACTTATGCCATGTCTTACATCACTTATCATGGTTAATGGGGAAACAAATAAGCCTAGTCTCTCTACGGTCTCCTTGGCAAGCAGGCTAGATCATGAATGAAGTCAACAATGCCAAGTCATTTTTAATGCTCTGACAATGTAATGTTAATACATAGGCACTAAAAGATATTATACATGGCACTAAAATAACTCAAATCAAGCCCTCCAAATTGTCAGAGTTAACTTAGAGGGATCATCAACCAAAAGGTTCAGTACTTGATCACCCATCTATACGATTGGTTGACATTTCAGTAGATGGTTAAATTGACAAAGATTAACCAACGTTTGATTTGCCAACCAGCAGTCAGGACTGTTGGACCAATATTATTTTCTTATTATGACTTGTCTCCAATAGCTTAAAAAATTTGGACCATTTTATTTAAGCTAACGTGTGGAACATGTACCATTTATGAGTACTAGCGTATATGTTCTAAATATTCCTTGAAATACAATTGAGATTTCGAGAAAAAAAATAAATCTTTGATTAATTTAGTTGAAGCACGTATAAGATACGTTGTACTTAAAGCGTGATTCACCCCCTCTTCTTAGACCAAAGATCACTGATGGGTTACATGTGAATTACTTTCAGGATATGACAAGCCCGTTTGGTCTTGCATGTAGCAATCACAAATGGACCACTGTTAGAACTTAGATAACGCAGTTAGTGTCTGGCAGACTGGGTGATTGACTCTGAACTCAGTGAGTTCGAGTTTATTACTAACTTGTAAAAAAGGAGAGTTTTTCTTCTTCTTTTCTAACTCAGTTCAAATTGCTTCTGTTGTTGTTGAATGAACCCAGCAGACTTTTGTTTATATAGGCACCAGGGGCTGGGGGTTATGGCTGGGCTCATAACTCATATGGTCATTTTCTGGCTGTTGGAAACTAGCCACTTGTAGATGTTTCTGATTGTTGGAAACTAGCTGTTTATGACCGTTTTCTAGTTGTTGCTACTGCATGGTCATAACCGTTGCATGTTAGCTATTTAATACAGAAGTTTCTGCATGGTTATGACTGTTGCAGGACCATTTCATGACAATGGTCACATCTACAACAGTCAGAAAACCCAGCCTTATATAAGTCTCTTAATCACAATCGGTCATTCCTTCCTGCCCTCGCATCGCCTCACGACAATTCGCGTAAGGTCGTGAGGGAGCGATTGTTAGAGAGCCTTCAAATTGTGCAAATTCAGAAGTTTCTACATGGTTATTGCTGTTGCAGGACCATTTCATGCACAATGGTCACATCTATAATAGTCAGAAAACCCAGCCTTATATAAGGCTTTCAATCACAATCGGCCATTCCTTCCTACCCTCGCACCGCCTAGCAACGGTTCACGTAAGGTCGTGAGGGAGCTATTGTTGGAGAGCCTTTAAACTGTGCAAATTCTAGGTGCTCAAACCGGTCGGGCGACCGGTCTGACTTTAGCCCAAAAGTGCACAATAAGGTTTCTGTACAAGTTCATTCGCCCTAGACCGGTCGGGCAATTGGTCTATAAGGGGCTTCGACCGGTCGGTGGTGAGGCAGTGTGGAATCTACGTTGTGATTTTCCTCTAGATGTTTTTTGTGTTAGCTCCTACCGGTCGGGCGACCGATCGGCTGTGCACGCGGTTTCTTATGCAGTTAGGTAGTAGTGCATAAGATGTTTCTAAATTGAAAATTCTTGCTATAAATATGACATGTATCCGAACTTAGATGTAATCCTAAGGTGTCCAAGGTTTCCTAAGTGGGTTAAGAAGAGGGGGGAGTGTTTTAAGAGGGAAAGAGCTTGGGTGTTCTTTGTTTTTCCTTGCTTGTGGGCTGTCAATCTCTGTAATCTTTTGGAATCATAATGGATCGCTTTGTGCTGTGGTTTTTTACCCATTGAGGGATTTTTCCACGTAAAATCGGATTGTCACTTGTGGTTAAATGCTTGTGTGGTGTGATTGCATTGTATTTCTCGTTTGATCGTAATTTTACTGTGTGTGTTCGGCTTTCGCTTCTGCTTCCGGCGTTTCTATTCCCAACAAGTGGTAATCAAAGCTAAAGTTGGGGTGGAGTAGAATTCGGATCTGAGACGAGAAGATGAGATCAAGCACAAGGTTCTATGTAGAGAAGTTCTCCGGCAAAAATAACTTTGAACTATGGAAGATGAAGATTGAATCTCTTCTAGTTCAGCAAGGGCTTAATGACGCACTTGGAATGCGACCTGAGGCTATGAAAGAAGATGAGTGGACGAAGCTCGACAAGAAGGCTAGAACCTCAATCCTGTTATGCCTTACGGATGATATCCTCGATCACGTCACGAAGGAGAAGACAACGACTGATACAATGACTATGTTAGAGAAGGTCTATGCCAAGAAATCTCTAGAGAACCGGATGTATCTGTTGATGCAGTTGTTCACTTTAAGGATGGATGTGGAGGACTACTTAAGCACGTTCAATCACCTAGTTTGCAAGTTGGTGGAGATAGATGAGACGATGAAGGATGAATATCAAGCATGCATCTTATTGAATTCTCTTCCAGATTCATATGAGTCATTCAGGGACTCTGTGTGCGCAGGGAGGGAGACCATCAACGTTGAGACCATTATCTTATCCCTCCAGTCAAAGGCAATGAGAAAGAAAAGCGGTGACGTGGGTTCTCATTCTTCCTCAGATGCACTGATTATGAGTAGAAGAAATTCTGAGCATAGTGGGGGATATTCTAAATCGAGATCTAAGGCCAAAGACAAAGGAAAAGCCAAGGTATGATGCTAAAGTTATGGTCAGGAAGGCCACATGAGAGGGGATATTGTCGAAATCCCAAGTTAAAGCAAGAGAGGTATGAAAATTCATCTAGAGAGGGAGCTAATATCGTAGAGGACGGTAGCGATCTTTGTGAAGTTATGACTGTATCCGATAAGGAATCTCATGGTAGAGAGTGGATCCTGGATTTAGGTGCTTCATGTCATGTTTGTCCTAATCGGAGTTCATTCACGACATACATGGAGTATAGTGGTGAATCCGTGTTTGTGGGAGATGGCTATGCTCATAAGGTGGTGGGTATTGTTCAATGAGATTGAACGAGTCCTGGAAGATGTGAAGCATGTCCCCAAGATGAAGATGAATGCGATTTCTCTTGGTGCACTCGAGGCAAAAGGGTGCTGTGTTCATCGGCTGCGATCGTTATTGTAAGTGATAAAGGGGCACTCGTGTGGATGAAGGCACGGAGGTGTGGCCATCTTTACAAGTTGATCGGGAGCACGTTTTATGGTGGAACTGCGGGATCGACAGCGGGATCGACGGTTGCTCGTATGTGGCAAATGCCCAAGGGCCACATGAGAAGAGCAAAAAAGGGTATGAAAGTGCAATGTTAGTGTTGATGGAGGCACGAGAAGCGGTGGAGCTATGATGAAGATGGGATGACCAAGCAAGGATGATTTGATTCAACGTTTGAAGCCTTGGTGGAGATTGTTGGAGAGCCTTCAAACTGTGCAAATTCCGCGTGCTTAGACCAGTCGGGCGACCGGTCTAACTTCAACCCAAAAGTGCACAGCAAGGTTGCTGTACAAGTTCATTCGCCCTAGACCGGTCGTGCGACTGGTCGGCGGTGAGGCAGCGTGGAATCTGCGTTGTGATTTTCCTTTGGATGTTTTTTGTGTTAGCGTCGACCGGTCGGCTGCGCACAGCGGTTTCTTACGTAGTTACACGGTAGTACATAAGATGTTTCTAAATTGGGATTTCTTGCTATAAATGTGGCATGTATCCGAACTTAGATGTAATCCTAAGGTGTCCAAGGTTTCCTAAGTGGGTTAGGAAGAGGGAGAGTGTTTTAAGAGGGAGAGAGCTTTAGTTTTCTCTGTTTTTCCTTGTTTGTAAGCTGTCAATCTCTATAATCTTCTGGAATCATAGTGGATCGCTTTGTGTCATGGTTTTTTACTCGTTAAGAGGTTTTTCGACGTAAAATTAGATTGTCTCTTGTGGTTGAATGCTTGTGTGGTGTGATTGCATTGTGTTTCTCGTTTGATCATATATTATGATGTGTGTGTTCGGCTTTCGTTTCCGTTGCCGGTGTTTCTATTCCTAACAACGATCACTCTGACACGCTGCACACGTGTGAAGTGCAAAGTGTGCCAACTAGCGCCACTACAGCCACACTACCCACGCCCTCGTCCTCGTCCTCACCCTCGCCCTCACCTATACTTGAGCTCGAGCGAGAGCACGTGCGTGCAGGCATACTAGAACACGCAAACCGAGCATTTCTCACTCCATTTTCTCTAAATAAATTCACAAACACCAACTTATAAACCAAAATCCTTTCCCATCTATATCTGATATGGGACTAAACAAAAAACCTCTTTTGTGTTGGTTTTTCAAATCGTTTTGAAGGAAAAAAAAAATAAATTTTCAATTTTTTTTATTTTAAACTGAAACTTAACAATCCCCCACTTGGTTTTAAAATAAATAAAGAGAACCTTTACCAGAGAAAAGAAAGATATCTTTTTATTTGAATCTTTTCTTTGTATAAGTATCTCATAGTTTTGTTGAAATCCCTGGTAGCCGCAACTTTGAACCAGTTATTTCTTATTGACATAATTTGAGATACCATACATATAATCACTACTCATGCGTTGTATGAATTCCCTTATATTCTTGCTTTGCACTTTTAATGGCCATGTGCTTATCCTGTTTCATGAACGATCCTAAGAGAAAACTCTAACTCTCGTGAGAGGCGGCACCACCTCTACGTTTACATAGATAAAATCCTTTCAATGTCTCTATTAGTATTAAAATACTTTTCCTTTATACTAGATTTCATTAAGAGTTCTAAGACTCAACACTCTTTTTATAACGGCCAACATTTATCATCCTGGATGAGGTTATCTTTTATTTTAGTGCTGAAACTTTTCACGTATCAGTGACTTGTTTTTACCCATTGAACTCAAACGTCGAGATTTTTCTAATTTTGGATTGGATTTCTATCACTGATTGAACCTAAATTGAAGAGTTTCAACCCTATCCCTCTAGATGTTGTTCTTACTACCTCTCTTATTAGAGGTTTAGTAAATGGATTAGCTAAGTTATTGCTTGACTTCACAAATGAGATCGCAAAGATTCTATCTTGAATCAATTGCCTTACATAATCATATCTTAGACTGATGTGTCTGGACTTCCTATTATACATGCCATTGTAGGCTCTCGCTAGAGTGACTTCACTGTCACAATGAAGTGAAACATTTGATATATTACACAGAATGAGATTTCTAACAGAAGATCCCTTAGTCACTCAACCTCTTTGCCAGTTGCAGCCAAGGCTATGAACTCAGACTCTATAGTCGAGTGTGTTATACATGTTTGTTCTTTTGGATCTCTAAGAAACAGTTGCACCTCCCAAGGTGAATACCCACCTTGTTGTGGACTTGTTGTCCCCAACACTCGATATCCAACTCACATTAGTATATCCTTCTAACATGGCCGAAAATCCTGAGTAGAATAGCCCTAGTTCTTTGGTTTTTTCAAATAACCTAAAACCTTACCAATTGGCTTCCAGTGTTCTACAATGGGTTTACTAGTAAACCTACTTAGCTCACTTACTGCGTATGCAATATCTAGTCTTGTGCATTGCATATCATACATAAGACTGCCTATAGCACAGGCATACTATGGTTGTGCAACTACTCTTCCATCATTTTCTTTTAATTTGATACTTGGATTAAATGAGGTTTTTGCTTCTTTGATTTTCATGTGGTTAAACGTGTTCAATATTTTCTTAACATAATGAGACTGACACAACGCAGAACCCCCACTATGTTTTTTAACTTTGATACCTAGTATGGTATCCACCTATCCAATATCCTTCATTTTGAAAACAAAGGAGAGAAATCTCTTTGTTTCTATTATACCTTTCATTGTGTTGCTGATAATTAGTATATCATCTGTGTAAAGAGAGATAATCACAATGTAATCACTACATACTTTAAAATATATGCATTTATTAGCTATATTATGCATAACCCATGAGATAACACATTTGAATCAAAGTTTTCATGCCAATGTTTAGGTGCTTGTTTTAATCCATATAGAGTCTTAATAAGTCTGCAGACCTTATTCTCATTTTCTGTCAGAACAAACCCTTTTAGTTGCTCCATGTATACCTCCTCATTGAGGTCATTATTTAGGAAAGCAGTCTTCATATTCATTTAATGGATATGAAGCTGATGTATGGATGTTAAAGCGAATAATATTATAATTTGATGTTATTCTAACCACTGATGAATATGTGTCAAAATAATTGATTCATTCTTCTGACGGAATCACTTGGCCACTAATTAACTTAGCTTTAAAGATTTGTATTGTGCCATCAGTGTAGGTATTTTCTCTTGGATACTCACTTATACCCTATAAGTTTAGAACCTAGAGGTAAGTCCACCAGTTCCCAAGTTTGATTTGACATTATCAAGGTCCATCTCATCGTTGATGGCTTCCTTCCAAAAATCAGAGTGTCTAGAAGGCATATTTGTTCTCTCGCCTCAAGTGTAAGGCTGTGATGTAGTAATAAATCTCGGTAAGACCGAGGTCGATCTACAGGGAATTAGGTAAACCAATTCTAATTATCTAAGCGACTTCAAATTCAATCAATTTAGAAGTTCAAATCATAAACTAACTTAAAACAGTACAGTTGTAAATTTTGTAATTAACGGAACTAAGGCCTCAAGGATCCACTTGTGGGAGCCCTAATGTGAATTCACTCATCCAAGCATCACACAACTAGAATTTAAGTCCTATCTCTCTTCTAGTTGGAAGATACAGCATTCAAACACAACAATCTCTACTCAAGTTGAAGAATAGACTTCTAGTTCTAATGATGCACGTAGAAGTCGAACATGTAGCCTTCGAAGTAACAACCATGCCAATAGACAATGGTATGCTCAGGGTTACTACAATTCGAATCTAAACAATCCAAACATGACAACTTCAGAGAATTAACAAGGAACCCATGTCCGAAGCACATGAACTCTCATAAAACATCCAAAAATATCAATTTTTATTTAAACTGGAACTCAAAATCCAACTTAAGGTAGAGTACTTGAATTAAAATGAATTCAACATGATTACTACCCACAAGCTTCACCTCTTAGCCTTATCTAAGAGGTTTTAGTCGAGCATTATTATGCTTTAACTAGAAGCAATGAAAAACAAACTAAAAAGCATAAAAACCCCGAATTTGGGAGAGTTGCAGTCGCTCCACGACGGCTCTCTTCACCTCCCACGAAGTTCCTCCGCTTCTATGATGCCCTAGGAAGAGACCCTAGGTGTCCTTTTATAGTGGAGAGGCTCTACCACCTTAGAAACTTCCAGAATCGCGGACTACTTACGCACTACGCACAAAATTCGGAGCTTAAGGATCAAACCTACTGGAGTCCTGGTCAAACTACACTAGCCAACCGGTCTTGAACAATCGGACCTGTCCAGGGGCAGTCCAGAGAGTGAGAGAGAGGGGCCAACCAGTCTTGACTGGTCGGACCAATCTGGTCCTATGTCCAGTGAGCTTTCAAGGTTGGCAGTAGGGTCGCCGACTGGTCATGACCAGTCGGACCTCTTTTTTTTCACAATTTCTTCTTTATTTCTTCTTTTCTCTCCTCTCCTTACTTTCTTCTTTCCTTGGTCCACCTTGGGCCTTCATCCAATGGCTCCTAAATGTGCTCTTTTAGCATCAATTGAGTGAAGTCTCTCTCTCTCATTCCTATATTAAAAAAACATGTATTAGATGGGTCATTAAAGCATACAAACCATGCATATAATGTGATGTAATGGGTTGACAAATGTATAAATTGAAAGCTCAACAATATTCTCACTAAAGGTTTTATGATCATCTTCTATAGTCATTACTATAGGTGTCTTTCTAATAACATTCTCTCGATCACCCTCAGCTAGATGAAACGAGAGATACTGATAGTCTATTTGGTCAGGATTAAGAATCGTTTCTACACTTACTCTATGGCTCTTATGAGGTTCACTATGATTTTTAACTTCTTATTGAGTTCCCTCTATAGCTTCATTGTTAGGGGTTAGGATCTCAGTATCCTTTGTCTCAATGGAGAGTGAGTTCTAAAAAAAATCTACATCTCCAGATTCTATGATCACATTGGATTCTAAGTCCAAGAGTTTATAAAATTTATTGTTTTATGCATACCCCACAAAGGTGCACTTAACAGCTCTAGGTCCCAACTTGGTTCTTCTAGGGTCATGCGTTATGCAATACGCTAGACATTTCCATACTCTATAATACTCTAGATTTGATTTTCTTCATTTCCATATCTCATATGGAGAGGTTTTAGTTTTCTTATATGAGATTCTATTTAGGAACTGGCACACTGCTAGTAGCGCTTCCCCCCATAAGTTTAACGGCAACATTGCTTGTATTAGCATTGAGTTAACCATTTCAACTAAAGTTCTATTTTCCTTTCGGCTATACCATTTTTTTGTGGTGTGTAAGGTGCTATACACTGGTATATTATGCCATGTTCTTCACAATAACTAAAACAATTATTGAAAAAATATTCTCCTCCTCAGTTACTACGAAGAATCTTTATTTTCTTATTTAGATTTATAGATTTTAAATGCATTAAATGTCTCATCTGTAGATCTTAGCAGGTAAACATACACATATATAGAGCAATCATCTATGAATGTTATGAAATACCTTTTGCCTTCTCGGATAAGAATGCCATTTAACTAACATATGTCAGTGTCTACTAGCTCAAACATTTGAGATGATCTCTCTACACTTGAAAATGGTTTCTTAGTCATTTTAGATTGTATACACACTTCACATTTATCATTCTTACTTTCGTTGTATGAGATTAATCCATTCTTAGCCATGGGTTTTATGGTACTATAACCTAAATGTGTTAACCTACTATTGCATAATGATACATTTTAATCATACAAACAGAAGAATTATTTTTATTCAGAGAGATTTTAATCACCCCATTACAAGCATACCCCTTTCCTACAAAGTTTTCATTTCTAAAAAAAGATCAACTTGTCAGACACATACACAACCCTGATTTTCGGTTTACCCAAAAGATTCCCTGAAACTAAGTTTTTTCTCATGTCTGGGACGTGCAGTACATTGGTCAAGATTACCTTCTTTCTAGAGGTAAACACAAGTTCTATAATTCCTTTGCCGACGAGCTTCGACCGACCTTCATTTCCCATTTGGACCTCTTGACCATTGATCACGTTTTCATACGTTTTGAAAGAACATATGTTGTAGTATACATGGACTGTGGCAGATGTATCGTACCACCAACCGGAGAATTTCCCTTGGACCATATTTACTTCAGTATCATTGCTATAATATTGTTAAAACTAGAAAAATGCTCATCAGGCAGTTTTTCTTGTGTTTTGTTATTCTGGGGTTCTGAGTATAGAAGCATTCATAGACAATCACAAGCAATCACAGAGTATACACGAGAAAGCACCACAAGGTGAATTTTATTCTAGAGATCTCGAGATCTTTTACATTCCAAGCTATGTACTGGTCACGAACCCTTAATTACATTAATGGATGATCACCCTTGATTAAAATAAAAAAGTAAATGTATGCATGCGTCACAGATAGGTTGAACAAAGCATTAAAAGAGCATGAATGTAAATAAAACAAACTACGAACACACATATTTTTACGTGAAAACCCTTGTAGGAGAAAATCACGGCACAAAGCGACAAGATTCTACTATGAATTGTATTTGTACAATAGATAGAATATTAGAGATGAAGCCTGGATAGATCGAGCATGTAATTTAAATCATCAGGGATTATAGTCTTGAATTCTCGGTCGCAAAGACCAAGTTTAGGATTTCATATGGACCAAGCCATTTCTAAGTCCAGTTAGATGTTGGTCCCATGCTCTTTTAGGCATTCCTAGTTGAGTAGCAACCAGGATTTTAATTGAGTCATGTATCATAGTATCATCGGGCGTCTCTGTGGACGGAATGACTTTCAGGAATACACTCCACAATTTCCATTTAGGGTGACCAGTGCCATTGACCGCCTCAGTTTGGGATGAGTGACTTGCTGGAAGACACTCCATAGTTTCTTAGTACAAATAGGGCCATTGATCATCTCAGTTTGGGATGGGTGACTTGTTAGAAGACACTCCATGGTTTCTTAGCGTAACCAGGGCCATTGACCCTCTCAGTTTGGGACGGGTGACTTGCTGGAAGACACTCCATGGTTTCTTAACGCAACCAGGGCCATTGACCGTCTCAGTTTGGGATGGGTGACTTGCTGGAAGACACTCCATAGTTTCTTAGCGCAACCAGGGCCATTGACTGTCTCAGTTTGGGACAATTGACTTGCTGGAAGACACTCCATGGTTTCTTAGCGCAACCAGGGCCATTGACCGTCTCAGTTTGGGATGGGTGACTTGCTAGAAGACACTCCATGGTTTCTTAGCGCAACTAGGGCCATTGACCATCTCAGTTTGGGACGGGTGACTTGTTGGAAGACACTCCATGGTTTCTTAACGCAACCAGTGCTATTGACCATCTCAATTTGGGATGGGTGACTTGCTGGAAGACACTCCATGATTTCTTAGTGCAACAAGTGCCATTGACCGTCATAGTTTGGGATGGGTGACTTGTTGGAAGACACTCCATGATTACCTTAGCTACTCAACTGACGGATCCTGGTTTGGATGGGACGTGCATCAACTAGTCTTAATGATGAAGTATTTCAGATGTTTTAAAACTCTTTGGTTACAGTTTTCAGTAATAACCATAGTCCCTTTGATTTAGTTTCGTATCTCGATCCGGGATGAATGAAATTCATGTAATGGATGCAAATGAGTACAATACAAGTAAATATACTTCATCCATTCTCGAGAGAGGATGTCATTCATGTTTGGTGTTTAGTGTGTCAGACAAATTATGCATTTGATTTGATTAATCTTCTTTGTGTATATCTTTGTGTCATCAATATTTCGAATGACTGAATCATTGGGAGAAGCTGTGTTGAGCTGTACTTCTCCAAGAAGTTCATGTTCTATAGACTAGGTCGGCTGTTCCTGGTGCCCGTGAATGGCTGAATATAGGGTCTGATAAACACCTTTTTATGCCAATTCCTGATAAACGATACGGATCAGTGCCCTGCAAGTATTTGATTCAGGTTTTTTATAGCATGAGGACATTAGCTTTGCCTTCGTGTCTTTGAGATCGTGGATGGTTTTACTTGGCAATAATCGATTTCCTAGTGGCGCTTCTCAGGGCTGAAAATGACTAAGTACTGGACCTATTTACTGTTTGATCAGGGTACTGATTGATCATCTTTAAATAGGGATGAATCATGTCCACGAGGATCGCAATGATGCTGGATCCACTCTGGCATCAGTGCGATTGCATTCGTTTCACTTAGTGTAAGTCGATTTTCAAGCCAATAGGGCACTTCTTAGGGCTAAAAACGACTAAGTAGTGGACATGTTTATCGGTTAATCTGGATATTTAAGGGTCCTGAGATCAGATAACCACGTCGCAGTGCATCATTATGATGTATCATGTAATGGCGAAGAGAAGTCTCTCTCTCGAGGTCTGTTGAATTCTGCCTGATTCTTCTCGATTTCATCCCTTTTCAGCTCTTTCGGAGGGATTTTCGGAGTTGTAAAATTGATTAAATGTTGGTCCTTTTGATCAAACTGCTGATTTGGTCTACTTATCATCGACTGTTGAGAGATCCGGTCTGGGGGATGGATAAAGTTTGGTGATGTGTGTCTAGGATCGTCGGCGCGATCAGGAGACGGGCCAAATCGAAAGCGGGCCACACCATAGAAGTCCCGAGGTCACTAAGACTGTTAGGGTGCACCTAGGTGAGGAAGTGGGCACATGTGCATTGGAGGTGGGCGCATGTGGCCCCACCACAGGCACATGTGGCCAATGGAGGAGAGAGAGAGAGAGAGAGAGAGAGAGAGAGAGAGAAGAGGTAGGCAATGTGCCAAAGCACATGCACATGCTACCACCTCATGGGCGCATGAGTGCATGACTTAGGGAACTTTCCCCTTTCAAGCGCATGTAGAAGGGGAGGTGGGCGCATGTCCCTGCCCTTAGCCATTTCTTTTATGTTTTCCAAACCAAATGGAGTGGGCGCATGTCACCCTTTCCTAGTGAGGATCCGGTTGGGCAATGGGCGCATGTTACTCTTCCCGATGAGGATTCCGGCAAGGGATTCCCATGAGGATTCTACCTCTTGCAGCACCTTGGCGTCCCCATGGAAAATGAAGAAGTCCCTCTCTCTGCAGGTGAGTGCACTATTTATAGCAAATTTATTGGGCCTTGGGTCCAAGCAGGAAACTACGAGCTCATGTGCTTGTAAGAGAGGGGGCATGCGTGTTCGCTCGCCTCAAGTGTAAGGCTGCGATGTAGTAATAAATCTCGGTAAGACCGAGGTCGATCCACAGGGAATTAGAAACAATCTCCAAACTACTCCAGCAACTCAGTTTTTGGAAGAAAATCAGATTAATTGAGTAATTAACTAAAACAGTAACTTTAATAGAAAAGCAGTGATATAAAGTACTAAGGCATTCAAGGATCCACTTGTAGCAATCCCATGTCAATTCAATCAACCCAAGTAGAGAACACAACTAGATTTGAAGTCCTATCTCTCATCTAGTTGGAAAATAAAGCATTCACACACATTCAATCCAAATCAAGTTGAACTTCCAAGTTCTAGTCCCATTCAAACAATATAGAATTCAAAACCATAGCCTGCGGAGTAACATCCATGCCTATGGACTATGGCCTGCTCAAGGGTTACTACAATTCGAATCTAAACAAGCATTATATGATAATCTCAGAGAATTGTAAGGAACTCATGTCCGGAGCACATGAACTCTCATAAAACATCTCAAACTACCACTTTTAAGAAACTAGAACATGAGAAAAATCCAAACTTGAATTGAAATTACTTGAATTAAACTGAATCCAACATGGAATTGGCTACAAGCTTCGCCTCTTAGCCTTAGCTGAGAGGTTCTAGCCGAGCATATTCATGCTACAACTAAAACTCTTAATGAAAGCATAAAAATAGAAAAACCAGAAATTGGAGAGTTGCAGACGCTCCACGATAGCTTCCTCTCTCCAAAACCACGTCCTTTAGCTTCTATGATGACCTAGGAAGAGCCCCTAGGTGTCCTTTTATAGTAAGAAACCTCCCTCACGGCGGAAACATCCAGAATCTGCGAAAGGTTACGCAGTGCGCAGCAGTTTTCGGAGTCCCGATTTAGAAAGAACTCTTTTTACGCAGGGCCGACCGGTCTAGACCGGTCGGACTGGTCTTTTAAACATCCAGGGAGTGTGGCAGACCGGTCGGGCTTTATTTTGGAAGCATCCAGCGTGCATAGCCGACCGGTCAAGACCGGTCGGACTTGCTTTCACTTTGTTCAGTGTGCATGGCCGACCGGTCAAGACCGGTCGGCCCTCCTTCAATGTGATCAGCGTCCATGGCCGACCGGTCAAGACCGGTCGGCCTTCTTCCATTTGATTCTTCTTCCTTTCTTCTTCTCTCTCTTCTCCTTGCTTCCTTCTTTCTTTAGTCCATCTTAGACCTTCCTCCAATGTCTTCAAATGACCCTTTTTAAGCTCCAATTGGATGAAGTCCGCTCTCATCCCTTCAATCACAAAACATGTGTTAGATGGGCCTTTAAATCATGAAAATTATGCAAACCATATCATGTAATGGGCAATGCAATGTATAAATTGGAGGTTCAACACACCCCCAACCAGCTTTTTGCTAGTCCCGAGTAAAACATGCGTGAAACAATTTCAAACCTCCAAACCCAACTCTCCTTCAGAACCCATGATTCTATCCATTCCAAGGTGTATAAGTATAAAATTTGGAAAAATTAGGTGATAGAAGCTGAAACCTTGGACTCTCAAAACATAAAAGGTGTCTACATGAAATTCCCGCTGATTGATTGATAAATAGAAGAACTCGAACAAATTCAACTTAGTGTGCATAGTGAAAGTTCATCTCATGAGTTCCTGGGATCATCTTCTTCATAGATCAAGTAAACCAAGGATTTTACGGTGCACAGAGCAACAACAAGCCTATGACAGGAATTTGCCTTACCGTCCTTCCAACGGCTTTCACACTACATCCCATTTTTGGCTTTGGTTACGGTTCGACCATCCCCCGGTTGGTAATAGGCAGCCCTTTTCGGAATTTTCCACCATTTTTCTTTCCTTCCCGATTTCATCCTTTCTTTCCTTTTTCTTTTAAATTAGATAGGATTTTTAAAAATCCATATCTGTCATTATTTTCCCATGGACAAGGATGGACAAAATACCCCGGCTTGGCTGCTCAACACCTTTAAATCAAAGTCTAGCTAATCCACAAATCACATAAACCTGTCAACTCATGAAAATCGTGTAATGTGAACTTGGTGTAAAGGTGTTCAAATTTTCTATCAATCACAACAATAGGGGAACTAACATATAAAGCCATTATGTTGGAAGAAATTCAAGACCTACAATATCACACACTTCGTATTTCCTCTTCATATACTCATAGCATCTCAAATGTATAGAAACAAGATTTTCTAAAAGAGTTTTGAGATGTTAGAAAATTCGAAAAAATTTTGTGCATATGAAGCTCAGAATGTTGCAATATGCTAGATGAGGAATCTCATCTCACCCCCCAACCAAATCTTGCATTGTCCTCAATGTAAAAGATATGCAATTAGCATGGACATGAGAGCAATGGTAAACTATGAGAGAGTGAGAAGTAATAGTACCTGAGAGAGTGATCATGGAAGTCTCCAACCCAACAACTAAAGCCTACTAAAATAGTAAAACTAAAGAAAACCTACCTATGCTATACCTCCATCAGACTAGGAGATCAATCATCTTGATAGACAGGATCATTCAGAGTGATGGACATGTCCTCTGAATCAAACTTCTCAACAAATGGTTTAAGGCGTTGTCCATTAACTTTAAAACAGTTACCATTTGCTGCATTTCCAATCTCAACAGCCTCATGAGGAAAAATTTCTTTGATAATATATGGGCCAGTCCATCGAGATCGTAATTTTCCCGGAAAAAGGTGAAGTCGGGAATTATACAAGAGTACTTTCTGTCCTTCATGGAAAGATTTCCTGAAGATGTGCTTGTCATGGAAAGCCTTCATCTTACTCTTGTAAATTCTCGAGTTCTCATATGCATCGTTCCGGATTTCATCAAGCTCATTTAATTGAAGTTTGCGAAGCGAGCTAGCCTTGTCCATGTCAAAATTTAAAGCCCGAATTGCCCAATAGGCTTTGTGTTCTATCTCCACAGGCAAGTGGCAAGCTTTCCCATAGACAAGTCTTAAGGGGACATTCCAATGGGTGTCTTGTAGGTGGTACGGTGAGCCCAAAGTGCATCATCTAATCTTAGGGACCAATCCTTGCGATCCGGTCTCACCGTCTTTTTCAAAATCTGCTTGATTTCCCTATTGGAGATTTCAGCTTGCTCACTTGTTTGTGGGTGGTATGGGGTACTCACTTTGTGCCTAATACCATATTTCTTCATTAAAGTTTCGAAAGGTCTATTGCAAAAGTGAGAACCACCATCACTAATGATGGCCCGAGGCGTCCCAAATCTAGAAAGTATGTTTTCTTTGAGGAACTTGAGAACTGTACGATGATCGTTGGTTCTACATGGGATAGCCTCTATCCATTTAGACACATAGTCTATGGCAAGCAAAATATAGACATGTCCAAAAGATGAGGGGAATGGTCCTATGAAATCGATGCCCCAACAGTCAAAGACTTCAAGATGTTGAATTGGGGTGAGAGGCATCATATTTCGACGGGATACTCCTCCTAACTTCTGGCAACGCTCGCATGCTTTGCAAAACTCGTGGGTGTCCTTAAATAGCGTGGGCTAATAAAAACCACACTGCAGAATTTTCGCAGTTGTTTTCTTGGCTGAAAAATGACCCCCACATGCTTGATCATGACAAAAGGAGATGACTGAATTATGTTCATCATCGTTGACGCATCTCCTTATAATTTGGTCTGGAAAATATTTAAACAATAGAGGTTCATCCCAGAAAAATCTGCGCACTTCCCTTAGAAATTTACGTTTGTCCTGCGCAGTCCAATGAATTGGCATCGCACCTGTGGAAAGATAATTGGCTATATCAGCGTACCATGGTGGATGCATAGCAACAAAGAGTTGCTCATCAGGGAATGAGTCCTCAATAGGTGACTCGTCAATGGAATTTGGTAGGACTAGGCGGGATAGATGATCCGCCACCACATTTTCTACCCCCTTCTTGTCTTTGATCTCCAAGTCGAATTCTTGAAGGAGTAGGATCCATCTAAGCAAACGGGGCTTAGCATCTTTCTTAGAAAGAAGGTGTTTCAGTGCCGCATGATCTGTATAAACAATAACTTTGGATCCTATTAAGTATGGCCTGAATTTGTCCAAGGCAAAAAGACAACTAGGAGCTCTTTCTCCGTAGTCGAATAATTAACTTGGGCGGGATTCAAGGTCCTACTTGCGTAGTAGATAACATGGGGCTTTTTATCCTTCTTTTGGCCTAACACCACCCCAATAGCAAAATCGCTCGCATCGCACATCAACTCAAAAGGAATGGACCAATCTGGTGGTTGCATGATAGGAGCGGTTGTCAACATGTCTTTTAGCTTTGAAAAAGCTAATTGACATTCGGCACTCCACTCAAATTGGTTCTCCTTTTGTAGAAGGTTGTATAAAGGCCTTGAGATATGACTAAAATCCTTTATAAACCTTCGGTAGAAACCGACGTGTCCAAGTAAGGACCGTACATCGTGTATGCTTTTGGGTGGTGGTAGATTGGAAATTATGTCAATCTTTGCCCAGTCTACCTCTATTCCATTGGACGAGATGATATGTCCAAGGACTATTCCTCTTTGTACCATGAAATGACACTTTTCCCAGTTTAATACAAGTTGCTTCTCCTCACACCTCATCAAAACCAACTTTAAGTGCTTGAGACACTCATCAAATGTACAACCAAAAATAGAAAAGTCGTCCATGAATACCTCAAGAAACTCACCCACCATGTCTGAGAAAATACTCAACATGCATCGTTGGAATGTGGCGGGTGCATTACATAACCCGAATGGCATCCTTCGGTAAGCGAAGGTGCCAAACGGGCATATAAATGTGGTTTTCTCTTGGTCCTCTGGAGCTATCTCAATTTGGTTGTATCCGGAATAGCCATCTAAGAAGCAATAATAGGAATGGCCTGCCAACCTCTCCAAAATTTGATCCATAAATCGGAGAGGGAAGTGGTCTTTCCTAGTAACCGTGTTGAGCTTCCTATAATCAATGCACATACGCCAACCGGTGGTCACCCTAGTCGGTATAAGCTCGTTGTTGGAGTTTTCAATGATGGTAATACCGGATTTCTTGGGGACAACTTGGGTAGGACTCACCCATTGGCTATCTGAGATGGGGTAGATAATACCCATATCCAATAGTTTTAACACCTCAGCTTTGACAACCTCCATCATGTTTGGATTTAACCGTCTTTGAGGTTGTCTAGTCGTTTTTGCATTTTCTTCAAGGTGTATTCAGTGAGTGCAAACCGAAGGATCTATCCCTTTGAGATTCGCTATTGTCCAACCTATGGCTTCCCTATGTTCTTTGAGTAACTCAATCAACTTGAGCTCTTGGTCTTTCTCTAGGTGGGAGGCAATGACAACTGGGAACGTTTCCTCTTGACCCAAATATACGTATTTAAGCTCGGATGGTAATGGTTTAAGGTCAAGCTTCGGTGGTTTGATGTTAGACGGTAGAGGCCTTGATGTGGTTGGTGGCAATTTTTCAAAATGGGGCCTCCACCGGCTAGTATCAACTACCGGTCTTTCTATATTTAATGCCTGCACAATTTCACTAATGATGGGGTCTTCATAATCCATGAAATGTGCTAAGCATGTCTCCAAGCTTTCTAGTGATTCAAGTTGGAGGAGTTCTTCTTCTTCAAAAGTTTCAAGCATGTTTACTTCGAAGAACTCATCATCATCGACATCCCTATGTCTTTTGCCCAAGTGAAACACATTTACCTCTAGTGTCATGTTTCCAAAAGATAGTTGCATCACCCCATTCCGGCAATTGATGATTGCGTTTGATGTGGCAAGGAATGGGCGGCCTAATATTATCGGTATTTGGGTGCTAGCATCCAAAACCGGTTGTGTGTCCAAAACGATAAAATCTACCGGGTAGTAGAATTTGTCAACTTGGACTAGAACATCCTCAACTATCCCCCTCGGTACACGGATAGATCTATCAGCGAGTTGCAACGTGGTTTTGGTGGGTTTTAATTCACCAAGACCCAATTGCTCATATACCGAGTATGGGATCAAGTTCACACTCGCCCCCAAATCTAATAAGGCACGTTCAATCCGGTAGTCTCCAATGATACATGAGACGGTGGGACTACCGGGATCTTTGAATTTTGGGGGGGGTCTTTTGAGTGAGGATGGCACTCACTTGCTCAGTTAAGAAGGCCTTTTGCTGCACATTATATTTGCGTTTTGTTGTGCATAGGTCTTTTAGAAACTTGGCATAAGAGGGGATTTGTTTGTTGGCATCAAGCAAAGGGATATTAATTTTAACTTGTCTGAAAATCTCTAGAATATCATGAGAATTTGGGAGAGATTTTGGGGCAACCAATCTTAAAGGGAATGGTGCTACGGGCTTGTAAATGCGTTCCGGTTGTTGTGGGGCTAAGTTAGATCCATCTTCATCCTCAGAATTTACCGGATCATTAGGCTCATCGGCCTTCACCGGAATAGTTTTGTCAATTTGTTTACCACTTCTAAGGGTGGTGATGGATTTGGCTTGCTCCATGTTTTTGTTGGAAGGATTAGGGGTGCTCACTTCATGTACTTGCTTTGGATTGGGCTGAGGTTGGGCCGGAAAGGTCCCTTCCCTAGCATTTAAGCGTCCCTTAATCTCATCAACTGAGGCTTTAAGCTCTTGGAACATTTGCTGATTCGATTGATTGATTTGCGTTTGCCCTTGTATAAACGCCTTCAAGGTATCCTCCATTGAGAATTGAGGTGGGGCCATATTTTGCATGGGTGGCCCTCTTTGAGAATTGGTAGGATTGCCCGTAGGAGCATTCTTCCAACTAAAATTTGGGTGGTTCTTCCAACTCTCATTGTACGTATTACCTACCGGTCCATTGAAAGGCCGTTGATAACCATATGTGGCATTGGCGTGTTCATGTAATACCTCTTGAAATGCAGGAATTGTGGGACAATCTTGCGTAGCGTGTAAATCGGTGAGGCAAATCCCACATATGGTTTCAACAGATTTATTGGACTTGGGAACTCCACTTTTACTAAGTTCCATGGCTTCAACCTTCCTTGTGAGGTTGGCTATCCTTGCATTCACATCGTCTTCCTCCTTAAGGACATAGATCCATCCTTTCTCTTGAGTGGGCTTGGAGTTATTGGGTTTATCCGATGTATCCCAAGATTGGGCATTTTCAGCCAACATGTCCAAGTAACTCCAAGCCTCATCTGGATTTTTACTCATAAACTCGCCATTGCACATCATCTCCACAAATTGGCGCATATTTGAACTTAATCCATCATTGAAAAAGTTTATAATTCGCCAACTCTCATAGCCATGATGTGGGCAAGCAAGCAGGAGATCTTTAAATCTTTCCCAACATTGAAAGAAAGATTCACCTTCTTTAGCCGAGAAATTCATTATGGCCCTTCGAAGGGTGTTCGTTTTATGAGCCGGGAAGAACTTTTTCAAGAATTCCCGGTTCATCTCAACCCATGACCCAATCGAATGTGGTCTAAGAGAGTGAAGCCAATCTTTGGCTCTTTCTTTCAAAGTGAAAGGAAAAAGTTTAAGTCTGATAGTATCCTCGGAAACATTGGTGTAATGCAAGGTGGCCAACACTTCTTCGAATTCTTTCAAGTGTAAATATGGGCGGTCAGAGTCTAGCCCATGGACTTTGGTAAGAGTTGAATTACACCCGATTTTATGTCAAAATTTCCACCGTTTGCTGGTAGAACCACGCAAGAGGGTGTAATTGTTCGGGTAGGTTGTAGGTAGTCCCGTAGTGATCTCATTGGAGGAACATTATGTACCTCATTCTCTCCTACTCCTTCCTGATTTGCGTTTGTTGTTGGAGTAGGGGGGAGGATTCCTTAAAGGTGTTTGTTCCATACTCCCCAAACTTTCACAATGCTCTTGATAATTTCGGACTCGTTTATGAACTGACAATGGTCCAACTAAATCACCTTCAGATTGGAGACGATTCGAATGGTTACGTTCCCAACGGGACATAAACCACTCAACCAAAAACTAAAACTAATCCTAAATCCTAGAAAACTGAAATCTGAAATTAATCTGGAAAAAATTCTGCAAAAAGCCAAGTTAGAAAGGTATCACCTGATGCGCTTGAACTAGAGAAGAATTCCTACAAAACAGAAAAATTTGTTAGTTCTAAGAAAATCAGAAAGAAAAACCTATCTACTTCTACTTCTACAGCCACTGAAATTATTTGAAACCGTTATCTAAGTTCCCCGGCAACGGCTCTAAAAACTTGTTCGCTCGCCTCAAGTGTAAGGCTGCGATGTAGTAATAAATCTCGGTAAGACCGAGGTCGATCCACAGGGAATTAGAAACAATCTCCAAACTACTCCAGCAACTCAGGTTTTGGAAGAAAATCAGATTAATTGAGTAATTAACTAAAACAGTAACTTTAATAAAAAAGCAGTGATATAAAGTACTAAGGCATTCAAGGATCCACTTGTAGCAATCCCATGTCAATTCAATCAACCCAAGTAGAGAACACAACTAGATTTGAAGTCCTATCTCTCATCTAGTTGGAAAATAAAGCATTCACACACATTCAATCCAAATCAAGTTGAACTTCCAAGTTCTAGTCCCATTCAAACAATATAGAATTCAAAACCATAGCTTGCGGAGTAACAGCCATGCCTATGGACTATGGCCTGCTCAAGGGTTACTATAATTCGAATCTAAACAAGCATTATATGATAATCTCAGAGAATTGCAAGGAACTCATGTCCAGAGCACATGAACTCTCATAAAACATCTCAAACTACCACTTTTAAGAAACTAGAACATGAGAAAAATCCAAACTTGAATTGAAATTACTTGAATTAAACTGAATCCAACATGGAATTGGCTACAAGCTTCACCTCTCAGCCTTAGCTGAGAGGTTCTAGCCGAGCATATTCATGCTACAACTAAAAACTCTTAATGAAAACATAAAACTAGAAAAACCAAAAATTGGAGAGTTGCAGACGCTCAACGATAGCTTTCTCTCTCCAAAACCACGTCCCTTAGCTTCTATGATGACCTATGAAGAGCCCCTAGGTGTCCTTTTATAGTAAGAAACCTCCCTCGTGTCGGAAACATCCAGAATCTGCGAAAGGTTACGCAGTGCGCAGCAGTTTTCGGAGTCCCGATTTAGAAAGAACTCTTTTTACACAGGGCCGACCGGTCTAGACCAGTCGGACTGGTCTTTTAAACATCCAGGGATTGTGGCCGACCGGTCAAGACCGGTCGGGCTTTGTTTTGGAAGCATCCAGCGTGCATAGCCGACCGGTCAAGACCGGTCGGACTTGCTTTCACTTTGTTCAGTGTGCATGGCCGACCGGTCAAGACCGGTCGGCCCTCCTTCAATGTGATCAGCGTCCATGGCCGACCAGTCAAGACCGGTTGGCCTTCTTCCATTTGATTCTTCTTCCTTTCTTTTTCTCCTCTTTCTTCTTCTCTCTCTTCTCCTTGCTTCCTTCTTTCTTTGGTCCATCTTAGACCTTCCTCCAATGTCTTCAAATGACCCTTTTTAAGCTCCAACTGGATGAAGTCCGCTCTCATCCCTTCAATCACAAAACATGTGTTAGATGGGCCTTTAAATCATGAAAATTATGCAAACCATATCATGTAATGGGCAATGCAATGTATAAATTGGAGGTTCAACAATGCGCATGTGGAGGGGTGTGTAGGCGCATGTGGCCTTGTGGCATGCGCATGCCATGGGGTGTAGGCGCATGTGTCCATGCACCAGGCGCATGTGCCATGGTGTGGGCGCATGTGCCCCCTGTGGTGGGCGCATGTGCCCTCACTTAGTATATATTTATGATTTTTCGTAAATTACATAATTCAAAAATGGGAAGATGGGTCTTTCATGCGCATGTGGCCTGGGTGTGGGCGCATGTCCCCTCATGGCATGCCCATGTGGCTTGGTGTGGGCACATATGCCTCCTGTGATGGGCGCATGTGGCCACACTTACCAATTTTTGGACTTTAGATATTTTGAAAGAGGGAGAGATATGCTCCCAATCCGCATGTGGTGAGGATGTGAGTGCATGTCTCCATTTTGAACTTTTCTGGAAGCTTTTCGAGAAGAAATGCCTTCGCATGTGCTCTCCGCATGTAGGCTTCGAATGTGCTCTCCGCATGTTGGATCCACATGTAGGCTTCACATGTTGCCTCTGCATATGCTCTCCGCATGTAAGCTCCGCATGTGCTCTGCGCATGTAGGCTCTGACTGTCTAGAGGATAGGTACCTTTTCGGAGACCGAAGTCACTGACGCCTAAGTACTTTAAGCCTCTCATCAGGCTATGAAATGAATGAGGTGGGGTATGGATGATCAACTGTTGCCAATTTTGGTAGTTCTTTCCCAATTTGGACCCTCCCAATTGGCTCCAAACAGGGGAAAAACGTACTTCAGTGTACGCGGGTGAAAGTATACATTGTATGGCATTCAAATTTGGGAGTTAAGGGTTTTTGACATTTCGGATCATTTGGCATCAATACGCATGTCTAGTTCCCTTCCGAATTAGTATTTATAGGCTTCCGGGCCCCTACAGTCAGATCCAATCAGGGCAAAATGTATTGGAAGCGCTCAGGTAATAATACGCGTTACACGACTTTGAAACTTGTAAGTTAAGGGTTTGGGTCATTCCGGATCATTTGGCAGCAATCTACATGTCCGGTTTCGCTCCAAATGACATTTGTAGGTTTTGGTTATGACCGCACATTTTAGGGTTGCGGCGGCATTTTTCGAGTATTCCCGATGTCGAAATTGGTTTGAATCATCGTAGATGGACCGCCGGATGCTATTTTATCATAGGTGAGATTTTGAACCCCAATAAGTGCCCCCCCCCCCCCCCCCCCCCCCCCCCCCCCATGCATTGTGATGGATGCTTACTCAGGCCAATGCAGTGCACCGGTCCCCGGGCTCAAATATAAATAAGTGACTTTGGAGTCATTTCCTCATTTTCGAGTCAAGAGGTGAAAATTTTCAAGGTGAGAGAACCTCTCCATTGGGATTGGGCGCATGTGGCATAGACATGGGCGCATGTGGCCTTTCAAACTTTCAATAGGCCCATGGGGGGAAGTATTCCTGAAAACCATGCGCATGTGAGACCACTCTAGGCGCATGTGGAATTCCTTGAGGTATGGGCGCATGTGGCTTGTACACCAGGCGCATGCCTCTTACTCTAGGCGCATGTGGGAATATCCTAGGGCCAGGCGCATGTAGGATTTTCTTAAGGTGTCGGCACATGTAAGCTCCTCTTTGCTGAAGTGAATGTGGGCGCATGTGGGGTCACATGCTGCGAACTTATGTTTCCCAATTACATGGAATGGGCACATGTGGGGTCACATGCTCTTGGGGTATTGGCTTGGGGGCATGTAACTCCACTACTTAGCCAAATCTTCTGAATTCTGGCATTTCCTTTGCCCTTGGTGAAAAACTCATGCATTTGGCCCCATTCTCTGCCGAATTCGATATCTTTCATGGCTGTCTCGCTCAATGCTCGAATATGATTAGGACTTAGTGCTTAGGGCCCATAATATGCTGCTTATGTTGGTTTTTTACGGCCTACAACTGCTCGTTTAGACGGCTCTATGATGTGCACTTCCGTGCGAGTGCATATGCATAATTTGGGGTTGGTGTGAATTCATATTCGCTCCAAACGTATATGTGGGATCATCATTGTATTTACTGCGCTTATGACATGTGTGCGTTTGTTCATCGGATGCGCGCTTGAATTCCATTGCTCCCATGTTCTTGTGGGTCATGACTTTAAGCATGTATTTATCGATGTGATTTGTGTGTGAAATCCATGATTGGATGATGCGATGCTTACCTTATTGTGTTGCCTGTTGCATGCGCTGGTCTTCTATTTAATGTTCTTTTGTTTACGTGTTGCAATGAATCATGGCGACAGCAGCGGGATCTTCTGGTGAAGCTTCCGAGTCGTAATTAAGTTTCTGGCCCTTCGTCTGCACAACGTGGGAAGAAGAGGGTAGCTGAAGATACTACTAATCCATCCTCGGTAGAATGTCACTTGCACTCCTTTGGGACAATCGAATCTAAAGTGAAGGATTTCTCTGGTCAAGCTTTCGAGTCGTAATTAAGTTTCTAGCCCTTCGTCTGCATAATGCGGGAAGAAGAGGGTGGTTGAAGATACTACTGATCCATCCTCGGTAGAATGTTGCTCGCACTCCTTTGGGACAATCGATGAAGTATTACTGCGTATCTATGTGGATAAGATCGCATCGGAGCCTCCGACACAAGGGACTGAACAAGAATGGTCTGCTTGGTATTATCAGTTTACTGATGCTTCGAACGTCGTTGAGGCAGGTCCTTCTAGTGCCAGTGTTCAACATTCCAGGGATGATCAGGAAAGTCAGAAGAAAAGGAAGAGATGGGATCGAGGTAAGAAGCCGGCTGAGGAAGTCGACCAGGCGGAGCGATCGCCACAGCTCGTTGATACGAAGAATGACCGGATGAAGATCGGCTGGAATAGAAGCAAGATAATCGTGACGTACGGTTTCTCCATCGTAAACCCCTATACCGACTGAGTCATCATGCATGAAAAATCTCTTATGAGGCACAGGCCATTCCCGAGTATTGAACCGTCCAACGTTCAAGGCCCTTTTCAGTTCTATGGGGTTGAGAGGTGGACATCCGCCCCTGAGCAGTTGTTGAGTACTTTACTGGTTGATGATGGGAGGGAGCAGCGGGTAGGTCTCCCGAGAGAAATGGTTTTCCTTGCGCCTACTTGTGATCCTCACGCTCCTTCTCCAGTCCATTATTTTGAGACAGTGCAGCAAAGGTTTCAGCATATGGATAAGACGATGATGTGGACGACGAGAAGTTTCCGTACGCGAGGCCATCTGAACGAGCGAGTTGGTTATGAGCCATGTGCAAAAGAGATTTTGGTCCGCCACGAGAGGGTTTTGAAACAAGTTGGTCTATATTAGGCTATCGATGCGACCTCTGGGCATTTCTTTCGAGATCCAACAATTCTTCGAAACTTCTTAAACTACTGATCTTCCGTTACCAATTCGTTCCACTTTCCATATGGAGAGATGAGCATAACCTTATGAGATCTCCGGATGATGGCTGGCTTGTCCATAATAAGAGAATATTACCAGGAATACATCCCAACTGATGAAGAGCTGTCTTCGTCTCGGCTTGAAAGTCCTCGAGAAGCTTATCATTCAAAGGCTTGTCTAGAGTTATTCGTTGAGTTATCGTAGTTCGAAAATATTACAAAGATTCATTATGACTGGTTAATCTACTTTAGCCAGAGAATGAAGTAACATTTCTTCTTATATCTCCTTTTTGTACTTTGCATTTTTCATACTTTAATTACTTTGCTTCTGACATGGGCATTTATTTCTTCTTGTAGTATTGATTACGAAGAGTATGAGATCTTACCAGAAGACCAGGCCTTAATGAGGGAACGTTTTGAACAGAAGTTTCACAATCCGAATGAGCTTATGCCGACTTGTGAACTGGCGGGGTTCTTAACATACTGGCTGTCGGTAGTTGTGTTGCCTAGTTCTAAGAGTGCTGATGGGGTCAGGGTTTCTTGCTTTATCGTGGAAGGAGCTCTTGGAAATGACCATCGATATTCTTTAGCATCGCCGGTGTTATGCAGTTTATATAGGGCATTTGGCAATATTGCTAGTAATAGAGATCAACTCGAGCGAGGGATGAATGTGGTTTACTGCCCATGGCATTTCTTCCGTGGGTGGTTGGGCATATATTTTCCCTGGACATATGGAATGGATCTCTTTCGATATCTCCACACCGATCACGCGCCACTTTATCGTTACAGAAAACTTAATACGATAACACAGTCATCTGATTGGATAGCTTCCAAAATTGACAGTTGAGCGGAGATTTGTTTCTACCACTTTCCTGTTTCTGACGTCGGAGAGGATCGAGAAGTCGTTGACAACGAACATTCGGTGAATACTATTGATAGGGAGTTTCTGGTGTCTATTCGTACTGCTTCACTTCCGTTACGCGAAGGAATAGAGTTCTGCTAGGAACCTTATTACCCTAGCCGGTTTGCCAGGCAATTTGGATATGATCAGGGTGTTCCGATAACGTTATCGGATGTAGCCAAAGTAGAGTGGGCGTACGGCACGGGTCCTGCTCATTAGGAGTGGATATGACATCAACTTTTGATGACATGAACGGGCGCGAGGTTCATGCTTCCAGGCCTTTATCAGAAGACTGGCGGTCCTTATAGTTGGTTGAGATGGTGGGCGCATCAGTATGCTCTGATTCAGAACAACAGCTCTGTTGATGATCCACTTTACATTCCTCCTCCAGGGCTGACAGAGGTCCTTGCTGATGGATTGGGTTATTATGGAGAGCAGGCTGAAGCGTATTTGTCGTCAAGCATTAGGCATAAGACTTCCCTGAGTGTGTCGATTGACCGTCGTAAGGAGGATACAGCATTGGATGGCTGGCATAATTTCGGAGTACCTTTGGTGAAATGGTCACAAGAAGCCGGGTTCACACGTCTTTGGTGGTTGAATGTAATAAGGATGACAATCGGTTAATTAGTGAAGAGGACTCGACGTTGACCGGACCAGCAAATGAAGCATCAGACCATGTTGGCGTGAGAGAACAGGTCAGGCAGATTGAAGAGGATAATCTGCAAGGGACCAGTATGCTGGGGAATGATACAATTGTGTCTGCGGCCCCTGGTGCTTCTAGTGTTGAGGGTATGTGTTCGCTTCCCCAAGTGTAGGGTTGCGATGTAGTAATAAACTCGGTAAGACCGAGGTCGATCCACAAGGAAGGAAGTAAACAATTCCAATTATCCTAATAACTAGAATCAAAGAGGTTTGTGAAATTGGTTTTGAACATAAAATAGAAAATCTGATAATGAAAAGATAACTAGAGCATCAAGGATCCACTTATAGCTCTTCTTAGATGCATAATTCGCTATGGTTTCTTATTTTCTCAACTAGAATCGACATTCCTGTCTATCTAGTCGGATGATAGAGCTATTAAACCAAACAATCTGTCATATGTAAGTTCTATGCATAAGATTCACTCAATGTAGGCTGAGCTGAGCATGCTCAATTGCATAGGTCATTCCCCTTTCCTATAGGTCCAGTTCTCAATCATAACCATCCCCAAGTCCTCTCACAAGACAAGGCTAGATTAGGATTTGAACTAGATTCAAATCACAAGCACAGTCCTTACATATTTTAGAAAATCAACTAAAATAGAACTTTGGCATGAAGTCCCTTTATGAAGAGCTTAGTACTAGAGCGCACTCCGATTCCTCGGATCATACAGGTCTAGACCGTTGCAAACGAGATAAGAAGCTAAGTAATTCATCCAAACATCCATGAGTCATCACAAGACTAAGAAAAATTACTTAAAAACTTGTATAAACTTCAAACCTTAGTTCATAATCATGAATTCCAAACTAAAAACCAATAGAACGAATTAAACAATCTAAGAAAACTATAAGGTTCACCTCTTAGCTCTAGCTAAGAGATTAGCTAATAAAAAGCATATTAAAAACTAGAACTAGAACTAAGAAAAGGAAGAAAAACTAGCTGGAGGAGGCTAGGAAGCCTCCTATGACTTGAACTCCTTGCTCCCCACGTCCTTGGTTTCCCTGGAATAGAAGAGAGCACCTCCTTTTATAGTGCAGCACTAGTACAGCAACATAGCAGAATTTGTTTCGCTTGGTATGGCTTAACCAATGGTCGGATTGCCTTCAAATTTGATTTGTAGCTTTCTTGTAATGTGATCTTCCTCATAGATGATTTAGATTTCCAATATTATCCTCTGAATGGGCCCACCAATCACATCACCGACCGCCTCTCAAAATCGCGCACTTCGGGTACCTTCAGAACCAGTCATCTTGCTTTCAACGCTCCGGAGTGTACAGAGGTCGGATTGATCTCAAATTTTGAACATGAGTAGAAAACTTCCTCCTCTACATGATAGACGGATTAGATTGTCCAAAACAATCTCAGAATATGGTCCGAAAATTAGAACAATTAGGGCTTTTATAAACTCTGCGCAGTTGGAGCTTTCTGGATGGTCCATCTTTCTTCAACCGGTACGATCAAACCACACACCCTTTGGATCTGAAACTTTTGTGGTTATTCATATATGGATGTGGTATAAAATATGGTCAAAGTAGATTCTTCATATCATCAATGATGGGCCACCTGGACCGGCCCAGAGTGGAACAGCGAAATCTGGAACTTTCTGGATAGTTCGTATTGTTTTGGCCACCACGATCAATCCGTAGCTCCGATCGACACGAAACCACTTGGGTTAGTTCGGCGTCGAGCTCCTCTTCGACATGGATGTGTTGGATTTCCAAATATAATCAAGATCGGCCCAGAAAACTGATCCGAAAAATCAGGTGCGGGAATACATTGCTGTTTTAGAAACTGGAATCTGAAACTTGCATGGCCGACCGGTCACGACCGGTCGGACAGGGCTGGCCGACCGGTCACGACCGGTCAGGCCCTCTTTGGCATTACTCCAGCAAGCATGGCCGACCGGTCAAGACCGGTCGGGCTTCCTTGGCCGACCGGTCACGACCGGTCGGTCTCTTTTTCTTCTTGTTTTCTTCCTTTCTTTCTTCTATTTTCTTCTTTCTTTGCTTCCTTCTTCCTTCGGCCCTCCTTGGGTCTTCATCCAAGGTTCTAAATCAGCTCTTTTGGTCATCAATTGGGCAAAGTAACTCTCATTCCTACAACCACAAAACATGTATTTGATTAGTCTTTAAATTATGAAAACCATGCATAATTAGTGATGAATTGGGGTTAAAATATGCACAATTAAGAGCTCAACAGTATGGCGGAGTCGCCGACGATAACTGAAGTGATCGATATTGATAGCGATACTACTGAACCTCTAGGTGTGACTTCGACACTAGTGACCGAGATCATTGAGCCATTCGTTGATGCGACGATATACACTGTGGATTCCTTGGAACCTGTTGTCGACTCATCTTCTAGTACGGTTCTTTCATAGCTCCTTGGTGTATTCATTTTCTGTACTTATTATTTCATTGCGTACTTGCTTTATTTCTTTGGTCACAGATATTGCTAATTTTGATGCTGCTGCTCATGGAGTGTCCAACATTCCTTGTTTCGATCATTTAGACTATTTCGGGTAGAGCATACTGAGAGGTCTACTATCCAGTATTTCCAAGGTGTTGGCTGAGCTGTGCGAGTGGCATACAGTAGGAATTGGAGTGAAGGCGTTGGAAGCTTACACAGGAGTAATCGAGCCTGATGTATCCAAAATAGTCTGTCGCATTTCTTCTTTCAAGGATTCTTTTGCGCGGGTTACTATGGTTGAACGGATTGAACCTGACCCTAGGGCTGAAGAGAAACGACAAGTGCTGTCTTCTTTGCGGCCTGTCATAGAGCAGCGAGAACACTCGACAGTTAATGCTGGAACAACTTTAAAAGATAGTGAGACTCAACGTTTGGGGTGTATTAATCGTCTTGCTGATATCAGATCCGAGATTGTGCGGCTGCAGACAGAAGAAGCGGCTATAGATCTTGAGGTTGCCCGTCTCAATCTTGTTGTTAATCAGAACCATGTTGAGGTCACACGACTTGAAAATGAAGGAGAGGCGGCGCGGAAGCAAATGGTAGACTTAAAAACTGAACTTCGTGATATTCTGGATCCTGTGCTGATGCTAGCGGAGGCAAAGGCTACAATGGAAGGAACGCGGAAAAATGTGATGCAGTTCATAACAGGGTGCTTGGAGAAGCTGTAACTCTGTTCTTTTGCTCTTTACAGTCACTGTCAAACAAAAGTAGTATTAGACATTTGTCATGAATACCTAACTGCTACTTGTATCTGATGTAATCGACATCAGAACTTGTTAACTATGTGCTTCATGATCCGACATAATGACAATGATTCTTTTACCAAACTACTGCTTGGTGTTATGTGTTTGAGACTAGCAAGCATAAAATGATGCGTTATCTTTGAGCTTTAATGTGAACTAAGAATATTAAAGCATAAAAAATGAAAAAATATGTAAAAATAAAACTTCTCTTTTTACTTAACCCGTGTACCCTTAGGTCATTGCTTTCAAGAGACGTTCGTGTCATAAGTCCAAAACATTTGTCCAGCTCCTCGTTTTCAGGTTTTTCTGTCATCCTTCCTAGCCTGCCCCCAGTCATTTCCTTCTGCAGACTTGAGGTTTTAATCATATATTGTGGCTTGCCCCTGGTTATCTTTTTCTATAATCTTGAGTTTCTCATAATATATTGGGGCTTGCCCCCAGTGCTTTTTGGTTCGTCGCTTTGCAAGACCACTTCATTTTGATAAGAAAGGTCTTATGCTTTAGGAATCCGTACTGAATACCCATCTGATCATAATCTTTAATTACATATTCTTGTCACAGAGTTCTTCATAAGAGAAAGCTGCCGATATTTTCAACGTGAAGTGATACATAACAAAATGCCCTGATCATCTTCATACAAGGCCGTATGTATATATCTATATAGGAGATTCCTAGCCTTGACTTATCTTCATATAGATTAGAAGAATAATAAAATAATGAGGAGGGGACCCATGATAGAATACAAAAGCTAAATATATATAGCGATGTTCCGATCATCTTCATACAAAATTGTGTACTTAAGTATAAGTTATTGCTAATAATGGAATGTCCCAGTTGTCTTCATATAGAACCATATATATATATATATATATATATATATATATATATATATATATATATATATATATATATATATATATATATATATATATATATATATAAGAATCTATCAATTCTGAATCATTTTCCTATTAAGCAGAGGGATGCCAGAATACCGAGACAATAATAAGAGAGCCTACGACGAAGATACAATAATATGAGGATGTTGTTCTTCGCGTAGACTTCTTATGAGATACTTTCTTCTGGTTTGACTGATTTGACAGGAATATAATGAGTCATGTTGATGATTTATGGAGTCGGTTCTCTGATATTCTTTGACCATGGTACCTGTTATTAAGAAAAGCTCTACGAACATTTTATATTCATATACGTAACAGTATGATATGAGTAAACATGTGAGTGAGTATGAAGTAGGGCATGTAAATGAAATAGATGCATGAATGAGCATAAGTATATCCCTATCTACTTTATAACACGTCAAAACTATTTGTAAGCGTTCACGATTATTCAAGTTTAGGAAATGGAGTCCTTGAGCGAACGTTCTTTCTAGGTGATATCTATGTAAACATGTGAGTGAGTATGAAGTATGGCATGTAAATGAAATAGATGCATGAATGAGCATAAGTATATCCCTATCTACTTTATAACGCGTCAAAACTATTTGTAAGTGTTCACGATTATTCAAGTTTAGGAAATGAAGTCCTTGAGCGAACGTTCTTTCTAGGTGATATCTATCAAAATTGTACTTGCTGGGGCTCTATCATACTCTTCAATCTCTAGAATGACAATGCCTTGACTCATCATCTTTTGTTAATTTCCTTTCAGAACGAAGCATTGCTCGGTTTTATGGCCTATGCATCTGTAGAAGTCACAGTAGTTGGGATCATTCACGCGTCCTATTTCAGTTGGTCGAATAGACTTTGGGAGTCGCAATTTTCCTTCTTCGATTATAATTGGGACAAGGTCTTTAATATCATATGTATATGCTCCATTCTTTTCTTCTCACTCACTGATTGTCATGTGCTGCAACTTTTGAGGTTCTTTGCCCTTGTCTCGTGTCTTCATCAGACTAGTCTCTACCTTATGCCCTAGATTCAGTCATTTTCGGTTCCTAGGGTTCTTTCTTGTGTCAACCCATGTCCTCTTTCTCGTTTCATGTCTTGACTTTTTTGCTTGAGATCGTGTTTTCGAAACAGACTTCTCTACCTTGTGAATCTCTGCAACTAAGTTGCGAAGGGTGAAAGAGATGTTACATAGCAGTTCATATGGGATCATGGAGTTTGAATCCAACATATATGCATTTGTTTGTTCTGGATGGGTCTGTTGTCTCACTCCAACTGCTTCACGGACTACCCCCAGTGCTTCTTATTCTGACTATCGGATAGGCGGAGCGATACTAAGTGTCGCATTCTGTGAGATTAAGGTGGCTAGAGCTTCTTGAACTTCTCCCATTTGCCTAGATAACTCCTTGTGGGTTTGGAGCAATTCGCTGATTTGCTCTCGGATCGTTGATAGCTCGACGTCTTATCCTACGAGTTCTCTTTCTTCAATGGCCTGCACCATTGTGACTTGTACCGGCCTTTCGTGCATCGTGGGTACTATTGACACTACGACTAACATAACTCGGCCAGTCTCTTATGTCTTTAGCTTAATAATACCTTGGTTGATCAGTCTTTGTACTTTCCCTTTCAAGATGAGGCATTCTTCTGTCTCATGTCCTAGGATTCAATGATACTTACAATAATTGGGGGCATCCACTTACCCTACTTCATCTGGTCGGATTGGTTCTGGCAATTGCATATCCCCTTCTTGGACCAGTTGTTCCATTATCGGAATGAGATCTTCCAGGTCAAACGAATAATGCCCATTTACCTTGCCCTGTCCGATGATCGTTATCTTTTTCGGTCTTTATGGCCCTTTAGCTTTGGACTGAGTTTCTAGCTAGCTTGCGTTTGATCTTGTGTTCTGAATGCGGGCATTTTCGATCTTTCGAAGCCTTGCTTTTGTCGATGTAATTTGACGCGGTTGTATTTCCAACTTCTCTTCTAGGCTATTCTACTTTGAACTACACTCTGAACGTGGCTCCTTCCACCAGGTGGGCCTTCATAGCCAAATCTCATAACGATGAGAAGTTATGCTCGGATAGACCGAACGAAATCATCATGTCCATGGCCTGCATGCATATCTTGACCTGCTCAGGCTCGCTAGGCAACTCTCGACACTGCACTACTATGGTTCCCCATCTATCAATAAACTTCTCGACTGACTCTCCTTGCCTTTGACAGACCAAGGCTAAATCTGTCAGCGAGACTTCTCGCTCAGTGGAGAAAAATTTAAAAATGAACAGCTCCTGCATCCGATCCCAGGTCCTGATAGACCCCGCGGGTAATGACATGTACCATTGAAATGCCTTTCCAGTCAGCATCAACCCAAACAATCTGAGGCAATATTGAGATACTGCGGAAAAATTCCCTAGCACCGTCATGAATTGGATCATATGCTCCTCGGGTGACCCTTTGCCATTGAATTATAAAAAGTCGGGATGCTTAAAGTCGTCAGGGAATGGGATTTCGTTAACTTCGGATGGATACAGTATCTGATAAACATATTTTCTCTTTTCTCCTTTTCTTTCTCCTGACGTATCAGGTTTGCGACTGTCTGGGATAGCTCTTCCCTTGTAACATGCGTCGAAGATGTTGGCACGCGTTTGAATGTAGCATTCCTCTGACGAACTTGTGGTTCTACTGCTATTGGTTCTCCTGTTGCCTCCTGTGACTCTCACAGTGGTTGTCCAATGGGAATGGTTGAGCTTCTGACTGCCTCCTGAGTGACTAGAGCCACCAATGCTTCTTTTATCTCTCTTATCTTTCTGGCTGTGTCTTCTTGGACCTGAATGATCTCATCTATTTGCTCTTGGATCAAAGGCAGCTTTGCGTCTCGCTCGCTCGCCTCCCCTTCTACAACTTGCGCCATTGCGACCTGTACTCGCTGTAGCCTTGCCCTAGTCATGGTGATTTCAGTAGAGCATGTCTTTATCACTGTCTTGGTCAAGTCCCGGATAGTAGAATGACTCGGTATCTTGACTAGTAGTGTTGTTCTCGGCATTACTGGGAAGTCGGTAACGACAAAGGAGAATTCTGGCTTGGATGCTACAGTGACTTTGTTGACATTGCAAGCTTCATTCCTACAGGCTGGCTTCCACTGTTTTCTCATACTACTTTGTGTCTTTACTGTCTTTGCTCTTACTGTAGTCACTTGCCTGTCTTCAGCCTTCTTTGGTGATCGGCGTTTCTCGACAAGTTGCCAATCGGCTTCGGGAATCGCTGATTCTGTTGTCGCGAGGTGAGGGAAGTAAAACCCTCCGAAAGCTAGGAAGATCATAGTGGATGCCATTTGTGTAATTTTGATGGTTGGTTCTTTTCTGTGTTTCTGTCTCTTTCTTTCTTTCTTTCTTTCTCTCTCTACACAGTCATACACGCATTAGAACACTCCGCGCCCTTAAAAGGAAAGAAGATTCATCCTTACCAATCGCGATATGGCTCAACGATCATCAGAAACATATATTTTGAAATTCTTTTAGAAAACTTTTTGAAATTCTTTTGCCTTAAAGATGAAGGGAAGAACAGTTCCAATTGAGAGTCGCCAGTTTGACGCCCGTGAAGGCACCAAACATTTCTCCTAGTGGTAACCTTTCTCATGTATACTGTTGAGCTCTTAATTGTGCATATTCTAACCGCAATTCGTCACTCATTATGCACGGTTTATATGTTTAAAGGACTATTCTAAGGCATGATTTGTGATTGTAGGAACAAGAGGGAGATTTCACAAATTGAAGATTAAATGGAGCTCTTTAAGAGCATTGAGGTTCATTAGATGAAGTTTGAAGGAAGATTAAAGAGAAGAAAGCAAGGAGAGAAAAGAAAAGAAAGAAAAAGAAGAAAGAAAGAAAGAAATAAAGGAGAAAGAGGGCAAGACCGGTCAGCTGACCGGTTGGCCAAAGAAGCCCGACCGGTCAAGACCGGTCGGCCACCCTTTATACTGGCTGGACTGATCAGGGAGGAGGTCCGACCGGTCAAGACCGGTCGGCCATAGTTGCTGGACCAAAGACAAAACAGAGCCAGACCGGTCGTGACCGGTTGGCCAGGCCAGTCCGACTGGTCCAGACCGGTCGACCATGCGTAAATAGCTATTTTTATTTTGGGATTCCGGAATTCTTTGCGCAATTGCGTAAGTTTATGCAAAATCTGGAACTTTCTTGCGTAAAGGACACCTCCAAGCTATAAAAGGACGTCTTCCCTTCATACCAAAGCATGCTAGGACGTAGGGATTGCTTAGGAGACGATTCTACTTCGGATTTCTAGTTTTCTTCCTGTTTTAGTTATTTTTTATGTTTTTAGAGGCTTCTAGTTCAAGGATGTTAGAGATGAACTAAAACCTCTTAGCTAGGGCTAAGAGGTGAAGCTTTTGATTCAGTTTTTGATGGATTGATGCAACCTAGGTTTCCTTTCATGTTTTAATTGATGAATTTTAGTTCAATATGAGTTTGAATCAAGTACTATTTTGGTTTCTACTTTGATCTCTTGATGACTCCGGGCTCATGTGATTCTTAGTGATCCTAACTTAGTATCTTAGCTTTGAGCATTGTTTATGCTTGTGTAGTTCATTGATCTACCATCGACTCCGGGCATGGTAGACGCTTTGATTGCCTTGTGTACAATGGCCTGATTTTCATGTGGGAACTCATTCAACTAAAGTTCTTATCTTTTGTTATACAATCTGAAATAGCTGTTTGTTCATTGATTTTGATTTAATTAGAGTTCTAATCATGAGTTGTAATCAAGTCTAGTGACAGGATTTGGTGAAAGCTATGATTATGAATCTCAACTAGATTGGAAAGAGGCTTGGCCTATACAATTGAGTGTGCCCAAGGCCTGAGCATGGTTGTGGGAATCAAATCAATGAATAAACACTTGTTTTAGATGATTGTTGATTTAACCGCTCTACATTCCGATCGGATAGAGATATGAATTCGATTCCGATTGAGTTATGAGAGACCTAGTTGTGTTGATGCATTGAAACTTATCAAAAGTGGATCCTTGGCGCTCTAGTGCCTTTTTAGATTGAAATTACCTTAACCATTCACTGTTTAAATCTAAATCGCTATTTTTCAGTTTTAGCTCTTAATAGGATCTTAATTACTAGTTGTTTTAGACAAATTCTGAGGATACCCTTACATAAATCTCTGTGGGAACGATACTCGGTCTTTCCGAATTATTACTACTTCGCAACCCTACACTTGGGGAGTGAACATATACGTCTGTGTTTGCAAATGATTTATCTTAGACTATTTCTATACTCAGAGATAACCAGAGATTCTGGTATGTTCGATCCCCAGTAGAGTTGCCAGTTTGTTAAAACTAGAAAAATGCTCATCAGGGTAGTTTTTCCTATGTTTCGTTATTTTGGGGTTCGGAGTATAGAAGCATTCATAGACAATCACAAGCAATCACAAAGTTTACACGAGAAAGCACCACAAAGTGAATTTTATTCTAGAGATCCCGAGATCTTTTACATTCAGGTTGTGTACTGGTCACGAACCCTTAATTACATTAATGGATGATCACCCTTGATTAAAAGAAAAAAGTAAATGTATGCACGCGTCACAAATAGGTTGAACAAAGCATTAAAAGAGCATGAATGTAAATAAAACAAGCCACAAATACAAATATTTTTACGTGGAAACCCTTGTAGGAGAAAATCACGGCACAAAGCGACAAGATTCCACTATGAATTGTATTTGTACAATAGATAGAATATTAGGGATGAGCCCGGATAGATCGAGCAAGTAATTTAAATCATTAGGGATTATAGTCTTGATTTCACAGTCGCAAAGACCAGGTTTAGGATTTCTTATGGACCAAGCCATTGTTAAGGCCAGTTAGATGTTGGTCTCATGCTCTTTTGGGTGTTCCTAGTTGAATAGCAACTAGAGTTTTAATTGAGTCATGTATCGCGGTGTCATCAGGCATCTCTGTAGACTGAATGACTTTCAGGAATACACTCCACAGTTTCCATTTAGTGTGACCAGTGCCATTGACCGTCTCAGTTTGGGACGGGTGACTTGCTGGAAGACACCCCATGGTTTCTTAGCGCAACCAGGGCCATTGAGCGTCTCAGTTTGGGACGGGTGACTTGCTGGAAGACACTCCATGGTTTCTTAGTGCAACCAGGGCCATTGATTGTCTCAGTTTAGGAAGGGTGACTTGCAGGAAGACACTCCATGGTTTCTTAGCACAACCAGGGCCATTGACCAGTCTCAATTTGGGACGAGTGACTTGCTGGAAGACACTCAATGGTTTATTAGTGCAACCTAGGGCCATTGACCGTCTCAATTTGGGACGGGTGACTTGCTGGAAGGCACTCCATGGTTTCTTAGCGTAATCAATGCTATTGACCGTCTCAGTTTGGCACGGGTGACCTGCTGGAAGACACTCCATGGTTTCTTAGCGCAACCAGTGCCATTGACTATCTCAGTTTGGGACGGGTGACTTGCTCGAAGACACTCTATTGTTTCTTAGCTCAACCAGTGCCACTGACCGTCTCAGTTTGGGACGGGTGACTTGCTCGGAGAGACTCCATGATTACCTTAGCTACTCAACTGACGAATCCTGGTTTGGTTGGGACGTACATCAATTGGTCTTAACGATGAAGTATTTCAGATGTTGTAGAACTCTTTGATTACAGTTTTCAGTGATAACCATAGTCCCTTTGATTTAGTTTCGTATCTCGATCCGGGATGAATGAAATTCATGCAATGGATGAAAATGAGTACAATAAAAAGTAAAGATACTTGATGCATGCATGCTCGAGAGAGGATGTCATTCATGTTTGGTGTTTAGTGTATCAGACAAATTATACATTTGATTTGATTAATCTGCTTCCTGTATATCTTTGTGTCATCGATATTTCGAATGACTGAATATTGGGAGAAGCTGTGTCGAGCAGTACTTCTCCAAGAAGTTTAAGTTCAAAAGACTAGGTCGGTTGTTCCTGATGCCCTGTGAATGGCTAAATATAGGGTCTGATAAACACCTGTTTATGCCAATTCCTGATAGACGATAGGGATCGGTGCCCTGCAAGTGTTTGATTCAGCTGTTTTATAGCATGAGGACATTAGCTTTGCCTTCGCATCTTTGAGATCGCGGTTGGTTTTACTTGGCAGTAATCGATTTCCTAGCCAACAGAGCACTTCTCAGGGCTAAAAATGACTACGTACTGGACCTATTTGCTGTCTGATCGAGGTATTCGGTGAATAATGATTGATCGTCTTTGAACAGGGATGGATCATGTCCACGAGGATCGCAATGCTTCTAGATCCACTCTAGCGTCAGTGTGATTGCATTCCGTTTTACTTAGTGTAAGTCGATTTTTGAGCCAATAGGGCACTTCCCAGGGCTAAAAATGACTAAATTGTAGACCTGTTTATCGCTTAATCAGGATATTCGAGAGTCCTAAGATCAGGATAACCTCAGTCACAGTGCGTCATTATGATGTATCATGTAATGCGAAGAGAAGTCTCTCTCTCGGGGTCGGTTGAATTCTGCCTGGTTCTATTCGATTTCAGTCGTTTTCGGCTCTTTTGGAGGGATTTTCAGAGTTGTAAAATTGATTAAGTGTTGGTCCTTTTGATCAAACTGCTGATTTGGCCCACTTATCATTGACCTTTGAGAGATCCGGTCCTGGGGATGGATAGTTTGGTGATATGTGTTTAGGCTCGTCGGCGCGATCAGGAGACGGGCCAGATCGAAGCAGGCACACCATAGAAGTCCCTAGGTCACTCAGACCTTCTGGACGCACTTAGGTGAGGAAGTGGGCGCATGTGCATTGGATGTGGGCGCATGTGGCCCCACCCCAGGAACATGTGGCCAATGGAGTGAAAAGAGAGAGAGAGAAGGAAAGAGGTAGGTGCATGTGCCAAAGCACATGCGCATCCTACCTCCTCATGGGCGCATGTGTGCATGACTTTAGGAATTTTCTCCTTTCAAGTGCATGTAGAAGGGGAGGTGGGCGTATGTCCCCTCCCTTAGCCATTTCTTTTATGTTTTCCAAACCAAATGGAGTGGGCGCATGCCATCCTTTTCCAGTGAGGATTCCTGTTGGGCAATGGGCTCATGTTACTCTTCCCAGTGAGGATTCTGGCAAGGGATTCCGGTGAGGATTCTACCTCTTGCAGCACTCTGGCAAGCCCTTGTAAAATGAAGAAGCCCCTCTCTCCGTAGGTGAGTGCACTATTTGTAGCAAATTTATCGGGTCTCGGATCCAAGCAAGAAACTACGGGCGCATGTGCTTGTAAGAGAGGGGGCATGCTCATGTGGAGGGGTGTGTAGGCGCATGTGGCCTTGTGGCATGCGCATGCCATGGGGTGTGGGCGCACGTGCCCCCTATGGTGGGTGCATGTGCCCTCACTTAGTATATATTTATGATTTTTCATAAATTACATAATTCAAAAATGGGAAGATGGGTCTTTCATGCGCATGTGGCCTGGGTGTGGGCACATGTCCCCTCATGGCATGCGCATGTGGCCTGGTCTGGGCACATGTCCCCTCATGGCATGCACATGTGGCCTGGTGTGGGCGCATGTGCCTCCTGTGATGGGCGCATGTGGCCACACTTACCAATTTTTGGACTTTGGATATTTTGAAAGAGGGAGAGATATGCTCCATTGTGCATGTGGTGAGGATGTGAGTGCATGTCTCCATTTTGAACTTTTTTGGAAGCTTTCCGAGAAGAAATGCCTCCGCATGTGCTTTCCGCATGTAGGCTCCGCATGTTGCCTCTACATGTAAGCTCCTCATGTGCTCTCCGCATGTAGGCTCCGCTTGTAGGCTCCGCATGTGCTCTCCGCATGTAGGCTATACATATAGGCTTCGACTGTTTAGAGGACAGGTAGCTTTTCGGAGACCGAAGTCACTGACGCCTAAGCACTTTAAGCCTCTCATCGAGCTATAAAATGAATGAGGTGGGGTACAGATGATCAACTATTGCCAATTTTGGTAGTTCTTTCCAATTTGGACCCTCCTGATCGGCTCCAGATAGGGGCAAAACGCACTTCAGTGCACGCGGGTGAAAGTATACATCATATGGTATTCAAATTCGGGAGTTAAGGGTTTTTTGACATTTTAGATAATTTGGCGTCAATACGCATGTCCAGTTCCCTTCCGAAATAGCATTTATAGGCTTCCAGGCCCCTATAGTTAGATCCAATCAGGGCAAAACGCATTTGGAAGCGCGCAGGTAATAATACAAGTCGCGCGACTTTGAAACTTGTAGGTTAAGGGTTTTGGGGCGTTCCGGATCATTTGATGGCAATCCACATCTCCGGTTTCACTCGAAAATGACTTTCGTAGGTTTTGGTCACGACCACGCATGTTAGGGTTGTGGTGGCAATTTTCGGGTATTCCCGATCTCGAAATTGGTCTGAATCATCATAGATGGACCGCTGGATGCTGTTTTATCATATGTGAGATTTTTAGCCCCAAAAAATATTATCTTCCACTACACTAACATTTTTCTTAGGCTTCTCGCGGTCCCTACAAACTTGAGGCGAAGTGCTCGGTCTTTTGTTGACCTTCCAATTTATACATATTTTAACCCCATTTCATTACATTTTATGCATGATTTCTATGATTAAAGGACTAATCTAACGCATGTTTGTGATTGTAGGAATGAGAGAGAGTTATTATGAATTTGATGGTAAAAGGATCCTTTTGAACCACATTGAAGACTCAGGAAAGAAGCCTCAAAGAATCACTTCAAAAAGACCTGAATTGGCCAGAAGAAAACAAGATTCAGAGAACACAACAATCGGCCACCGGGTGCCCAACCATCACCTGGTTGGGAGCTCGAAATTCGAAGGATGTTTGCTGAACCAACTGGACAGTTTTTGGACCCAACCGGGCGCTCGACCAACACATGGTCGGGCGCTCGATATTCAAAAGTGAATTTATCAAAACACGCTAGACCGATTTATAGTATTGTCGGGTGCCTGACCAACACCTGACCGGGCGCTCGACGTCCGTAGTAAGTGCGTAACTTCTTATGTAAATCTGAGGCGGTGAGTGGTTTTTACTATAAAAGGACACCTTGGCATCCTTCCTAGGGCATCTTAGAAGAGTTCTAAGTTCGTGGGGAGCAGGGAGATCATCGTGGAGCGACCGCAACTCTTCCAACTAGGATTTTTTCTAGTTTTCTATGCTTTTAATTAGTTTTTCTTTTATTTTTAGTTGAAGTATGATAATGTTTGGCTAAAACCTCTTAGCTAAGGCTAAGAGGTAAAGCTTGTAGTTAGTTTTCATGAAGAATTTATTTAATTCAAGTACCTTTACTTAAAGTTTGGATTTTTAAGTTCTAGTTTGAATAAAGTTGGTATTTTTGGATGTTTTATGAGAGTTCATGTGCTTCGGACATGGGTTCCTTGCAATTCTCTAAGATTATCATGTTTGGATTGATTAGATTCGAATTGTAGTAACCGTAGAGCATACCATAGTCTTTTGGCATGGTTGTTACTTCGAAGGCTACATGTTTGAATTCTATATGCTTCATTAGAACTAAAATCTTATTTTCTGATTTAAGTGAGATTGTGTTTAAATGCTTAATCTTCCAACTAGATGAGAGATAGAACTTTAAATCTAGTTGTGTTTATGCTTGGATGAATGAATTCACATGGAACTGCTACAAGTGGATCCTTGAGGCCTTAGTTCCATTAATTAATAGATTTTTACAAAAGTTATTATTGTTACTTAGTTTATGAAATCAAACTTCAAAATTGCTTAATTGGAAGTTGTTAGAATAGTTTGAATTGGTTTACCCTAATTCCCTGTTGATCGACCTCGGTCTTACTGAGATTATTACTACATCGCAGCCTTGCACTTGAGGCGAGCGAACATTTTTCTACAGACATGGTAGGATCCTTTGCGTTTTTCCTTTTTTTTTTCTTTTAAATTTTTTTACATTTTCCTTGATCTTTATTGGGTTTCAATGGGACGTTCTTTTCAGAATTACTATTTTAGGATGTCTTTTCTACTGCATTCACCTTTAACGAGGATGCACCATTGGTGATAACTTTTTTTGTCTTGATTGTGAGAGGTTTCCTCGATTTGAAGGTGCTTTTGTATTTCAAGGTGAACTCTTCAGATTTATGCAACAGTTTCTACCTGTAATCATTCCAACTTGGCGGCAATTTGGCTATTATATCCCCAACTTGGAAAGATTCAGGTAGATCTATTTTTTGGGTCTTAATTTGGTTTACAATAAATTACAGTTCATAAATTTGGGCCAATAGAGGCTTATCATCTACCTTTGTGAAATAGAAGCACCTGACAATCAGAAATTTCTGAGTTCTTTCTTCTTCAGCCTTGTACCTATATTCCAATGTATTCCAAATTTCTTTTGCTGAAGAACTTGTGTACAGGTCGTACAACCAGTTAAACAAAGTGTTTAGAATGTGACCGTGACATAGCAACTCATCTTCTTCCCATTTGATTCTGGTAACAATCTGTTATGACATGTTGTTGTCGGTCACTTCTAGTAACAGTGGTAGGTTCGGATCCAGAATGTAGAAGATCTTTAGGGCGGTCAGAAGGAATTCAGCTTATCTTGCTACCTTGTGTAATTCATGCCATCGAACCGATCAAGTCGTATTAGGTCTTGGTTCATCAGCTTGATTGATGCAACACTTTCAAAATCCATGTTTAAAAATCACTTTTTAAGATTGTTGTAAATATTCCTTGAAATACAATTTGAATTTTGTATAAGATATGTTGTCCTTAAAGCGTGATTCGCTCCCTCTCTTCTTAGACCAGAGATCACTGATGGGTTACAGGCAAATTACTTCTAGGATATGACAAGCCTATTTGGTATTGTAAGCAACAATCACGAATGGACCACTGTTGGAACTCGGGCAGTCTCTAGCAGACTTGGTGATTGACTCTGAACTTAGTGAGTTCGAGTCTATTACTGACTTGTAAATGAGAAGAGTTTTTTCCTTTCTTTTCTAGCTTGATTTGAATTACTTCTGTTGTTGTTGAATGAACCCAACAAACTTTTGTTTATATAGGCACCAGGGGCTGGGGGTTATGGCTGGGCTCATAACTCATATGGCCATTTTCTAGCAGTTGGAAACTAGCCATTTATGACTATTTTTTACTATTGAAAACTAGTCATTTACGACCGTTTTTCTGGCTGTTGCTACTGTATGGTCATAACTGTTGCATGTTAGTTGTTTAATACAGCAGTTTCCCGAGAGCGACCACTCTGCGACATGATGTGCACATGCGAAGTGCAAAATGTGATAACTAGCACCACTATAGCCACACTGCCCATGCCCTTGTCATCGCCGTTGCCGTCGCCCTCGCCCTCGCCCGTGACCAAGCACGAGCGTAAGCGTGTGCGCATGCACATGTGGGTGTTCTAGTGTTGCATGATGAATGACCCATATTAAAGGTTGGGCCCCACATTATGGACGGTTTACAGCCAAGGTGGGATGTACATGATGGATGGTAGACATCAAAGGTGGATTCCACATGATGGACTATCCACACCAAGTGGGCCCCACATGATAGTGGTCCACGACAAAGGTGGGACCCACATGATGGATGGTGGACATCAAAGGCGGGCCCCTCATGATGAATGATTCATATTAAAGTAGGGCCCCACATCAAGGTCGACCCACATAATGAAAGGTTCACATCAAAGGTGGGCCCCACATGACGAAACATGCCCATCAAGTGGGTCCCATTTGATGGATAGTCTACGTCAAAGGTGGAGACCCACATGATGGATGATGGTCATTGAAGGTGGGCCCACATGATGGTCAATTGATATCAAAGATGGCCCCACATGATGAACGACACATAATGAAGGCGGGGCCCCACACAATGAATGGTCCACATCAAGGTGCCACATAATGGACAGAGTGGGCTTCACATGATGGATGGCCCACATAAAAGTGTGGCCCCCTCATAATGGACAGTTCACATCAATTGGGCCCCACCAGTGGATGGTCCACATCTAAGGTCTCTCATGATGGATGACCCATATCCAAAGTGAGCCGTATGATGGATGATCCACATAGAAGGTGCACCCCACATGATGAATGGTGGATATCAAAAGTGGGCCCCACATGATGGACAATTCACTTCAAAGGTAGGGCCCACACTATGAAATTGTGGTATAAGTTTGATTACTGTACTTGTGGAAGCAAGAATCTGGTTTCTTTATCCTAGAGGGGGGTGAATAGGACACTTTTTAACTTATGCAATTTAAACACTCATAAACATATAAATGTTAATTGAAAACATATATGAGAATATGAATTGCATTTCAGAAACATTTCTACAAACACTTAATATGCAGAATGAATTTCAGACTATGGTTCCTGGACCAGTTTTCCTTAGGTCGGGCGCCCGGCCAGTTTGGGTCGGGTGCCCGATATTCAGTCCTACCTTGCTGGAAATATTTTCAGGTGGTCGGGCGCCCGATTACATAGTGGTCAAGCGTCCGGTGCTTATTTCCTAGTGTTAGAACTAGAGAAATGAACATCCTCTGGAAATGTGGTGTTTTGCTGCTCTGGGGTTCTGAATAATAGAAATATTCATAGACAATCACAAGCATTCTCAAAAATACACAAGAGAAGAGATATCGCAAGGCGAATTTTATTCCAGAGATTCTGAGATCTTGTACATTCCAGGCCGTGATCTGGCACGAACCCTTAATTACATCGAATGATCGATGACCCTTGATTAAAAGGCAAAAGACTAGTCAGCGGGGACTATGGTTTCAGAGTTCATTGGTCATGGAGACCTGTGTTTTGGTGGTCGCGGAGACCTGTATTTGTATGGTCGCGGAGACCTGTATTTATATGGTCGCGGAGACCTGTATTTGTTATAGACTGATCCACCTTTGCACGAGTCGGATGTCTATGTCCCATGTTTTGACCGAAGATCCGGGCTGAGACTGTCAGGGTTTATGGCTGAGATGGACGACTCTGGGCCCGCGCCTGTCAATGTAGGGACAGGTGACCTCGGGAAGTCCATTCTACAGTTGTGTGCACCTGCGCAACTCAACCAGCGGATGCCGTTTGGATGGGTAGGGCATCGACTGTTCTTGGAATATCAGTTTTTTAACAGATTATATGCGATAGTTCAGAACTCTCCTGGTGTGGTTTATCGTGTTAACCATAGTCCCATTTGCTTATTCCAGACCTGAATTCGGGTCATATTATGATAGTACACGTAATGATGATGTATCAGTATGATTCTGGGCGCCGGCGGCCTCTTTTCGGGAGAATTGTTCCATTCAGCTCGTTGGGTCGGATCGAACTCCGAAGGCTTGTGTTCTGCTCATTGGGTAGCCCGGATGGGTCGTTTGACTGCTCCATTGCGTCCGGAACGCTCGAAATACCCAAAATAGGCTCAAACGGGGCTTAAAATGTTATAAAATGAGGATTTAGAGGTGCTGGAATGAATGTGCAAAGTGCTGATTTTTGCGACCCTCTGGCCTGATTTTATTGATGCGCTAGGGCCAGCGCGTCCATAAAATATTTTCATGATGCACCGGGTAATTTTATGATGCGCTGGAGCCAGTGCGTCCTTAAAATGTAATTTCCCGATCCGTTGGCTTATTTTGCTACGCGCTGGAGATAGTGCGTCTTAATTGTAATTTCCTGATGCGCTGGCTTATTTTGCGACGCGCTGGGGATAGTGCGTCTTAATTGTAATTTCCTGATGCGCTGGGCTATTTAATGATGCGCTGGGACCAGCAAGTCCATAAAATAGCTTTGACTTGTTAACTTCTATTTTTCTGATCCGCTGGGCTATTTTGCGACGCGCTGGGGCCAGTGCGTCCTTAAAATGCCACGATTAATGGTTTACGCAATCCGCCGAGGATTTCCTGATGCGCTGGGTCACTTTTATGATGCGCTGGGACCGGCGCATCGAAAAAGGTGACTTAAGTTATTCCTCCAGACCTGGTATGATCGGAGGTGCGATTTCCGGCGAGGGGCTCCGGCGGTCGGAGAAGGATTCCGGCGATCGGCAAAGGTTTTCCGGCGACGAGGTCCTCTCTCTCTCTCGCTGAATGATGCAAATGAGGTGGTGGGCGGGGTATTTATAGGTATCGCCGTCCAATAAGCGGTTGACACGTGTAGCGCGTCGAGAAAATGAGTCGGCGCGTCGATAAATGCGCTCGGAGCGTCGCGAAATGATCGGAGTCCAGGAGTTGGTTTGCAGGACGCGCCAGCTGCGAGTGCGTCCTGAAATTAACTGATTTTTTAGATGTGCTGGGTGAATTTTTGGACGCGCTGGACGCAGTGTGCCCTTAAATTCAATTTTTGGACGCGCTAGACGCAGTGCGCCCTTAAATTCATTTTTTGGACGCGCCGGACGCAGTGCGCCCTTAAATTCATTTTTTGGATGCGCTGGACGCAGTGCGCCCTTAAATTCATTTTTTGGATGCGCTGGACGTATTCGTGTCCTACAAACTTGGGTTTTGTAAATTGGGGGGTTTGCGGGGTCCGCCTCGCAATGAATGTCGATGCACTGCTCCTATTTCTTCATAATTGAGGTATCCTCCTAATTTTGGACAGTTTTGGTCACGGTGACCGGTGGGGTCCACTACTGGCCCAATTTCATGCTTGAGGCAGGTCTGATGCGTGTGTCGTGATTCGTGCCGCGATTTCTGATGCACTGGCCCTAAATCTGACCATGTGATGGTTCTGGCATTTGAAATCATCGTTTCGAGGATCCCTATTTCTGGGACCCCAACAGATGCCCCTCCGATGCGTTGGGATGGACGAGCGGCGATCCATTGCGACGCATCGGATTTTCTGGGTCCCACTATAAATAGGGGAATCCTGGTCATTTCGTCATTTCACTGTTCTTCCAGACGACCGGAGCTCTCGGCCAGCGCGTCCATTTTTCCGCCAGCGCGTCGAATTATTGTCCCCAGCGCGTCGATTAAATAGGTAGCGCGTCGAAGTATTCCAACTTCGTGTGTTTTATCGACGCGCTACGCATAGCGCGGCTGTTTAACTTTGGATTTCTGATTTTCTGAACGCGCCATAGTGCAGCGCACACAATAAGTACTCAGCGCGTCCATTTTATCGACGTGCTAAGGTCAGCGCGTCATCCCGTGCCTTTATTAACCAATTTTATGACGCGCTGTGCTCAGCGCGTTGAACTCTGTAATTTCTCGATGCGCTGGGTCCAGCGCATACTTGTGCCTGAGAAAATTTATTTAATGGACGCGCTAGGGTGTGGCGCTCGTCAGAATTCTTAACTTTGGACTTACCATTTCTTGGACGCGCTGGGCCCAGCGCGTCATGTCCTTCGGACTTGTGATTTTCCATGATTTTCGCGACGCGCTGGGCTTCGCGCGTGCGATTTTGGGACTTTGCGAAATCTACTAAATTTGTTACGTAAACCGGCTCCCGCACACTTCTCCGGACTTGATTAATTGGCCTGATCGCAAAGCGTGTTAAGGCCAATGGGCACTGATCTCTGAGTTGGAGAAGTTGTCCAATTCTGGTGTCCTTTCTCAGTGTGCTCATCGTGGCTTAACACGCTTTCCTGCGGGTTCATTTGTCCGTTGCTCGCGATATATTTGGAACTTATTCCGGGTACGCGGGGTCTCACGCGCCCTCTTATCAAACCGAATTGCTTTGAGCATCGACAAGGTATGTGGAACCTCGCGTACCTAACCCGTGGGCCTCGGCGAAGTCTGTGATGTCTGCGGGTTTCGCACCGGCGGTACGTCGTGTCTCCAAAGAGTGTGAACCCCCATGCCTCTGTTTCGCGTTCGCGCATGCGTGCCAGTCGTCTTATGGAGGCGTAGGGCCTCACATACTTGGGAGACTCCCTGGCTGTTTTAGTTTAACGGGCAATTCTAATGATGATTTTAAAATGTTGTTTCGAGCGTACCTTTGCATGTCGTTTCTCGGCTTTTCTGGCTTTGCGCGAGCGGTTTTGTGCATTTTTCTTTTGTCGGACTGCCTTACGGGTTCACCTGTCTTGTTATTTAGCAGACAATGGTCATAACCCGTGCTTCCCTTCGCGCGGCTCGTGATTGCATGGGGCGGCTCCTAAACGATCTGGACCAACCCGAGGCTTGGTCATCTCTTGCTAATCAATGCGATGAGGTGGCTGAAGCCTCGACTCGCCTTGGCGCTGAATCCCGCCCGATCCTCCGGGCTATGCAGAATATCTCGGCGATGGCGGGCATCTCTGATGAGCGCAAGGAGGCTATATCTAGCTACATCGGCGATTCTTCCCTCCTGGAGGAATTGGCGGTTCTGGAGGCGGCGGAGCCTTCTCTGGCTGCTTCCTTTCTGTCCCTCTCGAAACGTCTCCACTTCCTAAAGGACGAGAAGAGGGAGAGCAGGAGGTTCCTGGCTTGGCTTATTCCCTTGGCGGAGGCCGAATACCCGGATCGTCGTGCCGGCATTTGGAGGATGGTCAGGGCGGCTATCCGGGAGCACGATGACTTGGCGATTGACTTGTCTGCGATAAGGAACTACGCCGATGCTGAGCACTTGAACTTCGACCTTGTGCAACAATGCATCTCCATCCTGGTGGACTTGGTCTACAAGGAGGCCCAAATTCAAGCGAGGGTCGATGAGCTGAGGGCTCGAGTTCTTCCTCTGGTGCAAGACTGAAATCTTCGTTTTCTGGCTTCGGGGAGGGGGTCCCCACAATTTTGGGTCATTTGATATTGACTGTTGGCTTTTTTTTTTTTTTTTTTAAAACAACTGACTTTGAATGGTTTGGGCCCTGGCGTGGCCCTCGTGGTTTGATGAATGCTAATTATACTTTTCCGCCTTATTTCTGTCTTTTGAAAGCTTGTGCGTTTGTGATGATGTTGTTTGCGGGTGTTGTCATTTCGTTTCATTTTCATTGGTTGGTGATGTTGCGCATTGGCCTGGATCGGTGCCTGTTCTTCGTTCACTTGTTGCTTCTTATGCTTTTGGATTTCGTGAATGCTTAATTGTCTTTATGAGGATATTTTCACGTGCTCTGTACTTAAGCCCCCTTTCTACGCCATTGCAGATTATAATGGCCAGCGATCCTTCGCAAGCCGGTCCTTCGGGTCCGTCTCAAACTCCATCCAAGCGTAAGCGGGCTGCCATCAAGCAGACTTCCAGACCGTCAGCTGAGAACCCACAGTGGTTTCTCCCGCCTGAGACATTCAATTTCTATGAACGTATTCTGACCCTTCCGAAGAATGTCCAGCGAAAGATACTTTGCGATAAGGCCTTACCGCCCCCTCCTGATGAGGGTACCCAGGAGGAATGGAATGCGTGGTACGCTCCCTTACAAGGTTTTCGGACTGACGAGGTTGTCGGGTCCGAAGAGGGCGAAGCGAGCCCAATTGCGCTTGCTCAATCTGCTAAGCACGGTCGTCCAAAGACGACTGGGAAGAGCGCCAAGCAGATCTACATAGAAAACCAGACTAAGTCGAAGTCTGACAAAATGAGGGTTGTTTGGTCTTCTGTGAAGCTGCCAGTATCATCCCTCGTAATCCGCAACCCTTATACGAAGCAGTTCATCCGTTTTCCTAAAAGCTTCCAGAGATATCGCTCTCTACCAAGCATCGAGCCCTCCGATATACGTCGCGCAAATTCTTTCTATAGCGTCGACTCCTGGACGTCCATTCCAGAGACGTTCGTCAACTGTGCCATATCCAAGAACGGCACGCAGCAGTCTGTCCTCGAGGAGAAGGACATGATATTTCTGGAACCGAACCACGACCCTCATCTGCCCTTTCCGACTCATTATTACGAGACCCTGCGCCAAAGGTTTCATCCTCTGTCTGATGCAGAAATTTGGCCTACCGGGGGTTTCAGGACCCGAGGACATTTGAGCCCTCATCCCGGTTATGAAGCTTGGGCCAATCGGATAGTCGAGCGGCACGAAGAGACCTTGAAGCAAGTAGGTCTCCTTCGGGCCATCCAAGCGACATCGAGCTACTTCCATCGAGAACCTTGCATTTATAAGGGGTTCCTGAACCATTGGAGTTCTGTCACCAACTCCTTTCATCTGCCTTGCGGAGAAATGAGCATCTCCCTCTGGGATCTGTATCGGATAGCAGGGTCTCCCTATTCGCGGCAGAATCTATGATGAATGGACTCCTAGTGATGAGGAGCTGTCCAAGAAGAAGAAGGGTGCTGATGAAGGCTTTTATTCTGCAGCCTGCTACGAATTGTTCGCGGAGTTGCCGCAATTTCTAACCTCCAGAGATAAAGTGCCTTTCGAAGACTGGCTAGTGTACTTTAGCCACGGCCTGAAGTGAGTTTCTTCTCTTGTCTTGCACTGTTCGCGTACTGTTTCATTCTTTCTTTCTTCCGCTGATGGTTTTGTTCCTGTCTCAGCTTAGATTACGGATTGTATGATGAAGGCCGCAAGGATAAACTAGTCTTGGAGGCCAAGATGAAGAAGAAATTTTCGCGACCGAATAAGCTATCCCCTACCTGCGAACTTGCCGGGTTCTTGGCCTATTGGCTGTGTTGTGTGGCCCTCCCGAGCTCTAAGCAGGCGGACAGTGTGCGAGTCTCCTGTTTCGCCGTGGCGGGGAGTTTGGCCGACGGCCATCGCTACGCATTGGCCCCAGTAGTATTGTGTTCCATATATCGGGCTTTCGGCGGTGTCATTAGCAATAAAGGTTCGGCCTCCTTCGGATTGAATTCTGCTTATTGTGGGTGACATTTCTTCTCGGGATGGCTTGGGGTCTACTTCCCGTGGGTATACGGCATGGAGCTCAAGGACTTCATCCAGAGGGGATCTGTTTCGCTACATGCCTTTCAGAAACGGAAGATGATCAGCGGAAATCCGGCGACTATCGAGACGAAGATAGCTCGCCATGATGACGTCGACTTCTTCCTCTTCTCGGGGACTAACAGCGAGGATCCAGACCTGCTTGATGACGACGAGAGCCTCAGCTCTTATCACCGCTCGTTCTTGGTGTCCATTCGCCCGAGCTCGTTGCCTTTAAGAGAGGGCGCTAAATTTTGGAGAGAGCCATACTACCCGAACCGATTCGCCAGACAGTTCGGTTATGATCAAGGGGTACCGGAATTGATCGAACCGGTGACAAGGGAGCAGCGGGCATACGGCACAGGGCCGATCCATTGGAAGTGGATATGGCGACAGCTTCTGCTTACCAGGTCAGGTTGTTCTTTCATTGTTCCCGGGACGGAGTATGTCCCCGGCGCTACGTATGGATGGATGCGGTGGTGGGCCCACCAATATTCCTTGGTTCGCAATAACCGACACGTAACAGATCCCGTCTTCGTCTCTCCTCCGATTGTTAATCCTACTCCTGCCGACGGTTTAGGGTACGTAGCAGAGCCGCTTCGCCAACTGGCTACCCCTGGCGTGCAGAAGTTCATGACTTCTCTGAACGTCATAATAGATCATGAGAAGCCCGAGCATACACTTGAGGGGTGGGTCGCTCATGGCCAGAGGGTTACGCTGCAAGGGAACCCGGATTCCCCACTTGTCGGTCCTATGGCAGAGGGGCAGAGGGAGCGTTATGACATTGGCGATGATGATGGTGGTGAAGCTGCTGCAGCGGGGAATGCCGGTGATGAGGAAGAGGCGGGTGATGGCGACGAAGGGGATGATGGTGGTGATGATGGTGGTGATGACGATGATGGAGAAGGCGGTGGCAAGGGAGGTGTTGCGGCAGCAGGCACCCCGCCCTCCGAGGGTCAGGGAGGTCGCGGCCAAAGTCCGGCAAGTCGGACGAGCCTGTCCAGACGTTCTGCGCCCGAGGATAGTGATTTCGAACTATCTCCCGAACGTTCTGGGCCCCGCATAAAGACTGCTCATCACGTCTCTGTTTCTGACAGCGGTAAGAAAATAAAGGACCTGCTGAAGTTGTATAGAGCTGAGAAGGCGCGGAGCCAACCCCCCCGGGCTGCCGGCAGCGTCCCGACCGATGATGCAAGCGGTCCAAGGGAGGAAGGGGAGATGAGCTCGCAGGTGGGCCCCAGCGGAGATCGTCCCGTGGAAGGAGGCGAAGGTGATGAGCCAATATATGAGAAGTCTGTTCCTGAGGTAGACATAGAACCCGTCCCTATGGACGTCGATGGTGAGCCGCGAGCTGAAGACCCCCTCCTTACCGTTCCTGTCAATATCGAGGCAGCAGTGAACCCTGGTCCCACTCCTGAGGCGAGATCTGTTGTTGCTGCGGAAGAGGCACCACTCCCTTCTCGTGGAACCGTGCCTGCAGATGCTGCTAGCGTACTAGAGCCCATTGACGAAGTACCCCTGACCGCTGAACCAGTCGACGCTACCTCCGCCCCTGAGGTCGTCGTTCCGTCTTCCCCTGAATTGCCTGAGCCGGCAGCGGGAGTCGCGATTGGATATGCCCCCAGCTCGTCGAGACCTGTTGTCTCAACCAATGCACCGGGTGATGAAATCCCTACTGGTATAATACTTTCCTTCATCGTTTGTTCGCTTCTCTTCCCTCTCCAGTGTGCTAATGTTTACCGTTTCTTTTACCAGCCACTGCCCCTGCCAGTGTCCCGGCTCCTGTAGTCCTGCCCGAGGCATTCCTCTCGTCTCTCCGAGGCTTATCAAGGACCAAGGCGAACCTTCTGAAGAGCTTACTGTCAGACATCGTCGATTCGCTTAGGAAAGGAGACGAAGGGTCTATCTTGGATGAGGCACTGCAGGCGTTGGAACTCACTGCTACGTGGCTTGGAGTCGACATCTCTTCGATAGTCAGCCATGTGTCATAATTCAAAGACGGTGTGGCTCAAGTGAACGATGCAAGGCACTTTAGGACTGACCCTTCTGTTGAAGAAAAACGCGGTCAGTTACGGTCCCTTCTTCCGGAACTAGAGTTGCACGAGGCAGATGTGGCCGCAGTGCAGAAGGATTGGCAGGCTGTGGATACTGAGCACCAAGAGGTCACCAGGCGTCTCGCAGAAATTGAGGATGAGATGGCCCGATTACGTGCCGAACATTCTGTCGTCCATTTCAAACTTTCGAAACTTGGTGGTCAGAAAGCAATCCTGCAGTCTTCTATTGACCAACGCAAGACGGAATGTGACGCTGTGAGGGCACGAATTACGGAGCTGCAGCGATCTCTTCAAGATACTCCCGACCCTGTTCAAGTCCTGGCCGAGGCTGAGGCAAGACAGAAGGTAATCGCGGGGTCCGCAGTTAACCTATTAGAGCAGTGCTTGAGAACTTTAGATGGTTAGGCTGTAATGATAATGATTCTTTTGTAGTTTTAAAACACGTTGTAATGAGTGTTGTATTATTATGTATGCTATTGCGATGATGAGTTCATATTGTGCTTCTTGGCCCGTTTGTCGTTCCTCTTGAGTTTGAATGCAAAATAGATTGTGCTATTTAGAAAGGAACGTCCCCCTGTCAGGACTTAAACCTACGCATGTGCATGAGGATGCCGGGCCTCGGCTTAAGGCTGGTCTTGATTTTAATAATCTCGAAAAAGCGTGGTGTCTTGCTTGACGCGCCTCGAGCTTTAGTGACCATTCCAACACCTGTGTAAGCATAAAGCAGATGATTAGCATTTTAGTTTAGTCATTGCGCGGCACCCTTTCTTTCAGCATCTACTCTATTACATTCCCTCTACCGGGGTGTTTACAACTTGCAATGATAAGTTTATGTCAGGTGTAGTATCTTTTCAGGAATCGGCCATTCACTAGCGAACTGACACCCTGTCCTTTGCAATCTATTACCCGATAGGCTCCGTTGGAATACACTTCGTCGATAATGCAGACGGGGTCCCACTTTGGGTCGAACTTGCTCTTCGATCCTTGGAGCGGTGCCGGACGCTTCATCATTAGCACGAGATCGCCCTTTTTGAACGACCTGCCCCTGACGCGCTTATCGTACGCGGCTGAAATCTGCTTCTGATACATCTCGAGCCTTTGTTGGGCGGCGAGCCTTTTTTCATCTAGATTATCAAGTAGGACCATCCGGCTCTTGGCATTATGATCGGTTGTCAGGGAGTGTCGGAGAGCGACCCGTAGCGACTCAACTTGTATTTCCATCGGGATCACAGCTTCTGTACCGTATACCAGTGAGTAGGGCATAGCCCGGGTGGCCGTGCGGTGCGTAGTTCGATAAGCCCACAGTGCTTCGGGCAACCGTCTGTCCCAGTCCTTCTTATTTTCCGCCACTGTCTTTTTCAGAATCTTCACAATAGTTTTGTTGAATGCTTCGGCCAGTCCATTCGCAGGAGGATAATAGGGCGATGAGTAGCAATGTTTGATCTTGAATTTTGTGCACAGCTTATCAATAGTAGCGTTCTTGAAGGGTGTCCCGTTGTCCGTGGTGATTCTCTCGGGGATACCATGTCGGTATAATATGGCGTGACGGATGAAACCTTCGACATGTTTGGCTTTCATATTTCTCAGGGCGACTGCTTCGGCCCATTTGGAGAAATAGTCGGTTGCCGCGAGGATGTATTGATGCCCCTGGGAGGATGGCGGACTGATCGGTCCGATCACGTCCATGCCCCAGGCTGCAAAAGGCCAGGACATTACTGACTGATGCAACTCTTCCGGTGGTGAATGTATGATATCGGCATGGATCTGACACTGGTGACACTTCTTTACGTATTCTATTGCGTCCTTCGTCATTGTCGGCCAGTAGTAACCCATGTGTCGTACACGGTGGTGTAAGTTCTTTCCTCCCTGGTGAGCATCGCATTCTCCGCCATTAGCTTCTTTCAATGTACTACGTGCTTCATCTTGGTTTAAGCATCGCAGCAGTACTCCCTCGTACGATCGTTTATAAAGTACGTCATTTTGGAGCACGAATGAACTGGCACGCCTTCTGATCTGTGTGCGCATTTTGGGTTCTTCCGGCAGAAATTCGTACTTCAGATAATCGATGAATGACTTTCTCCAATCATCTTCCTCTGTGATCTCGAAGCAGCAAATGGGATTGACACTCAATCCTCCATTGCGCAGCGCAGCCGTAGGCAGGATTCTTCTTTCTTCAATCGTAACCTGAAGTGGGCTGCCTCCTGGGTTAGCTAAAGCAGCGGCTAAACTGGCGAGTGCATCAGCTCGTACATTCTCCTGCCTCGGTATATGTGAGATACTGCTGTTCCGAAACTGCTCAAACATGGACTGCGCTTGGTGGCAATAGGGCGATAACTCGGGTTTGCGGACTTCGTACTCTATGGTTAGTTGGCCGATGATAAGCCTAGAGTCACCGTAGATACGTATTTCCTTGATTTGCATTTCCAGGGCCAACTGTAACCCAATAATAAGAGCCTGGTACTCTGCTTCGTTGTTGGTGTAGGCTGGGACTAACGTGAATAAGTAAGGTAATAAGTCTCCCTGCGGACTAATGAATATAATTCCTGCCCCTGACCCTACAGTTCTGGCTGCGCCGTCGAAATACATCTCCCAGTGGCGTGCTTCATCAATTGCCATGACCTGCTCGTCTGGGAGGTCATATTCTATTTCTTCACCGCTTGGTACTGGATGTGCGGCAAGGAAGTCTGCGATAGCTTGTCCTTTGACGGCTCGAGCCGGCATGTATGCCAAGTCGAATTCTGACAGGAGAAGGGCCCACTTGGCCAATCGTCCGGACAACATAGGTCTGTCCATGAGAAATTTGAGGGGATCCGCCTTGGATATTAATGTTATCTGATGAGAGAGACAGTAATGCCTGAGCTTTTTAACGGCAAAGATCAGTGCCAAACAGATCTTCTCGATCGTTGAGTAGTTAAATTCGGCTCCCACCAGCGTGCGGCTCAGGTAGTAGAGTGCGCTTTCCTTCCCTTCTTCGTTCTTCTGGGCTAAGAGGGCTCCAAGTGAATTTTCACTGACGGCAATGTAGAGGATTAGTGGTTCCCCTTTAATTGGTGCCGCGAGGACTAGAGATTTGTCGAGCAAGTCTTTTAGAGAGTCGAACGCTTTCTGGCAAGCATCGTCCCACTTAAACTGTACTCCTTTCTTGTTGAGGCGCGAGAATGGTTGACAACGACCGGACAAGTTCGACATGAACCTCCTTAGGTACGCGACTCGGCCTTGGAAACTTTTCAGCTCTTTGAGATTCTTCGGTGGCGGCATCTCCCTAATTGCCTTAATCTTTGTTGGGTCATTATCTATTCCTCGATGTCTGATAACAAACCCTAAAAACTTGCCAGAGGAAACCCCGAATGCGCACTTCAATGGATTCATGCGAAGGCTTTTCTTTCTCAGTCTTTGGAATACTTGCCGTAGATGCTCCCTATGCTGTTCATGCCCGGCCGATCTCACAACTAGATCGTCTACATAGCATTCGACGTGTCTATGCATCATGTCCTGGAAGATTACTTGCATCGCGCGTTGATACGTTGCCCCTGCGTTCTTTAACCCAAACGGCATCACGCGGTAACAGTATATGCCCAACGTTGTACGGAATGCCGTAGATTCTTCATCCTCTGGGGCCATGCGGATCTGGTTATATCCCGAGTAACCGTCCATAAAGGACATCACCGCGTATCCTGTTGTACTGTCGATCAGTAACTCTGGGATGGGCAGTGGGAAATCATCCTTAGGGCATGCTTCGTTGAGGTTCCGGAAGTCTACACAGATTCGGATTTGACCGTTCTTTTTCTTCACCGGCACAATGTTTGAGATCCATTGTGGGTACTTAACCTCTCGGATGAACCCGGCCTGGATTAACTTTTCGACTTCTTCTTCGATTTTGGGTACTATGTTTCGGTGGAATCGTCGTTGAGGCTGTTTGACCGCTCTCTTCCCTTTCAAGATGCCCAACTTGTGCATCGCGATTGTTGGACTGAGCCCTGGCATTTCTGAGTATGTCCAAGCGAATACGTCCCTATTTTCTTTCAACAGTCGGATGTATTTCTCTTTCTCCTCTTCTGGGACATTTTTACTCAGGTACGTATTTCTAGGGTCTTCTAGGGTTCCCAGATTTATTTCTTCAAGCTCATCTATCGTGGGCTGTCCCCCGTCCTCTATCTGTGCAGGTGCGGCACTGGGTTGGATAACGTCGGCTACCTCTTGTGGCTGTACCTCTTCCGTAGTATTGATTGTCATCATATTAACATGTCTGATCTTCGTCTTTGCCCCTAACCCTTCTCTTCCTTGATGAACTTTGTTGTTTTCTTCGAACGGCGCTAACATTCTACCATTCGAGGCTGATTCTGAATAGCAGAAGCCCATACTCTTCATGATGTTACGGCTGGCTTCACTGTATCTCTCTTCTTCTATGGGTTCACTACCAGAAAAAATGACTTTTCCCGACGGTCCCGCCTTTCCATCGCCGACGGCTATGGACCGTCGGTAATTCCGACGGCTATAAGCCTTCGGAAATTCACCTAAAGCCGTTGGACAAAAGAAGTATTGCTACACCAAACCTGTTAATTGAACGGTCATTATTCAATGAATACTATTTTCTCGTGGTGTGGTCCACTTGAGATTTAGATTTGCTTCATTTTCGTTAACAAGCCTAAAATAAATTTGAGGTTTTTAATAGACGGCATGGATGAAATAGATACATCATAGTGGGGTCCACAGACACGTGGCAGTGTGGGTAGCCAAAATACTTTTGGCTGGTGCAAAACGCACACCTTGCGTGCGGACTTCAAAAAAAAAAAAAAATTAGAATGGGAAATATCCTCTCACGTTGCCTTTCTCCCTCTCGGCTCTCCGTCTCTCACGCTCCCTCTCTCGGCCTCTCTTCTCCCTTTATCGGCTCTCTCCCTCACTCTCGTGCTCCCTCTCTCTCACCTGGCCAGAAATATCCTCCACTCGCCATAATCCTCTCCCTCCCTCTCTCCCTCTGGCTCTCAATCTCGATCTCTCTCTCTACATAACCTAAAGTCGAGATCTGCCGGATTCGTGTGGGGATGTTGTTTTCCTTCCAGAAGGCAAGAAGAAGAAAAGGAGGAAGGTTAGGGTTTTGTGAGCGAACAGCCGGTGGTTGGAGGATTAGATGTGTGTTGGCCTTTTAGGGTTTGTTATCTTTGGGGCGAAGGAAGTTGCGATTCTGGAAAGGGTGATGCATTTCCTTTGGGTTTCAATTCGTCCGGGTTTGCTTTGCAAGAGATCCACGAGATTTGGTCCGTCGAGGAAGAAACGCCTTCCGATTGTGGATCTAAGGTTTTGAAAGCCATCTCTGTGGTTTTGGAGTGTTGTTTTTACAGGGCAGGCTTCCTTCCTAGCAGTCTTGGGAAAAAAGTCAATGAAGAATGCCGCAGATCCTGGATCTAGGTTTTCAGATCAGGGTGCTCTGTTGCTGGATTTTCAGATCTAGGTTTTCAGATCAGGGTGCTCTGTTGCTGGATTTTCAGATCTAGGTTTTCAGATCAGGGTGCTCTGTTGCTGGATTTTCAGATCTTGATTCTCCTTTTGTGCTACATCTTAATCTTCTTTTTAGGGCTCTCTTTGTTTCAGATGATGTTTTGCAAGAAAAATCTGAGGTTTTGACTTATGAATGCCGTTGATTCCAATGGTTGGCTTCTGTTTTGCAGCTTTGTATGCAGGAAAAGAAGAATGCGGTTATCCTGTATCTAGGGCTTTGTTGGGCTGGATTTTCAGATCCCGATCCCGATCTTATGCTGCATCACCATCTATTCTTTATGTCTATCTTTGTTCCACATGATGCTTTACAAGTAATCTCCATGGTTCAGCTCCCAGGCTTCATTGATTCAAAGAGCTGGCTTCCCTTCTAGAAGCTTTCTGCACAATCAAAGGGATGAACTGGATGGGGTTTTGGAGCTACTCTGCTTTGGAGTTTGGGGGCTGCCGGAGTTGGCTTGTGGGCTAGGCTGCATTTTTTTTTCTGCTTGATTTGGGTCTTGCAGGTGATGGCTGGATGGGGTGAGGCTGTTTCCACTTCTGTTCGGAGTGGGATTAGTTGCTCTAAAAGATGTACTAATTTGCTTTGGATCATCCAGATGGTGAAGGAGCATCTATTCCAGCAGGATGCGCAAGAAAATGGTTGGCTCTAGGATGGATACCCCAGGAGCTTATCCCAATCCATAGCTCTTGAAAATCTTTCAATACATCCTGGCGTTTTTCTTTTACTTGATGTAAGTAGCTTTTAGTATTTAAAAATTATCCAGGTACATTGACCAGAATTTCTGGTATGTTTGTCTGTATATTCCTGTTGTAGCTACGTACTACTATTATTACTCTCTTTCTCCCTCTATCAATATTGATTGTTCTTTCTCAAGATATGACTGCTATTATTTGCTAGTGGCTTGAAAAATAAAATCCAACTTGTTCCAGTTCCCGAGGTAACATGGCATCAAACATTGAGTCATCACATGCCACTTTAGCGTGCCTAAAGGATTGTATATCCGATGCCTATTGCCAAATTCACTCATTGATCTAGTGTTGAAGTTACAATTTGAATAGTAGTGGTAATAGTATTAATAATGGTGTGATGGTAGTAGTAAATAAATAAATAGTGTTAAGGCTATTGTGCTACTCAACAAGTATCAAACATCAAGTCATTAGGGTCACATGCCTAAAGCATCGAACATCTGGTGTCTATTGCCAAATTCACTCACTGGTCTAGTGGAAAGATGTTGTGCCTTGTTCCCGAACTCTCCATTTGTGGATCCTGTAACTTTAGCTGATCTATCAGAGAAGAATAAGAAACTCTAGAACTAAAATCTAGAGTCACCCATAAAGTTTCTGTGCATCTCACATGTTACATGGTTGGGATGACCTATAAACGTGCCATATTTTCAGCCACATCATCTGGTTGTCAAGGTGCTTTCCATCTCCGACCAAACGCCATTGTTTCCTCATTCAATTCCCATATGGGGCTGGTTCTTCAGAATCATTCAAACGGAGACCATCCGGTCGAAAGATTTGGCCTTGGTCACGGTCCAGCTCCATTATCATGCTTGGATGTGTATTGGTGCAATTATCTTGGATGTGACCGATTTTGCTGCAAGAAAAGCAAATGTCTGGGAGAGATTTGTCACTCAATGCAAGGTTTCTTCTAAGAAATACAACAGCCACAACAACAATAACAATAGTTTGGAAAGTGACTGATCTTTTTTTTAATGCCTCTTGCGTTTTATGTTTTTTTTTTTTTCTTTTCTTATTTAGGTCTTTCTAGTTGTTGGGTTTTGATGGATGGTTCTACAGTTCCTTTTTTTTTCCTTAGGTGTTGGATTGTGGTAAATGGGAAGTGGGGTTTGATGGAGACTATTGAAAAGGCTATGATCTTTTCTCGTTTCATGTCCCCACCTTCTTCTTACTTGATTTGAGGTATGATTTGTTCTCTACTTTTTATTTGTGATGAACATATAACTTGTGGTTGGTATGTATGAAACTATGAATGTATGATGAAATTTGTAGATTTTTTATTCTTTTTTTCTTTTTGTTTTGAATTGCAGGGAACTCGAACAATACCCACAAAAGAAAAGTTCTTACGTTTGTGGTTGGTGTACTAGATATTTTGGTTGCTTCTGCTTGTTATTGTTTAGATTTTGTGCTTTTTCTTTTATAAAAGATCATTTGCACATATGCTTCTGGTTTTTTATGGTATGATTTACTTATTTGAAGTGATTGCTGTATACGATAAATCTTGTATATTTGAATTTGCCATTTTCTTGTTCAGTGTTCTTTCATTGTCAATGAAAGAATGGGTCATTTGGATCTCTATTCTCTTATTGAAGAAACATGTTCCATTGTCTAAATCTATTCACAGTGCATGCCCACTTCATGACACATTATTTTATTTTAAAGTAATTTCTAAGTGCCTACATGTCATCCATCACACAGCCAGAGGATCAAATTTCTGGTTTGCATATTTGCTAATTAATACAAAAATTCAAACAAAAAATAAAAATAAAAATTGGAGTCTTACTGAAACCCCCATGCACCTGTGCACGTTGCCATGCTTTCGAATATGCACATGTGAGGGACATCCAACCTGTTCATCAGTTGGGCCCTGCTGTATCGATGACCTAGCTGAAAAATGAGACCCGTCCACTCATCAGTCTAGCCAAATTGACATTGAATGCGGACTGTTGGAAATTATTTATGGTTGTTTTGCTGAATTAAAACATGGGCCGGTAATCTTCAAAACAGATTTTTTTAATTTGAATTTTCTGCTCTGAATTAGGGCCAATTTTGTTGTACAATGAATTGCAATTGCTTTGATAAAATTGCTCTCTCTCTCTCTCTCTCTCTCTCTCTCTCTCTCACAACCCACCTATTCTTCACCGAGATTTAAAATGTGACAATGTTTTTGTTAATGGAAACCATAGGGAAGTCAAAATAGGAGATCTTAGGTTGGCCATTGTTATGCAGCAACCTACTACTCGTAGTGTCATTGGTAAGTATGGAACTTGTCTTGTAGTTTGAGTGCACTAGTTTGTGACACATACCCATTTTGGTCTTACACTTGTTTTCACAGGTACACCCGAATTCATTGCTCCAGAGCTTTATAAAGAGGAATACAATGAACTTGTTGATCTATACTTGTGTTTTTTTCTTTACCAGTAAAGGAAATGCAGGAACCAGAAATTCAGAACATTCTATCTGACCCCATCATGAGACAGGTGTGCTCTTGTTCCTCTTAATACACGTCCTATAATTCTTGTTAAACATTCCCATGATCCTATCAGATTTTCCTTTAAAGGTCAATTGGTATGCCTTTGAAATTCTACATGCATTGAATGATGTTATTGATTTTTAACTTAATGTCCAGTTAACTAAGTTTTAAATTCTCCAATATTTGAAATTAATTGGTCATGCTCTCCCATGGTATTTTTGAAAATTCAGCAACTGTTTCTCTGTGAGTAGTTGAACGGAAAGGAGCTAAGCTTATGCATTAGAGATGTTTTGGTGTGTGATTCATGGACCTTAAGTAGTGAATGTTGATAGGATTCATCAGATCAAGTTCCCAAGTGATTCATTGGGCATGAACTCATACACTAGAGCGTGTTTGGACCCACCAGATTATTGGATCAGCGTGACCTTGGCATGTCTAATAATCATGATGGAAGCACCTGTTGGACAGGTAGGATGCCTCACACATGCCTTATGGGTTCTATTCTAGGTCGTTTGCCTGGTGAGTGTAAGCATCAATCGCTCATGGCGTGGAAATTGCTTGAATGGAAAAATCCTAACTCTCTAATTAATGTATTTTTTATGTTTAAAATTGGGTTTGCTAGTATTTTTTTACGTATCTATTTTTTTACGTATCTATTTTGATGTGGAGAAATGGCTTTTTATCTTTGTTTAATTACCTAACCTAGTCATTGTTTTGTAACTTTATGGGCAGACATTGTTAGCTCCAAAAGATCTAAATTTTGTTGGCTATACCTGAACTTTGAAGCAGTGGAAGGGTTGCATCATCTGAAAGGTATGGAAGTATTGAACTTTATCTGAATTCATATGTAATCTGTTTTCGATTGGGAATTAGAACATGTAAGCAAGCCTGTTTACTATGGTTTCATGATTTTCACCAATGTGCTAGGATTAGGGAACACCTTGATTCGACAAATCCAAAATAGTTTTTTTTTTTTCAATTTCTATCCATTCCTTGAATATCCATCAATCTAACAGGCAGTGAAATAATCTTGACTCTTGCTTAATAAAATTTCAGTTACCTTTCAAAAAAAAAAAAAAAAAAAACAAGAAAAGAAAAGAAAAGAAAGAAAAGAAGAACTAGGATGTGAAGGTTGACTTGGGTGCACTTGATCATTCCTGATATACTAATGTGTTCATGTACTAGATTTATGTACATTTGTAGATAGTTTGGGTGGGAGATGCTACTTAGGTTTATCTTTCCTATTATATATATAGAGTTTCAATTTCATTATCTTCAATGCACACTCATGCATCTTCTCATTTTTTTGGACAATTTTTAATAGCTACAAAATTCTAATAACCCTCACATCCTCAGGCCTACATATAAAGTGCATTAATTTGACACTTCTTTTTGTGAGAAAAAAAGAACCAATGAAAACAAAACAAACCAAAACAAACAAAAAACATAAAGACAACCAAGCGCCATTTTGGAATTTTATGGCATCCACTGTCCATCTAATATGCTTCTTTACGTTCACCTAGTAACCAAAAAAAAAAAAAATCATGACCACCCCAAATTCAGGTGGGTCGTCCACAATGGTACCTTTATTCCATCCAATGTATTCATCTGATATGAGAATTTGTTTTGTATCTAAAATTTTGATTTTTTATTCATCTCTGCTGATTCTTTTTTTATTGGTGTGATGCAGCTTTTGGAGAGAATAGGTCCTGCAACAGAGCACTGAAAAGCAGGGGCATTGATTTCCTCTAGAGGACCATCTTTCACATGAAGGTACAAGCGCTTTTATTCTGTCCTTGTCCCTTTCCAATCTGATTCACTGATTATTGTATTTATGGTTAGAATTGATGTTCCAAAACTTGTTGGTAGATATGGACTCTGTTTGGCACATTCCATATTTGAATCTGACTTTCTGAACATATTTCGAACTTTTTTTTTAGCTACCTCAGGACACTTTTTTTTTTCTATGAAAACACATTCATGGAAAATGTTATTCCACCAAAAAGTGAACTCCAATCAGTAGAAAATGTCATTTTCTTGAAAAGTATTTTCGACCAAAACAAGTAGGCCCACATTCAACATCTTTCTTTCATGGGTGGATAGTTTTCCATGTGTTTTAATCTGGACTTTTTTTTTTCTCTATTTCACTGTCGTGCATTGCCTTCAAACATGCAGGTGCTGAAGATCCTCATTGCCCTCTAGCTGGTTTAAAACTGCCGGTGTCAAGAGCAATGAAGGCTAATAAAGAGGTCAACTGTCTTCAAAGTTTCATGGTATGGACTATACTGGAGATGGTGTTTGCTACCTGTCCTCTCTTTGGGTTATAGTTATACTTGAGCCCCTTAGTTTTACATGCCACAACCATGATCCTCATTCAGAGTTTTCAATATCAAATGGACTTGAGCCCTCTCTTTTGGCTTTTCTTGGGTAAGATTACTTATCATTTGAGGCCAGACTGAAACGGCAACAACAAATGGACTTGAGACCATGACTTGTGCTCAAATACGGGTGTCTTAACCAGCTTGGCTACCGAGCATGAAGCAGAATTTCTGTTCATATTGCTGCCCATTTATCTCTTTAAATGTTCCGATGGATATCATGTAGCCAACTTAAATGTTTGTTGAAGACCCACATTTACCTTTGATAACATAAAAAATTTGGATGAGAAAACCATGATTTAACCTTACGCTTGTTCTTGACAGCTTGGGATGCTACTCAAATTTGGCAATGATGAGTTCAATCAAACTTCTGCTTTTATGAGAACCATCATGCTTCATGGGGGAAAACCATTTAGATATATTGAGAGTAATTATTTTGACCATTTATTCTCATCCCATACTTCTCCCATGCCAGTATCTATGTTACAATATTAGATGTTATTCCAATCGTTAGTGTTACCTTGATCATAGCACCCTAACCTTGGCATTTACGTTGATGTATGTGTTGTATATCCAAGCTGTCCATAAGTTTTTCCAACTCATTTTAGTTTATGGTCCAAAAATAAGCATATCCAAATCTCCAATTGAGTACACAGTGGGATTGAATGCCATCATTAAAAACTTCCTGAGGCCCACAAAAGTTTTGGATCAAGCTGATATTTGTATTTTCCCTTCATCCAGGTCTGTGTGACCTTATCAATAAGTTGGATGACAAATAAACATTAAGGTAGGCTGTATGAACCTATGTTACACATAAATCGGATGTCAGAAGGAAGGTCAGACAAGGAAAGCAGGGGCCTGGTAATAAATCAGTTCTTCAATTACTGGCAAGCTCATGTATGGGATAACACATGTAAGAAGGAAGGTCAGACAAGGAAAGCTCATCTACCTAAGCAACTTCTTGTGTTTTTTTTTTTTCCTTGCAATTTCTTCTTCTACAATTTCTGCGTCTTCTTCTTCATCCACAATTTTAGCTTCTTCTTCTTTAGTTTATATTAGATCATGATCTAGCCTGAAACTACAACTGATCTAAAGTTCAAACCACAGCAGATCTGGAATCTCCAACTCAGCTCAAAGGTCAGATCTGCACCTCAACTTGAAGCACTGATCACAGCTCCATTGAAGCTCCGATCACAGCTCCATTAGAGCTCCGATTTTAGCCCCATTGAAGTTCTGATTTCTGCTCTGTTAAAGGTAGATCTGAACTCCAATTCATATTGAATTCGAGACAGTTTTATCAGATCTTAAACTTATAGTACTTTATAGCTGTTCTTGAACTTCATTTCACAACCAGATTACAGCCCAGTTAATGACCAGATCCGCACCTAATTCATAGCTGATTTCTGCATTCAATTCATGGACAATTTCTAGCTGCTTACATGAGCCGATTTGAGCTTCTTTCATAGCAGATGTCCAGCTGAGTTTACAGTAGATCTTAAGCTCTAGAGCACATCCAGATCATGGCCCATTCCTTGGCCCAGATCACGTGCAGATCATGGCCCATTCCTTGGCTGAGATCATGATCAGATCGCTGCCCATTTTAGGATCAGTTTACGTGGCCCATCTGCAGTCCATTGCATGGCGTGTTTCATGTCCATTTCATTCTGTTCCATGTACATTTCACGTCCATTTCATGGCCTGTTTCATGCACATTGCATGAAACAAGCTACCTTGCTGGCCATTTGTTGTCTCTGCTATTTCATGTCCATATCATAGCAAGTTGTTGTCCCTTTAAGATCAAATTAATAACATGTTGATACAGCTACCTTGCTGGCCATTTGTTGTCTCTACTATGCATTTAACATCACGGCTGTCCAGGCCTTCTTGCTGCTCAGATTGTGGCTCATATTTTGTCCCAGATTGTAGGCCATCTTGCTGTCCAGATTGTACCCTGTTTTCTGTCCAAATCGTGGCCCAGGTGCCATCCAAACCAAACAGCTATCCACACATATATACTAGTTGTCCATTACATATTGGTGCTGTCCATTACAGATAGGTGTTTCCCATTTCACATAAATGCTGTTCCAACACAGCTAGTAGTTATCCAAGCAGTGCACTTCATATATGGTGAAGATGAGGTAAGATTTTATTATTACTATCTCATCATTTTAAGTATCATCTTACTGTTTATATGCGCGCTTCTTGGGATTTATACATTTTATAATGGTGAGATATCTTGCTATGCAATGGACAAGTGAATGCATTAAATATCATGGTTTATGTGAGATTCTTTTGGTGATTTTGTGATGCTTATGTGATTAATGAACATAGGGAATAAAAAAAATTTGGGTGCTGGCAGAGCCGTTGCAAATAGTACTTTTTTCCTACTACCACCCAATTTTTTATTCCATGTGTTCATTAGTCTTATAAGCATCACAAAATTACCAAAACAATCTCACATGAACCATGAGAGTTAATGCATTTACTAAACAAGTTAATGATTTTACAATAGGCCAGCACTACTGCTAATACTTTCTTTTGCAATGGGCCATAGTAGTTGTAAGCGTTTACCCTTTTCACAAGGGGTGGAACCCGATGTAGTTAGAGCATTTGCAACTAGCAACCTGTTTTTTACAACGGTCATGACCTGTTGTAAAAGGCATGATCAAACATGGTTTTTATATGCTGAAGCAACGCCGACGGTCATGAACCGTCGGAATTATTGGAATTTCCGACGGCTTATAGCCGTCAGAAATTCCGACGGTCCATAACCGTCGGAAAGCAATTGTGACGCCCCCTTTCCCGACGGCCCATCCGACGGCCAAAAGCCGTCGGCAAAGCCCTTTTCCGAGGCTTTCGGCCGTCGGGAAAAGTCATTTTTCTGGTAGTGGTTGAGGTAAACGAAGTGGTTTCTCAACCTCGTCCTTGGACCGTGCAGGTTCATCTGTCACTGAATAAAATTTGATTTCTTTCTTCGTATTGGCGTTTGGCGGTACCACAAACTGGTTTGGAGCCTTCGGAAAAGGCTTAACTCTTCCTATTTTTGGTACTGGCATATTGAAGCTAGATTTGAGCACACTCATGTGCTGATTCGAGATCATTTCTAGGACGGACTGCCCGGGCTGTCGCAAGTGTTTCGGGACTATGTAAAATTTTTTGGTAGTCCTTTGAGGTCCTTCAGCTGCCTGACTTGCTTCTTTCTGAATAATGGACTGAGGTTTGGCTCTCTGTTCGAACTTGCTGACTTTCGGTCTTGCCCCTCGCCCTTTCTGCATTGCGTCGGGCTTCTTCGTGTCTCCCCCTTCATTGACCAAGTCATAATACCGAGCATCAGCTAAGAATGATTCTGCGATCGTATATGGCTTTGGGTCTGCTGCCACTCTGTACTAAACTCCCTCTTTGTTGTATTTAAAGCACTGATGATAGGTTGAGGGAATGACGCGATTCTGATGGAGCCACGGCCTCCCTTGCAGGAGATTATACGTTGTTACTGCGTCGATCACTTGGCATGTTACCTTCGTCTTCAATCTTTCAATTTCTAGCATCACAGTGATCGACCCTAGAGTGCGCTGGCTGTCCTGATTGAACCCTTGAATGACCATGGTGCTGGGACGCAGGGCTGATGGCCTGTAACCCAACCTTTGAAGTGTCTTCAATGACATAATATTCACCGCTGACCCATCGTCAAGCATGCATCGCTTAATCTCCGTATCTCTAATTGTTCCTGTGACCATCAACGGTCGGTTGTGGTCTGTAGCCTCAATCGTGCGGTCTTCCTCGGAGAACGTGATTACAGAGGGATGATCTATCTGCATTGCTTGCTGAATTGGCGCATTCCCTTCCCAAAACTTGTCTGGATTGCTCATTTCTGCTTCAATTTCTGTCATCATCACTTCTCTGGCTTCGCTGTCTAGCAGCGCGTTGATCAACATTTCCCTGTATGCCTTCGAGAGACACAAGGCGTCGTATATGCTCAGGTGGGCCGGGACCTTTCGCAGGTGCGACACGACATCATACACTACTGGTGCTGCCCCTTGTCTTGGCTCCGGACGACTGGATGTGGCCTCAACAACTTTTTCTTTCAACTTCTGCCCCTGGGGCCTTGTTGAGGGCGTACCTAGGTTTTCGTCTTCTTGCATTGGATCGATGGGTTTTGGCCGAATGCGCTCCGGCATTTGTCTTCCAGATCGGAGGACGACAACATTGGCCTCTTCTTTTTCTGGTCGCAGCGTCTCTCCCGTTGATGGCTGTTCTATGAATGATACCATCGCACAATGTTCCCGAGTCTCTATGAGTCGGTTCTTCTTTTGGCTATCTTTCTTTCTTGTCCCTTTCTTCTTGCGGCTGAGGAGTCTTCTTCGATTCTCGAGCCTTTTACGGCTGCTAACCAAAGTCCAGGGTTCTTCAGGTTCGGGGAACGGGACATGCAATTGGGTACTCCTGTCCGAGGAGAAGGCTGAAACTACCCCCGCTGTTTCCCTCGTTGTTGTTTCTGGTGCCTTCATACTGATTACCCCTTGGTTGATCAACCCCTGTATCCTTCCTTTCAGGCTAAAACAGTCTTCCGTCTTGTGGCTCAGGCACCGATGGTATTTACAATACCGGGGATCATCTACCTTCCCAACCTCGTGGGGCCGAATCGGTTCCGGCAAGCAGATTACCTTTTCTTCTACCAATTGTTCCATGATGGGGATCAGATCGGCCATGTCGAAGGTGTACGGGCCGTTGGCTCTTTCTCTCTCGGCTATCGTTATTCTCTGAGGAACGTAAGGCCTCTTGCCTCTGTCTTGAGTAGGTATGGCCTTCATGTCTGTCTTAGGTTCCACGGCGGGCCGCTTCCGATCTGTCGTATTTTTACCTTTGCTTATGTTGTGTGTTTCGGCAATCCTTACTCCTTCTCTTTTCTGCCTTTCGGGTCTGAGGTTTACCCGTGCTGCAGCTTCTTCTACCAGGTGTGCTTTGGTGGCCAATTCTCGGAAAGAGTGGAAACTGTTCCCTGACAATCCGTATGATATCATTGGGTCCAGGGCTCGCATGCACATCTTTATCTGCTCTTTCTCGCTGGGTAACTCTTGACATTGAGCGGCTATCGTTCCCCATCGGTCCATGAATCTCTCCACGGGTTCACCCTGTCTTTGTCTGATCAAAGCCAGATCTGTTACTGATGTTTCTCTTTCTATAGAGAAGAATTTTGAGATAAAACTATCTCGCATCTGCTCCCATGACTTCACTGATCCTGCTGGTAGTGACATGTACCACTGAAAAGCTTTCCCCGTCAGCGTTGACCCAAATAACCGCATACAGTACTGTGGGACTGTCGACCAGTTTCCCAATGCTGTGAGGAAGCGAGTGATATGTTCCTCTGGCGACCCCCTACCGTCAAACTTTTCGAAATCCGGACATCTGAAGTTGACCGGAAACGGTATTTCTTCTATTTCCAGAGGGTATGGGACCTGATATTTATACCCGGTTCCTCTTTCCTTTTCCTTCTCTTGTCGCATGAGACTCGCGATAGTTTGCGACAGTTCTTCTCTCGTCATCTGCGTAGTTGGAACTATTATTCGTTCCGCTGGAACTCTCCTGGCCTGGGTGAGTGGTTCGACACTAGCTGGCTCTTCTGCCGCCCCCTGAGATTCTTCAGCTAACGGGCGCGTAGGTGGTGCAAGGCTTCGAGTGGCATTCTGAGCTATTAAAGTGGTCAAGGCTTCCTAAATCTCTCTCATTCGTTCATTTGTTTCCCGATTAGCCTGAACTAATCTGTCGATCTGATCTTGGACCGTAGGCAGTTCGTCTGCTTCATATGATCCCTCTTCTGCTTCTGCTACCTGGACCATTGCGACCAGCACCGGTCGGGCCTTCTGATTCTGCCCCTGTCCTGGCTTGACGACTATTGTGGGCTTGGAGCTCCTCGCGATCGTGGTATCGGTTGATTTTTGTGCGGCACAGGTGACCTTGGACAATGGCGGAAACTGTTCGATCGTCATTGCGGGTACCGAGGACGTGGTTGATGTGGCCTGACTGTTGGTGGAAGTCTTCTGCCCTTGTTTTGGTTGCCATTGTCTCTTGGTTGCGGGGCGAGGTCTTGCAACATTCACTTTCTCGCATGCTGCTAAGCTGGCTACTTTCTTCTGCTCTTTCTTCTGTTGGCGTGTTTTGACCATCTGCCATCCTGAACTAGAAGCAGCCGTCGTGGCTGGGATGAAGCGAGGGAAGCTGAAGCCTCCGGTGGTAAGGAAGGTGCACGAACTGGTCATTGAGCATGCCATTTCTCCTGTCTGTCCTAGTATCTTGCTAATTCTGTTATGTCATAAAACTATTAGAGCAGTTCATAAGTGCGGTCGGGAGTATGAGCCCATCGATCGCAGTGCATAAATTAACAAAATAGGCAAGGGGGGAGACAAATACGTGTAGTTGTGGAATTGTGGGTTCGAAAACCTTTTAAGTATCTATTGCCTTAAAGATGAAGGGAAGAACGTTCCTGTTGAGAGTCACCAGTTTGGCGCCTGAAGGGCGCCGAAACATTACGCCTCGCGGTAACTTTTCCATGCGTAGATTCGCGTTTGTAAGTAATTGATCTTAGAGTATCCCTGTATTCAGATATAACCAGAGATTCTGGGTTCGATCCCCAGCAGAGTCGCCAGTTTGTTAAAACTAGAGAAATGAACATCCTCTGGAAATGTGGTGTTTTGCTGCTCTGGGGTTCTGAATAATAGAAATATTCATAGACAATCACAAGCATTCTAAAAAATACACAAGAGAAGAGATATCGCAAGGCGAATTTTATTCCAGAGATTCTGAGATCTTGTACATTCCAGGCCGTGATCTGGCACGAACCCTTAATTACATCGAATGATCGATGACCCTTGATTAAAAGGCAAAAGACTAGTCAGCGGGGACTATGGTTTCAGAGTTCATTGGTCATGGAGACCTGTGTTTTGGTGGTCGCGGAGACCTGTATTTGTATGGTCGCGGAGACCTGTATTTATATGGTCGCGGGGACCTGTATTTATATGGTCGCGGAGACCTGTATTTGTTATAGACTGATCCACCTTTGCACGAGTCGGATGTCTATGTCCCATGTTTTGACCGGAGATCCGGGTTGAGACTGTCAGGGTTTATGGCTGAGATGGACGACTCTGGGCCCGCGCCTGTCAATGTAGGGACAGGTGACCTCGGGAAGTCCATTCTACAGTTGTGTGCACCTGCGCAGCTCAACCAGCGGATGCCGTTTGGATGGGTAGGGCATCGACTGTTCTTGGAATATCAGTTTTTTAACAGATTGTGTGCGATAGTTCAGAACTCTCCTGGTGTGGTTTATCGTGTTAACCATAGTCCCCTTTGCTTAGTCCAGACCTGGATTCGGGTCATATTATGATAGTACACGTAATGATGATGTATCAGTATGATTCTGGGCGCCGGCGGCCTCTTTTCGGGAGAATTGTTCCATTCAGCTCGTTGGGTCGGATCGGACTCCGAAGGCTTGTGTTCTGCTCATTGGGTAGCCCGGATGGGTCGTTTGACTGCTCCATTGCGTCCGGAACGCTCGAAATACCCAAAATAGGCTCACACGGGGCTTAAAAATGTTATAAAATGAGGATTTAGAGGTGCTGGAATGAATGTGCAAAGTGCTGATTTTTGCGATCCGCTGGCCTGATTTTATTGATGCGCTGGGGCCAGCGCGTCCATAAAATATTTTCATGATGCGCCGGGTAATTTTATGATGCGCTGGAGCCAGTGCGTCCTTAAAATGTAATTTCCCGATCCGCTGGCTTATTTTGCGACGCGCTGGAGATAGTGCGTCTTAATTGTAATTTCTTGATGCGCTGGGCTATTTAATGATGCGCTGGGACCAGCGAGTCCATAAAATAGCTTTGACTTGTTAACTTCTATTTTTCTGATCCGCTGGGCTATTTTGCGACGCGCTGGGGCCAGTGCGTCCTTAAAATGCCACGATTAATGGTTTACGCAATCCGCCGAGGATTTCCTGATGCGCTGGGTCACTTTTATGATGCGCTGGGACCGGCGCATCGAATAAGGTGACTTAAGTTATTCCTCCAGACCTGGTATGATCGGAGGTGCCATTTTCGACGAGGGGCTCCGGCGGTCGGAGAAGGATTCCGACGATCGGCAAAGGTTTTCCGGCGATGAGGTCCTCTCTCTCTCTCGCTGAATGATGCAAATGAGGTGGTGGGCGGGGTATTTATAGGTATCGCCGTCCAATAAGCGGTTGACACGTGTAGCGCGTCGAGAAAATGAGTCGGCGCGTCGATAAATGCGCTCGGCGCGTCGCGAAATGATCGGAGTCCAGGAGTTGGTTTGCAGGACGCTCCAGCTGCCAGTGTGTCCTGAAATTAACTGATTTTTTAGATGCGCTGGGTGAATTTTTGGACGCGCTGGACGCAGTGTGCCCTTAAATTCAATTTTTGGACGCGCTGGACGCAGTGCGCCCTTAAATTCATTTTTTGGACGCGCTGGACGCAGTGCGCCCTTAAATTCATTTTTTGGATGCGCTGGACGCAGTGCGCCCTTAAATTCATTTTTTGGATGAGCTGGACGTATTCGTGTCCTACAAACTTGGGTTTTGCAAATTGGGGGGTTTGCGGGGTCCGCCTCGCGATGAATGTCGATGCACTGCTCCTATTTCTTCATAATTGAGGTATCCTCCCAATTTTGGACAGTTTTGGTCACGGTGACCAGTGGGGTCCACTACTGGCCCAATTTCATGCTTGAGGCAGGTCTGATGCGTGTGTCGTGATTCGTGCCGCGATTTTCGATGCACTGGCCCTAAATCTGACCGTGTGATGGTTCTGGCATTTGAAATCATCGTTTCGAGGATCCCTATTTCTGGGACCCCAACACCTAGTGATAGTGTTGAGCTTCCTATAATCAATACACATACGCCAACTGGTATTAACTCTAGTCGGTATAAGCTCGTTGTTGGCATTTTCATTGATGGTAATACCAGACATTTTAGGGACAACTCGGGTTAGACTCACCCATTGGCTATCTGAGATGGGGTAGATGATACCCTCATCTAGAAGTTTAAACACCTCGTCCTTAACAACCTTCATCATATTTGGATTTAAATATAAATGGGGTTGTCTAGTCATTTTGGCATTATCCTCAAGGTGAATTCAGTCAGTGCAAACCGAAGAGTTAATCCCCTTAAGGTTTTCAATAATTCATCCAATGACTCATTTATGTTCTTTAAGCATCTTAATTAACTTGAGCTCTTGGTCTTTTCCCAAGTGAGAGGCAATTACCACTGGGTATGTTTCTCCTTGACCTAAGTACGCATATTTAAGATCAAATGGTAAAGGCTTTAGGTCAAGCTTCGGTGGTTGGATACTAGACGATAGAGGTTTTGATGTGGTTGGTGGCAATTCTTCAAAATGCGGCCTCCACCGGTTAGTATTAACTTCTGACTTTTCTACTTCCAATGCTTGCATAATTTCTGAAATAATGGGATCTTCTAAGTCCTTGAAATGTGCTAAGCATGTCTCCAAAGTTTCAGTCATGTCTAATTGAAGGAGCTCCTCTTCCTTTATAGATGTAATCATATTAATTTTATGAAGCTCATCATCATTGATCATCCCCTTATCTTTTACACATGTGGAACACGTTCTCCTCAAGTGTCATGTTCTTAAAAGAGAGTTTCATCACCCCATTCCAACAATTTATGAGTGCGTTTGAAGTAGCAAGAAATGGGTTGCCTAAAATTACTAGTATTTGAGTGCTAATGTCCGTAACCGATTTTGTATCTAAGAGGATAAAGTCTACTGGATAGTAGAACTTGTCGACTTGGACCAAAACATCCTCAACCATCCCTTTCGGTACTCGGATGGATTTATCAGCAAGTTGCAATGTGGTTTTGGTGGACTTTAATTTACCAAGACTCAATTGCTTGTAGACCGAAAATGGGATCAGATTTACGTTTTCCTCTAAATTTAACAATGCACGCTCAATCCAGTAGTCTCCAATGATGTATGAAATTGTGGGACTACCTGGATCCTTATATTTTGGAGGGGTCTTTTGATTGAGGATGACACTCACTTGTTCATTTAAAAATGCCTTTTGTTGCACATTATATTTGTGTTTGGTTGTGCATAGGTCTTTTAGGAACTTGGCATATGAGGGAATTTATTTAATTGCATCAAGTAATGACATGCAATCAACCTTGATGGGAATGGTGTAATAAACTTATATTAATGTTCCTTCTCTTGTGAGGCTGAGCTAGATTCATCTTCATCCTTAGAAATTATCGGATCAGTAGGCTCATCGAGCTTCACCGAAAAAGATTTATCAATTTTTTTACCACTTCTAAGGGTGGTGATAGACTTAGCTTATGCCACATGAAGATTGGGGAGATTAGGAGTGCTTACTTCACATTACGGTTTAGGATTTGGCTGAGGTTGGGCCGGGAAGATCCCTTCACTTGTATTTAAGCGTCTCTTGATCTCATCAACCGAGACTTTTAATTCTTGGAACATTTGCTAGTTAGTTTGATTTATTTGTATTTGCCATTGCATAAATACTCTGAAGGTATCCTCCATTGTCATATGAGATGGGGCCATATTGGTTTGTATTGGTGGCCCCCTTTGAGGATTGCTAGGATTGGCCAAAGAGCCATTCCTCCAATTGAAATTCAGATGGTTCTTCCAACTAGAATTATACGTGCTACCTATCAGCCCATTGAAGGCCTCAGCCCATTGAAAGGCCGTTGATAACCATAGGTGGCATTAGCTTGCTCCCTCTTGAAAAGCAGGAATTGTGGGACAATCCTATGTAGAGTGTACGTTCGCGGTGCATATACCACATACATTATCAACGGTCTTGCTGTTTTCACCGCTTTAACTTTTTTAAGTTCCATAGCCTCAACTTTCCTTGTGAGGCTAGCTATTTTTACATTTACATCATCTTCTTCTCTGAGGACGTACATTCCTCTCCTCTCCTTAACTTGAGATTGCTTGAAATTGCTTGACTTGTTCGAGGTATCCCAAGATTGGGCATTCTCGGCCAACATGTCAAGGTAGCACCATGCATCCTTAAGATTTCATAGAAGAAACTGATAATCCACCAGATTTTATAGCCACAATGTTGGCAAGCGAGTAGGAGATCTTTGAATCTCTCACAGCCTTGGGAAAACGTTTCACCCTCCTTCACTGAAAAATTCATTATAGATCTTTGAATCTCTTTGAATCTCAAGATGTTTGTTTTGTGAACTAGGAAAAACTTTTTCAAGAATTCCCGATTCATCTCATTCCATGTGGTAATGGATTTAGGCCGTAGGGAGTAAAGCCATGACTTAGCCCTTTCTTTTAAGGAGAACGGAAATAGCTTCAGTTTAATCATATCCTCAGAGATGTTAATTATCTTGCAAAGTAGCTATGACTTCCTTAAATTCTTTAGGATGTAAATATGGGCTCTTAGAGTTTAACAATGGAACTTAGGCAAAAGTTAGATTACACTTGGTTTGAAATCTATGTTTCCAACATTATTGGGAAAAATCATACAAGAGGGTGTAGTAGCTCTTGCGGGTTGTAGGTAATCCCGTAATGTCCTCTTTGGAGAGCATTATGAACTTCATTCTCTTATAGTTCATCTTGATTTGGATTGGGAGTAGGAGTAGGAGGATTCATAGTAGGAGTTTATTAATTGGCAGCCATGCCTTTCGAACTCTCAAGTTTTTTCAGATATTTTCAAACACACTTCTGGATTTCAAGTCCTTTTAACTAAACTTCCTTCACTTTGAAGACGCTTTGTGTGATCACATTCCTAATGGAATATAAACCACACAAACTCTCTATCTAAACTAAATCCTAAAAAGAAAAATCTGAGAAACTAAAATTAAAGAGACTAAGTTAGAAGGATGTTATAAAAATTGCTGAACTAGGTTAGTAAAGATCCTACAAAATAATTTAAATACACAATATTAGTTCTAAAAAAATTCAGAAAACCTAATTATAGAAAATTGAAATCCTCCCTAAACATGTCAAGAATTAATCTAAAAACTATTAGAACTTTTAGAACCATTTAGCCTACAAAAATCCCCTACAATGGCACCGAAATCTTGTTCGCCAGCCCCAAGTGTAAAGCTGCAATGTAGTAATAATTGATTGTGAGATCGAGATGGTTCTCAGGGATTATGTAACTAACCCGATTCTATAAATTCTAACAAAGCTAGATTATAATTCTCAGTGATTTAGAAGAAAGCATAAACAATATTTTAATAAGAAATCTCGAAAATAAAGAAATTAGAGCGTCAAGGATCCATTTGTAGTAATCTTAATATTAATTCATTCACCAAGCACAATCACACAATTGGAATTAAAGTCCTATCTATATCTAATCGGAAGATATATCATTCAAAAGCACATAAACAGTCCAAACTCAAATCTAGAACTTCAACTTTTAGTTCTACTTCAAGCATGGAGAACTTGAACTAATGACACTTTGAAGCATCAACTGTATCCTTGAATCATGGTAAATATAGGGTTTTCACAATTCAATTATCATAACAGCATAATGAGCAATCTAAAAAACTCGTAAATATCTCATGTACATGGCATATAAGATTTCAGAATTGTTTAAAAATATCAACTTTATTGAAACTAGAACTTGAAAAATTCAAAATGAAAGCTTAGAGTACTTGTATGAACGAATTAAACATCAAAATTAATTACAAGCTTTACCTCTTAGCCTTAGCTAAAAGGCCAAGCCAACCATAGACATGATTGAACTAGAAAATAAAAGAAAACTTAAGTAAAACATGAAAACTAGAAGAAAACTTGAAGAACTTAGAGATGTAGAAGCTCCACTTCGAATTCTTTCACCACCAGCACGTCTAAAACACTTCAATGATGATTTAGGAAGAAGGTGGGTGTCCTTTTATAGAGAAAATTGCCCACTGCCTCATATTTGCGTAACTCTTTCGCACAGGAAAGTCAGTCATCGACCGGTTGGCAAGGGTCCTAGACCGGCCGTGGCTCAAGCTTCAACGGTCATAACTGATCTGGAATACTGTTCTTCATTGGGCGATCGGTCGTGACCTCCTGTCCGACCGATCGTGGATGGTCAGAGGCAGTCTAACAAGTTCTGGACGACATTGGTCTTTTTTCTCATAATTCGACTGGTCATCCGACCGGTCCTGGCCTCTTAACGACCAGTCGTGTGACTGGTCTTGGATGCACAAAACCTGTCCAACAAACTTTGTCTTTTGGATTCTGACATTCGACTAATCGTGTGATCGATCTTGGGCAGCTGATAACCGGTCGTTCGACCGATCATGGAAGACAATTTCTTCAGGATTTTTCTCTTATTTCTCTTCTTTCTTCCTTACTTCTTTCCTTTACTCATTGACGATTTTTCTCTTATTTCTCTTCTTTCTTCCTTACTTCTTTCCTTTACTCATTGACTCTTCTTCCAATGATCTTTAAGGTGCTTCAAATTGGTCCTTTTAACATGAATTTCATAAGCTCTCTCTCTCTCTCTCTCTCTCTCTCTCTCTCTCTCTCCTACAAATACAATACACATATAAGTATGTCCTTTTAACGGTTCAATTAATGTAAATGTACGATGAATTAGGGTATAAATATGTATAATTCAGTACTCAACAATGGTCCATGGCCTCAATCATGATGTATGTGTTCTATCTACACCATCCATCCATTTTTTTTCAAATCATTTTAAGGTATGAGCCCAAAAATGAGACAGATCCAAATTTCATGTGGACCACACCACTGGAAACAATGATGATTGAACGCCCACCATTAAAAGCTTTTTGGGGGCCACAAAAGTTTTGGATGAAACTGATATTTGTATTTTCCGGCCCTTCATCTAGGTTTGTGTGACCTAATCAAAAGGTTGGATGGAAACTAAACATTATAGTGGGCCTTACGAAGTTTTTCATGTAGGGCATTCAATCACAACTATTGTCTTGTGGTGTTGTCCACTTGTGTTTTGGATGTGTCTTTAGTTTTGGGCTCATGCCCTAAAATGAACTGGAAAAATAGATGGAGGGCATGGATAAAACACATAAATCATGGTGGGGCCCACAGAGTACTGTCTAGTAGCCACCTGACTACTGACAGCATCGATTGTTAATGGTAATCTGCCATTCCTAGCCAGGGGCAGGGGTAGTTCCCAATCCACGCGGCAATTGACTTCCATCAAAGTCCATCGACCAAAAGGTCAGCATCATCCAGCGTGACTAAGTGTTTTAATTTCTTGGATGGGTCCACCAAATTGACTGCATCAATTCATAAGCCGTGTGAAAGGTGGCCAATGCCAGAGGGTCAGGACCACATATTCTCTTTCATGAAATAAAAGCTTGAGCATCTTCCATCCAATTGGATGGGCTTCCGCGAAAGTACATAGACTCTGAGGCTAGCGTCATTCAGTGCTAGACTTTCATGGGTCCACCAGATTGACTGCTTCGATTATCCAAGACGTGTCTTAGGTTGCCAATGGCATCTACACAAACAGCGGATGCCATCAAAGCTGGTGGATCCATGACTGTGGGGCCCACCTTGATCTATGTGTCTTACATCTGCACCATCCATCCGTTTTGACAGATCATTTTTGGTCATGTTCCAGAAAATGAAGTAGATCCAAATCTCAGGTGGACCACACCACATGAAAGAGTGTTGATTGAATACCCATCGTTAAAAGCTTCTTGGGGTTAGGAATGTTTATTTTCCAACCAACGTGTTGATAAGGTCACAAAGATGTGGACGAAGGGACTACACAAATATCATCTTGATCCAATACTTGTATGGCCGGCGAAAAGTTTTTAACAGTCAATCACCAGCTTTTCCCGAGGAATGGTCCACCTGAGATTTGGATCAGCTTGATTTTTTTTATCATACTCTAAAATGAGCTGTTAAAAGTAAATGAATTGTGTGGATGTAAGGAACATTCATCACAGTGGGCCCCACAGTCAGCTGATCCACCAAAGCCGCATCCTGGAGATATTAAAGAGGAAAGCTTTAATACTCTGGCAGTGTCTGAAGGATGATTTCGCAGGCCCAAGTAAATTTGCATGGTTAACATATAAATAATACAAATAATTAAGCCATTCAAATTGTGTATTATAGTTTAGATGCATCATGGCCCAAAGAATATGCTTATTTGATTATCTAACTATCAGATCAATGGACATTTAAGGTGGCCCATTGGATACCACCAAATAAGTTAGGTAACTTATTTGGGATAAGTTTGGTTTATGAGCGCTTATAAGTAATTTTTTTATATTTAAAGCTACGTAATCACTTTGGTTTAAGAAGTAGAAATCAATAAGCTGCTTGAGGCATAAGTTGCTCAAGTAACCTACAATCCAAACGCTCCCTTAAGGGATGGTTCAAAGGAAAAATATCAAATGTTCATATTTCAGTATGAGGAATGCTGACCTGGGCACCAGTTCTCACTAGAACTCGTGAACACATTTTCAGAACTAATATCAGGTAATACGACTCCAAAATCGGAACCGTTCATGTGATGCAGCACCCCAAGAGACCCCCAAGGCCTAACTTTTACCCTAATTCAGAACTTTGGTGAGCCATCTCGGTAAAGAAAGAGGCAAATCAAATTAAGAAATTGTTTCCTTTTGCCATGGCCCACTAAAGTTCTGGATTAGGGTAAAAGTTGGTCCTTGGAGTTTTCTTGGGGTGCTTCATCAAGTGGATGGTTCAGATTTTAGGCTCATATCACGTGAGATGAGTTCTCAAAAAATACTCACAAGTTCTCATGAAAACTGGGGTGACGGTGAGCATTCCTCCTTCATTACAACCAATCTGATTATTAGATTATAAGTCTGCGACAATGAATTCCACAATTTCCTCTGTTTGAGTTCATGGCATGTGTACCATGTCATAGTACTGCTTGTGTATCAAGCCTCATAGGCGGCCGGAGCATCAAGTAGCTCCCCAATAATGAAAGCGTGTGTTGCTGAGGGCACGTTTGTTCCCCCCTAGAGTACATGTGGCTTTGTCACGACTGCCTTTAGCGCGCGTGTAGTAGAGAGGTTTAACCAGTCAAATTGCAATGAATTACATTGATCCATTGTGATTGCAATGGTCAATTAATCTCTTAGTCATTTGGTGGAATACCATAATTCATCACCGTATGTGTTTCGTCCATGACTTTCGTTATTAGACAGTCGACGATTAACATCAATATTCATTTCCTACAGCGTTCAAGTTGGAAGCAAACATGGCTGAGTGTGGTCCGACGTAACTGACATCAATGGTAATTCATGATAAATGATAGATATTTCATTTTTACTATTACTTAACTCGGTAAACAGGAAAACAAGCAGGCCTGAGTTTCTTATGCTCTTACTATTACTTAACTACGCTAGCTACGCCACGTGTAGCAAGATCATTTTAGGGCATGCATGACACAGAAAATGAGGTGGATCCAAAGCTCAAGTCGACTCAGCACAGAAAATAATAGGGATTGAACGCCAACCATTCAAAACTTCTTAGGGGCCACTTAAGCTTCATATCTGCCTCATTTTTTATAGCATGTTAGATCTCTCCAAATGGATGGACGATGTGGATACAACACATACATCATGGTGGGGTCATTGCGCGGCGTAGCTAGCATAGCTAATGTGTGGGTGTAGCAAAATATATCTCGTGATCTTCTTAACTTGAATGACGAACTCCACATTGAGGACTTACTCGATTGGCTACTTAAAGTCTAGCGATTCTTCGATTACATGGAGATCCTTAAAGAGACGAAGGTTAAACTTGTGGCTTATAAGTTGAAAGCAAAGCTTTTTGCGTGCATGGACAAGGCAGATAAAGACACAATCTGAACGTGGTAGTGGATGAAGTAGCTAATCATGCGTGCACAATTCCTTCCTAGCGATTACGATCAGGTATTGTTTCAACAATACCAAAATTGTTGACAGGTTAGCCGATTGGTGAGAGATTACTTAGAGGAATCCTACCATTTGGTTGTGTAAAATGATTTATTTGAGACTGAATTGAGGCAAGTCGCCCAATTCATTGGTGGTTTGCATGTTGTGTTACAAGATCGGGGTTAGATGTAGCTCGTTTGGATGATGAACGAAGTAATCAAACTGACTACTCGTCAAGGATGACTGAAAAACCATACTCGCCACTATGGGCTTGGATGAATAACCCGAAGCTTCTAAAGTGGATGGGCATTCTCTCCTAGCCATACAGGACTTTGTCGAAGAGTCTAAGGAGATGAGAGAAATCTATGTATTGGTGGTGAAGGGTGAAGAGGTAGAGCCCTCGAATATTCTCAAAAAACTAAAACTATTGCTGCGAGAGAATTTAAGGCAATCTGGACCGAAGAACTTCCCGATGGGTTACCTCCCATGCGGGATATATAACACCACATCAATCTTGTCCGAGGGGCTAGCTTACCCAATTGTCATCATTATTGGATGAGTCCAAAAGAGTGCAATATTTTACAAGAACAAGTGGATGAATTGATTCGAAAGGGTTTAGTGCGAGAAAGTATGAGCCCATGTGTCATACCATCTCTGTTGACACCTAAGAAGGATAAGAGTTGGCACATGTGTATTAACAGTCAAGTAATAAACAAAATAACCATAAAGTACAGATTTTCTATACCATGGCTAGACGATATGTTAGTCATGCTAGCTAGAGGAGGGAAATTTATTTTTCAAACTGGATTTGAGGAACGGCTACCATCAGATTCGTATTCGACCAGTTTATGAGTGGAAGACAACATTTAAGACCAAGGAGAGTCTGTATGAATGGTTGGTCATGCCCTTTAGACTCTCGAATGCGCCTAGTATCTTTATGAGGTTGATGAACCAAGTTCTGAAACCATTCATTAGGCGATTCGTGGTAGTATATTTCGATGATATCTTGATATATAGTTAGAGTGAGGTAGATTATGTTCATCATCTCAAACAAGTGCTACAGGTGCTATTAGAGAACAAGTTGTACCTCAATTTAAAAAAAAAAATGCATCTTCCTAACCGAGAGCCTCTTATTTTGGGGCTTTGTAGTGACATCCACGGACATCCGTGTGGATGAAGAGAAGGTGAGAGCTATCAGTGAATGGTCAGTTCCATCGAACATCCATGAAGTACGAAGTTTTCATGGGTTAGCGACATTCTATTGTCGATTCGTGATGAACTTCAGTACCATCATGGCACCAATCACCGACTGCATGAAGAACGGGTAGTTTCAGTGGATTGATGAGGCCGATAAAATTTTTTGTTGAAATTAAGTAGAGATTACCTACTACTTTGGTTCTCGTACTCATAACTTTGATAAATAATTCGAAGTTGAATGTGATGTATGGCATTGGGGGTGTATTGTCTCAAGAGGGCAAGCCGATAGCCTTTTATAACGAGAAACTCAGTGATTCTTATAAGAAATGGTCGACGTACGAGCTAGAATTGTACGCAATGGTTTAGACATTACGAGATTAGAGGCATAATTTAATTCAATGGGAATTTATACTTTATACCGACCATCAGGCTCTCAAGTTTATTAACAGTCAGGTTAGTGTTAACCATATGCATGCTAGGTGTATTTCTTTCTTGTAAGAATTCACATTCGTGTTGAAGCATAAAGTCGGGCAATAGAACAAGGTGGTTGATGCGCTTAGCCATCATGCAGCCTTGTTGATCACCATGATTAATGAGGTTATCGGGTTTAAATGCCTCAAAGACCTATATGTCAATGACAATGAGTTTAAGGACGCGTGGATTAGATGTCAGGAGGGTTAGCTCAATGACCTCCATATTCAGGATGTTTTCCTCTTCAAAGGAAATCAGTTGTGCAACCCACTAAATTCGTTGCGAGAGCGTGTCATCCAAGAGATACATGGAGGTGGCCTCGACGATTACCTAGGGCGAGACAAGACAATAGCTCTCTTGGAGGAGTGTCACTATTGGCCACAACTGAAGCAGCATGTTGGAAAAGTGGTGCAGCGATCCCATACGTGCCAGGCATCCAAGGGATAGTCACAGAACACAGACCTATACACTTCATTGTCGGTACCTGGTGACTCTTGGGAGGATTTGCCCATGGATTTTGTGCTAGGTCTTCCGTGGACCTTAGTGTGGAATGGACTCAATATTTGTTGTGGTCGATAGATTCTTCAAGATGGCTCATTTCATACTATGCAAGAAGACTCTCGACATTACACATATCGCAAATATTTTTTTTTGAGAAGTTGTACAACTACATGGTGTCTCAGATCGTGTCATTAAGTTCCTCAGTCACTTTTGGAGGACTTTGTGGAGACAATTTGACACCAAGCTACAATTCAGCAGTGCATATCATCCGCAAACAGATGGGCAAACTGAGGTGGTGAATCGTACACTTGGGAACCATATACGATGTATCTTGGGTGATAAACCCAAGCAATGGGATTTTGCCTTAGCTCAGGCAGAATTTGCTTTAAACAATATGTAAAACCGATCCATCGGTAAGTCCCCATTTGAAGTTATATACGGAAGAGTACCTAAGCATACTCTTAATTTGGTTTCATTGCCCAAGCTTTCAGGCGTGAGCATTGCTACAGAACGTATAGCGGACCGAATCATAAGTTTTCACGTTGATGTCCAAGCCAAGTTGCAAGCATCCAACAAAAAATACAAGAAAATGGCTGACAAACATCGGCACCTGAATGTGTTAAATATGGGCGTAATGTCATGGTTCATCTAAGGAGAGATTTTCTACCGGGACGTACAACAAGCTGAAGAATAAGAAGATCGGACCAGTACCTATACTCCTAAAGATCAAGGACAACGCCTATGCCGTTGGTCTTCCTGAAGACATGGAAATCTCATGCACGTTCAATGTAGATGACATGTATGAGTATCATGCATGAACCGACACCGGAGGATAACTCGAGGTTGAGATTTTTTCAAGTTGAGGGAATTGACGTAAAATGGGTCATAGATTCATTCTTACCATGATGTTAGTACACCTATTTATCAATTATGTGAGGTAGGATGTCTTGTGTCGGTTGAGTCTCCATAGGAAGACTTTGAAGACCGAAGACTAAAGATATGAAGCATCAAGGAGTGAAGAAATAGATAAACATGAAGTACCTTGGTGAATCCTAACATTAGACCCCTTTAGGTCCAAAATAACTAGCGTCTAGATGATCCATTCTTAATAGAAAAAACTCATTTGATCATCCAAAGACTTAGGATTTAATTTGAACTTTGTAAAAGGTTTTTAGCGGTATTTTCAGGAAAAATTCGGTCCCATTGAAGTTATGTTCAATCCCACCGAAATGGGTCAAAACAAGACAACAAGACAACTCTAAAAGCTTGTATATTTGGCTGTAGCCGGATGCACCTTCGGCTGGCTTTGGTGCGACCGACCCTAAACTTCAGTCCCACCTAAGGTCGATCTTACTAGAAAATTCCTTAGGAATATATCTATTACCAAAAAATGCCCCTACAATTAGAAATTACATGGAGGTTCTTTTTGAGGAATGAAATTAAAAAAATGCCTTCATTAAATCTTTTCCTCTAAAAAATTGCCAAACTCAAGACTTGTGGGGCCCACATGGTATGTGTATAACATCCAACTCATTAAATGTATGCACCACACCATAGGGTGTTAGTGCACTTTTCCGTGGCATACTAGTGCACCTTGTTTGTCAATCACTTATGTCAGTGAGTCTAGTGTCGGTTGAGCCCAATGAAGACGAAGACCGAAGACTCAAGACGGACCGGCTGCATCAAGTATGAAGATTCAGGTAAAAGTGATGCCTTGGTGCCTTAACCTTGACCAAAACCCATCCCCTTTGTTTCTTTGATGACCTTGACCATATTAGGGAACATTTTGTCATCATAGACTGGCCCTAGGTGTCCCAATTGATCACCCTAACCTTGACCGAAATGGATAGGCTGAAACATGAGGAGTGCAGCATATATGAGGGGAGAACCAGGCTGGTTCGACCGGTCAAGACCGGTCGGCCAGCAGCCTTGCTGCATGTTTCAACGGCCAGCCGACCGGTCAAGACCGGTCGGCCTTCTCACATGGCAGGGGCCTCAGCAAGCTTGGCCGACCGGTCTTGACCGGTCGGCCTGGATTTCTCATGTCTCCAGCAAGGGGGTCCGACCGGTCTTGACCGGTCGGCCTGGAATCTTCAGGCTGTCCAGAAAGGGGGTCCGACCGGTCTTGACCGGTCGGCCCATGTATTCAGCCTGTGTAGTTGGCCTGTTCCTTTAGCAAGTGGATCCGACCGGTCGGGACAGGTCGGCTCTAGCCGTTTTATGCCCGTTTTATGACCGTTGGAGCCCTCTTTTCTTACATATAGAGCTCCGTTTTTTGGCATTCAAAGAGGGATTCTTGGAGGAGTGAAGCCACCGTTGTTGGAGACCATTTGAGGCTCATTCCTTGACCCATGCAAGGCATCTTCCTTGTGCTTTAACACAAGATTAGAGCATTCCAAGCTCATGAAGAAGATGACCTTCATCCCCTCTTGATCTCTAGAGTTTGGAAGCTTCTTGATTGGCAAATCCTTATCCAAAACTCTAAGATGAGATCATTGTAGGTAAGAGACTCTAGGCAATCCATTTTCATTAGTTGTAGAGTTCTCAAACCTATCCTCCTAGCACCTTGGGCATCTCAAAGGCATCGCATGCAAGGTGTTTGATCGAGTGTGGCTGAGGCATTGACGACGCAACGGCGGCACGATCGTGGGAGCAAGGGAAGCTGATTGAAGCATGGGAGAGCGGAGATCAAGCAACCCAATCCGGCGCTAAACAAGGGGCTCATCCGACAAGTAGGTTGTCTTATTTGAGAGTCCATTTTAGAGTTTGTTTGTTGAACTCGAGCTAGGGACGTTAGTCGTTCCTTGGACCGTCAGCCGGGCCTAAACCAAGTCTCCAAGGGAGAGCCTCCAACACGGGAGTAAACGTGCGTTAGGTTGAGACTTAGCCTATGTCTAAAACTCCGTGTAAAGGTTGAGAGGTGAACCTCATTTAAAACCTCCGATAGTGAATGCCGGTGTGCTCAAAGGGGTTGAGTACTTGAATCGGGAGTTGAGTAGACAAGTAGTCGAACAACTATATATCCTTGTGTTTGTGATTGTTCTTGAGCTCATTTATATCGTAGCACTGTTAGTTTAATTGTCTAATTATGCATGCTTGATAGGAATGATTGCTAGGCACTTTCTAGGCTCTTCCACACACAAGATGTACCTTCACTAGTTGTGTAGACTTGAGCTCATTGATCCACTCTCATAAGTCTACACAAGTTGCATAGGTTAAAAGCTTAATTAGTTGAATCATTTTCTTACCCATGCATGCTTAGACTAGGATTGTTTATTGTTTAACCTTTTGCTAGTCTTGTGATTGGACCCACTTAGGCTTGGAAGCCGAAGTGTTCTTGCTTACTTAGCGTAATTTGTTGAATTGTCTAAGTAGGCGAAAAGAATTTCAAAAAGGTCCTATTCACCCCCCTCTAGGTCCTTAGACATATCTCCGAGTATCTCTACAAGCGGTAAAACCGCAATTTCATAGGGAACATCAACAAAACATCAAGTCAATCATATCCTCAAATAGGCTACACTTGAATTAAGATATTTTAAATGTGTACATTAATTTTTTATGGATTGATCACCTTATGATTATATCTATAGTATTTTTGGTTCGTCTAATGATTGTGTTGGTGTTCATCTGCCAGACCAGTTGGATGTGAGACACATACCACATGGGTCCCATAACTTTCGTTTTTTAAGTTAGTCAAAAAGAAAAAGCAGAGGGCAGTAATGTAATTTCATCTCTTATAAAACACTGTTTGGTAAGTGGAGGCACTATTTGGTAAAATCCAATCCCTTAGGGTGTGCTTGAAACATGGTATTGCATTGCACTAGATGAATTATAATCATGTGATAGGCCGGGGCCACTTCCTTTTTTTCTTAGGATCCCACCGGAATGGTTGTATATCATTGTTCTTAAATCAATAGAATTACAAGTGATCAACTCCCACCTTTAATTAAAAAAGAAGAAGGTATTAACATAGTGATTAGTATTCAAGTACTTGTCTAGAAATACCATGGTATTTGGACCATCAAATCCCACATTTTAGCTCGAATTTTTCCTTCAGGTAAAATACTGTATTATGTGAAAACAGTGTTTGGTGAATACTAGATTGTAATATGCTGACTGGATTTTACATATGATGCTCATCCCATGCAATCAAGTGCATGTAAGTGTCACTAAAGGGCACGCATCGATGGACGGCGTCAGTAAAACGCATGCATCAATTCAACCCTTCAATAGAATTTATATCCCTCCGAATTCTATTCAGTAAGTTCAAATTCTGCGTACCAAACACGCCTTGAGGAATTTTGTGGTAAAAATCTCTTATAAATATTCGTGAAGGTAGAATGCAACGCCCCACCAGATGCTACCGGGGTTTTTCTGGTTTTCTTTGTTCTTTAGCCCTCCCAATAATGAGAAAGATGGAGCATGGACTCTTACCTCTAAAGGTATTTTGGTCATTATTCCTTCCCTTCCTTCTCCCATGCATCAACTGCATAGGAATTGGGTCCCTCGCCTTAAGAAACGAGACGGATCGGCTGGCCTTGATTGCTTTCAAGGATCAGATATCCGATGATCCTGTCCAGGTCTTCAGCTCATGGAATGCTTCCTTCCATTTCTGCAACTGGGAAGGAGTCACATGCGGTCGCCGGCATCCTCAAAGGGTCACGGCCTTGAATCTTGGGTCCCGCGGATTGGTGGGGTCCATATCACCTAGCATATCAAACCTCACCTTCCTCAGGCGTATCAACCTCTCGACCAACAGCTTCCATGGCGAAATCCCACCTGAAATCGGCCGGCTCTTCCGGCTTCGGGATCTCGTTCTGAGCTATAATGGGCTACAAGGAGAAATCCAGAACGGCCTATTCAACTGCTCGGAACTCAGATCCCTCGATTTATATCAAAATAAGCTGGTAGGGAGAATTCCCGTCGTGGTCGGCTCTCTGTCAAAGCTTACCTCGTTGGATCTTGGCCGTAATAATCTCATCGGCAACATCCCACCATCACTTGGGAACCTCTCATCGTCTCTTGTTTCCCTCTTTCTATTTCAGAACGGTTTAGAAGGAAGCATCCCATATGAGCTAGGATGGTTAGTCAAGCTAAAATTTCTTCAAATCTCTTTCAATACATTGTCCGGTCTGATTCCACCATCATTTTACAACCTCTCATCCATCATTGCTTTCTCTGTGGCAGTTAACCAACTTCACGGAAACCTTCCACCCAATCTAGGTCATACCCTTCCTAATCTCAAAATTATTTTACTTGGACAAAATGCATTTACCGGACCAATACCAGTTTCATTACCCAATGCATCAGGACTTCTTGAGATTGATTTTTCTTCTAATTATTTTAGCGGACCTGTGCCTGCAAAATTGGGAAGACTACAGGATCTTAGATTCCTAAATTTACAAGAAAATCAGCTTGGAGGTGGAGAAGGAGACGATGATTTGGGTTTCCTTGCTTCTTTGACCAATTGTAGCCTTTTGGAAGGATTAATACTAAATTCCAATCAGCTGAGAGGAACACTGCCTGCCACCATCGCCAATCTCTCTACCCACTTAACCGATCTAGAATTAGCGGACAACCCGTTATCTGGAATCATCCCAACAGATATCAGCAATCTCTTCAACTTAAATAAGTTAACTATATTTGGGAGCTCTCTAATGGGTGCCATTCCTCCTAGTGTTGGGAAGCTTAAAAATTTGGAAGGCTTGTTTTTGCAACGGAACAGGCTTTCAGGACCAATCCCATCCTCCATTGGCAACATCACTCGCTTGGTTCAACTCCTTTTACATGACAATCGTTTTCAGGGAAGTATCCCTTCAAGTCTTGGAAAATGCCGTCATCTTCAATTCTTATACCTCGGTATAAATGAGCTTAATGGTACCATTCCCAAAGAAGTTACAAGAATTCCTTCGCTGGTCAGACTTATTCTAAGCAAGAATTCTTTGGTCGGATCTCTACCAGTGGAAGATGGTAACTTGGAACAACTTCAACAGTTGTATGCTGCTCACAACAAATTCACGGGTGAAATTCCTAGCATGCTACGCAATTGTCTGAGCCTGGTAGACCTTGATTTAAGCAATAACTTGTTTCAAGGAGCCATTCCTCCGGGTTTGAACAACTTAACATATCTTAAAGAGCTAGATCTTTCCCACAATAAGTTGTCCGGGCATATTCCAGTAGATCTACAGAAATTTCCAGTACTGGAGTACTTGAATTTGTCATCCAATGATCTCGATGGCGAAGTCCCACATCAAGGGATTTTCAAAAATGCGAGTGCATTTTCAGTCCTCGGAAACAACAGGCTTTGCGGAGGTATTCCACAATTACATCTTCCTGCATGCCCAAAGAAAGCTTCGAAGAAACATGGAAGGCCAATGTCTCTAATAATTACATTCTCTGTGGTTGGTGCCGTTATAGGTTTGATTCTCTTGTCATTCCTCTTTGTTACTCTTTATCGGGTGAGAAGAAAGGCCAGCAAGGAGCCTTTGCCTACGTCTCTCTTGGAGGGCCAACATTTAAATGTTTCATATGCGGATCTCTTTAAAGCAACTGGTGGGTTCTCTTCAGACAATTTGATTGGCATGGGAAGTTATGGTTCTGTATACAAAGGAATTCTAGATCGCGATGAATCACTCATTGCAGTGAAAGTTTTCAATCTTCAACGAGGAGCTTCAAGGAGTTTCCTTGCTGAATGTGAAGCCTTGAGAAATATCCGTCATCGAAATCTCGTTAAAATCATTACTGCTTGCTCAAGCATCGATTTCAAATGCAACGATTTCAAAGCTCTAGTGTTTGAGTTCATGCCTAATGGGAGTCTAGAGAAGTGGTTGCATCCAAATGTACATGGGCTGGATGAGTCAAGTAGCTTGAACTTTATTCGAAGGCTAGATATAGCCATTGACGTCTCCTCTGCATTGGAGTATCTTCATCACCATTGCGGCACACCCATCGTTCATCGTGATCTAAAACCAAGCAATGTTCTATTGGACAATGACATGTGCGCCCATGTGGGCGATTTTGGAATTGCAAGGTTCCTTCCTAATGCTGCCAGTCATACCTCTCAAGATCTTCCCACCTCAAGTGGTATCAAGGGATCGTTTGGCTATATTCCTCCAGGTGACACTTTCTTCCTTTTTCTTTGTTCTTTTAATTGGACCGTCATGATTTATGTAAAAACAGTGACAATAAAAAAATTCAGCAATCTATTTGTTGAAGCCCATCATGGATCGGTTATGGTACTAACGAATCCCTTTTATCAGACAATCCTAACCATCCCACCCATGTCTTCCAAATATGAGTGGCTTAAAAAATGAGATCAACTTATAGGCAGGTGAATCATCCAATCATTGTGATTTTTTATTATTATTATTATTATTATTATTATTTTTTTTGTGGTAGCCCATGAAATAGGTAGAACACCTAATGGACAGTCTAGATCAATCTACTGTACTATCCAAGTGTCTCAATGCGACTAGGACCACTATTGCTTTGAGGGCATGGATCATTTCTCACAAACAACAACCACAGCAACAACACAGGCCTGTTTGGTAGCCAATGAAAAATGAGTTTATCTCATTTTGGTTAATATTGATTATGTATTGGAGACTCATTTTCAGTGGCTACCAAACACACCATAAAACTTCTAAAACAAATCAATTTATAAAAAGTTTTGTTTCTATTACTCCAAACAAACCAACCACAATGGTAACTCGAAAGAAACTCTCAATAAGAATGAAGGATGGGAGGATGGGAGATTCTTTTAGCAATTTTTTTTTTTTTTCAATTGTTCAAAAAATTTCATCCAAAAAATGCATCAAACAGTCGCGCATGCAAGGCTGATGGATGAGCAATTAGTACTAATTGTTTTTCACTTGATTACTTCATGCTTCAAAAGTTTAAAATTAATAAGATAATTGTTTCCTATGCTTGCAATGATTATCACTTCTTTTATGTCCAAAATTAATTTTTATCTAATTGTTGGAATGAAATCTTAATATCTTGAAAACTTGAGATGTGTAAATGACAGAGTATGGAATGGGCGGAAAGGCGTCTACACATGGAGATGTCTACAGTTATGGTATCCTCCTTTTAGAGATGTTCACTGGAAAGAGACCAACCGATGACATGTTTAAAGAAGGTCTAAGCCTCCATCAGTTTGGTGAGATGGCTTTACGTGATCAGGTGATGGAGATTGCTGACCCACGACTGCTCTTAGAAGAAGTTCAAGATCTAAACAGTGGAGAACAACACCGTGTTGCAAGAAGTAAAGTTCAAGAGTGCTTGGCTTCTGTGGTCAAAATTGGCGTCTCATGTTCCAAAGAATTTCCAAACGAACGGATGGAGATGAGAGATATTGTTGGGAAAATGCATGCAATCAGGGAGTTATATCTTGGGGTTGGGATTCACCGAGATCATGAAAATGGGGCACAATTGTTGAGCCAAGGTCCGTCTTATCTTAGTCATTATTAGGAAGTTCTGGCTAATCTTATTGAAGATACATAGGTGTGGGTTAAGATGGTCGTCTGCTGAGGGTTAGAAGTTCATATGTATCCAGTGGCTGTCCCAGTCCCCTATTGCCATTCGGATGAGGTGACATGGTGTTGGGCTGTGTTTGGTTGGTTCTTTTCTTTGTTTTGGTATTTTGGTTTTAGTTGTGTTTGTTTTGCTGTGTAATGGAAGGGTTAGTCAGTTTGGCACCCTTTCCACGATGTAAAGGGTTCTTGTTTCCACATCATGAATTAAATGGTAGGCAGTGTGCTCTCACCTCTCGCCTCAATTTTTTTTTTTTTTTTAATATTAAAAGCCCTAAACTTCTATCTGCTTAAGCCAAATAAGATCTTAAAAAACCAGATTTCTTTGTTACTAATATTTAAGAGCTTATTTGTTTGGGAAAAAAATCAGGTGATAAAATTAGAACTTTATTAAATAGTCTATTTTAAAAATAAGAACTTATCTTTTAAGAATAAATAAATAAGATCTTATTAGTAGAGATGCCAAATGGCCCTTTGATGTGGAAAGCTCATAATGAGTTTTATTTAGTTTTTTCAGCTTTATATTCCTCTTCTCCTGGAAATGCTTGGAAAAGGATTGTACCGTAAGATATTGTTTTTGTAAGAAATGATTTTCCTACCAAAACATAGTTATGGCGCGAAAGAAATGAATTGAAAATCGAAGTGGCTAATGATATTGGTCGGGTGATCCTATAGTGAAGAACATATTGATAGCATGGTCCCGATATATGTCGAAATTATTGATCAATTGACGGTTAAAAATTAAATGATCCGGTTGTCTAATTTGATCAAAGTGATTGTTGAGATTCATGGGCAATTCAAGGTATGATTGATTGTCCAAATGATTTCGGGTGGAAATAGTATTCCAACCATCATGCATCAATAAGACTCATCGATCTAGCCAACTGATGTAGAACAAGGACCCCCTCATGAAGGATGAGGTTCAAGCACGTTCTTCACATGGATGGACGAAAAAAAGGTGGGCCGTAAATCAGCCATTACTTTTTATCCGAAAGGAGTCATGGGACACACAACGTATGGATTACTACTGAAATTATGTTTTGTGGTGAACCACGCAACAGGAAAGCAATGGGGATTCAATGTGCACCATTAAAATCTTCCTATGGCCCACTGTAATGTTTATTTGCTATCTAACCTATTGATAAGGTCACATAGACATAGATGAAGGGAAAAACCAAATATCAGCTTGATACCAAACTTGTTTGGCCCCTAAAAAGTTTGCAACCCTACGAGTCAATCCCCACTGTTTTCCTGTGCTGTGTTCCACCTGAGATTTGTATCTATCTCATTTTTGGGTTCATGCCTTAAAATCAGATGAAAAAAATGGATGGACAGAGTGGATAAAACACATACATCATGGTGGGGCCCACAGAGCTTTGAAACGACCCCTTATGCTGGTCCCGGCAGATCCGCGCTCTTCAATGAGGGGTTCCTCTGTGGAGTCATACGCAGAAAGGGTGATTAGCGCTGTCCACTTGGTGGGTATTATTTTAACGGGCTATGGTCTGAAAAATGTGCCAACGTGATAATCCTGGCCATTTACTCAATTCACTTCTTCACATTGAATGTGGACTGATCGTTTGATTCAGCGATAATGATCACGAATGGACTGTATTCTTGCTAGTTTGCATCATTCGGAGTGTGCCGATTGTTGGAATATTGCTTTGTGGGACCCATTGGCTGATTAACACTGTAATAGGGGAGGTCGGCACCTCTAGAAATGTTGCATGTGGGCACACTCTCGTGCCTGTGTATGGCATCCAGCCTGTGCAGCAGGTTAAGCCTACCGTGAAATTTGGAAGCCCCAAACATCAGGCCAATTCAACCATTATGTGGGCCATCACGTGATGTGGAGGTTTTTGGATTGTTATGCCCACTTAATGGTTGGATAAGCCTCTTTTGGGCATCCCATAGTCATGGGGCTTACTTAATGCACGGGTTACATGGCATGCACATGTCACAGTGGGCCTCACAAATGCAATTGTACATAAGGGAGTGCTATTGATTTGAATAGAGAATCCTGATCCTCCATTGGCTCCAAGCAGGAAAACTCTGTCTGATGCCTTTTTATTGGTCGACAACATCACATAGGACCGCAACCATGTCACATCCTCAGTGCAAACTGATCACACCTTGGTGCAATTTCGTCATACTGACATAATGCAGTGTGATGTGGACCAATGAAAAGGCTCCAAGCAGGGTTTTCCTGCTTGGTAGCCAACAGAGGATCCGGACTCATGAATAGAAGAAACGTTTTACACGCAATTGAATAACTTAAAGCTGATTGTACAAGGAACTTGGGAGAAGTGTCAATAGGGGTGTCAACGATCTGGGTTAGTGCTAGACCAAGCTCCGTCCAAGCTCGGCCTCTACTTCTCAATCTAAGCCCAAACTTGGCTTGAGCCCATGATGGGCTAAAATAGTCCAACCTGAACCCAGCCCGGGTTGTTGCTATAGGGCCTGACCCTGGGGTGGCCTCTAGGCTTCTTCTTGCTCTTTTTCTCTGCCCTCCAACCTGAAACCCTAACAACAGAAGAAGAAAGAGGAGCTACCATAAAGAAAACAAAAAAAAACTGACAATGGCTAACCTGGTAATCATCTGAGTGATGATGGCCATCGGAATAGAGGGGAAAGAGCATGAAGACAATATAGGAAACACAGTGCTATTTGAGAGTATGTAAAAGCATGAAGAGAGGGTGACATTGAAATTTCCCATTGAATAGCTTTTTCACCCTAGGGGGTGTTTGGCAAATCTATTAATAATGGCTTGTTTGCTTATTCTAAAAAAATAAGTTCTTATTATGAAAATAGACCGTTTGGTAAAGCTTTCATTTTAGAGCTTATTTTTTTTCCAAACTAGCAAAAAAACTCTTAGATAATAAGTGATGGGGAGATTACGTTTTCTTTAAGAGCTTGTTAAACTTTAGCGGGTAGACATTTTTAATTATTTTTTAGACAAGTTTGTCCTTAAACTTTTTAAGTAATTCCCATCTTGCCTTCTTCTCTTCTTTAAAATATCTCTAAGGTGGGCCCACATGATGAACAACCCATGTTGAAGGTGGGTTTGCACATCATGGTGGGCCCACATAATGCATGGTCACATCCAAGGTGGGCCCCACATGATGAACGCCCACATCAAAGGTGGGACCTACATGATGGATGGGCGACATTGAAGGTGGGATCACATGATGGAAGGTTGACATCAAAAGTAGGCCCACATGATGAACAAACGATATTGAAGGTTGGGCCCCACATGATTGACGGTGAACGCTAAAGGTGGGTCCCACATGAGGGATGACCCACATTAAAATGTGGCCCTGCATGATGGATGGACTATCCACATCAAGTGGGCCCCATATGATGAGCCGCTCATAGCAAAGGTGGGACCCACATGATGGATGGTGGACATTGAATGTGGGGCCACATAATGGAAGATTGACATTAAATGTGGGACCACATAATGAATGACCCATATTAAAGGTTGGGCCCCACATGATGGATGGTCCATAGCAAAGGTGGGACTTACATGATGGATGGCGGACATCAAAGGTGGGTCCCACATGATGGACTATCCACATCAAGAGGGCCCCTCATGATAGATGGTCCACAACAAAGGTGGGACCCACATGATGGATGCTCCACATCAAAGGTAGGATCCAAGTGATGGATGGTGGATATTGAATGTAGGATCACATGATTGAAGGTTGACATTAAAGGTGGGCCTACATGATGAATGAACTATATTGAAGGTTGGACCACACATGATGGATAGTCCACAGCCAAGGTGGGACCTACATGATGGATGGTGGACATCAAATGGGTCCCACATGATGGACTACCTACTTGATGTGGGCCCCACATGATAGTGATTCACAGCAAAGGTAGGACCCACATGATGGATGGTGGACATCAAAGATGGGCCCCTAATGAATGACTCATATTGAAGTGGGGCCCCACATCAAGGTGGGCCCACGTAATGAAAGGTTCACATCAAAGGTAGGCCTCACATGATAGATGGCCCATATCAAAGTGTGGCCCAACATGACGGAACATGCATATCAAGTAGGTCCCATTTAAATGGCAGTCCACGTCAAAGGTGGGATCCAAATGATGGATGATGGTTATTGAAGGTGGGCCCATATGATGGTCAGTTGATATCAAAGATGGGCTCACATGATAAACGGCCTATAATGAAGGTGGGGCCCCACACAAAGAATGGTCCACATCAAGGTGGGCCCACATAATGGACGGGGCAAGCTTCACATGATGGGTGACTCACATAAAAGTGTGGCCCCTCATAATTGACAGTTGACATCAAGTGGGTCCCACCTAATGGATAGTCCACATCCAAGGTCTGTCATGATGGATGGCACATATCCAAAGTGGGCCATATAGATGGATAATCCATATAGAAGGTGCACCTCACACGATGAATGATATATCAAAACTAGGCCCCACATGATGGACAATACACTTCAAAGGTAGGGCCCACACTATGGACACATCAAATGTGGAGTCCACGTGATGGTGATGGGTAGCGGATATTGAGGGGCCCCACATAAAGGACAATTAGCATTGATGTTGGGCCCCACATAAAGGACAATTAGCATTGATGTTGGGCCTCACATGATGGACGTTCCACCTAAACAACAATTTGGATTACTCTTATATTTAAGTCATTGTAATCTTTAAAAACGACATCAACTACCTTTAGAAAAACTCTTATTCAAAATTTTTGCCAAACGTGTTTAAACAAGAGCTTTTTTTGGAGATTTTACCAAACGGGCTTATTTAAAAACAAGAACTAGGGGGGTGTTTGGCATCTCTACAAATAAGAGCTTATTGGCTTATTTCTAAAAAGTAAACTTTTAGACTGTTTGGTAAAAGTCTAATGAAGTGCTTATTTTTTTAGAAAGTAGCAAATAAGCTTCGATTTAATAAGTTGGGGAGGGGTTACTTTTTGAAATAGAGCTTATTTGGCTTATGCAGGTAGACATTTTGGACTAATTTTTGGAATAGTTTACCCTTGAACTTTTCAAGTAATTCCCATCTTACCCTCTTCTCTTCTCTTTGCAATTTCTTCAAGAAAGGTCCACATGATGAACAACCCATAGTGAAGGTGGGCCCCACATGATGAATGGCCCATATCAAAGGTGGGCCTACATAATGCATAGTCACATCAAAGTGTGGCTTGCATGATGAACGATCTACATCAAGCAAGCCCTACCTGATGATCGTCCACATCAAAGGTGGGACCCACACGATGGATGGTGGACATTGAATGTGGGACCACATGATGGAAGATTGACATTAAAGATGGGCCCACATGATGAATGACCCATCTTGAAGTTTTAGCCCCACATGATGGGTGGTTCATAGCAAAGGTGGGACCTACATGATGGATGGTGGACATCAAAGGTGGGTCCCACATGATGGACTATCCACATCAAGTGGGCCCCACATGATAGATGGTCCACAACAAATATGGGACCCACATGATGGATGTTCCACATCAAAGGTAGGACCCACGTGATAGATGGTGGGCATTGAATGTGAGACCACATGATGGAAGGTTGACATTAAGGGTGGGCCTACATGATGAATGACCCATATTAAAGGTTGGGCCCCACATAATGAATGACCCATATTAAAGGTTGGGCCCCACATGATGGACGGTTTACAGCCAAGGTGGGACGTACATGATGGATGGAAGACATCAAAGGTGGATTCCACATGATGGACTATCCACACCAAGTGGGCCTCACATGATAGTGGTCCACGACAAAGGTGGGACCCACATGATGGATGGTAGACATCAAAGATGGGCCCCTCATGATGAATGATTCATATTAAAGTAGGGCCCCACATTAAGGTGGACCAACATAATGAAAGGTTCACATCAAAGGTGGGCCCCACATGACGAAACATGCCCATCAAGTGGGTCCCATTTGATGGATAGTCTACGTCAAAGGTGGGACCCACATGATGGATGATGGTCATTGAAGGTGGGCCCACATGATGGTCAATTGATATCAAAGATGGCCCCACATGATGAACGACACATAATGAAGGTGGGGCCCCATACAATGAATGGTCCACATCAAGGTGCCACATAATAGACGGAGTGGGCTTCACATGATGGATGGCCCACATAAAAGTGTGGCCCCCTCATAATGGACAGTTCACATCAAGTGGGCCCCACTCGTGGATGGTCCACATCTAAGGTCTCTCACGATGGATGACCCATATCCAAAGTGAGCCGTATGATGGATGATCCACATAGAAGGTGCACCCCACATGATGAATGGTGGATATCAAAAGTGGGCCCCACATGATGAACAATTCACTTCAAAGGTAGGGCCCACACTATGTGAAATTGCGATATAAGTTTGATTACCGTACTTGTGGAAGCAAGAATCTGGTTTCTTTATCCTAGAGGGGGGTGAATAGCTAGGACACTTTTTAACTTATGCAATTTAAACACTCATAAACATATAAATGTTAATTGAAAACATATATGAGAATATGAATTGCATTTCAGAAACATTTCCACAAACACTTAATATGCAGAATACTATCTTTGTGACTTACTGCTCAACAATAATAGAACATGTTATAATCAGTTTATCTCAATCATGAAAGAAGTAAAGCAGTTGCAAACATTCATCACATAACAAGAGATTTTATAGTGGTTCGGTTATATACCTACTCCACTCCCGGCTAATTCACTCACTCCTTGAGTGGCCGGATTTCACTATCACAATGGTTTTAAATGAGGTTAACCATAAACCTTAACAGCCTACAACGGGACTTAGACTTCAACACATGAATTCATCATTCCTTAGGACTAATCCATCGAACACTTTGTCCTACACAAGGGCTTAGCCTACTCAAGGACTTGTCCTATTCAAGGACTCAACTGAGTTTGGGTCTTCAAACTCTGAAACCTAAATCTCAACTTTTGAGATGGTTTCTTGGACTTGAGAAGCTAAGTACACTTAGCTGATTGAGCCCCTTGATAATGCCTTTGGTTGAAGAAGCTTCGGCTTGCATGAACGATACCTTCTTCAGCTCCCTCGATCAGCAACCTTGCTATGAATGCCTTCATGTAGCTTCAAAGGTGAGGGATTAGGGTTTGGTTGAAACTTCTCCTACGGGATACTGCTTAAATGATAGAGAAAGGTTTCACCAAGATCTTCATTAATGGCAATAATGACAAGAAAATACAGCAACTAGAGATTAGGTCAAGTGCCATTAATGAGGGCTTGAGTTCATGTTTCAATCCGAACTTTGAATGCTCATTAATGGTTTGTAATCACTAGGATTGAACAATGAACTCAAGGATTAGGACTTTGAGAAAGGAGGTTTTTGGCCATGGAAACACACACACTCAAACGAGGACTCTCTTTTTCGTAATTAGGTTTTTGCCCAAGTAAATGCTTAAATAGATGTGGAAAAAAGGGCAACAAATGGCTAGTTCGGGTGCCTGAATGCTAGCTTCGGGCGCCCGGACATATAGTCCAAAAACAGATCCAGCGGCAGTCGGGTGCCCGATGAACACTGGGTCGGGCGCCCGAAATTCAGTCCAACCGTATGGTCAAGCTTACTGGACCAGTCTGCACCTGGTCGGGCACCCAGACATAGTTGCAGTCAGGTGTCCGAAATCCTTCTTGAATTTCAGACTGGTCTTACTGGATGTATTTTGTCCTGGTCGGGCGCCCGGTGGAGTTATGGTTGGGCGCTCGGAATCCTTATGGTATTTCCAATAAAAACCCATTGGACTCATTTTGTTCTGGTCGGGCATTCGGAGATAGTTGCAATCGGGCGCCCGATATTCATGATGTTTTACATGAAAACACTCTGGACTTAATTTTCACTGGTCGGGCGCCCGGACACAGTTGCAGTTGGGCACCCGAAATTCAGAATGAATTTCAGACTATGGTTCCTGGACCACTTTTCCTTAGGTCGGGCGCCCGGACAAGTTTGGGTCGGGTGCCCGATATTCAGTCCTACCTTGCTGGAAATATTTTCAGGTGGTCGGGCGCCCGATTACATAGTGGTCAGGCGTTCGATGCTTATTTTGCAGGATTTATAAAAAAAAAAGTATGATTTTTCGGTTTCTTTTTTGCAGAAGGACTGTGGGCCAACACATACAGAGTCCAAGCTGATTTTTTAAACTATCCTCTATGGCATGGGAATAAGGGAAATGTCTATTAAGTGACGGGCCATCTAAAGGTCAAAGGTTTTTGAGAAATACGTGAATTTATGGTTAAGGAAGTTGGTTTTGAATCAAGGTATTTTCATAGATATTCTGAGTCAAACAGTCGGAGATCTTCAAGGCTTCATTCTTCAGTATCTTTTAGGCTCATCAGACATGACGACTCAACCAACAAGCTAATTGACAAATATGTGTACTTATAATCTCCCCCTTTGTCAATTACTCCACAAAACCAACCTAAGTGTCATGGACCTTTCCAATGACATTCCTAGACTCAAAAACCCAAAATATATCTTTACATGTCATAAAAAGATTTACATTCATTCATTTATAAAAAGATAGACATGTATAGATACAATATACAGACCCTTGGCTTCAATTTCTCTCCCTGAGATCCTGCACACAAAAGACTACCAAAAAGATAACATGGTCGACTGGTAGGACTCTTCTTTCCCTTTTTGTTAGTCATTAACAAAGGGTTAGTGCAAGATAATTATAAGTGGAAGCGCTAAAAAAAATGTCAAGACATAGAGGATTACACATATACATATAAGAAGGAAGAAGTCAAAACAAACATGATGATCATAATAAAATATACATGTATAAGACGTTTTAAATCAAAGGGCTTACAGCCCAAGCAACCAACCACCCCACTTGATGTATATCATGATCAAACTGACTTTCAACCTATCAAAAGAGGTCAAGCGCCCTAAAATAATAGATCAATATGCACAGGTAGAAAAAGGCTTATAAGAGAGTATGACCAGTAAAAGCAAGCCAAAACATGGGCAATAAGCCGCAACCATCCAACCAACCACAAACAAAATGAGGTGATAAGATAGAAATAACATGGATAGATATAAAGGATAAAATAGTGATAGCTAAATATCCAAAGGGCATCCACCCAGCCCAACATACCAAATAATGTTAACAAAAAATATAGAGTTAGAGATCCAAAATTTTGGGGCAACCATTTCCCCATCCGAGTAAGAAAAAGTAAGGCACTTAGGCGACTAATTGTAAATTCTCAGTCAGCAAAAAGGTGGGAATAACTGAGAGAAGGAGACGATTTTGTGACGGGCGCCTACAGTGATCGTGTGGGCCAAGCATCCTTGCACGGAATAGGAGGTGAGGCATCATTGTTGCGACAGGTAAGCATTGCGAGAATCAGGTTCGTGGTGTCTTGAAGTGATTTCAGCATCTTCTCGACACAACTAAGCCGCGCATTCATCTCCTAATGCTCGGTTTTGGAAGCTTTGGAGCGCCAAGTGGAGCTGGACTGAGATGGACCACCCTGTTCAATCCCTCCTTAAGTAGCATAATGTGTGGAATGGGCTGAAATTTCCTCTGCTGTGAGAGTTTCCGAGTAGATACCAGGCCAACCAACATCTTCTTCAGGAGTGTTCAGTCGCATGTAGGTGATGGTTCTGTTGTTGACATTGGCGACAGTGAAAGGATTTTCCACAGTGGGGGGAAAGCCGCAATCTCTATATAGGAGAGATAGAAGACCCCCAAAAGGGATAGCAACACCTTTTCCAGCAACTATAAAGATGCACACCATATGACTCATAATTTGAGAGGGCAGGCACATCTAATTACCTTGACCAACCCGATAAATGAGCTCAGCCATAGTGGACGTAAGGTCGGACCGATTTCCTCTCCTAGGATAGACATTATAGGAGAAAATCGTCAGTCATATGCCAGGCTACGAGAACACTCTCGCCTTTGCCCCCCCACATAACATTTTTACCACCACATAAGGCCTTTATCCAAGTGACTTTGTTGGTGATTTCATCGGGGCCAGATGGGGGAATTCTTTCGTATGATGAAGGAATGTTGAGAACCCTTGCAATGGTGCCAGCATTGATAACTAGGAGTTGTCCATCCCGATCCACTGTGAGAGAGGATGGTTCATCTATGACTTTGACCACTCAAGATAGAAGATGGTAGACAAAATAGGATATACTGGCCCACCAAAGTCCAGCAATGCATGCCACTTGATGGTGGTCAAGCGCTCATACACAAGGTACCCAACAATGCAGTCACGCTCAACCTGCCGTTCACCAACAATAGGGATGCGGGACAGATAGGACAAAGATTTGAGAGGGGTTAGGGGAACCTCAGCCTAAGGAGTCTCTTGCTCAAAGGAACTTAAAGAGGAGGGCTTACGAATGCGAGTTGATAGACAGTGGGTTTTGGAAGCCTGTTTGGGAGCAAGTTGCTTGCTCCGAGTACCCTTTGAAGAACCCTCAGCGGCGAGACGCTTTAGATTTTTATCACCAGCCATGAGCAAGATTCAACACCGAAATGATGAGAGTGAAAGGAAAAAACTTACCTAGAACCCAAATCAGGAAGAAAGGAAGGAAGAAGGCAAGAGGTGATGCTAAGAAGAATCTTTCTTTGGCTGAAATATGAGACTCTTGAGAGGAAGTTTCTCCTTGGGAGGCTGGAGGAAGACCTAGGGCACAAGAAGGAAGAGCCTTTTGCTGGAATAAATTGAAAAAGAGAGTGCCTTTGGCTGTTTAGATAGGTCCTTAAAAACAATGGACTACGCATGGGCGGGCGCCCAGACAGTTAAGGGCTAGGCGCCCGATGGACCTTGGTTAGCACATTTTTGCAGGATGTGATGCTGTGAGGATTTGGGTTGAAAGATGATCCCAATGGGTAGTATTTTCCTTCAGATCCTATCTGCGATGCCTTGGAAAGTGATGAGCAAACCCAACCTTGTTTTATCCTACCAAACCTAGATGCTATGAACCTAAGAGATCCAAGTGGACAACAATCAATAGGATGCACAGATCCTTTGAACATACTTACTTGTTGGAGCAGCCCAATCTTCCATTGAGTTTTCTAAAGAGCACTAGGATATGAGGTTACATCCTCTGATTTTCCTATAAGCACAAATACTCTTCTAACCAACTAGGTTGAGCATACACCGATAGAATCTAACAGTTTTGTAAGAATGTAGGCCAATTGTTGCTCGGTTTGTACGTATTCAAGTGTGACTACCTTTTCTTCAACAAGTTCTCTAACGAAATGGTGCCAAATGTCGATATGCTTAGTTCGAGAATGTTGAAAGGGATTTTTTGAGATATTTATGGTGCCGGTGTTGTCACAAAAGAGCGTCATTTCTTCTTGACTGATTCCGTAATCCTTCAGCATTTATTTCATCCAAAGTAGCTGAGCGCAACAACTATCGATAGCAATGTATTCTACTTCAGCAGTGGATAATGAGATGGAATTTTGCTTTTTGCTATGCCAAGCTACTATGCAGTTCCCTATATAAAAGAAACCACCACTAGTGGATTTTCAATCATTCATATTTCCAGCCCAATCGACGTTGGAGTACCCCACAATGATGGATGATGTGTCAAAAGGGTAGCACAAGCCAAACTCAGTTGTACAAGCCACATATCTTATAACTCTTTTTATAGTAGTGAGATGAGATTCTTTAGGATCAGCTTGAAATCTAGTACATGCACCTACACTAAATGCAATGTCCGGTCTACCAGCTGTAAGGTAAAGGAGACTCCCAATCATACTTCTATATAGATGTTGATCGACACTTTTACTTGATAAATCTTTGGAGAGTTTAATGGTTGTGGCCATGGGTGTAGTGTGTGATCGACCTGAGTCTAACCCAAACCGTTTGGCTAGATCTTTTGTATATTTAGTTTGGTTGATGAAAATTTTATTTTTCAATTGTTTAACTTGCAATCCTAGGAAAAAGTTTAGTTCACCTACCAAACTCATTTCAAATTCAGATTTCATTAATTCAACAAATAGACTAGAAAATTCTTCACATATGGAACCAAATACAATGACATCAACATAAATCTGAACAATGAGAATCGAATCATTCGTCCTTTTAAGAAACAAGGTTTATCAACACTCCCCCTAATGAATTCGTGATCAATTAGGAATTGAGTTAGGCATTCATACCATGCTCGGGGGGGCTTGTTTCAACTCATAGAGAGCCTTTTTCAATCGATAGACTCTTTAAGGATATGTAGGGTCCACAAACCCTTTAGGTTGTTCAACATAAACTTCCTCATCGAGTATGCCATTTAGAAAGGCACTTTTCACTTCCATTTGAAATAATTTAAATTTGAGTGCACATGCTATGGACATGAGAATTCGAATGGATTCTAATCTAGCAACCAGGGGCAAAAGTTTCATCAAAATCAATTCCCTCAATTTGAGAGTACCCCTGGGCAACTAGACGGGCTTTGTTTCGAATAACATTGCCAGATTCATCTGGCAAATTTTTGAAAATCCATTTAGTTCTAATAACATTTTTCTCATAAGGTCTTTCTACCAGAAACCAAACATCATTTCTAGTAAACTGTTGAAGTTCTTCTTGCATAGCAAGTATCCAAAATTCATCATTGAGGGCTTCATCTATATTTTTTGTTCTATTTTTTAAGTGAAGCACACATGACTATTGATGGCCTCAAGTCGTCTCCTAGTCTTGATCCCAGTATCAGGATCTCCAGTGATTTGATTGAGGGGATGATCCTTAACAAATGGCACATTTCCAAGAGTTGTTGAGGCATTGGGAGAGGGAGATTTTTCAACAAGTTTACCTATTTGGCATGGTTCTCCCTCTTCATCATCATGAAGTCTCGTGACTTCTTTAGATTGGTCATCAATGATAACATTTATGGATTCTTGAGTTGTATTGGTCCTTATATTATAAACTCTGTAAGCACGACTATTTGAAGCGTATCCTAGGAATATTCCTTCCTCGCTTTTTGAATCAAATTTTCCTAGGTTTTCTCTATCTCGAAGAATGTGGCATTTACTACCAAAGACTCTAAAATACTTGACATTCGGGACTTTTCCATTCCATAGTTCATATGGCGTTTTATCTAGGCCAGCTCTCAAATATACTCGATTTATTATGTGACACGCTGTATTTACTGCTTCGGCCCACAGATTTTTTGCAAGATTTTTACTGTTCATCATGATTGTGGCCATATCTAGTAGGACTCTGTTTTTTCTTTCAGCTACTCAATTCTGTTGAGGAATCTTTAGGGCTGAGAACTCATGCTTGATGCCTAAATTTTTGCAAAATTGTTCAAATCGGCCATCCTCAAATTCTCCACCATGATCACTCCTAATTCTTTTCACGGTACATTCTTTTTCATTGTGAAGTTGTTTCATGAGTTTTTCAAATTCATCAAATGTATCAGATTTTCTCTCTCAAAAATATGACCTAAGTGTAACGGGAGTAATCATCAATAATAACAAAGAAATATCTTTTACTACCTTGACTCAAAACTCTAGTAGGACCTACAAGATCCATGTGAAGTAGGTCAGGGGCTTTGATGTGGCAATGGTGGATGTCTTCTTATGTGCAACTTTAATTTGTTTACCTTTCAAGCACTCTGCACATACTTCTTTTGGTTTCTTTCCTATTTTAGGCAACTCTCTAACTAATTTCTTCCTACTTAGCTTAGATAGGTTCCTATAATGGACATGGACAAGCCGTTGATGCCATAACTCAGTTTCATCATTAATTGTCATGTGGCATATGGCAGATGATCCATCATCACCTTTGTTTTCAATAACATAACAGTTGTCTCCTGTGCGGAGTCCTTTTAGTATTAGTTTTCTAGTTGGGTCCAGAATTTCGCACAAATCTTTGGAGAATTTTATAGAATATTGTTCATCACATATTTGGGAAATGCTTAATAATTAATTATGTTTCAATCCATCAACACATAGCACATCCTCAATTTTGGGCAATCCTGGCCCGGTGATGGTTCATTTTCCGACAATTTTGGCCATGCTTCCCATCTCCAAATGTAATAGACCCACCATCGAAATCAGCATAATCGTAAAACTGGGTTTTGTCACCTATCATGTGTCTGAAGCATCCACTATCTAGATACCACCTAGTGTTTCTTCCAGCTATAAGGGTTGTATGGATGACTAAACATTTATTTTTTACTACCCACTTAGATACTACGCTTTTTGGAGTAACATGCTTTTGAGGTGTTGATTTTTCTCTATTGTTTGATTGCTCTTGCACTAGCTCCATGGTTCTTTTGTTTAGTTGTTTTACCATTTCAAAAAGCTCTTCCATTCTTTTGTCTTTCTTAGGTAGAGTAGGATGATTTCTCCTCATGTTCCCATTTTTCCATGGTGCTTATTTTGGAAGACTCCACATGTGATTTATCATCTTTCCGGTAGGTATAAATTTTCCTTTCAAGTTTTGAACCGGATTCTTAAAGGCCAAGCATTCAAATTTCAAATGTCCAACATCTCCACATGCATGGCATATTAGTGAATTCTTCTTATTGCTTCCTGATGCATTCCTATTCTTTTCAAGTTTTGGGTTACTAACCTTAGTTTGCTCACCATAGCCTAGCCCTCTTGTGTTCCTACAAGGCTTACCTGATTTTAGGATATCATCTAGCTTTTCTCTACTTTGGGCAAATCTCTCATTAAGTTGAAGTTCTTGATTAAGCTACCTGGTTAGACATTGATTTGTACAGTTTGCCTTTTTAAGCTCATCTTCTAAAGTATTGATTTTGTCTTGAGCTTCTTCTTTTTTTCCTGTTTAAGTCACAAATCTAAAAATGAAATCTGTTGTTTTCTCCTTTTACTTCTTGCATTTCATAAGCCAATTTGTTGTTTTCAATATTAGCTTGGCTCAACTTCTTAGTTAGAGCGATGCTTTGATGAAATAATTCGTCATAGGCAACTTGCAATTTTTCATTGTCTTCCTCTTCATCCTCGTCATCATTGGAGGATGTCATATTGGTTTCAGACAATTCGTGATCATCCTTACCTCTTATGTTCTGTATTTATAGGATAATCTCTGTGATAGAGGCCATTAAGATTTTGACTGATCATCTTCCCCCATCACTTTGAGATTCATTTAATTCTGAATCTGAATCATCGGAGTCATCCCATGTAGCTACCATTGCTTTCTTTCTGAATTTCTCTTTGGCAGGAGCTTGGCAGTCAGAGGTAATATGACTATAGCGTCCACAATTATAGCACTTAGGATCTTTTGGTTTATTAAAAGATTTTCCAGTTTGGCGCTTTTTTGTCAAAAGATTTGCTATTTTTTTCATACTTCTTCCCTTTGTTTTTGAAGAATTTTCTAAATTTTTTTGCCATAAGTGCCATTTCATTTATATCCAATTCTTCATCACTGTCAACTAAAGATTCTTGTTTAGTGTGTGAAGTTTTCAGAACTGTGTTTTTACCTTTTGGGGATTTCTTGAAATAAAGTTCATGGGTCTGTAGAGATCCTAATAAGTCTTCTACTTTCATAGTATTAATATCTCTACATTCCTCTATTATTATGACCTTAGAGGAGAATCGTTGGGGTAAGGATCTCAGTATTTTCCTACAAATGCGTGGATCCAATATTCTCTCCCCCAATCTCCACATAGCATTGGTGACATCACTCAGTCGGGTGAAAAAATCTATGAATGTCTCATGCTCTTCCTTTTTCATATTTTTAAATTGAGTAGTTAAGAGCTGGAGTTTTGACCTCTTGACTGTACTATTCCCTTCATGGGTAGTTTCAAAGATGTCCCAAGCTTCCTTAGTAGTTGTACAATTACATATTCTTTTGAACTCATCTGCTGAAACAGCACAAAAAATAGCATTGAGTGCCTTTGCATTGCTTATGTACCTTAGTTGCTCAAGGTCAGTCCATAAATCATTCGGTTTGATTGTAGTAGTGGTGACTCCATTTATGACTGTGCTCAAGATGGGTATTTCATGTTTTATTTCCACAGACCTCCATGTTGCATGATCCAATGATTGCAAGAAGACTCTCATTCTTTCTTTGCCAATATGCATAGTTTGATCCATCAAAATATGGAGGTTTGGAAACCATACTAGAATCTCCTTTTAACATGATTTCAAGCTTCTAAAGACGGATCACACTTCAGGCTGTTACGCCTTTAAGGAGGAACCCGCTCTGATACCAATTGAAATTGCAGTATAAGTTTGATTACCACACTTGTGGAAGTAAGAAACTGGTTTCTTTGTCCTAGAGGGGGTGAATAGGACACTTTTTAACTTGTGCAAGTTAATCACTCATAAACATGTAAGTGTTAATTGAAGACATATATGAGAATATGAATTGCATTTCAGAAACATTTCCACAAACACTTAATATGCAGAATACTATCTTTGTGACTTACTGCTTAACAATAATAAAGCATGTTATAATCAGTTTATCTCAATCATGAAAGAAGTAAAGCAGTTGCAAACATTCATCACATAACAAGAGATTTTATAGTGGTTCGGTTATGTACCTACTCCACTCCTGGCTGATCCACTCACTCTTTGAGTGGCCGGATTTCACTATCACAATGGTTTTAAATGAGGTTAACCATAAGCCCTAACAGCCTACAAAAGGACTTAGACTTCAACACATGGATTCATCATTCTCTAGGACTAATCCATCGAACACTTTGTCCTACACAAGGGCTTATCCTACTCAAGGACTTGTCCTACGCAAGGACTCAACTGAGTTTGGGTCTTCAAACTCTGAAACCCAAATCTCAACTTTTGAGATGGTTTCTTGGACTCGAGAAACTAAAGTATACTTAGCTGATTGAGCCCCTTGATAATGCCTTTGGTTAAAGAAGATTCAGCTTGCATGAACGGTACCTTCTTCAGCTCCCTCAATCAGCAACCTTGCTATGAATGCCTTCTTGTAGCTTCCAAGGTGAAGGATTATGGTTTGGTTGAAACTTCCCTAAGGGATAGGGCTTAAATGATAGAGAAGGATTTCACTAAGATCTCCATTAATGGCAATAATGACAGGAAAATACAGCAACTAGAGATTAGGTCAAGTGCCATTAATGAGGGCTTGAGTTCATGTTTCAATTCGAACTTTGAATGCTCATTAATTAATGATTTGTAACAACTAGGATTGAACAATGAAGTCAAGGATTAGAACTTTGAGAAAGGAGGTTTTTTGCTATGGAAACACACACACTCAAAGGAGGACTCTCTTTTTCGTAATTAGGTTTTTGCCCAAGTAAATGCTTAAATAGATGTGGAAAAAATGAGCAAAAAACGGCTAGTTTGGGTGCCCGGAAACTAGCTTCAAGCGCCCGAACATATAGTCCAAAAATAGATCCAGCGGCAATCGAGCGCCCGTTGAACACTGGGTCAGGCGCCCGAAATTTAGTCCAGCCGTATGGTTAAGCTTACTGGACCAGTCTGCATCTAATCGGGTGCCCAAACATAGTTGCAGTCGGGTGCCCGAAATCCTTCTTGAATTTTAGACTGGTCTTACTGAACGTATTTTGTCCTGGTCGAGCGTCGGGTGGAGTTGTGGTCGAGCGCCCGGAATCCTTATGGTATTTCCAATAAAAACCCACTGGACTCATTTTGTTCTGGTCGGGCACCCCGACATAGTTGCAGTCGGGCACCCGATATTCATGATGTTTTACATGAAAACACTCTGGACTTAATTTTCACTAGTCGGGCACTCGGACACAGTTGCAGTCGGGCGCCCGATATTCAATCCTACCTTGCTGGACATATTTTCAAGTGGTCGGGTGCCCGGTTACATAGTGGTCGGGCGTCTGGTGCTTATTTTGCAGGATTTATAAAAAAAAAAGTATGATTTTTCAGTTTCTTTTCTGTAGAAGGACTGTGGGCCAACACAAACAGAGTGCAAACTGATCTTTTAGACTATCCTCTATGGCATGGGAATAAGGGAAATGCCTATTAAGTGACAGGCCATCTAGAGGTCAAAGGTTTTTGAGAAATACGTGAATCTATGGTTAAGGAAGTTGGTTTTGAATCAAGGTATCTTCGTAGATCTTCTGGGTCGAACAACAGGAGATCTTCAACACTTCATTCTTCAGTATCTTCTAGGCTCATCAGACATGACGACTCAACCAACAAGCTAATTGACAAATATATGTACTTACACTATGGACACATCAAATGTGGAGTCAACGTGATGGGTGATAGGTAGTGGACATTGAGGGGCCCCAAATAAAGAACAATTAGGAATGTTGGGGCCCACATGATGGATGGTCCACCAAAACAACCATTTAGATTGCTCTTATATTAAAGTTGTTGTAATCTTTAAAAATGACATCAACTACCCTTTAAAAAAGCTCTTATTTGAAAGTTTTACCAAACGTGCTTATTTTAAATAAGAGCTTTTTTTTTAGATTTTACCAAACGAGCTTATTTAAAATAGTGCTAGAACAAAAAGGACTTATTGAAGTAGCTCTTATTCAAAAAGCTCTTATTGAATTAGAGTAGAGATGCCAAACGAGAACGAAAAGAGCTTATTGAAATAGCTCTTATTCAAAAAGCTCTTATTGAATTAGAGTAGAGATGCCAAATGCCCCCTAATCAAGGGGCCAAGGTCTTATGGATAGAATGACTAAATTACCCTTATACATTATATTAAAGACAAGCACTACTGCTGAAACAATGATATTAATGATTATCATCAGGAGAAATTTGGGCATTTCAAAAGTACCCAAGAAGGCTCCTGCTAGCTTGCTCAAAGATTTGAAGCAGGTTGCTCTCAAAGCTTTCTCAAAAACAAGGGCCAAAGCCAAAAATGAACTTAACGAATTAAACAGTAATGCAGATCTTCAGATTCCAAACACTTTATACTGCTACTGGGTTTTTTGCAAGGTGTGATAGCCTTAGAGAGTGATAAACTAAGAGAGAACCTCTAAAAGATAGTCTGGATCCTCTGTTGGCTGTTCCTATTTGGACCCTTTTCATTGGTCCATATCACATTGCATGACGTCAGTGTGATTAGGTTGCACTCAGGATGTGACATGGTTGCATGGTTGCAGACCTACATGATGACATAGACGAATAGAAAAGGCTCCAAACAAAATTTTCTTATTTGGCACCCAACAGAGGATTTGGATTCTCAAAAGACGGTTAAATTTAAAAAACTTTAAAATATAAATGAGTCGGGCAAAGTTGACGGGCTTTTGGACGACTAAGTCCAAGCTGGCCTGTTAGGAAAACCGGATGTAGTTTTAAGGCCGAACCCAACCCACAGGCTTAATTCTCTAGTCCAAGTCTAACCCGAGGCAGGCCAGGCCCAAAGGCACATTGGGCCAACCCATCCTATTGACAAATGTAAGTGTGGACGTCTCCTGAACTTGGAAATCAGGCAGGCTCCACTTGCCGGCAATGTTTATTCAATGTGGACCATCGATTATCTTTTGTAACATGAGATTTTCTAACGACATATACTCGTTGGATGGATGAGTCAATTCATTGGGGGCCATCCTGATGAGCTCCTCTTGTCACGTGTGCCACTTCAACTACTTGTTGGAAGTAGCAAACCAAAAGGCAGTTGTTACAACAACCTTTGGTTTCTCAACAGTTGCATCATCAATTTCTCATCAGTTTCAGCAAATTACAGCAAGTAATGGCCCAACAGTTTTCAGCAACCTTTAATATTCTCAAGGGTCTCATTGATAGAGTTGTAACACGTGACCTTTAGGAGAATGAAGAGTCTTGTAACAACCCATGAGTTATGTCTATCTAAGAGTCTATAAATAGGTGAAATGTGTAGTCATTTGTATCATACTCAATCAAAATTCAGCAATAGAGTATTTTGTTTTTTTTCTTCCTACTTGTTTTAGAATTTCTCCTAAGGCTTTGTAAAGCCAACAAAGTGATATCAGAGCCACTGGTCCTGGGTGCCGATTCCATAGTCTAGTGAAGATGGCCACCACTATTCAGCCCCAAATTCCGAGGTTGTCAAAAGACAACTATGAGAATTGGTGCATCCAAATGAAGGCACTGTTCGAGTCATAAGATCTATGGGAGATCGTTATCGATGGGTATGTAGAGCCCACTATGGAGCAAGAAGTCGTCTACACCGTTGAGCAAAGGGCAGTCCTTAAAGATCAAAGAAAGAAGGACAAGAAGGCTTTGTTTCTTGTCTATCAAGGGTTGGATGAGTAGTCCACCTTTGAACGGATCGCTGAAGCGACGACATGCAAGCAAGCATAAGAGATTCTTAGCACCATCTTGAAAGGAGTTGATCGTGTGAAGAAGGTTCGTCTCCAAACCTTTAGGGCCGAGTTCGAGACTTCTCACATGAAGGAAGGTGAGTCCATTTCGGATTATTTTTCAAAGTTGCTTGTCATTGTTAACAACTTGAAAAGAAATGGCGAAAAGATTGAGGATGTGAGGGTGGTCGAAAAAATACTGCGATCCCTTACACCCAAATTTAAGCATGTGGTTGTGGCCATAGAAGAATCAAAGGACTTGGAAAAACTGTCCATTGAAGAACTGATGGGATCGTTGCAAGTGCATGAGCAACGAATGCAAAAAAATGTTGGACCGATGCTTGAACATGCCTTGGAGTCCAAGTTGACTTTAAATGAACCAAAGAATGGCCATACACAAAGAGGGGGCCGTGGCACTAGCAATCGTGTAAGAGGCAGAGGGCGTGGATATCATCCAAGCCATCAATAAAATCAACAGAAGTTTACCAATTTTCGTGGAAAAGGAAATGGTAGAAGCTGATCCATGCGTGGTCGTGGAAATACAAAAAATATTCAATGTTACAACTGCAACAAGTTCGGCCATTATGCTTCAGACTGCTGGAGCAAACCAGTAGATCAAGATGAGCATTTTAATTATGCAGAAGCATCAAATCATGAAAAAGAAGACTCCATACTTCTTCTTGCACAAGAAGAAGCATGTGATCAACATGACGTGTGGTATCTCGACTCTGGTGCGAGTAACCACATGTGTGGAAAGGAGTTGTTCGTGGAACTGGCAGACGATGCTCATGGCAACGTGAGTCTAGGAGACTCATCAAAAGTTCCCATGAAAGGTAAAGGAAAAGTTAAAATCTATCAGAAGAATGGTATGCCAAATTTCATCTCCAATGTGTATTACATACCAAACATGAAAAGTAATATCCTCAGTATCAGCCAACTCCTTGAGAAGGAGTATGTCATACACATGGAAAACTATTCTCTCTCTATAAGAGATGCACACGGGAGACTTGTGGCTCAAGTCCAAATGGCGAAGAATCACATGTTTCCGCTCCAAATTAACACAAAAATTGAGAAGTGTCTCTATGGAAACGTGAAAAATGATTCATAGAGATGGCATCTTCGCTTTGGGCATCTCTATTTCAACGACTTAAAGCTATTGTTTTCATCAAGCATGGTATAGGGCTTGCCCGCTATTGAAGCTCCAGAACATGTGTGTCAGGCGTGCACACTCGGCAAGCAACAAAGGAACTCCTTCCTAAGTGGAGTGTCCAGAAGAGCAAAAAAACCATTGCAGTTGATTCACACTGATATTTGCAGACCACTTAAAGCACCCTCTCTTGGAGGTAATAAATATTTTATTACCTTCATTGATGATTTCAGCAGAAGACTTTGGGTGTATTTTATCAAAGAAAAATCTTCCGCTTTCTCTGTCTTTAAAATTTTTAAAGCTCGTGTTGAAGTTGAAAGTGGTTACAAAATTAAAGTACTCAGATCTGACAAAGGTGGAGAGTACACCTCAAATGCATTTCGAGATTATTGCAGGGAACAAGGCATCAAGCAGCAGCACACTGCAGCCTACATGCCACAACAGAATGGTATTGCAGAACGAAAGAATCGTATCATTCTCGATATGACAAGAACCATGTTAAAAGAGAAAGGCTAGCCAAAAAGCTTCTAGGCAGAGGCAGTTGCATGTACTTCCTACTTGCTCAATCGGTGTCCAACTAAGAGTGTCAAAAACATGACACCACAGGAGGCATAGAGTGGCTACAAACCGAGCGTGGCGCACCTAAGGATCTTTGGGTGTGTCACCTACACTCAAGTTCCAGAAGCAAGAAGAAGGAAGCCTGATGATCGTGGCGAGAAATGCATCTTCATCGGCTATAGTGAAGAATCTAAAGCCTATAAGCTCTACAATCCACTAACCAATAAAGTAGTGGTAAGTAGAGATGTGGTCTTTAGTGAGGAAGAAGCTTGAAAATAGAACGATGAAGAATCGACCAAAGATATTCAAATTGAAAAAGAAGAACAGGAAGAAAGGTATAATCGTCAAGAGCAAACGCCCACAACACCTTCTTCGATTGCATCATCAGTTCACAGAAGCCCTAAAAGTACTCCATCAAATCAAAATTCGGCCAGCTTGTCCTTACCCATGGCACCCATGAAAATGAGAAGCTTAAGCAACATCTATGAGCAAACTGAAGAAGTTAATCTTTTTTACTGTATGCAGATCATGAGCCTCTGACGTTCCAAGAGGCCATAAAAGAAGAATGTTGGAAAATAGCTACGAAAGAAGAAATTCATGCCATTGAAAAGAATGATTCATGGGAGCTGACTATGCTTCGTAATGGCTAGAAAGCTATCGGCATCAAATGGGTGCACAAGATTAAGCGAAATGCTGATGGTGAGATCGATCGCTACAAGGCAAGGCTCGTAGCAAAGGGATACAAACAGAAGTACGAGGTAAACTATGAAGAAGTCTTCGCTCTTGTTGCTCGTCTTGACACTGTGAGGATGATTATCTCCCTTGCAGCACATCACAGTTGGATGATCTACCAACTTGATGTGAAATCTACATTCCTGAATGAAATTATGGAAGAAGAGGTATATATTGACCAACCTAAAGGGTTTGTTATGCAAGGGGAGGAACATAAGGTGTATCGGCTGAAGAAAGCCCTCTATGGGTTGAAGCAAGTTCCAGTGCTTGGAATGCACATATCGACAACTATCTTCATGAGAACGGCTTCACCCAATGTCCATATGAGCATGCAGTCTACATCAAGAAAAATGCTCATGGCAATATGCTCATAGCATGCCTGTATGTTGATGATTTATTGTTTACAGGGAACAGCCAGTCGATGTTTGATGAATTCAAAAAGGCCATGTTTAAGGAGTTCGAGATGACCGACGGAGGTCCGATGTCTTTCTTTCTAGGCATCAAAGTGAAGAAACAACATGGTGGCATCTATATATCTCAGAAAAAGTATGCCAAGGAATTGCTTAAAAAGTTCAAGATGGCCGATTGCAATGCCGTGAACACAACTGTAGCAACGGGCCTGAAGCTGACAAAAGAAGGAGAAGGAAGAAGCATGGACTTGACTCTGTTCAAGAGTCTGATTGAAAGCCTAAGGTATCTCATAATCACAAGGCCAGATATCGTCTACAGTGTTGGGCTTCTAAGCAGGTACATGGAAGCGCCAAAAGAATGATACTGGCTAGCTGCAAAAAGAATCCTCAAGTACGTCAAAAGAACAATGGTATTCGGTCTTTTCTATCCATATGATGATGAAGCGATGCTATATGGATGCTCAGATAGTGATTGGGGAGGTGACCAAGATGAAAGAAAGAGCACCACTGGGTATGTATTCTATCTCGGGATGACTACTTTCATATGGAATTCAAAGAAGCAGAGTGTGGTCGCCCTGTCCACATGTGAAGTAGAGTATGTAGCAGCATCGTCTACGGTTTGTGAAGCGATTTGGTTGAGAAATCTGCTAAAGGAACTGAAGCATCCACAAGAAGGATCCACAGTCATATATGTGGATAACAAGTCAGCAATCGAGCTCTCCAAAAATCCGGTACAGCATGGAAGGAGTAAGCACATTGATACTCGATACCATTTTCTTAGAGATCAAGTGAAGCAGAAAGTGGTAAAATTGGAATACTGTCACACTACTGAATAGGTCGCGGACATATTCACCAAGGTATTTCCAACTGATGCATTCAGACAACTAAGATCAATGCTTGGAATGAAGTCAATTTTGGTTTGAAGGGAAGTGTTGGAAGTAGCAAACCAAAAGGCAGTTGTTACAGCAACCTTTGGTTTCTCAACAGTTGCATCATCAATTTCTCATCAGTTTCAGCAAATTACAGCAAACAATGGCCCAGCAGTTTTTAGCAACCTTTGATATTCTCAAGGGTATCATTGAAAGAGTTGTAACATGTGACCTTTAGGAGAATGAAGAGTCTTGTAACAGCCCATGAGTTATGTCTATCTAAGAGTCTATAAATAGGTGAAATGTGTAGTCATTTGTATCATACTCAATCAAAATTCAGCAATAGAGTACTTTGTTTTTTTCTTCCGACTTGTTTTAAAATTTCTCCTAAGGCTTTGTAAAGCCAACACTACTGTCAGGTGCACATGTTTTTGGCATGTGCATGTGCCCAACTGGGTCACTTCTATCCAAACGACATAAAACACCGTATTAAAGTCTCCATTGCTTCATCTGATTTTGAGGATACTAGACCTAATGTGGGTCCCACTATTTGGCCACCTCGGATTCGGCAGTGACCCCTCCAGTGCCGAGGCATTGGTCGATGTTGTGGGTATACATTTGATTCATGTCGTCCATCCATTTTACAGCTAATTTTTGGGCATGAGCCCAAAAATGAGGAAGATCCAAACCTCAGGTGGACTGCACCACAGGAAACATACGTGATTGAATGCCCACCATTAAAAATTACTTTTAAGACTGAAAATAATGGACCCACTAGCATAACTTGCGTGGGTATATGGACACAGATTGCCTACTGCTGGGGGTTACGCGTAGGCGTATCAATGGGTGGGGCTTGGGCCTGAAAAATCAGAATTTGAATAGGTTCGGCCCGATGGCTCGGCCTGAAATAATTCAAAATCTAGGCCAAGATAGGGTTGTAAATGGTTAAGTTTGGGGCGGGTTTAGCCAAAACCAGACCCGCCCATTTACTAAATGGGTCTGGGTCCAAATTTTAGTCCCAGACGCTTTTATTAAATGGGCAAGTTTGGGTCGGGTCTGAATCAACCCTATTAGATCCATTTATAAATAGGTTTGGGTCTAGTAGAGGGAGATCCACCCCAGACCCATTTATAGATGGGCCAAGTCTAATGGATCTAGGTCTGGATTTGGTATGCAAGCATTTTTAACAAGTTTAAAATCGGGTATGGACAGGTCCAAGTCTGGATGGGTCCCTTGCAACATAGACCAAACCTGCCAATTTACTAAATGAGTTCGGGTCAGGTCAGGTTAGCCCTAATATAAAGAAAATTAGATCTAGACCCGTTTAGAAACTGGGTCTATTCTTGGACCTAGACCCGTACCATTTAACAAATGGGTCGAGTTTGTGTAGGGTCTAAATGGGCGGGGTCTGGGTACTCCATCGGGTCCACTAACCCAGTTACAGCCCTAGGCCAAGACCTACCCCAGGCTCGGCCCGTTGACCACTTAAGTGGATCACCACAGTAAACAGTGGAGAATGAATGTCCAAGATTAAACACTTCTTGGGGAGCACTAATATTTCCCTTCATCTAGGTCTAGCTCAATGATGAGACCATATTATGATCAATATGGGCCATTCATTCCCCCAACATTGTGTATCACACTTGCAAATTTTGCTAAGATAGGCAACACCAAATGCACTCATCAATTCGATCGCATTATGTTCAATTTATATTAGAGATTTGTAAATGATCAGGTGATTAAATGGGTCACAACTCAAAGCTTAATTTGGACACTTTTATAAAATAAATAAGCAATATACCACACCTGGTTAGCTTCTCAACTTGTAAAGCCATCCAAACACAACATTATAGTTGCTAGAAATCACAATCCCTACTTTCTGAAGTTACCCAAAAAAATAAAACATTATAGTAACCAACAATTACAATAACCAGGCATTATAATACTTGGCAATTGAAATATCTAGACAAAATGCCCCCAATCCAAACGACTTCTTAAGTTCTATAGAGATCATTCTCTAAATCTTAATCTTACTCATGATCACCCAAATTTCCGAACCCTTTTTCCCCTACTTCTACCAAGTCCACAATGTGAAAGATGGGCGGCTAGGAAAATTCAATGCTTGGAAAATATTTAGCCGGCTAAATTTAACTTATATGTATGGCTCACTTGATTGATAAGTGGTCTAACTTAGTTTATGGCATGCACATAATGCACACTACCTAATAAATGGCTTGGATCTCCGACCCAGGATATTAGCTAGAATTTTGACTTGTGTTCTACCCCTTCACATGGGAGGCCCTCGTTGAATCAGATCCCTTAATTTTAGTTCCTTGAGCTAACTGCCTACTCTTATTTTTGTTCCAACCTTTCCCCAAGTTTACTGTTAATCTCATCTATCACAATCGATTAAGATAAATAATAATGGGAGGTAAATGTTTCTATTTATTAATAGAGGTTTGCTTAAATACATTCGGTTGTATTGCAATATGATACACTGGGACTTTAGTCATTAGAACAGTTCTTTTCGATAACCTAAACCTATTATCCATATTGATTTGGATAAATGATTTGGATAATTAGAGCATGACACATTGAAAAAGAAGAAGAATTCAATTGGTGCATCTAGCTTATTCTACACCATGTGGACGGTATATCCATTCATGGAGGCAGATGTGCCAATATGGAATACTTGGTGAGATTTGATATTTCGACATGGTGGGATATAACTCTCCCATCTTTCACCTAAAAATAAGAAAACCAATGGAGAACTAAAAGTTCACTTTCTATGTTGTAGCTGACCTTTTTATTTAGTTATTATTAATTTTTAAAGAAAGGCAGGATCACACCATGTGTAACTTTGTTGATAAGGGTAAAAGAAATGTACAACTTGCAAGGGGAGGACATGGCCTAATTAACCAATTGCACATTTGCTATACATAGATAAAGGCTTCAAAGAACCCTGAGACCTGGTAAGTGGAACTGCCTAAGTATTGAAGAATGGGATCTAAGTTTTATTTCAAATCAGATGGAAAGCTCAGATCTCTCTCGTTTCCATTTCACATTAGGATGTGTGCTTATATGTGTATAATAGGACTCAACATATTGCTTCAACAAACCGTGAATAATACAGCTTCTTCTTTCCTTTGAATGGGAAAGCTAAGCTTTCATTTTCGCTTTGTCATTAGAACATGATCCAGCGAGTGGGCCCCAGTGGGGCACAAATACTAAGATGGTCTAACAATTTAACATCCTGTATTCTCTTAATTCTCTTACTTCACCAAACAAGCTATTTTCACCTAATCACAGTTTAATGATGATCCTTGTTTTGATTTTTGGAGGTAGTTTAGAGCCATTAAAAAAATTATTTTCGTTCTTCTAAATTCATCTTCAAATGGTCAAGGTAATAATCACTCGCTCACTGAAACTTTTTTGTGGTGGCCCTTATAGCACAGAGTCCAAAACATGGATGGTTATGATCTTTAGAGCATTCAGCATGCCGACCACAGTGATAACGACCTATATATGCTTTATTCAAAGGAGCAGTGAAGGAAAAATGTACAGAAAAAAGAAAGGGTTTGCCAATTTGATTAATGTTAGTTTCGCACCATTTAAAAGAACATGGATATTCTTCAACTGTGGATATGGCATGGTGGTCTAGCTTTATCAGTGTTAATTTAATTAGATGGAAGTAAATGGGAGGAATTGGGAGTAAATGGGGAAAGAGGTGATAAGGGTAAATGGAGGTAAATGGAATTGGGAGTGAATGGGACTGATTTGAAATCCTGAAGAAAATGAGAGATTTGAGAAGAGTCTCACAAATAGGCAAAGGGGTCACTACGTATGTGTCCATTGTACACGTGGCATGCTAATGATACTCCAAAACAGTCTAATTATCGTCTACATCACTAAAATTATACCAATAGAATGATCTACACCGTCCAAACATTGGCCATCTAAATGGACTGTTAAAAAACTTTGGCAGGTTGTTTGTTTGTAATCCTCACATTTGCGGCCTACCCTAGGCTCTAAATTTCCTCATTTTGGCTGAAGTATATATTTCAATGGGTTTATCATAATCATTCCATCAAATATCACATATGCACACTAATTCCAAATACTAAAACTGTTTTGGAATATCACATATATTCCTGTAATTATATTGAAATTTTTCAATGCATTTTAATTCCTCCCATTTACACTCATCCAAACAGAATATTTAGATTTCAATACATTTCATTCACTTCCATCCAAATACAACTAAGTTATTTATACTTGAAAGAGGAGTAAATGTGGAATGGATTCCATTTACCTCCATTTACATGCTGCCAAACGACCCCATAGAAACACAATCTATCAGGCAGTTTGAACTGATGAGAATGAGTGGCACATCATATTAGGACACATCTCCACCATTTTAAAAATAATGATAAACAAACACTGATTTTGATATCTATTTGAAAGAGAGGGCGATTATGATACAGAGGCTCCAAGAAATTACTTGGAAATTGCATATGTGCAATCCTAGTAAGCCGGATTAGACTATCCTCTCAAAGTACAGGACACCGGCATACAACTCTTATGTACTATATATATATATATATATATATATATATATATATATATATATATATATATATATGTGTGTGTGTGTGTGTGTGTGTGTGTGTGTGTGTGTGTGTGTGTGGTTGGAACATGAATATCTATTAATTAGAACTCTTACATATCTCCTACCTCGTCTATGTATCAAATGAGATGAACACATTACAATGTCTCATGTATCACAGATTGAGTCAAGTCTTCAAGCTTTGGAAATAATGAAACTATTATTTGTTCTGTAATAATTATTCTAAGTAGGGTATTTCATAAAAAAAAAAACACCTACTACACCATTACTTGATAAATATGTATGTAAACTATTATTTTATTAGGGACTATGCAAGTTGGGTACTTGAAAAGTTATTTTTGTTAGATGTTTTTAATTACACATTGAGAGAGCCAATTTCTTTCCGGCAATGGATAGACCATAGCAAGAGATGACAGCTGGGAAACCGCCAATTAGGGTTTCTCTAGAATTTGCCAGCAAATCAGTGGGGCAATTGCAGCTATCCAACAGGGTTTCTGTAGAATTTGCCACCAGATCAGTGGGGCAATTGCAGCTATCCAACAGACACAGGTTGAGTCCTTCCCCTGCCTGTCCTTACCTAGTAATAGATAGGGCCTCTGAGGGGCCACCATGATGTATGGCTTTATCCACACCTTCTATCCCTTTCGCTTATCATTTTAGGGTATAAGCCCAACAAACAGGCGCTCTGAGGGGCCACTATGATGTATGTTTTTTTCCTACTGTCCATCCGTTTTTACATATCATTTTAGGATACAAGCCCAAAAATGAGCTGGCTCAAGTCGACCACACCACAGAAAGCAGTGGTGATAATGACACCCACCATTGTACCCTTCCTAGAGCTCACAATGATTGTCAATTACCATCCAACATGTTCATAGGGCCATATAGAGCTGGATGAAGGGAAAACACAAATATCAGCTTGATCAAAAACTTCTATGGCCCCCAAATTTTTTTTCAATGGTAGGTATTTAATCTCCACTGTGTGGTCCACTTGAGCCTTGGAACTGCCTATTTCTTGGCTTGTACTCTAAAATCACATGGCAAAATGGATGAATGGTATACATAAAACTCATATATCACAGTAGACCCTCAGAGCCCCTGTTTGTTGGAAGCTAGGGACCAGCAGGGCCAGTATTCAATCTAAGTCCCGACATGTAGATTTCCATCGCAGTCCATCGACCATAAGATGAAAATCATCTAGTTGGAGCCGTTCTTTAGGGCGGCTTTCATGGATGGACCCAACAAATTTTCCACAACAACTCACGAAGCCATGTGAAAGGTAGCCAATGGAAAGCGGTCAAGGCCACTTGCGTCTCTTTCATGAAATAGAAGGTTGAGCATCTTCCATCTAATTGGATAGGCTACCACCAAAGTCCATTGATGATAAGGTTAGCACCATTCAGTGGTTGGCTTTTGTAACTAAAGGTTTTCATGGGTCCTTCAGATTGACTGCACCGGTCATCGAAGACGTGTCTTAGGTGGCCAATGGCATCTGCACAAACAACAACCATTTCTTTCCTGAGATAATAAAGAGAAATAACTTAATACTTGTAGATTACTTAAAAATTGCATCCTTAACATAAAAGTAATACAAATAGAGTTTTTTAAATTGTGTATTATAGCTTAGATGCTCCATGAGCCAAAAAAATTCAATTATATAATTATCAAACTATCTGATTAGTGGACATTTATTTGATAGTTCAAAATGAAAATATAAAAAATGGTCATATTTCAGTGCAAGCGTGATGAATCAGAGGATATAATTGTGCAACCAGTAATCTGATTATTAGATTATAAGTCAGCGACAGTGAGCTCAACCATTTAGTCTGTTTACGTTGAGTTCATGTATGGTATGTGTACCATTTCTTGGTGCTTACGTATCAAGCCTCCCCAGTAATAAAGGCCTGTGTTACTGAGGGCCTGCTAGTTTACCGTTGACGACAGTAAATACTAGTGGTTTTTAGCCACTGTTTTATGATGATGATGATTATCAATGCATGGGTAAAGTCTCTTAACCATTTGATGGGACATCATAATCCATCACTGTATGAATTACGTCCATTACTAAACTGCTGGCAATTAACATCATCCCTTTCATACAGCTTTTGAAGTTGGAAACATACATGGCTGAGTGTATATAGTCAATAATAACCGAGATTAATGGAAGTTCATGTTGAATTGCAACTATTTCATTTTTACCATTATTTAATGTGGTAAATGAAGAAGCAAACAGATTTTAGGTCCTTACTCATGCGTCATTGGTAGACTCTTAAGAGTTTTAACACGAGGTCATGGGTTCCCGTATGCATAGTGGTGTGAGTACATGGGTATGTATGGGCGGTAACTCAAATTCATCCATCCTACCAAATTGTCAGACTTAACATGGATGGATCATCAACCTATCCATACTATTGGTGGGCATTTCAGTATATGGTTAAAGTGACAAACAAAATGGCCTGAATTTGGCAAAGGTTTGATTTGCTAATCAGCAGTCAGGACTGCTGGACTAATTAATATAAATTTCTTATTATGACTTATCTCCAATAGCTTAAAAAAATTGGACCATTTTGTTTAAGCCAATATGTGGAACATGTATCATGTGGCACCAGTGTATCTACGATGATACTCTGCTGGTGTATTAGAAAGCAAGAATTTCTCCGGAGCTCTCAGAGCACTATAGGTTATAGTGCCCCTAATTACATTCACACACTTTGGACAATCCAATCCATCGATCTAGATTGTTCATTTGGTCAAGCACACATTTCATGGTCTAGCCTAGACAACAAAAATCACTCTGATTGAATGATCCAACTCATCCTTGACTTAGCCTTTTTTTCATGGATGGGATGGTTACAGGTGCCTAATAGAAGCGATTCTTTAGAATCATAAGCAATCCGTAATGGACCCTAACAAACAAATGGCTAGAATTCTTTTTCGTAAATGGTCTTTATTAGAAACCCGTAGAAGCACAAAAGACAATCAAGCAAGCAAAACATAAAGCACACAAACAAATTCACACAAACGATCCAATTTTTACATGGAAAAACAATTGCAAGAAAAAATATGGCACAGACCAATATGCACTATGATCTCAGGCTCTCTCTCTCTCTCTCTCTCTCTCTCTCACAAACCCTAACCCCGCCGTAGAAATGTATTAGAATTACTCTAATCCCTATTACACTATCTTATATAACAAAAAAATCCAAAATAGAAATAAATTGTGAAAATTGATTTAACAGATTGTGCCACCAGTTGGGCGACTGAACTCAGCCAAATCCATCCAAAGAGTTCACAGTTTCATCTGATGAGTTTTGGGCACCTGAATTGGTCTCGTCGGGCGACCGGCAGCCCCCGATATTCAGATCCAGAATATCCAGAGATCAACAGCCTTGTACGATGTAGTTTTAGGTATACGAAAGATTGAAAGCTCCACCAACAATCTTCACCATTCACATTAAAAGCCATTGGTCAAAAATGGTTAATACTTGTCAGATTAGCATTATACTTGCGTGATAGCCCATGAAATGTGAGCTGTACAAGATCAATGGATTGGACTGTCTAAGTGTCCCAATGTAACTAGGAGCATTTCAATTCAGTGTACCAGAGCACTTCTCTTAGACAACTACCCTACCGAAATTTCTAGCTTTCATGGGACGTGGATTGCCTGCACAGCCTCTGGCAGCAGAAGCTAGCTAAGGCCAACAGTGATGTTTGTGAGAAATCCATCCCGTCCATCTATTTTCCCACATCAGGACATGGGCCCAAAAATGAAGTAGATCCAAAAATCAAGTGGGCTGTAGGACAGTTTGGGCAGTGAGGATTTTTCTCATTTTGGGCCATGTCCTAAGCATGATTGCGCAAAACAGATGAGTGGATTTCTAACAAAAATCAGGGTGGCCCTAGTGGGCGCGGTTTGGGTGGATCCCCGGATCCACATAGGTAGGTGTATCCCCAACTGTGGGTCCACTATGATATATGTGCCTTACATCTACACCGTCCATGCATTTGGAAAGATCATTTTAGGGCATTATCCCAAAAATGAAGTAGATCTAAATTTTAGGTGGACCATACCACATGAAATAGTAGTGATTGAATCCACACCATTAAAAACTTCATGGGGACCACTGGAATGTTTATTTTCCATCCAACCTGTTGAAAAGGTAAAAAAGATATGGATGAATGAAGATGCCAAACAAATATCAGCTTGACCCAAAACTTTTGTGACCCATGAGAAGCTTTTAATGGTTGAGTACCATTGTTTACTGTATTATGGTCCACCTGAAATTTGGATCTACTTCATGTTTTGAATCATGCTCTAAAATGAGTTTTCAAAATGAATGGACGGCATGGATGTAATACACACACATTACACAGAGGACGGCACGGAAAGGGATCCACCCGCGAAGCCGCGCCTGGCCCTGGTAGCCTCAAGAGTGTTGAAGAGGACAGGTGTATATGCTGGGATGGCCCATCATGTGAGCTCCACTTAGAAATGTCTTTTCTAAGTGGAGCATGCATGTACAAGACAATTGAACGGTTGAGAGAAGTAGAAGAGTATTGCACACATTCAATGCACACGTGCGGACAGCCACTAGTTGATCAGATCCATCAGTCCTCTTGACAAGGCATGTACAGTGTAGGATTGCCTAATGAGAGGGTTTTGTTGGCACCACACGTGTACTATGCCTCCACTCTTGGGTCCTACTTAGCATTCTAATCGTCTGATAACACCGTAGTGGGTGTTACCCTGACCGTGGGGCCCACTTTGATGTATTTGTTCTATATCTAGGCCATCCATGGTCCCAAAAAAATGAAGCAGATCCAAGTCTCAAGGGATCATACTATAGGAAACAGTAGGTCATTGGTCATTAAACACCTAGCTGATGTCTGTGTTTTCTCCTCAAAAGGTTGGATGGAAAATTAAAATTATGGTATATCCTAGGAAGTTTTTAACGGTTGGATGGAAAATAAAAATTATGGTATATCCAAGGAAGTTTTTAACAGTGAGCGAACATTAACCACTGTTTACTGTGGTATGGTCAACTTGAGATTTGAATCTACTTCAGTTTTTAGACCACTTTACTAAAATGAGTTGGAGAACCGATGGATGGTGTGGGTATACAACAAATAGATCAAAGTGGGCCGTAGGGTCATGCTATTACCTGAGGTGTTACTTTGATAACACCTCATCCGCACCTGTTTGCAAGCATACCTGAGGTCTAGAATATGCTGTTTGTGGTATACCATCATTAAATTTATAGGTGACTGCCACTGTGTATGCTTGCAAGATCCGGACCATCATGGATGGGTCTTGAGTTGGGTATCCTACTCAGTAATTCACGCAACGCAACTCACTCGGCTGCCTTCAAACCTGACTCGACTTGGACTGAATAGCTGAGTGGGTTCGAACCAAGTATAGTTGGCCCAATCCAAACTCCAATTGAGTCAAGTCCACATTACCCAGTGATTCGACTCGACTTGGATTGAAAACTGACTCGAATGGACTAATCCGAACTCTAATTGATCAGTCAAGTTAGGATTACCCAGTGATTCAACTCGACTCGGATTGAAAACCCACTCGAATAGACTCAACTCAAGTTCTAGCATGCATATCTCATGACAGGAACGTTGATAAAGGGGCATAATAACCTACGATCTCGATCACTGAACCATGGTCCTATCTTTTAGGATACATACCATGTGTATCCACCAAGAGGATATATCATTGAGTCGTTGGGATGGATTCTTTTTGCATTGTGCAGCAAAAAAAAAAAAAAAATCATTGAGTCGTTGGGATGGATTCTATTTGCATTGTGCACAAAACAACAACAACAAAAAAAAAAAAAAAAAAAAAAAAAAACGATCAGGCAATTTATGAGAAGGAACATTAGTCATTCGTATGGATTCTTTTTTCCTTTAAAAAAATAAAAGCAAAGATGAAGAGGCAATTTATGAAGAGGAGGATAAGTCCCTTAGATGGATTCTTTTAGCCTTAGAAAAAAAAAAAAAAGTTATCATTGAGCTCACGGGAATATTACTTAGTGAACAAAGTGCACGTGATTGGGGGTAGACGTGCCCTAAGACTGTGGCTGAGGTTTAGTACCAAATGTCGGCAAGGTGATTTTTCTGGCGTGAAATTTAAAAGTATACTCATGCCAATTGCAATATACAAGTGAATTTGCTCCCTACCTGCCAAAATCCAAGATCAAAAGCCGTTCATGAGGTTAAAACTAAATCTAAATTTGTTGCGTCACGTATTAGATTGGTCTATTCACTACTCAGGCTATTGAAAGAAAGTTAAATGGGATTTATGATCAAGTAATTATTTTATAGTTCTTTAAATATGTGGCCCATCAGATGAGGATTCATCATGATTTTGATATAATATTGGCTGGTTTTCATATGATGAACGGATTGGATCTTGTGATTTGGCATGTTCGGCTGCGATTAAGCTAGAAAGTGCATACGTGCAAATGTCATTGCTATGGTTTCTTATATGGGGACGGACAATGAAAGATGGTACACAGCACCGCATGGTTGTACCCGACTCCTAACATCCACCATACACGTACGTATCATGGAGGAAGGTGGATTGGTACCATTCAAATAGTAAGTTCCACCGTAGATGAATCACAGTTAAAAAATTCCGTTCATCTGATGATTTCAGAAATTCAATCAGTGGCCTTAAATGGATGATGAAAATAAAAAAAAAAAAAAAAAAAAAAAAAAAATTGGAGAGCACATGACAATCAGACGGCAGGAAATGACACATGCCTATGATTTCTTGTCTGGACGGATCATGCCTTAAAATGAGCTTGTAAAAGATGGACAGGGTGGATAAAACTCATGCCTCATAGTGGCCGGTCACACAATCCGATTTAGTTGTAGACAGATTCTAGTACCTTAAACATGCCACGTCAGCTGGCGCTTGGCACCAATCGCATTAAGCGATCCTGGTTGCATTGGAGCACTGTAAGACGACGACACCGTGATGACAGACTCCAGCATCGCGGGGCAGGGAATACGTTGCCGTTTAGTGAGACGTAGAATTATCCCGACGCTCAACCATGCGTGCAGGACGATGAGACGAGATTGGTCACACTCACCAAAAAAGTAGTTTGCATCCTGCTCTGTCCTCTCAGTTCTCAAGACAGGGAAGTTAACCCAACTGGCAGACTCGGACTCAGTACTGAGTTAGGTCGAGTTCGGGTCAAGTCTAATTTAAAATCAGATCAAGTCAGGTTAACCTGAACTTAGTCCAACTCGACTCGATGCCCAGCTCTAATTGTACAGGAGCATTAGATAATTCCACGTCTCACTAAACCGTAACTTATTCCCTGCCCTGCGCTGGACTCTGTTGTCACGGCGACATCGTCATA